>JADMLD010000110.1:0-1200000 GCA_017589585.1 Phylloscopus whistleri | reverse complement strand
CAGGCCTAAGGCTATTATTTGGGTGATTATTGGGTTTATTGGGTATTATTATTTGGGTATTATTATTTGGGTGATGTCTTCTTCAGAAAATGTTGCTGGTTTAAATGTTAAGGAAAACTATCAGGCCAGGGACTTTGCAAAGAGACATCACGACATCTTCCATCATTGTAAATGGCTAGTACACTTCTTTTCTAAGTACACCTACTGTCCACACAGTAGCAGCTTCATCGGTTCGACGGACTTGTATCTCAAAAGACATTGCCAGCTCAGCATCATGCGCTGACTTGGCAACATCCCACTCCACCAGCAGCCGCTGAAGATCCAAATCCTTGGAAACGTTAAGGTACGTTACTGGAAACACATCGGATTCTAGGAGCACAAAAAGGGCACAAAAATATTACTGTCTAGATAAGTTACAAAGCTGACCTGAAAAAAACAGTGGTTAGAGCTAAGATAGGTTCCACACCAGATGGTTCTGAAGAAAAAAACAAAAGTGATGAGGACCTATGCTGATGATGACAAAAGGAAAGATAATTCTTGAGGAACCAGCAGGCTAAAATGAGGATCCTCAAACTATTGAATAGGTCCCCACCATGATATTTGGTATGTTGCTTAAATTCGTTATGATCTCAATTTACTAGCTGTTTTACAGGAACACAGATCAATCCCTTCATAATCTTATGAAGAGGAACAATATAATGTATTAAGAGGGACGAAATCCTGAAAAATCCCAAACCCCAGCAAGCCTTCATGCCATTACAGCAGAAACTCTGGGCTCAGTTTTGATCTCTGACTTAATCCAGACTAAATGAGTTAATGCAAAACCATTACTTGAATAGAATAAGTTAAGGGTTTCTCTCCAGTAGCTAGCTTAGACGATAGTCTAGTATTAAGCACATTCCTAGTGGATCTACACAGTGCTTAGGCCTTGGCTGTGGATTCTTCTGCTGGAATTAGACACCTAGTTCTAATGACACTTGCATCCTTCATTTCATCTGGATTTAATTCCAGACCATAACATGATAAAGTAAAGTTTAAAACTCACTGAAGTCCCTTTTGGTGTTGGGATACAAAAGGCCCTGCAAGATTGTTCTGCTAAAAATTACAAATAACCCTGTAAGTGGATCCTCTTTTTGGTGGTCCTTTTGTGATCCCTCCCTAAAACCCTAACTGTTGGAACAGATGAAATATAGCATTCACTGACTTGTAATTTCTCTACTTCCTGAAAACTAAACAAACAAACATAAACCCCCTAAATTTGATCTTGTTGTTAATGAAGCCAGGGAGCTGAAACATCCAAGTAACTAAGCCTTTTATTTTGCCACAAGTGCATTCCAAGGTGCTTCTGCTTGCTACAAAAGGACAAGGTAGAATGTTTATCCTAACCAAGTCACACAAAAAAAAAGTCACAAAAATAGCTGCACCTTTTAATAAAATAGAAATCATTCTGTGCATTCCTGCCACATTACAGCCAGAGTCACCAAGGACACAATGGATTAAGTGACCTCAGCAGCCCTCTCTCACAAAACTGCCACCTCCACTCCTGTCTCCCAGATACACTTCGCCCTGAGACTTTTGCCAGGTATCACTAGCAGAAACACAAGCAAACAGGAGATTTAGATGGAGAATCTACATTTTGATAGATGCTTCTGGTAGCCATCAGGTATCCAAATAATATCTGCAATTTATCCTGCACCATCTGCATTATCTTAACCTCTGTGCAGCAGTTTTCCAACACAGGGATTTTTACATTAGGAGAAGGAATTTGAGAGAAGCAGCAGTTGTAACAATCTCTGGTCAATCAAAGGGAGCAAATAAAACTTTATAAGCATATTTTTTAATTATGAGAATACAGACACTGACTGAAATTTGTTGTTTATATAAGTCCAGACTATAATTAAAGAATAAATGGAGGAAATAATTTATTTTACCATTAGTACAAAGTTATTAAAAACTGCTGGAAAAAAAGGATTCTCTTTATAGCAAATCATTCAAAAACCCTGTTGGGATATTTTTAACCTATTCAATTTTCAAGGGTACTAGAAGTCAGAGCAAAATGAAAACCATATGCTTTCCATCTAGAGGAAACTACTGGTACAGGCATCTTCAGATAAGCTTGGAGAAGAAATCAAGTTTCACTGTTCAAACACATCATCTCAGAACCAGTACTCTGGTATCTTCAGGTGTTTTGGAGAAAGAAATAGATGCAACACACCTTCTATGATCTGCAGTCTTAATATATAATTAACAAGAAATTATTAACGTGGAAATGACATGAAAGTAGAATTGACAGCCTTAGTGACTCCATGAGGTAAGTGCAAAATGTTTCACATGCTGAAATAAAACTTCCTTTTTGTCTGTGGTAATGACATGGTCTTAAAAAGTGTATCTGCTGCTTCACAGCTGCTTTTGAAAAACAATAGGCATCAGTTTTATACTGCCATAAGAAAACCCAGTACCTATGACAATTACTGTCTAAAACTGAATAAGCAAGGTGGAAGGCTTGGGGATAAATTTCACTGAATAATAGCAGAGCATCAATTTTAGGTTTTACTGGAAAAAGAAGTATTATTAGTTTCACTGCCAACAACTGACTAGGCAAGGAGCCAGAAAAACCAAAACAACACAGTGATTCATAAAAGTAACTGTGGAAGTGGAGTATCACTTTATTTTGGGAAGATGGGACAAAACACTATTCATTTCCCCACATTTTACAGACTTTCACCATCAAAACAAAATAAACACTGTAAAAATCTACTCATGCTAAAGAATTGATTGTAATGTTGTTTGTCTCCAGTACATAAGGTTAGCTGCTCATTTTCTGGTCAGCCTTACTTGTATGTTCATCATCCGTTCACCTGAAGCACCGTGTACCAAATCTCTTGGAGGATCTCATTTCACACACACAAGCTGATCTAGAACTCCAGGCCTTGCCATTATTGTTTTTCCTGTCTGCACTGCTGAAGCAACAGAGGGAGAGGAACTGGGAGAAGGAAAGGACCCTGCTAGTCTTTCAATGAAATTCAATGGCACAAAGTAAGAGCCCAGGGAAAGGAAATAAATACACCTGAAAGAAAAGCCAGCCAGTTGGCAGAAATCCCTTTCTTTTTCAGGGTGCACCATTAAAACAAACTCCTACGTATCTTCTGAATTTCCCTATCCTCTTTCTGCTCTTTTTCTAGCAAATTTAGTTGCAAGTGTCACTATTATGCCTATTGCATTGATGATGAGCCTGCATCTCCTCTGCATCTGTTTCTTTTTGTGCTAATGAAAATACCTTTTTTCTCACCATAAAGAATACTTCCACCTGCAACACTTATTTGATAAGTGCTTGATAAAAAAACCTGCAAAGGTGTAATTAGTTTCTGGGATTTTTCCATCTGTACAAGTGCCCGTCTCTTCAGCTAGACAACCTATCACTTCACACCCCACACTATTTTGTTTTCCACAGAGTCTGGCATAAGATAGTCTAGATCATTAGTTGGAGCTTATACACAGTACTAAAAAATAGAAGAAACAATATAGTTAAGGATATATCCAAAATTTTGATGACCATGAAGTTACACTGTAGGTGTTAAAGAATTTTGTAGCATAATTTTAACATGTGGAAGTATGTGAAAGAATGATTTGCAGCATTCATAGTTACAATATCCTCTCCTAGCAAAATTAAGTAATCAAGGCATCTTAAGACTTGTTTTAACTTGCAAGCTAATTCAAGACCATGTGAATAGTTATGATTAACAACCAAGACTAATTTTATTCCTGAAAATTGCATGTGAAAACAAATGACCAAGTTACTGTAATGAAGTAACAGTTTGGACTTGCCTGCATTACAAAGTTTTGCCATTCTAGGAGCCCTAGTAATAAGTCTCAAAACTGAGGCTTGGGTGAGTGGTGTGTGAACACATGAATCTCAAGGTTCAAGGGAGACAAAATGTCTGAAAGAGATATATTACCCCTTCAGTATGACGAAAAATATATTTTATAAAACCCAAACATCTCTCTTCACCAACTTAAAAAAAGGCAATAAAATTTCCATAATGCAGACTAGAGCCTGGCAAGGTCTGCCTTTTAGTTGTGCTCACAGAAAGGTCAATTAAAATTTTTCTTTTTTCTTTTAATGGAGATATACCCAAATGCTAGCAGCAAGTACACGAGAAGGATTTTTACCTTAAAATATATAGCCTTCTGAAAAGTTATCATTATATTCAACTTTTCCCTCTTCAAATATGTATATTTGCTTTTTGTATTTGTATTGGACAAATATATGAAGTGTATAAAATAAAAATCTGTTTCTGGAATCTTGTGGCCCAATTAGAAAAGAGCCAACAGAAATGCTAAAGTTTTCAGAATGAGACTTAAAAAGAAAGGAAAGAAGTAAAAAACCATAGAAGTTGTCAAAGAGAAAATAAATTATTTCAAGATGAAAGAGGAGGAGCAAATAAATAAATACACTTTGGGTCCACATCATTGCAAGTTGTTGGTTCAACAGACAATTTTGCCTAATTTTGCATAATGGGGTCACAAAAGGTAATAATGAAAGTTGCTCCATCACATTACCAAAGAGAATCATTTGATTTAATGTGTGACATGTTGCTTAATCAGAGACTTACAAATCAGGAAGCTGAAAGTTTCTGTTGCTGTAGATTGCTTCCAAATAAAAAAAAAAAAAAATCAAACATTCAGACATTTACCTTGCTGTGAGTATGTAGTGTAGCATGTACTCAGGGGGATCAGTAGTGCCAGAATCATGAAGTGATTCATCATTCATCCACCTTTTCCTGTGTAAGACTTAACAGCAAAGAAAACATTTTTATTTTTTTGTTTCTTTCAGGAGAAATGCAGCATGCCAAACAATAGTCCAGATAGCATTACTATATTTAAAAATGAATAAATAAAAACCCAATCACATAGACTCCAGGAAGTTTAGGAGAAAATCAGGAAGAACACACAAAGAAAGATAAGGAATGAAAAAAAAAAATAAAACTCTTGTTTTTAGGACCTAGTTATAGCAAAGTAGCACTGTAGCCATAAAGTTCAATTGAGTCTGAATAAATAAATCATGCAATATCTTTAATGTTTTCTACCCACTTATTTCAAATCAAATCTTGAAGTAGAAGTTTGTCCTAATATATTTTGGCTTTCTTCCTGCACAAGTAGGAAGATATCGATCCCAACAAGGCGAAAAGAGTATTAAAGGTGCAAAATGCCTTGTGATTTCTGCTCCACCTACAGTCTGACTGATGAATCCAGCAGACTCCTCTGTCAGCACCCAGGACACTATATAAGACTGGTGCTGAAACACACATACCAAGTCTTAGCAAGTTCCATTCCCAGACGGACTGCATCTCAAGAACCACAGAGCTCTATCTCACATTCCATTTACAGCTTTAACACTCATGCTGTGCCAGGATGAAACTCTTTGACTTGCACAGCCCAGTTCTGAAGGACTGATTGTACACTAGATCTCAGAAGACATGAATCACCAGCAAATTCCCCCATGCAGAAGGGAGAGCTAAACATCAGGCTGCAGTATGGTTAAAGCTCTCAGGCACAGAGGGTACAAGGAGTACAAACAACAGGAACAGGACAACGGATACAGCTATCTTTAACATAAAACTTGTACATTTTACATCTCTGAAGCTGTGCAGAATACTGATAGTCTTCTATCACTACTTCATAACAAAGGTTGCAACTGCTTAACAGGAGAGAACCAAAATGACCTGTACCCACTGAAGCTAAGAACAGAACATTTACAGATTTCAGAAGGGCCAGGGATTCACTACAGAATTTATTTCTAGCAGAAAACTTCTGATTTAATACCTCAGAGCTGCAGACTCTTAAGTATAAGTTTAATTAGATTCAATGGTTTTGAGAAGCTCTGAATTTCTCAGAAGGATAAAAGGAAAGACTTCAAACGTTTTTTTTTTTAATACATTTCTAAAGGTCACACAAACACTGTAGAATAGTCCTGCATGCAGCATTGCAACCCAGGGCTCAATGCACACAAGTAACCTTGCTGCAGTGTGCCCAAACTTCTCCTCATGAGCTCAAACGCTTCACATGGAGGCCCCCATATTTACCAGGTGAGTGCTGCCTTGCCTAATGCATAAGCTTGTGCAGTCTTTCCTGCCACTAAACAAATATCCTCAGAAGTATTTATTTAACACTAAGATCACCATGTATGAAGAATCTAAATATTTTTGAGAAGCTAGGCATAATTCATATGCAACTATTAAACTATTCCAAGAACCGATTTAAGGAAATCTTATTTTTTTCTAGATTTTCCAAGGGGTTTTTAGCACCTAAAAGGGAAAATAATTTGTTATGTATTGTCTGGAATTAACAAGACAATATAGAGAAGAGAGTGGTAAGTTGATGACATAAAAAAGAAACTTTTTACAAGGCAGATCATGTTAAAACTTCTGGTAACTTCTTCAGCAGATTGTTGTTTTTTGAGTTGTAGGAAATTATATTAAGATACAAAGCCAAATCTTACAAACTTTTTTTTTTTTTTTTCCCCAGGAAAAATGTGAAACTAAATCTGCTTTCAAACTGAAAGGACTCAACTCTGTGCTCTAAGACAGTTTAAGACAAGAGTGGTCAGTTAAGTTCAGCAGCATATCTCCTGACTTAATTATATCAGCATGATGAAAAGCTGCCCCTGCAAAATTCCTAATTTTGTAAATATCTTTGGGGTTGGACACACAAAATTAGCCCCACTGCTTATGAATCTTTTAAATTAAAAACAGTGGGAAGGTAGTGTGGAATATGGACATATTAGACTATTTGTTTAAGTTACTTCCTATTCGGAAAAAAAATCCAAACCTTTTTTATGCTCTTAAGAACCATTCTCAACTATTGTCATGAAACTAATGTCTAATTTAACTATCTAGCTCTAGTCATTTACACCACCAGTTCACTAATGGCACAGCCTAGATCACTTTCATTGATGCCAAAGCCTCATGCTACTAAAGGGTGGTGTAATATAATAAATGATTACCAAAATATGATCATATTTTGGATAATGACAATGGCTTTCACTATTCAGTATGCTAGTAATCTAGCTTAATATTGCATAATAAACAAATTGTGGTAGTATGTGCAATTGTAGGCAACAAACTGGTTTTCATGGAAGAAGTCCTAGAACTCACTAACAAAGGAGAATACAAATTAATTCTAAATAAATTAAATATTAGTTGCGAAGAAAGAAATAGGGTCCTTAATATACGAGTATTATTTTGAATTAAATCCTCTTTATTCAGAAACATCTGCCTGTGACTAACAAATTAATCACACATAGTAATTACCACCAATTAATGTCAAGCACTTATACTGTATTATCAATAATTAAGTACCTTTATAAAATCATGATTTCTATGTCTGTGTCTTGGCTACAGTTTTACAAAATACATTATCAATGTAATTAAAAAAAAGAAAGCAACAACAGCAAAATTATGATGATGTTAACAACGTCCCTGCCAAAGGTGAAAATAGAACAAAGGCAATGAAGACAGATAGCCAGAAAAGGGGAGATACTGAGTAGCAAGTTGAAGTCAGTTTGGCACAAAATGATCTGTCAGAACTACAGAAGTTAGCTGAGTAATAAATCTTTCATTTTTAGCATACATTCTTTCCTCTTATAAAAACTCAAACTCTCGGGTGGAAATAAAGCAGACTTGCTTGGTTTTATCAGCCTCCAGGCTAAAACGCTAGTTATTGGTTTGGTTTTTGTAATCATGACTTCATAGTCTACTTATAATTGTCCTGTTGGAAAAATGTAACTTGGAATGTGACAAAACAAATAGAGAGGGATTCAGGACTTCCCTGCCTAACTTGAAATTAATCAGCACTGATAGATACTTAAATAGAACAGAATTATTTTGGAGACCTGACAGCAATTGAAATAATATTCAGCAGCAACAGGAATTGTTCAGATTAAACACAGTTAAAGAGGAATCACTCCTCTTCAAAGAAGTGGAGCATAGGAGGAAATTACCTTTGAGAAAATGAAATTTTCTTAAGTAGGTGGTCTGTGAATATTTTAAACAAATATCTCCAGGTGGACTATTTCTCCTTCAGAGCTGAAGGTTGCTTACACGATCCCCAAAGTCCTGTCCAAGCCAACGTTTTTGTGATGCCATGGATGAAATTAAAAAGAAATTCTCATTATTTACCTATTTCATCAAACCCCACTTCAAAGTCACTGAAGCACCAAAATTCAATTGACTGGGAGTTGGAGCTATGCAGTGCACATACTGTTGCAGCACCTGGAACACCTGTGTGTGTAAGGAAAGGAAGCCTCTGTTATGAGCATCTAGTCAAAGCTGACTGCAGAGTTAATCTGTTTTGTAGCAATCTTCCTAAGGCACATATTTCAAACCATACTTAATACAATTTTGTTTCCTCAGTGCCCTTTACTTTGCTTATTTAAAACAGCTGCCAGGCACAAGCCAAATCCTTAAATGAACCTGAGCATGTACACAGGCTGAGAAAAGAAATGCTTCCAATTGCAGAATACTTAATCTATTTAATGGAGAATATTTGATATGGATACCAACTCATAAACACCATGGACTGAACAAGCTTTTCTAAAACAGACATGGAAGAAGACTGTGAATGAGGCAAATCAAGTAATAATACATAACACCCTATGTTGTTATTCCCTCTATTTCATTAACAAACTGAGGATCAGAATCACAATTCAAGTTTCTACCACGCAACACAAGATTGATAACATAAGTGACATTATAGTGCCAAAACTCTATCCACAGCCTAAAAGAGGCACCCCCAGAAAGTAAGCAGAGCACAGGTAGGCCAACTAATCCTCCTGATGTGTTTTTTTGTCTCCTAAATAAAGAGATAACTAGGCACCTGTCAAAAGGAACTGGAAGGCCTTAAGTCAATGATTTTTACAAAGACTACAACACTGCTCTCCTGATTTCTGTAATTCCCAACAGTGCAGAGCTGACATCCAACTGAGGCAGTTTTCTTGAAACAAGGAGGAGTGTCAAGCCATCAGGAACCTATGGAGTGTTGGTAAAGCGGTATCTGCTAAAGCATCCCAGCTAAATAGATCCCTTCTAAAAACAAACATCACACTTTATATAGAAAATTGAGAATTTGACTGTCAACAATCCTGAATGTTAAAAAGAAAACGAATATCTCAGATACCACCTTCTAAAGTGGATGAATCTTTCCTTTCATTCTTGTACTTGCTTTTTTCTCCCAAGCAATTTTAAAGGTGGTTTCCATTACACTTAATACACAAAATGCATCCCTATATAAGACACTGAAAGCACCTAGTAAGCCTTTGTAATTTAATGGCTGAGCAACAACTTTAAAAGGCTGCATAAGGAAGAAACAAAGTAATTTCTATAATTAAGGTCTGATACACATGTAATAATTTGACCGCTAAGGGGTAGTTTTATCTCCTGTGTTTTGATAAACAGAAAGCTCTTTGATGCATGCTGTTGCTTTTCTAAAAAGCTCTGCCAAAACAGAAAAACACGTACTTCATGGTCCCACAAAGACCAAAGGGTAGATGGACTAAACAAAAAAGCAATTGAAATAGGGGGAAAATAGGGTCTAATACTATAAAGCAATTAATGAACTTATTTAAACTACTCCTGCCCCATCAAGGAAGCCAAAAGAAATGTCAGCAATTGTAGAGAAACAATTTTTCAAGCATTATCTACTTGTATGTCTGCTAGGATCTGTCTAGTTTGCTGTGCTGGAGTTTGGTCCAGGCATGCAAAATTTAGATAAAGGAAGAGGCAAAAAGGTTTTGCAAAAAAAAATAGTCAAACTCCAAAAAAATCAGGAACCACATTGGAATTTGTATTTTCTTGTTTACGCAAATGGCCTTGAGATCAAGCAATGGATTTCAGCTGCTTAAAAGAAAGCAGGAGCAACAACTTTTCTCTGTGTGATGCCGGGTTTAAAGGTCTGGGCGCTCATTTTTGAGCAAGTCATCATCTTCTTGAAGCAGTGGGCACAGAAGATGTTGAAACCAAACCCCAATCACCTCTAGCAGATGCAGCATCCTCATCCCACGAGGCACCCCACCTAGGTAATTTTTGCTCAAGTCAAATCAGCAGCTTTTGTGCTGTAGCTAAGCAGTGGCATCCTGAAAGCAGAGGAGACTAGACGGTCATAAAGCGCCTTAAATTCATCGGTATGCGATGATGCTGGCGGGTTTCCGGAGGACGGAGATGCGGTACGAGGCGTCGCTCCAGCACTCCCACAACGCCGTACCGAGGGGTGCCTGCAAAACACGGGAGAACGGGCGGGCAAAAGGTAGAGAGAGCATCAGAAGTGCTAAAACTCAAAGCAAAAACTCCACAGCGCGCTTCAAAATCAGCGCCGGAGTGGCGCGGTGGGCGCTCCTCAGCGGGGCAGGCAGAGCTCCCCTCAGCGAGGGCGGACGGGACGCCCGCGGACGGAGAGGAGAAGGGGGGGATCGCTGAGGGAACGGGGGGCTGCCGTGACACGGAGACACCGGCATCACTCACCTGCAGCCACCGGGAGCGCCCTCACGGCCGGGGCCAGCCAGATCTCCGTACCGGGACGCTGCAGCTCCCCCGGTCAGTGCCGGGAAGCGGCTCGGACGCCCCTCCCCGGGCAGGGCGGTGCCTCCTCCCACCTCGAGGAGCGGGATGAGCCGATTCTCGGGACTTTCCCCCCTGCTCCGGGAAGTGCGGCCCGTTCTCTTGGCTGCGCTCCCAAAGACAGAACGCGGGCCGCCCCCTCCTCCAGGCGCCTCAGGGCTGCAGGGTCCGGGTTGGGCCGAACAGGGGGGACGGGCAGGGGTAGCCCGAGAGGACCGTGAGGGACGGAGAATGGACCCGTTCCGATCTGCCCAGCCGCCAGCGGGCGGGAGTGATGTCCCCAAGCCACTTTCATCTCTGGGGCCGTGGCCCCAGCGTCCCTGTGTCTTCGGGAGCAGGCACGGTCGCTCTGGCCGCCAAGGGGGACGGGGTGAGGAGGTGCCCGGTGCCCGCAGCGGGGCTCGGGGCAGGCCGTACCCAGCCTGGTGCGGTGCCACATGCCCGCAGGCAGCGTTCTGAGGAAATCCCTCACAGAAACCGCGTCAAGTGTGGCTAAGGCTCTCAAAGCAAACTCTTCACTCCAAAAAAAAAAAAAAAAAAAAATCACATAAAACATATGAGAGGCCAGGAGTTGACCGTGTTTCTGTTGCAGGTCCCCATGTGACTGGCCTCATTCAGAGCGGTACAGTATGCCAAAAGCTGCCTGGCTACATCCCATGAGAAAGTTTCATTTAAAGTTGTTGCTCATCCCTTCCAGGACATTCATGGTGAAGGTTTTTCCAGTTTATATTACTTCTACGTAAAAGAGGTCTTTTCTCTCTCTCTCCCTCTCTTTTTTTTTTGTTTGTTTGTTTATTTTATTTTGTTTTGTTTTGGTAAGTTAAACATAATGTACCTATTAAGAAACTCTTTTCCTTGTTTTCCTCTGGATTGTCTCAAATTCTTGAAGTTTGGTTGCTTTTCATCAGGGGGATGTGATCTGCAAAGTTTTCAACCTTATGGGCTATCTTATTTTTATACCTCATGATACACAGTTTGCCTTGTTTTTTTGTACTAGCATAGTATTGCCGACATACGCTTGTGGTTCCCTTCAGCACCTTGATCTTTCTTTTCTGAACTGCTGTCTAACCAGTTGTTCCCTGCCTCATTGTATTTCAGGGATGTCTCATACTTCCCTCTGCCAAGTAACATCCTGTTCCTTAGTCAGGCGTTCCATTTCTTACAATGCTTTTGCTTTTTAGTCAAGCAGTTGATTTCTAGTCAAAGGATAGTTTTATTCTTCAGGACTGTATTCCGAATAATTGCATCTATTTCTTCCACAGAGTTCCTGTGCATGTTTTGTGAGTCATATAAACTGAACTTTTCACAGTGTCACTCATTTTTTATTGCCTGCATGTGGTCTGGAGGCACCACAGCTGGACATTTACTGTTGTTTCAGAATTCAGCACAGCACGCACATGAAAGGTCATCTAACTGCTAAGTTTTACTGAAAATGCAAATCACAGATGTCTGTGGTTAGATGCCAGAATTTTAGCTTTTCTTTTTTTCTTATGTTTAGCTTTTCTTTTTATCTTATGTTAACAAGTCTCTGCAATATGCTAGTAAGTTCTTTCTTCTAATATTTCTAGGCAGTATAATTAGTAAAGCATTCTCAAAATTTATCAATTGCATATTTGAAAGTAGATTTTGAATTATATACAATAAATGAAATGTGGGGTTGAAAATCTTTGCACATACTATATTAAAGATAATTCATTTTTGTGCTTTGAGCACTCTCATCTCTGCTTGAAAATATTTATTCTTTTAGGTCTCTAGTGGAGATATCTTTTAAAATCTATCAATATATTTAACATTTTCTGAATCATTTCAACCCCACTGTGGCTCTCTGTTTGGGTGCAAGCAACAATCTCTGATGTTGCTTTTACTGATCCACATGATCCATAAGTTCCAGAATGAACAATGTATTAGCATATCCTTTGAATGCTTCCTTATAACCATATGAATTCACTGCTATTTAGAAATAATGTTCAAGGTACTAATTAGAACCAAAAAGACCCTAAAGAGTTATTGAATAATGTCTATAAGGAATTTCATGCCTGATCAGAATGTGTCTCAAAAAGCAAGTTGTCAGTTTCCTGATATTTGAGCAGGAAAAACTGAAATAGAAAGAGAAGAACAAAGGTAAAACCACAAAACAGACTGGAAGCTCAATGTGTCCAGTGTCACAGAATCTAGAGAATTTAAAATCCCAAGTCAGGTACCAAACCTCTCTATATACACCAGGTTATAGCAATGAAGTTTGGAAAGACCTAGAAGGCATCCAGTCCAACCTGACACCCTCTTTGTCTGTAAGAACAGCTCTGACTTCCACCCCACTTTTCTGGGTGTTTCATTGCCTGTGTACATGTATCCAAAACCCATCTCTGACATTTGCAGGGCCTTGGTCCAGACTGCTGTGAAAGTCTGCCACCTGTAGAGAGTTTTGAAAGTAGGGCTGTGGACATGAGATTGTTGATGTTCAAGGATTTCAGAGGTAAAAGTACCAGTATGAAAAGGCATAAAATCATAAAGGTAAAGATAATCTGGGGAAGCCTGGTCAAGCTAGACAGTGTAGTTGAGGACTAGCTGTGAACCCTCGTGTTGTATTTGGAGTGCTGATGGAAGACCACAAGTTAGAAATGCTGGGATTCCTCTCCAGAGAGCCATGGAAAATGACCCTTACCCTTTTGACTCATGCCTGCCTGCTCAGCAATGACTTCTTGAGTAGCTTAACATGAGTGGCGAGTATAGTAATGCTGTGTGTAGCAGCTCATTAAACTCTAGCTAGCTCCTCTCTGTTAGCCAATAACTAACCGCTTTATTTTCAATTATGTGTGTTGTTCTTGCTGAGTCTCTGTGCCTGGATAAAATACCTGAACAAACTGACCAAGTGTGACAAATGCACTCAACTCCTTAACAAAACTAAGGATAGCTATTATAGACTCCAAAGAAGGTAAAGACCTAGGGCATAAATAGGACAAGAACTTCTCTAGTTCCAGTCCGTTCTATAAAAGTACACAAAGGAACAGAGTGACAGAGGTGAGCATTGATGCATATGAGCTTGGGTCACTGATCTTGTAAACAACACGTGAACAGCAAGTAGCTTTTCTAGGACTCGTTTATCAAGGAACAAAGAAAGCTGTGGGTGCAAGGAATCTCATGCATACCCATCCCATTGTATGTATTTTGACTACAAGCCAACCACTTTATTCCAGAAATATGTCAGCCTAAATGAGCATTTTTCAAGCTCTCTCTGCTAAGCAGCTTGTTGCGTGGAATCTCCCCTTGAGCAGGGGCACCTCTTGAGGTTGCTCTTCAAAGCAGAGATGTCCCACCTCAGTAACTGACAGATACCATGCATAATCTGGTATTATAGTGCACAAAGATTTTTGTATTGGTAGCTTTGATTTTTGTATTGGCAGCTTTGAATCATTGTTATATCTTTTGTGCAGTAATACAATGAACCTTGCTATTGAATTTTGTTGTAAAAGTTTCACTTTTAAAAGATATTTCAATAAACTCACTTTTGCTGATACCTTTGACAGTAGTTCTTAATTTTCCATATTTTAGTGTCAGCTGTTCCTAAAATAAAATATTTCCTCTTTTATATGTCAAGTGTTTGTAGCTTCTTGGCATCAAAAACTATTTTTCTGAGGTCTGTGTTACACAATGTTTTTGTAATGCTACATAACTTACTTGCATAATTTACAAAAAGTAACCCTTATGTTGGCATATTAATAATTTCTACCCATTACATGATACAGTAAATCTGCCCCTTATGAGTAATAAAAAGATAATTTTCTTATTTTCTCACCCTTCAGGAAGAAAGTAAGCCCTTGGAACAATGCTATCTATGTTACCAGAACCATTTCAAAGGAAAACAAAAAAATATCTGCAAACCTATGGTACAAAACACAATTCCCTTTGAGAGGCACTGAATCAAAGGCTTGAATCAAGAAAAGTGGGGTAGTTTAATATTTCTCATTAACCAATGTAATGAAAGCTTTACTGTGGTGTTTAAAGTAAAGCAGAAATATTTGTACTTCAAAAGTTTCTGATTCCATTTAGTGATCATATGTGTGAGCTTCTGAACACTTTAGTAGGGGTGTTGATTCTCCTATTAAAATCTAGCAATTTGTATGAAAAATCTGAAGTTCCTTCAGTTGCAAATTAATATTCAAAATAGTGTGAAAGTTGTCATCTTCAGCCCCAAAGCAGGGTGAATCCTACCTGCTTCCTGATTCTTGAGTTTTTTTCCTAAAATCTCCCATTCCCAGAAGTTCCACTGCCTTCAAAGACAGCTCCTGGCTAGGAACTCACTGTCCTTAGTGGTAAAAAATTCTCTTTTTCAAAAGAGGTGAGTAGGTCTTTATACCCACTGCTCTCTCCCACTAATAGAGACCAAATTATTATTTCCTGTTCTGCAGCAGCTTTTGAAGCATTGACGATTAATAATAGGACCCCCTCAACCTTCTCTAGGTTAAACAAACTTAATTCTTTCCATGCCTTGCAGAATGTTGATTGTGTTCACTGCTATTCACATGTCCGCTGAGTCCAGTTTCAAAGAAGAATTAACGGACACAGCACTCCTTTTAACAGAAGCCTTATTAACACTGTATTTACTCACAGGTGACAATTCTGTTCCTACCTGTCTCTGTGTTTGCTGTTTCCTCCGAAGCAGGACACTCTTTATTTAATATCTACCTCTGATGTTCTGCAAGGCACAGATCATTTTTATCTTGCCAACTCTTCTCTTTCCTTGTTTAATTATTTCTGCTTAACACTCCAACATAGCTCTTTCCCTTTTGACACACCATTTCTTTAACTTGTCAAGATGCTTTTGAATCTTAATCCTGTTTTCTGATATGATTGTGATCCCTCATATCTTCATGTCATTTTGCAATCTTCTGTTTTATCAAACAGATCGATGGCTGTGTACAGCCCAGAGAGATGTTTTTATCTCCACTGTTGTTTCTTTTTAGCAGCAAGCCACTCTAATTGCTTTCTGACTACACAGTGGCAACTTCCAAACCCAAAGTAAAGCAAACCACAGTTTTCCATTAACAGTGTTCCTCATACACGATTTAATTCCTACCCAGGAACAATTTCTATTTAGTCAGAAGTTGCAAAAGTACTCTACAGAGTGAAAGAGTTCAGAGAAAAATTCCTGAGCTGAACTGCAGTGAACGGAATGATTTCAGATGTACATTTTAGTGCATCCATAATGCTAAGAGGTTTTCATAAATATTCATGGAGTTTCTCTGGGAGTAATTTTGGTCATCCCGCAGCTGCAGAGGAGTCACTGAAACTGTACAATCATCTTGCATTGGGGTGGTAACTCTCTTTATTTCTCAATAGGCATCTCAGCTTGGAGTCAAGCTAGGATTCCTCAGTGTCAATCTGAAATTGTTTGCACTTGTTTTGCAGGTGCATCCTGAGTGCCCTACAGAAATAACATTTGGGCTTTCTGTAGGCATTTGTGTCATTTTAAAGGGCAAAGCCTGATCTTGTATCAAATTGCATTTTGTTGTACACAAACTTGTGTGGTTGCAGCAACGATCTCTCCTCCAGGCATCTCTTTGATTAAGTGAAAATTGTGGTTCCTGACAAGAGATGGTGCAGGTGTTATAGAAGTATTATCTGATAAGATCTTAACTAATAAGTAGCAAGTATAGGTCTGTTCTAAAGAATTAAAATCTCAGTAGCCCCATAAATAAGTTACGGGGTTAATGAAGAAGAAATGATCAGTTATGTGCCTTTAACTAATGATTGTCCAACAAATCTATTGTAAACAATTGCTAGTTAGATGAAAAAGCAATGAAATGTAGGAAGTACCAACATTAGAATTAATAAGTAACTTCAAGTGTCTTTTTATGTATATACATGGTTATATACATAAAAAGACCCTTGAAGTGTGTCTTTTATGTCAGGTCTGCTTCTTTTTCACGAAGTCCAGTTTCTTGGTGACCAGTGAGATATATGAAGTTCACTTATTCTGTAGATCCTCTGTATTTTATTTTCTCCCAAATGTCAAGTGGAAGGTCTGCAGCTTCATTATGCTGAAATATTTAAACCCAGCTCAAAACTCAAAAAAATAAAAATATTCTCTATAATCTTTTTTGTCTGTGGTCCCTCATCCACAGTGTCATATAAGCAAATTTATGTAACTCAATTTAATAGCAATCTCTAATCTTTTCCCCACCTAACTTACTTGGAAACTAAAGCTACCAGAATTTTCTACTGTTACTAGAAATGCATTTGGGACCAACAGTGGAAGATAATAGATTCATTACTTACTAGTAACTACTTACATCATTTAGGCACTTACTACTGAGATTGTTTGTAGTTTAGATTCCAAGAATCTTTAAAAGTCCTAAGTTCTTCCCTGAGTAAATAAATTGCAGCCTAATCATGTCCCAGAACTATTCTGTCCCATTGGATTGGATGAGGCACAAGTAGTGTGCCTCTCCAGGTCGCATGCTGCTGTGTCTTTCTGAAGTGACAGCTTTAAATGGAAGGCAGCGGCTGTATCCACTAACACTGTTAAATCTGTGTCTTTAGTCATTTCTTGAGGTCATTCCAAGCATGTATTTGAGTTTCTTCCAACTGAATAGGGAATGGAATCCTTCTCCTTACTTTCAGATTGAGCACTCTGGTCAGCAGGCTATTATAAAAGGGCTGTGTGCCTTAGCATTTTAAAAGCGTGGGCCTCCACATCTTCCTGTGGAGGACAAGTACATGCAACATGCAATAGTTATACTCTGAGAATGAGCTTCCTGGGAATTCCCACACCTAGTTTTTGACCCCAAAAGCATATTTTCAGGCTGCATATTCCTCACACTGCAATGATTCTGTACATATGAAGTCTAGTTCTTCAAGGAATTTGAGTGTAGAGATGCCGAGTGTATTCAGATTTTCAGGTTAATGGTTAGCTATGTGGGATTCCAGAAGGGAAATAACCTTCTGCCTAAGAGCCTCCATATGTAATTGTCTAGTTTCCTGGCTTATCGGAAACCGAATAAGCTCAAAAACATGCACTCTCTGGGTCCCAAACTGGAGACAATGAATTCAGTGTCTTGTTTTCCGATCAGTTTTTCACGGGAGAAACTCTCTGCTACCATCTTGTGGTAGTCTAGAGGAAGAGACATCAAAAGCAAAGGGTTCGCTTGGGAGTCAAGGGTTAAAATTCATTCCGTATTTGGACTGATTAAACGTGGAGAGTGTGATGTAACATTTCAGGAGACAAAACAGCACGGTGTGGTAGAACAAAATAGTTGTCCAGTATATTGAGACTGTGTACTTAAATATAGTGGATACATATTATTTTTTGTTGTTGCTCTTGGATTTGTAGGATTTCTTTTTCTGTGAGATAATTTGTTAGGATGAAAAAGGAGAACAGTATTTCTCTCTGTGTGATCAGAATACTATTTATAGCAGTAGCAGGGCTACTCGATGACTTTTATTGTCACATTAAACAGCACTTATTCAGGACATATATACAGTACATATCTGTGTCCAGATAAAATTGCCCTTTTTTGAGTGGATAATGGAGTTGGGCATACTCAGATGGAGGAGAAGGTTCTCTGTAGATATTTGCTGGACCCTCACACTGTTGTAAGAACAAATCTGCCTGGTATCTGATGGAGAAATCTTTCCAGTGTTCAAACAGTAGTGCTTTCAGAAGCAAAACCAGCATTCCAATTGGAGATAACAGTGAGCAGGAGATGACAAGAAGGCACTTGAAAGTCCCTCTGATGGCAGAGCACTAGCCAAAAACAATTCCTGAGTTCTGGGACACAGCAATCCATCAACAAGACGTGATGGAGCACAGGCAACAACTGAGACTGAGGCAAAGGACTGTTTTCCACAGGTTGAGTGTAGGAAGTGAGGCTTGCTATAAAAAAAATGGTCATTTTCATAGATGCTCCACTTTTCCGAATTAAATACTATGGTATTCTAACTCATAAGACAATTATTTGCTTTACACGCAGTCTCAGGGTATGTCTACTGTAGATCACATGGAAAAATCTGAATTAGTAGCTTGAATGGGCTGCTGAAACTAGATGGTTTCAGGCTTCTTAGCTAGTTACTTAAAATGAGCGTGGGGATTTCCAATCAAGCATTGGAGATAGTGGGACAGCTCTAAACAAGTCTCCAGGTTTCTATTAAATATCACTACTGAAAACAGCAAAGTCACTTGGACTGAAGTTCAAGAAAACAAACAGGCTTGCAAGAAACAACTGGCGTAGAAAATTTTAATCCTGCTGAGTTTTTCAACTGAATAAATGACTGACAGTAGCATCTTGAAATGGTAGTGCTACCTTTTTATGCCTGTTTGTCAGTTCACAGTAGTCAATAAAATTAATTGGAAAAGGACTTTGTAAACCCATTGGTGATGCAAATGGAAAAAAAAATATAAAGTTTGTTTTGTTCCATGTATTGGCTTTGAATTGCTGTATTCAACATTCTTGTTCCTGAAAGTCTTGTTCAGTAGAAAGTCTGTGGAAAGTGGAATCAAGCTCCAAAATATGATGTAGGCTTTCTCAGATGTAACTTGGGATACCTCAGCAACAATCAGGATCTTTTCTTTATACATTGTTGAAACATCATGGATGAAAAACCTACTGCATTTATTGGAAAAGTGATAAGAGATGGATGTTATGTGGGTGCGCCAGAAGTAGAAATTCAAATTCCCAGCATTGAGAATTAATGAGTTATCTTTTTCCCCTTTCCCTCAAATGTATAGTCTGGCCTAGGATTTTTAAAGAAATTGGAGGGCAGAAATTGGAGAGAAGAAATCTTTTAATTTTAAGTACATTTGTGTCATGTACTACATCTTCAATAAGCTGAGATGCCTAAATTTAAATTACACACCATGAATAACGCTATTACTTGTTTAAACTTGACTGTGTATTGAATGAATAAGTAATTCATCAATTGGAAATTAATCATAAATCCACAATAGAAGAAGATATAGTGTGAATGCACAATGAACATATAAAAGGCTGGCTATATTATTTAAAGAAAATTGTAGCTTTGATTCCTTGGATGCTTAGACTCAGTGGTTTGAAGAAATTTAGTGCAGTGTTTCCTGTCTGCCACACTGAGTAAAAGAATCTGTTGTGTCGTGTTGCACAGTGCACTTATGCAAGGCTGAGGAAGTCTAGCTTGTGGAGGCATTAGAAGCACATCCTGAATTTTGGAGGATAGATCCTGGCTCCTGGAGAGCACCACGCAGTCATTCCTGAGTGTGGGGTGTGCCAGGAGCTGGGGACACTGTGGGTGATACTGCCAGTTAATGACCACCAAGTAGGGAGGAGGCAGGTTCGGCAAGGAACTGCTCAAAGAATATGTCATTAGAGCTGCTCAAGGGCACGATCTCAAGTGTTGTCCATGCATTAGGGCGTTCTGGGCATTCCAATAGCAGCTATTCCAGCCCTAAAGTGGTATCAGCCAGCCTCTGCTGAAGACAGAACTTCATTGTGGTATAACCGGAGCCAGAAGCTAAGCTCCACACATCCGCTCACCCACCCTCCATGGAATGGGAGGAGAATCAAAAGTCAAACTTGTAGGCTGAGGTAAGGAAAGTTTAGTAATTGAAACATAAATTGAAAAGTAAGAAGTAAAATATATGAATCATAGTAAATAAAAATGGGAAGAAACAAAACTCAAGGAAAACCTATTAATGTACAATAGAGTTACTCATCCCCTACTGAGCCATGGCAGACCCAGTCCTTACACCCTGATCCAGCCCTGATTCCAGGCAATTCCCCAGTTTATATACTGGGGATGGTGTTCTATGGTGTGGAATATCCCTCTGACGAGTTCAGGTCAACTGTTCTGGTTGTTCTCCCTCCCAGCTTTTTTTGTATACCTTTTCACTGGCAGAGCGTGAGACAAAAAAAAAAAAAAAAAAAAAAGCCATTGAATTAGGACAAACACAAGTTGGCAGAAATCAAAATGTCATTTTGTTATCAACATGATTCTCATACTGAATCCAAAGCACAGCACTATATACCAGCTATAGAGAAGAAATTAACTGTATCCCAGACAAACCGGAACATAAAAGTTCTGGTTTTTTAATATTGCTTCCCTGAGAAAAAGAATTGCTGCCTGCCAGTGGCTTTTCTGGTGACATAAGGAGTGTTTGCATAGGGTGTAGGTCCCACACAACGTTGCACTTGGGCCACTTAGCAGTATGATTTTTTTTCTCTGATGACATATATATAGAGGTTTGCAGATCACATCTTTTTCTAAAAGAGTAGCTTTTCTGATTTAGCTATAAAGCCTTTAGAGATGAGAAACACAAGCTGCAGCATACTAGGGTGTTTTACCCATGGAAGTACTCCACTGTGTACTCAATATTTAAATAACACTTCTTGATTGATTCACATTGTTCCATGATAACAGATTCCAGGGGAAAATATCTTCCAGACAAGGCTAGATGGCGCAGTAGGTCAATGCATTGAAGTTTTTCAGATGTTTTAAGGTCTGCAAATTCCTGTAAATTTCCACAGCTTCATATGTTTATTGACATATTGATGCATTGATTAATATCAAAGAATCTCATTACCTTTTGTGGGTTTTCTGAGTCATTATTTTTCATACTTATCCAAGTAAAAGTCCACATAGAAGAAGCTTCCAAGGTTCTTTCTGGACCAAACAACATAAATACTTTCCTCATTTTTTGTACCTTGACTTCCAAGCAGAAGTGTAGTTGAGGGCAAACAGAGTCTGGCTGCTTCAAATTTGGGAAAATTAGTTTATTTCTTTCTTACTGCCCTCTTGAATACCACAGTAGTGTGTTTATAGATGTTTTGTATACCAATAAACCACTGTCTCCAAATACTTACCAAACATTAAAGAAATCTTCAGTGTCAGCTGTTTTCTCTATGGAAAAGGAAATATTTTTGAAAATACGTTATTAGTGTGCCCTCAGTACTTCTTCTGTCTACCATGAAAAAGAAAGCTGAGTCTAGTAATGAAAAATTTCTGGTTTGCTTAGAAAACCTCAGGAGAACTACTCGGACAGTTTTGTGAAGGTACTTGGTAAGCATTAAGGGGAATATTTTTTGCTTGCCAAATTAGGTTGTTGCAAACTGCCAGCTTCTCAGATAGAGAGTATTGTTTACATAAAAAGTTCATGATAAGTGTCCATCGCACACATTGTTATTTGCAGAAGATAACTAAGTCATGATTAGTGAGCTATTATATTATTTAGAAAAGGTCAGGAGAAGAGTTATTAATATTTGAGCAGCAGTATGTGGCATTTTAAATAACCCCTATTATCAAAGAGGTTGAGGGTAACAGTCTGATGGTTAATGTACTGAGCATTTAGCATCTGCTCCTGTGAGGTGTCAAGTGCCTTTGCAAGGCACTGAGTGCACTCAAATTACATTAAAATAATGAGGGAACTCACTTCCTTACAGGAGATACTCCTGAAATGGCTTGTGGAAGTTCCAAATGCTCTGTAAACACCAAATGTGAAGGCTGAGTGCCTGCAAGCAAAGTATCTTCTGTCTGCTCTGAGACACAGGGTAAGCACAAAAGCTGAAGAGGGAAATGAAGACAGCAAGAGGCCACAAAAATCTTTATGTGGTAGATTTAAGCCCTACCCTGCAATCTGTTTCCATAGCATAGTGCAGCTCCAGACATCTCCGTGCAGCGTGGCCACTCCTTTGTGTGAGGACACTTTGGTGGGAGCTCTCTGCTGCCAGCCTCTGCCCCAAGATAGAAATGCAGTTGCTCAACAGCCTAACTGCACAAATCCCAGGAA
Source organism: Phylloscopus whistleri (assembly GCA_017589585.1). Classification (NCBI taxonomy): domain Eukaryota; kingdom Metazoa; phylum Chordata; class Aves; order Passeriformes; family Phylloscopidae; genus Phylloscopus; species Phylloscopus whistleri. The sequence continues at coordinate 1,177,635 of JADMLD010000110.1, read as the reverse complement.
TCACAGCACACTGCTCATCAGCATTCACAGCTCATATTCCTGTCTTGTTCCAGGATAATCTGCTTGTCCTGTCATGGGGTTGAGAAAGGTGGTGGTTTAGATCCACTTTGTGAGGGCTTCTACTCTTAAAATAGCAAGCACTGTGCCAGCTGCTTGTGGTATTTTCCATTGCCACAACACTGATTTTGGAAGATTTAGACCAGAAGGAAAGTAACAGCTATATTCCACAGAAAAGCGACAGCAACTGAAAGAATCTGTGAAGATTTAAAGAAGGGTGAACCAAGGCAATGCTTCTTTAGAACAGCAAATACCTCCTCATAAGTAGAAGCATATTTATTGAGACAGTGTCCATACATTTCATACAGTATAATCCTAAGAGATATACGCAGAACTCTGCAGGAGGAAATAGTCCGGAGTCTGAGTGGCACCCTGGTGAAAGAGTCAGCAATAGATGACTGTTTAAATTATTGAGGAAACTCTCTCCTGAAGTCTCCATTTCTTTTATGCCAGGTCCTACACAAATATTAGAAAAAAATAAATGTAAATTCCAAGTAGTTGAGTAAATTTGAAATAAAAGACAGCTGATGATTATATGCAGAGAAGGAAGCACAAAGAAACATTTTTTATGTGATAAGTAGTGACAGCAGGATTATATGATACTCCAGCTATAGTTGAAATTTCAATGACTTTATACTATTGAGTGTCAAGCTGGTCTGGGGAAGCAATCAGACTACACTAATTTCTCAAGCTATTGAAGCATGGGGACCATTCTAAGTCTATGTCATGTCACCAGGGTGAACAGGAACAGGGTGCTCAATATTCTCAGCTCATCTCTGTGGGAGAAAGTAAGCCATCAAGGGTTTCTGAAGCTGGCATTGTGAGATAATACTAGAACCCAGCTTAGCCACAAAGCACAGACGGAAATGTGGGTTTGTCATCTTTTTGGGACAATGGCCTTGCTCTGCTCAGATCTCAGAGGGATATGGTGAGTGTCTTTATAATTCCTAACTCTCTGGTTTAAGGGTCAGCAAGGGTGTCTGTGCTTGGGTTAGTCCATGAAAGGCCTTGAAAGACAAGGAAGGGGAGTCAGAGAGGTGGTACTGAAAGAAAGATAACCAGTCAAAATGAAAGATAAAATGCTGGCAATAATAATAACTGGACAGGTATGAGCAGGTCAATCCGGACAAGGCCAGGGAGGAAAGTTTCTTAGGCACTGACATGAGACACAGCAGTTATTTAGAGGAGTTTTAGCTAGCTATGCAGATAGAAGAGCATAAGCTGTAGAAATGTTATGTGGAAATGATGCTCAGAATTTCGATCTAACCTGTCAGGAAAGACCTGGAAGGGTATAGTCAATAATAATTCTTGGGTTATTGACTTGAGAGACTAAGTGGTGTTATGTCAGAAAAGGAGATTTGGGTTCATGTAGTAGATTTATGAGAAGGCTAAGAGTGCTATCAATTTACCAGAAAATGGTTTAAGATTTGAAAATATTATGAGTAATATGGGAAAGTAAATATCAAAAATTAACTAGATAAATTATTAGTATGTCTGGGCATCTTTCTCTGAATGGGCCACACAGCAAGCTTGTTTTTACAGATTGGGTAAATGGGCCTTAGTTCATTCTGTATCTATGCTAGGAATTGTTCTTCATATTCTATTGTACATGGCAGCATCAAGACTATGCAGGGAACTTACAATTTCTGAGAGTTTCCTACCATGGTTTATAACTCAAAACTTACCTTTTAAACCCCATGGATGCCATTGAAACGCCAAGGCTTACTCACTGATGACACAATCATGTATCATGCCCTTTTTTCACTTCCCCTCAACATCTTTCTCTTCTTTGCTACGCTGTGTAATTTTCTGATCAATTAGAGCAATCCTTTGTGTATCATTACTCATCCACTGCTTCACTGTCAACTTCTCTCTTCTGTCCCAGACACTGAATATTATGATAGTTACTAGCTTAAAACTTTACACATTTAAAAATTTGCTCTTATTCTTATCAGTCGCAGATAAGAAATTAAGAATTCCCCTCAAATTATTGCAAATTCCTTTCTACACCTTTGCAAGTGGTGTTTTGTACGAAAGATGTTGGGTTTTGCTTACTCATGCTTTTGGGTCATTATCCAAGAATAAAAAAATAAAAACTTCATTTGATCAGTCCACATAAAAGGAAAGTATTCCTTCAGCAAATTTGTGTTATCTACTGTTTCTGACCATAATTCCACCTCATCTGCTTTCTCACCGATTCTGTTCACCCAGAAAGTTTTCTGAAGGTTGCATAAATCTGACATGAGACTACATGAATAACAGCTTGACGGTACCAGTTTTGGTGGGGTTTTTTTGACCTCACCAAATGTCATCTTGTAGCAATACAAAACATCCTATGTGGGAAAAGGAATGGTGAGAGAAGTTATTTCTTTCTTGTGTAGTTAGTTGGCATTATTAATCCTTTGAGCATCTAGTGAATCTTCAGACATACTTTGAAGACTCTGTGGTTGCACTGGGTTTGGTTAACTTTGACTCATAGGAAGAGATCAAAGGATTATGATAACTCTGTTGTGGTTGCCCAGAGCTGCACGTTTTCTTTGTGGTAATGCACAGTAATAAAATGCCTTGAGACATACCATGAGATTTGCCAAGTGGCTTACCTCATGGTGGATGTCACCTTGAAGCATTGAAAATGGAGTGTAGTTGTGTGAATGTTGAGTAAGGAGGAAACCATGGATGAAAGACAGGAGAAAACAAAGATGTTACAAGACCAGCTAACAGTAATAACAACATCTATTAGAACTATCATTTGAAAGGAGATAATTGGTGTTTCTGCCCAGTTGTTAACTGAACCATCACAACATTATATTCAGAAAATCTTTGATCTTCTGGATTATATTCAGACTTCAAAATCAGTATGACCTAATGGGTTAAAAACTCTTAAATTTTACAACTTTATGTGACCTGAGCTTCACAGACATACGATTTTTATTTTGGCTATATTTTTCTTCACCTGTCACAATCACCACTCACAATGTAAGGATATAAAAAGATCTTGTCTGTGTTGCTTTTCCTGCGTCATTTAAATCCCCTTTCAGGTTAGCAGAGTGTGAGTGAACCATTAAGTTGTTATTACTACCATGGGTACTCAGGCCCACCAAATCCTTTGGGAGTAAAAGGTGAGTGGATCCTGTGATGGTGTAATAGCTCCATCAGTATGTTTATTTGGACTATCTAAATCAATAAACTTGATTTTTTCAGGGGTGCTATGTTTTTACAGGACTTGTTTTTCCAGGCCCAGGATGGTGTTCCGGGCAGTGGCATGAGGCACAGGATAGGTCTCCAGCCACCCAGTGGTGGCTTCCACCATGGTCAGCACATAGCGCTTGCCTTGGCGGGTTTGGGGCAGGGTGATGTAATCTGTTGGGGGAGATGAAGCAGGAAGCCCTTGATGAGATAGTTTATTAGTAAAAGATTGTAAGAGTATGAAACCTACAAGAGGAATAGAATTGAAAGCAAGGTTTGAACTGTGGAATGTTAAGCTGGAAGACAGTGATTGAATTAACTGAGTCAATAGCCAAGGCTCCTGATTAAGCAATTCCCCTCCCCAAACAAAAGGGGTTTGGACTTCTCAGGTATCAGGGAAAAGGTGGTTTTTTAGGTTACTAGTATGTAAATTAGTATGGTAATGTAGTAGTCCCTATAGGCTGTATGTAAATTCTGTATGTTTTGTATCTTGAGGTGATTGGTTAATGCTCATTAGAATATTCATTATAGAAAGGGTTAAAATGGAACGTAACAGGTAACTCGGCCCCTTTTTTCCTTTCCCTCTTTGTCCCCCTGGATCCCAGTCCCTTCAGATTTTCCCTGGTTAGGCTGTTCTCCCACACCCAATAAACCACGTGTCCCAAAGAGTATCCTGGTCTCCAGATCATCTCTCCCATCAGACACCCGCAGCTCATCCTCAATAGTAATCAATCTTCCAGGCCTCCCCATACTTATATTTGGACCACCGTCCACCGTACCAGAGGGGCTTCACCCGCTTGGCCTGCTTGATGGCAGCACACGTCTCACAGTCATGGATAACCTGAGAAATACTGTCCATGGTTAGATCCACCCCTCGGTCTCGTGCCCACTTATAGGTGGCATCCCTGCCCTGATGACCTGAGGCATCATGGGCCCACCGAGCTAGGAACAACTCTCTCTTATGTTGCTAATCTAAATTTATCTTAGACACTCTTCTTTGTGCTGAAGATGAATAATAAAACAATCATCACAATATTTTTTTCTGGAAGTACAACACATTGCTGCTGTGCTTTTTATCTAAGACTGATTTAAACCTAGAACTTACACTGATTTAAGTAAATATGTTATTTTGAACTTTTTTAGTTGACTCAGTTTCATTTTATACTAGTGGCTTAAAATTTACTTCAAAACCAAGACCCACAGTTCCTACCAGGTACAGGGTAGGTTTATGTTTCAGTTATCTGGAGTTGCTCCTTTAGCATGTGGGCAGTTAAGAATTTCCTGTATATAATTTGTCACATAGATTCAGTTTCTCTCTTAAATATAGATTTTTAGCTTGCACAGTACTTGATTCCTTTTCCCATTCTTCATATCTCTGCCTTTTTCAGTGCTTACCAAATGTATCAGGTGCTACTGGAACTTTGGACCAGAAGGACTTTCAAGAAGCACACTGAAACAAGACAGCTGTGTTTGCATTTTACAGAAGATTTTTGGAATGTTATAAAGCACAGGGAAGTCAAGTTCTGTCTGGAATTATAATCTCAAGCACAAAAATAAAAATGCCCAGCATCAAACCTTACCAACAATAGACTGATTATACTATATGAGATTAGAGATGCTATACTGAAAGAAGGACTTTATTTTTTTCTTTGAAGAACACAAACACAGTGAAAAGACAAGCAGAGTTTTCCAATGGCCGTATTGTGCTTTGAGACGTAGTCAACTTGGTAACAGGAAATCAAAGTGATATTGTAGACATGATCAGCTTTCTTCAAGAGAAAATACAAACCTATATAGAGAGCATCTTGACTGTGGAAATCAAGACATTAATTTGAACTTTAATAACCACAGCTCTGTCTCCACAAATCAGCACTGCAAGCATTTAAGAATCACAGGCTGAAGCAGGAAGCATTGGATCAGTTTATTTCCTAGAACAGAGTTGAAGGAAGTTTAATGGGTCACCTGCAAGTCTTCTGAGAAATTAGAATGGTAAGGCCTGCCAGAAATGCTTGAATTTTTCATCTGCAGTTAAAGTCCCCAGTTCAAATGTCATGTCTCATATTTATCAGTGTGTGCGTGTGTGAGTAGAGGATGCTACAGGATATGACTGGTTCTCAGCTGAAAACATTAAGAGAGAAGATCAGTGCTGCCAAAAGTCAGGGATTTTGCATGACATTGGTGTACACTGCAGACTCATCAAAATTTGTCCAGTCTCAGAAGGATTCCTGGCAGTTACATCCAGGTCTTTATTTCAGTGTGATAGGGATGGGCAGCCTATCATTTTTATATAAGAAAAATGCAATGCAGTGCAGTCACAAGAATTACAAGAATAAAGAACAGATAGGAGTGAATCCCTTGCCCTCTGCAATAAGATTTCCTCAGTAACTCTCATACTTTGCACTTTCACAGAGGATCTTTGATGACATAGTTCAGCATCCTCACAAATTTAGAATTTCAGCTTTGTGAGAAAAGGCATTTGTACACATGAAATTGCAGTTTCATATATAGAGCAGCACTAGGCAGAATTTTTCCACAATTTTTCATTATAGGCTCCAGTCACAGGCAGATGGGAAAGCCAGAAGTAGAAGGCCTATGTGCAAAAGTGAAAGGCACATTCACTGTCATCTATTTTGAGCACAAGAAATGGCTGCAGCCTCTCTTTACCTTCTCAGATCATGCTGCTTCAGAAGATAATTGGGGTGGAACAGGGAGAGGCTGCTCAAGTTCTCAAAGTTGTGTGTGGCATAGACTCAGTTTTGTCCTGTGTTTAAATGGTCCCATCTTTATGCTTGGAAAATGGCTTTGAAAATGCTGATTTTTGTAAAGACTGTTTCTCTTCATTGTAGTACCTGGATCTCTTTTTAGAGCACTTAGAGAAATGGATGCAATGGTTAGAACTTGTGTGTCACATCTAAAGTTGCAGTGAGGCAAAGTCTTCTAACAGCCATGTTCTGTTGGCAGCTTTGTAATTACTGATCTTGCTTTTCTTTCTAAGAATGCTGCACAGTCACAAAGATGCAGGATTTCTTGCTTAAACTATTGTGAGGTTAGACCTTTGTTATCTCTTCTGAGACTGACCTAAGAATGGAGAATTTTTCAGCATGAGTCAATGAGTTGATTCAAGAAATGCAGCCTGAGTTTTGAATGCCCCTTATTGCAACCACAGGCTGTCTTTAAAACAGCAAATCTCAAGACCATAAACTTAGCTGACATGCCTGTGATCTGCTTTTGTTTAATTACTTCACAAAATCCTTCTGCTAGCCACTTGCCATCAGTAGAAAAGATTTATGATGTTATGAACCACTTAAAATCTGTTTTAAAGGTAGGTCTGAGAAAAAGGAAAATCTTCTGGGCCCTAGACACTACACTGTCAGGAGTGAGTTTCCTGTGAGTTTTAACACTAGTACTCATAAGCCAGTCATAAGTGGGCACTCCTGAATGGCATCACGTGGGCACACAAGTAGAAGACTCAGGACTAGTAAAAAGGACTTTATTGAGTGAAGTGGAAACATACTGGCACCAAGAATTTTGTTTTCTTTCTTTTTTCTCCCTTTTCTTTTTCTGAAAGAAATGGAAGGAGCTTATAGGAATTTTTTCATCTATTGAAGAAGGCAAAATGTATGCTAATTTCTAAATGATATTTCCAGCATTTGTTTTTTAAAATGCTTCCTGTAAAAAATGGATTTGAAGTTTATTTCTAATTTTAGAGTATTAGGCAGACTAATTAGGGAGATTGTTCCTGTATAACCTGTAAGACTGACATGGTATGTAGAGCCATATAACTTCCACATCCTGGTGTAAAAATACACAAAAGGCTCGCCTGTGTATTTTCCTTTTTTTTTTTTTTTTTTTTTTTTCTCAGAAACATGAGTGGGTTTTGTATCTTTATTCTAAAAGCACTTCTTTCACACTTTTTGGGGGGGTTGGTCATACAGATCTTTCATAGTCTGCATTACTAAAATTTCCATTTACCTAGGTCGTAATAAATATATATGTAATAGATAAATAATAATGAAATAATGCAACTTGGTATGCAGAATAAATCTATCTGTGATGTAATTATGCTGTTTATTAATCAAATAATTCAAATTTTACATGTGCCTATTAATGCATTCTGAATGTTGATTGCTATGCACAATATCTTTCTGCTACTTAAATAAGCAAAAATGGTCTGATTTACATCATCCTTTTGCTGGTATTTTGATTTCCTTCTCACTGCCTTTGTTTTCTTACGGGCAGAAGTTACTACTACAGCCAGTGTTGTATGTGAGGACTGGCTGGTTTTGGATTCACTTTGACTCCGATCAGGAGATAGGGCTTGTCCTTCTTACATGACCCTGAGCAAGTTGCTTTCCTCTCATTGTTTAATCTTTGCAGATAAGACATTTTCTGTAACATAGTCCTTACCCACAAAATGTCTATATTTATGTCTGTGCGACCTGTTTCTTGGAAAATAACATTGATGCCATGTCTGAAAAGCATTGATGGTAGGTTTTGAGGTAACACCTGACATTTAGTTTCCAGCAGATGATTATGTCTGGAAACTCTGTTCTGTCAGCATTCCTTCACTGTCCATCTGTGCTAGGAACATGAAGACTCTTGTTCTCAGCATGACATATGTTTATTTTGTCCTGATAAATAGCCTGCAGCTTATTATTAGAAACTTACAAGTTAATTCTCTATTTATCCCTGCGAATGTTTGCTGCATTTGATAACCACAATTAAGAAATTTTCTAAATGTCAGACTTTAGCCATTTGTTTTTTAGGTATTGAAGTCACTGGAAAAGAGATCAAATTATTTAGTACAGTTGGCAAGGAAAGTTATTAATTGATCTGAAGTCCTCACACTTTACCTTTTCTTGGGCCTCTTCTCTGCCCAACAGTCAAGTTCTCTCTCTTGTGTAGTAAGACAGGTTTATTTGGAAAGGAATGTTGTCATTAAGCTCTGAATGTTTAAGTCTTTTGCAGTACTAGAATAAAGAATAATGACTTTTATACCAGAGGTTAATTTGTTTCGGCAACATAGCAGAAATGCACATTCCAGCAGCTTAACTGTATCACAAGGATAAACTCGTTGATGGAGCTACTTTGCTGTAGCCTTGCCAGTTTACTCTTGACACAAGGAGCACCATTCAATTTACTTTAACTGGAGGGGGTCAGACTGTGCCATAGTTCTGTTTTTTTTTCAAGATGTTAGGTGAAGGAGGTGGCCTTCCCTACTTATCGATATAATTGGAAAAAAAATGTGGGCATGCTTTTAAATGGCTTCCAAATTTCTGTAGAACTGCAAAATCATTCTGATCTTACTAAGAGAGAACCAGATTCAAAGGTTTTCAGAGGTTTTTGAAAAATCTACTGCAACACTCAGAGCATATAATAGTTTTGTGAAAATAAAGTTAGTGCAAGTATTGTGACAAAAGAGGTTTCACAGTCATTTTGATAGTGCTCCTGAATCTCTCAGTTTGAACTGATTTCAGGCAACCAGTACACTCTTCAAGAGTAACACAAAAGGCTCAAGTAGAGGACAAAAAGTCAAAGAAACTCAGGGTCAGCAGCGTAGATCCTAATACTTCTTAATCTTACCTTCTGCTTTTTTTATAAGGCAGTCTTTGGGAAAAGTCTGAGTTGAAGAAAAATAAATACGAGAAAATTGTTCAAAGAAAAAAGCCAAATTGTGGCTTAATTGAAATTTGTGTTGACAGCAAGTAAGATTTATTCTTTGCATTCTAATAGGAAAGCATAGAGAGGAGAGGAGGGTTGAAAAATGTATAAGGACTGGAAGCAGAAGGGCACTCAGTTGTGGTAAGAAAAGAGAAAATAGCTCCAAAGAAGGAGCCATTCAAATTTGAAGAGATTAAGAATGCTTGTGATTCTGAAAATAAAAATAAAAAAATTAGTGTTGAGTGACCCAAAAGCCAAATCTTCTTGCTTGCTTTTGAAGGCAGCAGGAAAGGCAGTATTCAAATGTCTGTCAATAACTGTTGAAAAAAGAGATTTAAAACATAATCTCATCTTCCCTTGTAACATTTCTTTATAAGAACACTTCTTTATAGAATAGATTTGTGTTTACCTCCTAAGCACATTCCCTTGTCCCTGAATACTTTCCTCCTAATACAGCCTTATTTTTTTTCTTTTTCTGCTGAAAAGAAGCAGAAGCACTAATTTTAAAAGGAGTAGTAATTACCTAAACTACCTGTGGGGTTTTGTTTGTTTGTTTGTTTGAAGGGTTTGGGGCATTTGGGGGGTTTTTTGTTGCTTTTGGTTTTGTTTAGTTTTGGTTTTTTTTGAAGGCTGGAACAACTTATTTGCAGTTATTCTTGAGACTGTCATCTGACCAGATATAGGTACTTGCAAAGTGTTGTTGCTGTCAACATTAAGAAACAGAGACAATGGCTTGGCTAATATCCAGCTGTCATTAGAAAACTCTTTCTAAAAAGAGCTCTGTGGGATTTTAATTCCATCTGTCCTTCATCATGACTTCAAACATACCAGTATTTCTAAAAGCCAACTAAGTTCCTTTAAGGTCAGTCATGATCTCTAGGGACAAAAGTAAAAAAGAAAAGCTTTAGCTGACAGCTTTATCAATGATATATGAGGGAAAACAGAATTCAGTGTTGTTTTTTATAGCTGCATTAGTTATGCAATGCTGGCAATTAAATATCACTTTCAGCAGTAAAATAAGAACGTAGCTATGGGTGATTTCTTCTCCCTTGAAAAGCTTTCCCATACTGGTGAACTGCAAACTGTGCACAGTGAAAAGGAAGCTGGTGGAAGAAATGCATGAGCCAGAATGGGACAGGACAGGGTGGCACAGGATGGGATGGGGTGGGATGGAATGGGATGGTCATACATATACAGCCAACAACTTGGGTAGAACAAGGGGGATCTCCAAATGTGCTTTTGCCAAAGGTTGGTGGGGTCCCTGACACCGGCTCTTAGTTATTAGCTACTCTGTAAATAGGACATCCATCACTTTCAGAGGGTGTTACTTAAATGTCAGTAAACCAGCAACACTTCAGATCTTCAGAAGCTCAGCCCATGTGCAGTGAAGCAATGCTACTTAAAATAGCCAATCTTGCTGATATTCTCTGAAGAGAGTATATTTTGAATTGAAGAGTATTGAATAGGACATAACATGCAAGGCAAGACATGGGAATATGACCTAGAAGATACAACAGCTTAGTTCTAGTACCAAAGCTAGGCTGGAAGTAACAGTGAGTAGCATTTTACTTTTGCAGTTAGTACGATGCCTCATCATTTAGCTTTGGTCTCTGGAAGCAAAAGATTTCTTGTCCACAAACACAAGAATTCTCTTTAATTGTGTCAAATTTATTAAGTGTTGAAGAAAATTATCCGTTTCTTGGTCTTTTGTTCAAATCTGTGGCTGCCCTATTGAGGACGGAGCTAGTGTCAACAGTCTAAAAGCTGTGAATGAGAGCAAATGTGATACAGCCTTTTGGGCACAGCCAGCTAGTGGTTTATGCTTTAGAATGGGCTTTCACAAGGGGATAATATTTCAATTTAAGCTTTCAGTGTAAAATTACACTATTGTTCTGTCTCAGGACTGATTGAGCATTTGAGGATAAGTATAATACAGTAGTCTTCAAAAAAAAAAAAAAAACCCCAAAAAACAGATCCAAAACCCAATCTGGTAAATGTGGAGAAGTTTAACTAGATACCCCCAAGAAGAACAGAGAGAGAAGGGAAGGGAGGGTTATAGCTATGGGACCAGCTGAAATCCCTCAGCTATTTCTGAGCTAATCATGACTGACTTTGAAGAGAGTAATTCAATGCAGGAATATAATTTATTTCTCCATCTGGTCAGGGAATGTGGAGCTCAGCCTTTAGGATCAAAAGTTTTCTTGAAATCTCTGGGTAATATTTTGAGACTTGAGGACCTTTGAAGATAATTGTCTTTCTACTGCCTCCAAGTTTATACAATCCATAGCCATTGATGATAAATGGGAGATGTTTATGCCATCAGTGAGGAAGTTACAGTATCACAAGATTTTGTCCCATTTGCCTCAGCGGGACATTTTATGGATTGAGCTACTACTTGACACACACATGGGATTTTTGTAGGCTCTCAATAGTTCCACAGTACTGTTAAGCACATTGAAGGAATATCCATGTGAATTATTTCTGACTTGTCCTGAACAGCACTGCAGAGTGCTGTACCAGCCTAGCTATATCAATTCCCGGAGATTAAAAAAAAAAAAAAAAAAAAGTTAAGGGTCTATATTTAATGTTGTTCTAGAGGTGAACTGTGCCTTTTCTTTTGGGATGATGTCTTAGAATTGCTTTCTGTCTTCTCACATATTTCTCGAGATAGAGTCCATATTTGTGATGTTCTGCCAGGCAGAAAACCACATATTTGAGATCATGACTGCCATCCTCCAGCACATAATGGGAGAATGAAGAACTGCCTGCTGTAGGACATGACTGGGTTCATGAACATCTAAGGAACTTGAAGGTGCACAGCTCCATGATGGCATACATCCATGAGTCCTGAGGAAATACCGAGGTGTTAACCATCACATTTGAGAAGTCATGGCAGTTCAGTCAAACACCCACTGGTTAGATAATGCCCTATTTTTAAAAAGGGAAACAAGTAACACTCAGGGAACTACAGGCTAGTGACTCTCACCTCAGTGGTTGGTAAGATCATGGAGGAGATTCTCCTGAAAACTGTGCTAAGGCACAAGGAAAACAAAGAAGTGATTGTTGACAGCCAATCACCATGTTAACATGGCCTCAGTAAGGACAAAATGTGCCTGACAAATTTGATCACGTTCTATGATGGATTTGCAGCAGTGGTGGGTGAGGGCAGGGTAAGAGACATGCTCTACCTGGACTTGTGCAAAGCATTTGATACTATCTAGCACAACATTCCTGTCTCTAAACCGGAGAGATATGGAGTTGAGGTATAGGCCACTTGGTTAAAAAATTGGCTGGGTGGTAACACTCGAAGAGTTGCAATCAACAGCTCAATATCTAAGTGGAGACTGGTAGCATCCCTCAAGAATCAGTGTTGGGACACTATTTAACGTGTTTACCAGTGACATGGACAGTGAGATCAAGGGCACCCTCAGCAAGTTCAGTGATGACACTGAGCTGTGGGGTATGGTCGCCACACTGGAGGGAAGGGATTCTGTCCAAAGGACTGTGGGCAGTCTCGAGTGGTGGATCTGTTCAACACAGCCAGCCTCCAGGTCCTGCACCTGAGTTGGCACAATCCCAAGCAGAAATTCAGTCTGGGTGGAGAATGGACTGAGATTAGCTCTGGGGAGAAAGATCAATGGGTGTTTGTGGACAAAAACCCCGTTATGATTCAGCCACATGCGCTTGCAGCCCAAAAACCCAATTGTGTCCTGGGCTGCATCCAGAGCAGTGTGTCCAGGAGGATGAGGCCAGTGATTCCCTTTGCTGTGCTCTGGTAAGATCCACCTGGAGCACTGCATCTAGCTTTGGGGTCATAGCCACCCCAAAGGCCATACACCTGCCAGAGCAAGTCCAGAGGAGGCCACAAAGATGATCAGGGGGCTGAAGCACTTCTCTTGTGAGGAAAGGCTGAGACCTTTGGGATAATTCATCCTGGAGAAGTGAAGGCTCATGCGAGACCTTACAGCACGTTCCAGTACCTAGCTACCCCTACCAGAGGGGTCACAAGAGAGCTGGAAAGGGACTTTTTGCAAGGTAGTGACAGGACAAGGAGCAATGGTTTTAAACTGAAGGAGGGTAGGTTTACATTAGGTATTAGGAAGTAATTCTTTAATGTGAGCATGGTGAGGCACTGCAACTGGTTGTCAAGAGAAGTTGTGGACCTCACAACACTGCAGGTACTCAGGACCAGGCTGGATGGGGCTCTAAATAATCTAGTCTAGTGGAAGGTTCTCTTCCCATGCCAGAAAAGTTGGAAGAGGATGGTCTTTAAGGTTTCTTCCAACCAAGCCGTTCTATGGTTCTCTGTTTCTCTGATTGTATGATCTGAGTGGTTGAACACCAAGAGTTTCCCACGCAGCTTACCTTTCAAAAACCCTAAGATTTCAGCTTATGACTTTAGTTGCTGGGATAAACACCAATTCTGTGTCTCTGTTTTCAAGATTTTAATAATCTATTTTTCACTGCCATGACTAACAGTAATGCTACTCTTGACACAGTGAAATGACACTGCCTGAATTTCTCTGTAAATGTTCGATGAGAGAAGGAAGACTTTTAATTTGCCAAACAGTAGTTTCATAATGCAAAGTTTAGAGATAAATACCACTTCCATCTTTCAAACATCTGAAGTATAATTAGACAAATCTTAAGTACTTTTGAGCACTCCGTTCCAGAATGACAGCCTTGATCCCATGTTAGAGCACAACTAATGCAAGCCTCTACACACTGCCTTTGAAGAGTGGAAGGGGTTGGCAGAAACATCAAATAATGATACTTATCTCTTGGAGCACTTTTTGGCTCTAGATAACCAGAAGTTCTCCAAGTATTGCAGCATACTGAACTACACATGATAAGCACAGGTACCCCCTCCTTTTTTTACTACTCGAACATTAACTGGTTTACTCCAGAAAATTGGTCACATGGACAAACCAAAGTTCCTCTTTGTTGGATGTGAGATGGCTTTATTTAAAGGATTTTCTTCTTTTTAGAAAAGTTTGGATCTCATAATGCCTCACTTCAGGCAGACACACAGAGCAGAGACTGTTCTGTCTTTCCTCGAATTTTGCTTTGCATCCTAGCAGAGGGTAGCAGGGAAATCACAGACCAGCTAATACTAGGAATGCTAGCCTGCATACGGATTCAGGGAAGAGGTATAATTAGATCCATGTCCTCCTACATTACATGTAGGCACCTGCATAGCTTTTATCCCTACAGGCTTCTCTGTGTGCCAGAGAATGCCTAGGAGCAGTTGAAGGCTTCTGACAACTCCTGCAGAGAGGTAGTTCTTCATGGTTCCTCCAAGGCCTATCAGCTACTAACACAGGATTCACTTCCTTGTCCTCATGTTCTCCATAAACCATATTTCTTGCTATTTTCTACTACTAAAGAGGTAAAGACAAAAAGGTTGATTCTCAGACAATCAAAGATCCTTTTCCTATAGACTGTACTCTCCTGTAGTGAGAAGTAAGACAGCATCAAGCTACATGGTGAAAATAAAACCTAACCCTGAAATTTTTCTGTGTGTTATTGTTATTATTTCATTATTTATTATTATTTTAGATGTAAATATGTACATTAGATTCCAACAATTTCTAGTTTTCAACTCTACTTGATTCCTGATCTGTTTCTGACTACTGCTTTTTTCCCCAAATGGAATGTACTTCAGCAACAATGTCTTGTCCCCACTCGAACATTAAGTTTAGCACTTTTGACCATAACCAAGAGAATCAGAGCATGCTTAGAACACCAGTAACTCACAGAAAATTCTGTCTTGCCCTTAAACATCTTCAGAAAGCTTCAAGTATTTCAGAGAATGAAACAGTTTTTCAAAATTGCTTCAATTTGAGTAGCATATTCCTCCCTCCAAAGCCACAAAGCTTCAGGCATCCCAAACATCCAGAATTGTTCTCAATAAAGACAGTCAGAGCTGTCACATAGGAAAGCTAGGTCAAGGTTTGCCTGCAAGACATCTAGAGCTTTGCAATACCTTTTTCTTTGTCCTGGAAAAATCCAGATTGCTCTTTTAGGAGAAAATCCAAACCACCCATAAAACCATGGGTATTTTCTGCTGTGCAGAAACCTTACAAAATAGAGTTAGTAGGTTTAATGTGGTGTGGACACCCTATAGGAACATCCTCATTTGCTTTTAGGATAACCAGAATTTTATACAAGTTTGTTCTGCATCTGGACTAACAGGAAACTGAGTCAGAGGGTCCAATTAACATCACCTTTAGAAAAGAAAAGCATTTCTTTAGGAAAAGTATTTTTCTGAAAACCTTTAAGTAATAATTTGCTTAGAAATTCCAAGACAAAGGAAGCGAAAGTAATGAGTAATTGAGCATTTTAAGAGAGAACAGATCTTGTGGGAAAGTCTCCTGGGAAAGAATTGTTCCAGCCACTGTGAGTGAAAGCAAACACTGTTTTAATGTTTAATAACATGTTTTCTTTCCTTTGGCCTAGCTTTCCTCTAGAAAATGTTCCAGTGCAACTGAGTGGTAAGGAAAAGAAACTTTGTCTTGGAGCAGTTTTATTAGGCTTTGTACAGCAGATATGTACTGGACCATGGAAGTGCACAAGTAAGATCTCACCTGTGCAAAAGAGATGAAAATACTGTCTACCTACCTTAAACTGATCTCAAAGTCATCCATCACTGCAGTCAGGAGTAGCTTTCCCATTTTCCAGCTGTACAGACAGACTAAATACATGAGTCAGAAGGTGGTGTTTGAAATGTACAGCCCCTACGTGTCTGTGTCCTGGTTCTACTTTGTACACGTAGTTTCTACCAGTTTGGTCCATCAGAGCAGCCAAAAGGCTAAACTCAGTATCCTCCACAAAACCATTACTTTTGTTATAATGCAGCACTACCTGTGTTTCATCCTCATAAACCCGTGTGTTTCTCTTATCCTTCTTCAATCCATTGGAACTCATTGCATGCCTGGCCAGAGCTACCTAGCACTCCTAGCAGTGGTCAGCTCTGATCTCTATCCATAATGAAAATGTCAGTGTGCTAGTATGGAAAGCAACAAGGATTTCAGGAAAAGCTGTTGTACTTGTCAGACCACAACAGGGAGGTTCAACTCTTCTCCTAGAGAGCTGGAAGGGTGCCAGGGAAAAATTATTAAAAAACCCAGGTCCTTTGATCAGGCTTTCCACCTAAGTGTTGCTGAGTGATTTTGCACTAACAGTGTATGAGGTCAGGCACCTGTCAAGCCTACAAAGGGCTTCAGCTATAACTCTGAATGCTATTAGATGTCTATACAAAGGGGCACAGGAATTCCCAGCAGGAGGTGTGTGTGGCTTGGCTGGTCTGTGTGCTGCTCATATGTATTGGAAAGAGGATTAAGAAATTTATGATGACATCCAACAGATGATTAAAACAAACAAACAGGCAGGCTGAGGATGAGGAATCAGCAACACATGAGCATGGTTTTAACCTAATGATTTGTTGCCTCCACTGGGCAGCCTGCCTAACCTTGGTATATCTGAGTTGCATCATTTCAGGGAATAATGTCCTTGAGTGATTAGTACTGCAGTAAAGCTACAGGTCAAAAGGTCTGAAACATGACCTGTTTGGAAAGATGGAAGAAAAGGCAGTTGTTTAGTCTGGGGGAGTAAAGACTGTGGGAAGGAGTGGTACAGCTTCAAATTTGCAGGGAAAAGGAAAGGAATACAATGTTGCAGAGAAGACAGGAAGTAGTGGGTATGAGTTACAACAACAGAGATAATGTGGTAGAAGCATTAGGTAATCTGCTTCTGGCTTGAGTTGCCTAAGATAGTGCTGAATCCTCATCAGTTAAACTAAATATGAATTAGACAAGAATCACCAAGTGACATGGTGTCTTGGGTTATGGAACCAAAAATGTGTATTCTATTTCATCTGTTGAAAGCAGCTGGGGAGATGTTTTTTCTTTCTCTCTTGTAACACTGGAAGGAGGGGGGTGGGTGCCTTCTGATAATGGGCCAGCTGTTAAAACCAGTGGGGCAGTGTTTCTTATCTCTTTCACCACCCATCCTCTCTCCAGGGGATATTTTCTGCTGATGGGCCATTAAGGCTCACCAGTGACAGGACACATTCCATCATCCCATTGTGAGATGCTCCACCCAGTGCGAGGGAGCCAACCATTCCTACCTGGATAGAAACTGAGACGTAGGCACACGAGGTATCTGGTTCCACTGGATTCCCAGAGGAAGACTGGACCCTTCTCACCATCATTGGACTCTTTTTCTACAGGATCATCTCTGCTCCAACAGAACCACATCTGCCACTCCAGGAGGATTTACTTTGGGACTGCTTCCAACACCCTGACCAACAGGGTGTCAGGTTGTAGCTCTGACTCTGTCAGGGTTTCTAGGATTGTTGTTTATTTGCTTGTTTGTTTGTTTTACTACTACATTTGTTAATATTCCTAGTAAAGAACTGTTATTCCTATTCCCAAATCTTTTCCTGAAAGCCCTTAATTGCAAAATTATAATTTGGTGGGGGTGAGGGGTTTACATTCTCCATTCCAAGGGAAACTCCAGCTTTCCCTGGCAGATACCTGTCTTTCCAAACCAAGACACACGGACACTGTAGATAGGCAGGGAGATGATCTAGATGAACTCATGCTTTATTCTGGCAGTAATCTGAGTAATTTTTGTGGTATCTCTACATAATGAAATTACACACAAGGCTGTGTATTTTAGTACCTATTTATGAAGGACCACTCCTAATCTTTCGGGCTGTTTGATTTTAGAGAATTGCACTGAACATTTTGCACAGAAAAATATGGGGTTTTTTTCTCTATCAACATTTTTTTAGCATCCCATATTTGAGGAGAACTTGGCAGAGTTTTGCAATTTTAGCACTCATGCAATAAAGACAGCTTACTGTTTTGTTCCCTTTCTCATGTTTGCATCTCTTGAGTTTGTTTTGCTAGAATTTATTGCTAAGAGATTCAAAGCAGAGAAGCTAGTCAGAAGAAACCTTGTAAAACATTAATAACTCTTTGTCATACCATATCACTAACTGCAGTTTGTGAGGTTTTTCCTGATTCTCAGGACTGTATATGATAAGTAAACATACAACTACTATAGTCAGGGCTGGTCTCAGCCCAACCAAGAGCAGCTGTGCAGTGGTTTCACGTTCACCAAATTCTGTTTGTCAAATTTAGTTTAATGGTTTAAGTGGTTTTTTCTGCTGTGAGATAGGATTAAGAGAAAAAGTCAGGCGGGCCCAGCTTAAAGGTACAAAGGTAAATTTGTTAACACACACTAGAAGAAGAAAATAAGAATCAAAATGAAACTTTCAAAACACTCTTCCTCACCCACAAACTGTTCACTTTCCCACAAACAACATAGACAAAACCTGTGATTTTCAGTCAGTTTCACCATTTAAAAATAATCTTTCATCAGTTCTTTAGGGAGAGGAGTCTCTCTTAGTTTACCACTGAAAACCTAGAACAGTTGTTTTGTGGGATTTAACTGTCACAAAAACAGCTGCCTGGGGAAGATCTGCTTTTGTGAAGCCCCTTCCCATTAGCAGTTTCCCAAGCTGCTTATGGGTCATGGACCCATGCTTACTGGGGTGTCACTTTTTAGAGATAAACAACTCCAAAGGCAAAGGATTCTTCATCTCAGAGAACAAAGATGTCTCCTCACTTTACTGGTGCAGAAGGCTTCTCATCTTTCTCTGTTCAAGCATCTCACAGGATCACAAGAATCACAACTACTTCACTCAGTCCATCACAGATACCTTTGCTCAAATCCACAAATCTAAACAATTATCTTCTCAAATTCATATTTTTCCCATGATTTAAAAGGATAATCTACATATAGAGTTCATTACCATGGCTCAACAAGAAAAGTCCAGCCTGAAATGGCAAACTCCTCAATCCCTGCTCCAATAGTCTTTTCACTCTCTCTTCACTGACTGTCCATGCTGTGTTTCCTTATAGTTCTATCACTTTGTCATTTTCCTCTCTCTAAGGGAAGGGTTAGAGCTCAGAAGTTTCACTTTGTGCCAAGAAAGAGTTAAAGCTTGCCCAGGCCTGCGGTGGTCAGTGGTCCCTGCCTGGCTGGAGCCGCAAAGATCTCAAAGCCATGCCGGTGGGGGAAGGCTCAGAAATGCCAGCCAGGATCTCAGTAGTTACACAGACTGATGGATGCCTTCTCCCTGCCACTCCTCGGCCTCATCCGGGGTGGCTCAACTCAGAGGTGCTCCTGGGGGCCAGAGAAGGACTCAACATCTCCCCCTGGCCCTGGCTGGCAGCACAGGCAGCTGCCAGGATGAGTTTAAAACTCTTTAGATATTGGTAGCTGGGCCTTTTCCTCCCCTTCTCCACTGCCAGCTGCCACTGAGCCCAGCCATGGCCTGGCCCCTCAGCCTGGCCAGCTGCTGCACAGCAAGTGTTACCTGCTGGAAAGCCAGAAGGAAAAGGGACGGCTTAGACACAATCAGGACTTTATTTGGGTGGTCCCAAAGTCGTACTCTCCTTCCTCAGTAATCAAACAATATGTCCATATCTAAGAATTAGCTTCTAATAGGTCCCTATCTTTTCCAAAACAATTCCGAGGTCCTGACAGAAAACTGTTTCCACTTTAACTAAAAACCAAGCTGTGTTAACCCATGACAAGCTGGCACAAATGTGTAGAGATTCACAGGGAGCAGAGCAATCAGGGAAGCAAGAAGCTGTCTAATTCTGTAGTAGAGTACAGAACTGACAGCTTGCTTATCACTATTTGTTAGTGTTTTAGTAGAAAGAAATAGGTCTCTTAGCTTTTCACTGCAGTCTTTTCCTCCACTATCTATTTGCCTTCTGATCTGATGATTCATGTTTATGAAACTTTTTAGATCAATGATGTGACTTTCTGCTTAAGACTGAGGCTGCCTGCCAGCTCCGATTAGGGGAAATGCTTGAACACGCACAACCAGATGGTGCTTGTTTGCTTTACTTAGATTGCACAGAAATTTAGGCAGCAATAAAGGGTGAAAATACAATGCAGTAACTCAGAGACGCTGCACTGGGATGCAAATTTGCATGGCACTGCATTGTGTTCAGACTTAGCTCAACTGTTCCTACATTTTCCTATAAATGGTATTTCTATTAGTTTGTGATTTGGCGAAAGCTTGACAGATTTTCAAGCAAGCAACACAAGAGTCTAACATTCTCAGGTTATCCCTTTATTGTATTGCAAGGCTTCATCTAAAACTTGAAGGTTTTGAAATAAATTTTTATATCTGAAGGCAATCTCTTTTCTCTGTATTTTACTTTCAGGAATGGAGGTGGTGTTTTGCCAAAACTAGGAACAAACCAGAATGCTGTAGCAATGCTCCTTAAGTGGCAAGCATTTGGCAAAAGACAAAGAAGATATATTATAGCATAAATGAAACAATTTTATATTGCCACCTCTCTTGCTTATGGTCAGTATCATTTAAGATCTTTATTTCATAGAGAAAGGACAATGATAAATCAATTGATTCCTAGTTCTTAGAAATGTTGACAGCTTTTAACTTGAAGTTTATATCTTGTTCTGATGAAAAGTCAGGTTTGAACGTGGTATGACCTTTGCATTTCTTATAACAGCCAGGTAACCCAAAGTTATTAATAACAAAGTATTTAGAAATGTTGTTCTTGTTCTGGGCTGATAAGTGACATGTACTGTGTTATCAGTTGGCTCTCTCCTGCATACCTTCTTCGGGAAGTAAATAGCTGGCACACTTGGAGACCTCTGGTTAAGATAATCTGGGGACAAGAGCAAGGAAACTGGAGGTGTTGGAGATAGTTAGGTATGATATCTGGCAAATACCTTGCTATAGTCTTTGTGGTTATAGCCTTTGCTTTTTGTTCCTCTTTAAACACTAGCCCTACTAAGAATTTTAGGTAAAAAGTTAAATAAAAATGTTAAGGGCAATTCCTTTTACCTTTTTTGCAGCTGGTAGTCCTAAAACATAAATAACCTCTATGACTGTTAATCAGAGAGAGGAGAGAAAGAAAAAGTAAATCAAAAGAACAGCAACATTTGCTTCTAGACTCTTAAAAGGCACGAAAGCACTTTAAGATGCCTTTGGTGCATGACTACCTTCTAAAAAATACAGAATATCTTGAAACTGAGTTGCCAAATTATTTTTTAAAAGCTAGCAACAATTTCTTCAATTTTTGGTGTATTCTTGAGAATATGCTCTGATGTAGTCTGCTATTCAGTCTCATCACAGACACCTTCTGTCATCTGTCCCCCAACTACAGAAATACACGTGTTTTATAAAATAGATTCTCACAGAAATGGGCTTAGCACAATAGCCTCTGTCCTGTTCCATATACAAGATGCAGCTGGTTGTTCTGACTTTTTGTTCCTCTAATCAAAGCACTCCACACATGTGGCCCTGAGCAGAGTAATGATCATTCTGCAGTACTATGGCCAAGGCAAGAAGGGCAAATTTATCTGTACCTCATAGCATGTCCTTTGAAATAAAAGTCTTGCCAGGGGCACCCTGACAAGATGCAGCTAGGCTCTGCTCCCCTGTGCTAAGTGTGGACCCCTGTTTTTCAAGGAAATACTCCCCAACATATGTCCTAGCATGCCACCATCTGTCAATAGCAAAGAAAAAGTCACCCGCAAGGTCTACAAGTGTCTTGTGGTGAACAGCTGATTTTCTTAAACATAGAGTGTTTCCTTTCTTCTTTCAGAGAGTTTGCAATAAGTTTCTGACTTTTTCCAAAGTAAATTATACATTGGGCTAAGTTCCCATATTAATTATGAGCTTCATGGGCTGTGTCAGCCACAGGTTTTCCTTGCGATACCTACAGTCCAATGTTAAGTAGCTAAAAGGCTACAACTACCCAGGAAGAATAAAAAATCTCAGCTTCCTCTGGTATAGATTGCCTCATGCATGTACTGGAAAAAATATAATAAGTTGGTAATAATCCATCACTTTGGGTGGATCTCATGTGTTTTGGTTTTTTGGGGTTTCTTGGTTTGTTTTTTTTTTAAGTGACAATATTTTAAAATACATCAAATGGAAAAAAAAGGTGAACTATCTTTGCATAAAAGTGCATGCCTTATTAAATCCAGAAAGACAATTTCATGCACATTTTGCTGTGCCCCAGTACCAAGTAAATGTCATAGAATCATTGCATGAGTGCACACAAATGAAAAATTATGACAGGTAACTTCTTCCATGCGTTTTGCTTTTGGGTAGGGATTGTCTGTGAAAAGGGTATGATTTTCTAAAACTGTATTCAAAACAGCTAGAAATAATATTTTAATGGAGGCTTTAAGATTACAGCATTCATATATTTAAAGGCCTTTTTCTTCCTAAGAGGCCAGTGTTTATAAACACGTGAAAATCCTTACAATGTGCCTCATAATAAGACAACACCTAGATTTGATATTAGTTAAGTGAAATTAGTTTTCCCAAGAGAGAGAACCTCTTAGGCATTCTTCTACCCAAACCCAACATGATAGACAAGATGAAGAACATATTTTCCCCTTTCTTCTCCTCTCTTGAAGGTCAAATCATTACACTGGTTGCTTAATGAGAACTGTCATTCTGACAAGCCTGTTAAGCTCTGACAAAAGTTCTTGCCCAGTATCCTGTCTCTGACAGGGAACAGTAACAGATACCTAGAAAGACCTTGAACAGCATGACCTGCTGCTAGGTACACTGTCCTAGTTGTTGGTCTTTGGCAGCTTAATGCCTTCCTGAACCTGTGGCTGCATCTGGATGGTGCCTGACAGCCACTGACAGATGCAGTACTGTAATATTCTTCTGTCTTTTCTTCGACCTTGTAAGGGTTGCAATTTATTATAACTTTCTGTGCATTCCTCTGGGAGGAGCAGGTCAAATGACAGAGAAGATGTCTGTTTTTGATGGCCAAAAAAGGGTCATTCAATGTCCACCTTTCTTGGAGGGCACCTGAATGTGCTTGACAGGAGCAGGACAAAAAGATGGGAAAAGAGTCCTTTCCACAGCATGGAGTGGAACAGGCAGAAATGAGTCACTAAAGCCATATTTCTGTTTCTAAATATGACAGACTTAGGAGAGGAGCTTAGCTGCTGGTACAGTTTTGGCATGTGTCAGCTAGCACCCTCTGAAATACTGCCTGAGTATGGTGCAGGCATTAGCATGCTATTCCCAGGCTATTCCCAATAGGCATTCCTATGTTGAATCCCCAGCCTTGAACACAGCCTTTTTTCTATTCTTGGACAACTTAAACTGAAAGGGAAAAAAAAAAAAAATTAGAGCTGCATAATCACCACATGGAACACAAAGGAGACCCAGAGCCAGCTCTGTGCAGTGTGAACCCTGCCATTTGGCCTCGGGTATGGGAACAGTCCCTGCCCTTGTGTCACTTAGCAGAATGAATGGATCCAGAGAGACCAGGAAGCTGATGAGAAAATAAGCACACCCCAACCAGAACTCAGAGATGATAGGAAGTGTGGGGTTTTTTATGAACCTGAGTAGCTGCATGGAACTGGTTGTATGTCAGAACCCACTGCACTGATGGAGTAAAAGTCTCCAAGATAATTAGGATGCTTTTAAACCTTGTTAATAACAAGGCTTAGAAACCTTCTAAACCTTGTGTCTCAGTATGATCTTCTATACTTTAAGACAAGTTTATATCCATAGTTTATCATTAACATCCCAAAAATGTTCTTGTTTAGCCAAACTCAAACTAATGAAGCCTTCACAGAGTCATCCTGAGGTCTGCAATCAACCCACGCTCTGACACATTCATAGGACACTGGATAAAGCTGTACATTTCAGCTGTTCTGAAAAGGATGTATTGTACTTGCTCCACAGAATATACTATCAGTAAAATTTTACTCATTCTTCTCCATGTGAGTTGTCTTTTATACTACTTCCTTGTAAACTACTTCCATTAAACTTCTATTTCCATTCAACTTCTATAGCATGGTACTCAGGTAGGGTCTGAGTCACACAACATGGCTAATGTAGTAGTAACTTTTAAGTAACTATTGATAACTGTTTGTTAATAAGTAGCTTTTCCTTAACAGAGTTATAGTGGCAAAAAAACAATTCTCAAAAGGACCCTGGTCTTCCAGAGTATCTCTCATCATAATGCTGATTCAACCAAGCTCTGCCAAGTTGTGATAAGCATCATTTTCAGGCAACTCAGTTTTATACACTGAATTTAACTCCTTCTTTTCCAGACTCTTCCTACTGGCCAGAACAAGTTACATGTAGGTAAATACATGTTGGTTCTTTCAGTTTCCTGTTTTCAAAAATCTGAATATATTTTTTTTCTGAAAATGGAAACATTAACTCTCTGCACACGTAAATTCCTGTAAGCATATCATCTGTCATTGAATTAATGCATTTTGCAATATAAGTGATCTCATAAAAGTTGATTTCTCATCTCTTTAACAAGACATATTCAATCAGAAAGAAGAACAAGAAATATATAAGCATTTAAAATGAGAAGAAATGTTTGGTGAAAGCATTGCATATCATACATATGTATAACAAACATTCACACTTCTCATTCATCTTCTTAGTGGCCACTTCATTCCTACAGAAGATAGAAGACAGCCAGGATAAAGATAAATACATAATCTGAGGAAAAACAAGAAATATTGAAGGTGTTAAATATATTCACCCTGCAAATGACTTCAGATGCTTCTTTCTCTAAATCCACAACCCTGCCAGTGCTTTCCAACACTTCATCAATTTGTTGTGGAGTAAATGGAATGCTAACTTGGGAGGGTTTCCTTTTTTTCCATTGGCATCTTCTGGTGCCAGTAAATCACTCACTCCCTAGGCTGTCACAGCACACATGTCAATGTATTGAACTTAGCTGGACAAACTCAGGCCTAATTTGAAGCATTCTGCTGAGCCCTTTTTCCCCATGTGGAATGTTCATAGTGAGAACATTACTAAAATTTATGAGCATTATTAGAAGAGGCAAAACCAATCCCTTGAGTAAAAAATGAAAGGCTCAGAGCAGTTAAGAACATAAAATTGTTTTATTTTTTCTACTGCAAATGGCATTTGCTATCATGCAGGACATAACTGACAATAATAGTATATGCTCAAGAAAAAAGAATTTAGATGTTCAGAGCCTATAATATGGGCAAATCTCTGTTTTCACTCTCTTCCTCAATGCACTTACAGAAGCATAAAGCCATTCCTCATGGAGTGCATTAGCAACTTGATGCACAGGGACCTTACACCATGACACCAATTAAGCTTAATAGAAGTTCTACAGCTGAATTCCCTCTTGCCTTCAGCTGAAAATGTACTTCTAATGGTGTTTGAACTAATTTCCTTCCATGAGTTTTTCTCTGTAGGTTTTTTTACCTTTTATGTCATTAAAAATTGCAGCACAATTTGCATATTTTGCAGTCACTATGTCCATGTTTCTTAATCATGTGGTTTTCCTCCTTAACTGAATTTCAGTGGAAT
The DNA here is from genome assembly GCA_017589585.1 of Phylloscopus whistleri. NCBI lineage: Eukaryota > Metazoa > Chordata > Aves > Passeriformes > Phylloscopidae > Phylloscopus > Phylloscopus whistleri. The sequence goes on along the minus strand of JADMLD010000110.1, from coordinate 1,152,329 downwards.
TGCTCTGCATGCTGTGATGGATAGGGCAGAAAGTGTTGACATACAGCATTGGTCTCCACAACTGCCACAACCTGCCAAATTGGATCCTGACTTTTGTGGAAGGGTGCTATTAATTTACTTACTGCCTTCACTTTTTTCTGACCATGTTTTCACCTTGTTTTTCTCTAATTGCTCTTCTCCTCCCTGCTTTGTATCTACTGTCTTGATTTTCTTCTCAACTGCATAACAGAGTATTTTCTCATTATATATTAATGGCCTGCATGTTTCCAAAGCTTTTATCAGATCTTTTTAATTGAAAAACAAACAAACAAACATGTGGGGAAGACAAATCACAGGTCTTCAAAACAGAGCTCTTACTTTTTGTCAGTGACACACACATTTTCATTTAACCATTTACCTAAGATTACATGCCACTCTGGACAAGTTCTGGCTTCTTATAAGTTTCATTGTGTACAGAAGAACTTCAGGACATTTCTCTGTTGTTACAATGCAGATGCTGAGATTGCATTTTGACCAAATGCATTGAAGAGAAATGTGCAAGCACTTATTAAAAAAAAACCCACTGGTTTTGTGTTTGACCTTACATACACTCATTCTAGTAGGGGAAAAACTCGTAAAGTCTGGCTCTGTCTTTTGTGTCGAGGAGTAGCAAGAGCAGACCACTGTACAAGGTAAGAAAAACCAAAACATTCTGCCATAACAGGCTGGGCAGAATGTTCCATCAACAACTCCACACCTGGGGAAGATGAGAAGAGGTCCAGGAACCATCCAGAGAGTCTTGTCAGAAGCAGCAGAAGATGGAATGAGGGAAAAGACTTAACTGGGCTATGGCATAGCCCCAAGAGTAATTTAGGAGGTAAGGCTGATGGCAGGTGTGCTAACAACATAGTTCAGCCAGGGAATGAAAGGTCCAGGCCTGAGCCTACAGGGAGTTCCTGGATGTGGGCAAAAGGGTGGAAGTCCCAGATGATGCTGGTCAGAGCTTCTAAGATCTATTGGTATACTCACAGTCCTGACCATGGGGTCTTCCATGAATTTCTTAATGACAGGTTTTTTCATCTGTGTCATCTAATTCCTACCTACTTCATAATTAGAATCTAATGAGCTCTTTAAATGTCTTTAGAAACTTGGCTGCAAGTGCAGAAGACACTCAGCTGTTAGGCACCTAAGAAGCTTTCAAACACATTCCTGAGGTCAGTGAGGCCATTTAGCTGGTCAAAAAAATGTTTGCATTGTATTTTAGCTTTAATCTCTCTGTCTATTAGCTTTGTTGTCTTCAAGATGGCATTCTCGTGAGGATTAATTAACCCAAACTTCTATTGCAGGGAAAGCACAAGAAGTTCTTCAAACTGCAAACAGTTATGCTTGGAGTCATTTTGCATGCTAATTCTAACATCAGAATTGATCTTTACATCACATAAACTATAAAAGAGATCCACTAGTGGCCATTGAGAATTTCTCCACGTGCTTTGCCTTAATCAGCTTTCCTGCAGGCATGTGAAAAATCAAAACCAGAAAAGTTTCCTTAGAGTGTTTCAGTAGGTGAGACAGAGAAGCAGTGGCAAGGAAGCATGAATATCAGACATGTGAAACTCGATAACAGATCTGTAGTTTTTTGGGATAATTAGCCTGAGCCCCCGCAGTGCCTCATGAGCCATCTCGGGACAGCCAAAACAGAGCATGTGAGAGCACAAGGACAAGATGGGGCTGAGTTCAGATGGAATGTACTTTGTTATAGATAGGGACTCTTCCTCAACGCCCATGTGACAGATTGTTTTGCACCACTCATCTTGCAATTCCAAATGCCTTTATCCCATTTGACTTAAGAATTGCAGCTGAGACATTTGGCAGGGCATGGAGGGCTTCTGAGGAAGAAGGAGACTGTCATACTTTGAAAGTAAAAATGGCAAGGAATACAGATCAGCTTCTGATGCATTCCTTGATGTCTATATCTAGGGAATACTACCCACGTATTTGTCATTTTTAAGGTTCATTTTGGATTTTTAACAGTTCAGCTATGTGGCTGTATGGCTGAGTTACTAATTTTGTAGTAGTGCTATCTTTGGAAGGTGAGCCATTACTAGCTGATTGCTATAGCAGTATGTTAAGCCAAATTTATTCTGACATGACTGCTTTGCTCATAGCAACCACAGAGGTCTGTTTATGAGATTTTCAGACAGCAATTCACATCTTCTCAATGCTCAACAATTTCTATTTCAGGTCCCTGTATGCAGGCTTGGCTCAACACTGCATTACTCCACAATTGTGCTGGTAGAGCTACTTTAGACAAGTTGGTATAAACTGGAAGAACATGATGACAAAATACACTTCCTATTCTTATTTTCAGGACAGTAAGGCTACCTCCCTATGATAAGGATGAATAGAAGCATCCTGTTCCAAATTACTTCCTCAGCATATGTTTTTCCCTTGTTTTGGATCTTTGAAGCTTTTAAACATTTGCTGTATGTTTCTGAGCACCCCTATTGTCTGTTTTGGTTTTTCCCACAGAAAACTGACATTAAGTGGTTCTTTTCCCAGCAATAATAATCTCATTTACTATAAATTATTATATCTGGAATACCTTGGAGACGGCCTAATGCTTTTACATAATGAAAGAACCATTTATTTCTGAATATTATAAAGCTAGTTTTCAATTTTTTTTCTCATTTTTAAAGTGGAAATCATTGAATTTGATCAAGAAATAATTGCTTTTACAAAAGAAATCAGTTATACAAGTGTATATATAACTTATGTGCAGGCAAAGAAACAAGGAAATGTCTATGTCTTAAACAAACAAAAGAAAACAGGAACTTTGTGTAGATAAATAAAGTGAAAATACACAAAAGAAGCGAACCATGCATTAGGTTTTTCCTTGAAATTCACATGGAAGTGTACAGGTGTCTGCATGAAAGAGATATCTGATAATAAGACAAATTTTCAAAATTTAACTTGCACCAACATGACTGTTTTTAGGCAAGTCTGGCAAAGGGAGGAAACTTCAAAACCTCGTTACAGAGGGTGGGTGAGGTAATGACACAGGTATTTGCATAATTTTTTTACATAAACCAAGCATTAGAGCTGTCAGGTAGAGCTGTTCAGCTGTTCAGCTGATACTGGGAAGAGGATACACAAGGTATCACAGCAGCATAAAAGTAAGGGAAAACAATGTTGGTTCCCTCATCTTTATGGCATACATTCCAGATGTGGAATTATTCTGTGACCATCTGAACAGCCCCAATGTATCTTCTGAAGAAAAGAACCAGCTGGCCCAGTCCAGTCCCATACTTCCCACTGAGCAGCTGGGATCTGCTTTGGCAGCTGGTGATTTCTAGAGTGTGACTCCAAATAAGCAATCCTCTCAAGCTGCATAGATGACAGGTCAAGTGTAGAACAGGTGCACACTTTGCTTCTTCAGACTCTGACCTGAGACTGTGTGATAGGAAGCTGCATGCCTGTGTAATGGACCAGGCAGCAGGGAGGCAGTGGATCTTATTGAAAGGGTGGATTGTGTAGTGTGGAGAGGCTGAATGGGGTCTGGGCCAGGGATGTTAATGTTTGTTTTTTTTTATATATAAATGCCACAGATTTTATTTCTGATTATTTATTTGGTTCCTTCAGTTGCCTTCAGTTCAAGGCTTAGACCTAAATAGACTTGAGACATGGCCTGCTGCAAACCACCTGAAGTTCAACACATCCAAGTGCCAAGTTCTGCACCTGGATCAGGGTAATCCCAAAGAGAAGCACATGTTGCATGGGGAAAGGATTGAGAACAACACTACCAAGGATTTTGGGGATAAGAAGCTTGGCATGAGCCAGCCTTGTGCACTCATAGCCCATGAAGCTGAGAAACTATACAGTGGTCATCCAGAGCCCTGTGGGCAGCAGCTGTGGTAGGGGATTCTGTACCTCTGCTCTGCTCTGGTGAGACTCACCTGGAGCACTGCCTCCAGCTCTGGAGTCTCCAATGAAGAAAGAATGTGGATCTCTTGTAGTTGGTCCAGAGGAAGCCACCAAGATGATCAGAGGGTTGGAGCACCTCTCCTTGAAGACAGGCTGAGAGAACTGGAGTTGTTCAGCCTGGAGAAGACAAGGCTCTGGGGAAGCCTTATAGCACCTTCCAGTACCTGAAGGGAGCCTCTAAGAAAGTCGAGGAGGGACTTTTTAGAAAGTTATGTAGTGATAGGACAAGGAAGAATGGCCTTAAGCTAAGAGAAGCCAGGTTTAGGTTAATTATTAAGAAAAAATTCTTTACTGAGAGTGATGAAGCTCTGGAACAGGCTGCCCAGAAAAGTTGTGGATGCCCTCTGTATTTGAGGCCAGGTTGAATGGAGCTCTGAGCAACCTGGTCTAGTGGAAGGTGTCCCTGCTCATGGCAGGAGGATTGGAACTAGATCATCTCTTTCAATCCAAACCATTCTGTAATTATGTGATTGTATGATTTGATACCTAGGAGAGAGCATGGTAAATGTGTGTAGGTGCATACAGGAGTCGGGGTTTTTTTTTTTGTTTGAACTGTTATTAGTATTGTTCAGCAAATGCTGAACAAAACACAGATCAGTGAATTTGATGTTCTGGGCATGCAGCCTTTTTTTTGTGGAGGGGGGGCACTCTTGATTGAAAGACATTGTCCTACTGGTGATTGTCAGACCTATTCCTATGTGAAGGGCTAGCAAAATTGAAGCCAAAGTTATAAATCAATGTTTATCCCACGAGTCATGGAGCACATTAGAAATCATGCATGACACTATAAAAAAATGCTTTTACTTAATTGGCACTAAGTCTTGAAGAAGAATTGATAAAATGTTCAGATTTCCCAGGCTGTAATGATTTGGCTTTGATTGGTCTACCTTCCCATCTCTTTGATGATGACGTTGTTTCCTATGAACCTCCAATCACTTGATTTTTATGGAAGTAGTTGCTAGCATTTACATTTGTTCTTGTTCCCATCTATCACTATCATTATCCTTTGATGTGACTATTTTTTAAACAATTATGTGTGTATTAAGAGTGCTGTGTTAATGCTGCAAAGCTAAACATCCCATATGAATTATAAATAATTACTGGTATAGTTTGTTTTCCTACATACTTGGAACATAAGTACATTTTTCAGGTTAACTGACATGATTTTGTGTTAGAGAAAGTAAATGCAAAAGCAGTTAGGAACAGTTCAGCAGTGAGACTGGAATATTTTTATGTCATTGGATCAGTTTTGCAAATACTCAGTGTGAATGTCTAATGTTCAACAACTGAGCAAGCACATAAGTAGCAGTGGAGATGCTCTAGGAACCTGCAGTACACAAGAAATAGAATCTCTTCTACTCACCCAGCAGTAGATACTGCTTTTTACTTTGTGGAGTGCTGTCAAAATATTGTGCAAATCTTTGCATTCAATATATGTGCTGGAAAGAAAATACAATTAAGAGGAAGAGCCACATTGATTTTTCTGGTAAGAATTCTACTTTTTTTATTCTTAGCTCTGAGAGAGCCAAGTTATTAGCTATCAGCAGAGGTTACAGGATGTTTGAACTCTGCTTTTTACTGGCAAGAAAGTGAGATTAATTGGGGTTCTAGTATATCTCTGCTGACAAAAAGCCCATTTTCATTTTTGCTTTTCAAGGAAAGCACCACATTTCTCGTAATTTGCAAGACAGCCATCAGCTACATATAAGGAAAAAATATATATTCAGTCTCCCTTCTGAGCTATGGCATTTTGGTTGTCACACTTACTGGCAAATGAACATTCAAAAACACTGTATTTGTTGTATTTGTGTATTTGTGGCTGTGTTTGTTTAGCAGTTAAGTGCAGACCTCAGAATACTGGGACTTCATAACTCACCCACCCCACCCTCCAATTTACCCACATGTTGACTTTGAATTCTTCTCCTGGGCTTCTGTCTTGCATGTCTTTCCTCTGCTGCAGATAGTTTCACAGAAATCTGTGTTGAAACAAGGTCAGGCCCTGTGTCCTTGGTCAAAGAGCTCTTTCTGAGTGAAGCTTGCCTTTGGGAGCTTGGGCTGTGGGTAGTGAAACACTGCACAAACCACTGTGTCTCCACTGGTTTGTGTGCACAGACCTGTCACACTGTCTTGTATTTGCCCTGAAGGCTTGTCTGGCGCCTTTTTGTTTTTTGGGTTGTTTTTGGTTTTTTTTTGCTTCTGCAATGATTAATTTCCTCTTTTTCTTTTCCCAATCCACACTTACCAGCACTAACAAGAGACTGCACACAAAGTCTTTTTAACCTATGTGCTTTCTGTAAGGTTTTCTGCATAATTCCTAGGCTCCTACATTTGATAGAGTCATAGAAGATCTCAAGTTGGAAGCCATCTATAAGTACCACTGAGTCCAACTCCCTGATTCTCACAAGACAATATAAACCTAAATCATATCACTGAGAGCATCATCCAGATGCTTTCTCATGAACTGTAGAGGAGTTCTCAATGACTAGTGTATTGCAAGCTATTCTTGGACTGCCATACCTAGGAACTGAAAAGGTGGAATGGAAAGGAAGAAGATGTTTGTTAGGAAGTGGATGAAGCCTCATTCTGGCTAATTAGGGTGTCTTGGTGCACTCATCACCCCAAGAGCCCTCTAGGGATATTATAGTAATAATGTGAGAGCTCCAGGAGAAAGAGACATTTGGGTCTGTTGTGGCAGTGAAGGCAAAGGGTTGGGAAGAGGAAAAGTGATGTGTTTGGGATGTGCTGTGGAAAGCAGGCGGTAAGAGCACAGGGGAGGTCTGGATGGAAGACATAACCTTGTGCTGAGAGCTTGCCATCTTTACTGGCTCAGCTTCTAGTGATAAAAAAGCACTAGTGAAATATGAAATGAAACACCACCATAAAGTTTTTGGCTATTCCATACTGGACATCTCATTTGCCAAACTTTGGTCTGAAAAAGTTATCCTTAGAGGATAACCAAGAGTTGCTGCAGAAATACACATCTAGGAGGATGATCAAGATCTAAAGTAAACAGTTTCAAAACAGAATTTTTGCTTCACTGACAGCACAACATACAAGTTTCGTTATTTCTATACATGTTTTCCACAGTCACTTGCTGCACTAATTTTAGTCCCTTAAAACAATGGGAGGAAAATTGTACATGGCAGAGTGTTTTAGATTAGGCAGTAGGGAAGATTTTGCAGCCTACCCAGCTTCTGAGTCACAAATGAGATAGCCAAATTTGCCGTTTTTCAGAACCCCCTTTACTGTTTGAGTACAGCTTCCCTGACATTGCCTGAGTCTGAAGTTTTGTTCTCTGATACAACGGTGTTATTTCTACCACCTAATAAATTGCTATGGCTTAGTATATTAATGTGATCTGCCTAACAATGTTTCAGTATGTTGTGCTAAAGCATCTCTCACTGCATCTCTTAACTTTTACTCAGAAAGTGGCCTCAGATTAGCCCAACTTCTGTGCTATTTTTACTTTCCTGTTACAATTGAATAGCTATAACTCAGGCTCTTCAGGCCTTATTTATAGTAGTTGTAGTGGTGCACTTCCTTCCTCAGGGAAAAGATATGTACGCTGTCAAAAGGGTTGTTTTGCTGTTACTGCCCTTACCAGTTCCTGGAATTCAATGACTTTATTCACTTTTAGTCTGGTACGACCATGGCTTCAGACCTTGGATCAACCTCAGTGAAAGGGAGCTAAGCTGATTCAAACTGCCTTGGTTCTCATCTGGGCAGAGCACACAGAGACTGCTGCAGCTATCCTGCTGAAACTTGTTTTGTCTATCTAGGGACTCCTCTGGAGTGCCTGCCAGCACAGTTGTCAGAGAGGTGTGTGATGTTTTTTCCCCACACTCTTAACCAGCATCTCTCTGCCAGTAAAACTTCCAAGTTTAGACTGGCTGTAGTGAGAATGCAGCTGTATCAGTAAAGCTCATTTCTGTATTAGAAGAGAACAGTGTTGTACCCTTGTAAGGAACTTTATCATCACACTTATATGAGGGCTATATCAGCATAAGCACTTTGGCACAAGTGAGAATTAGGCCATTTATCTATTGCACACCCCACTGCTGATGAAAGGGCCCAGTTACAATCATCTCTTGGGAAAAACTGAAGGATTTGCTGACCGAGACAAGTTAATATATCACTGGAGAGATTCACAATGTCATGCATTTCTAGTGGTGAAAAAAAGCATGGGAGCTAAAAAAAAAGAAAAAAAAATTAAAAAAAAAATAAATCCAGCAGTTACCATAGCAACCTGATGGGCCACTGCATGTTTTCTGGCTGGTGGCATCACCCTTGTTTGCAGAGTTTGTTGGGCTGGCCAAGATTTTTGGTCTTGATCATTCATGCAGTTCTTAACAAGATGTGATTCTGTGTCCACCTGAAAGTGCTTTTTTAGCTGAAGACAAGGCTGCACCTAGATTTCAGGCATTTTATTTTCAATCAGATTATTCAAGAGAAAAAAAAGACTCAGTTGACAAAACACTAGAGTGAAAGAAGAGCGTGACAGAATGAAGAGAACTGCATTGCCCTTAAAATTTTAGTAGCTTTTTAATTAAATTATGTCCCTGTACTGTCTGGCTGTGTAACCCAAGTATCTTTTCATTTTATGTCCCTTACCTCTTGTTGAGGGACATGTCATGTACATGCTTTTTATGAAGACTGTGAGGAATTGCAAAGTATTTTGCTAGTCATTCTGTGTACTCTGCAGTTGAGTGGGAACTGTTTTCTCCATTTTCTGGGGAATTCCAGAATTGCAATTTCAAAATCTTTCCATCACAAAACGGTTCAGACAAACAGGCAAATATGTGCCAGGAACAAGAATTGTCCAAGATTTGTCATTTACCTGAGAGCTTTAAGCCCTTGAATTTGAAGAGTTTCCTGGCAAGTACATAACTTTTTACTTAATGGTTTCAGTAAGACATGGAGAAGCTGAAGGGGGTAATATCTGTGTCTGCTATTGCTCCCATGAGAGGGAGGCTACATAGGAAGAAGGTACTTACAGCAGTACTACCTGACTGCCCTCAGAACAAGGTTTCTAAGCCTTTCCTACTACCCAACATGTAGGCTCTAGAGGTGGTGTTTCTGCTACACCTTGCCCTCCTCTGTACACAAAAGATTGCAATACTAGCATTTAATAATATTGTGAGGAATCATCTATTCCTTTAACACAAATGCTTGCAACATGTCAGTGCAGACTCCTGGAAAAACGTTTAAAAACAATTGACTCTTGTCTTTCTCAAGCAGTAGTTATCTGGTTTGGATGGGCAGTAGCAGGGTTTAAAGGCAAAGATTGCCATTTATCTTAACCAGCAAAACTTCTGCCATAATCTAGGATGAAGCCAGACACAATCCATCACTGAAACAGGGGAAGCCCAAGAAAGCATTTGCTTGTCTTGACTGACTGTGGAAGTGCACTGCAGGCTCCCACCTCAGCAGCCTACCAGAGACTATGAGGTGGCCAAGTATGGTCTTGCTTTGCTCACAGAAATAACATAAAACAATTCTTCCAGGAGAGTTAAGGCAAAGTGAGAAGCTGAGATGGATTCAGTAGTGTTTCAGTTGGGTTGTTAGCTGATTTGTATTGCTTTCAAAAGAAAAATATAACTGTCTAGTTCTCCTTCTTAGGTAGACCAAAACCAAATGATGAGGTCTTCATGATTTATTTTCTCAGTACAGGAGCACTGTCCTGAGCTTACATGTACAACAAACTAGGCAAGTTTTCTCTGTGTGTCTCTTCTCATGAGTTCAAAACACTTCTGCCCTGTATTACATAAGCTTGCTATGGAGCAAAGGCAGGGACCCTCCAGAGTCTCCAGGGTCTTCCTAGGCTTTAGTAAATGCATACAGGAGCAGGACATCCCTTGTTTCTGGTACTGTCCTTGGCACTCAGGTGGGTGTCAGCTCAAGCACATGCTGATAGTCCATCAGTAAGAAAAGTCAGGTAATAAAACACTGAGGGCAAGCTTCCATGTCCCCTTTTTCCTCCTCCAGGTCTTTGCATACATGGTTCTTTTTGGTTGGAGCAGAATTTTAGAGGTCATGTTGTTTCAGCCCTTCTATATGTCCTTTGAAACATTCTGTTCTTACACACAGCTCCCAACCTCTTTACATCAGCACACTTGATGTAGGAATCTGCTCTTTGGATGTCAGCAAATATGACCTGTCCAACTTTCAGGATGAGTTTCTGTTTAATCATGATCCAGTCAGCTTTTCTACATTTTCTAAACCCATTTCTCAGGGGATGAAGTTTCTGTAAATGCCTGGAGTTGGTCTGAGGAATCTGGAAAAATTCAGGGGAATTGAATATAAAGGGTACAGTGTGTTTTCTGCTTTTGATTTTTTTTCTGCCTCTACATTCATCTATAATTTGTGGCATCACAGTTAAATCATGTTATGCCACTGACATTTTTGTATGGTGTAATCATTCCTGATTTCTGTCTCTGCCCTATGCTGGTTTCTGTCTACAGTACAACTCTCTTGAGAAACCACAAGGAAAAGAAAAAGAAAAAGAAAAAGAAAAAGAAAAAGAAAAAGAAAAAAAAAGAAAAAGAAAAAGAAAAAGAAAAAGAAAAAGAAAAAGAAAAAGAAAAAGAAAAAGAAAAAGAAAAAGAAAAAGAAAAAGAAAAAGAAAAAGAAAAAGAAAAAGAAAAAGAAAAAGAAAAAGAAAAAGAAAAAGAAAAAGAAAAAGAAAAAGAAAAAGAAAAGAGAAAAAAAGAAAGAAAAGGGAAAAGGAAAAAAGAAAAGAAAAGAGAAGAGAAGAGAAGAGAAGAGAAGAGAAGAGAAGAGAAGAGAAGAGAAGAGAAGAGAAGAGAAGAGAAGAGAAAAGAAAAGAAAGAAAAGAAAAGAAAAGAAAAAAGAAAGAAAAGAAAAGAAAAAGAAAAGAAAAGAAAAGAAAAGAAAAGAAAGAAAAGAAAAGAAAAGAAAAGAAAAGAAAAGAAAAGAAAAGAAAAAAGATAAAGGAAGGGAAGGGAAGGGAAGGGAAGGGAAGGGAAGGGAAGGGAAGGGAAGGGAAGGGAAGGGAAGGGAAGGGAAGGGAAGGGAAGGGAAGGGAAGGGAAGGGAAGGGAAGGGAAAAGAGTACAAAAAAGACAATTTTTTGATTTCTGAATGTTTGGGTAAAACAGGTATCTCATGGAAAATAAAGCCACACGAAATGTTGAGATAAGTTTTGTGCCACCTTGTCATCTTTTTTACTAGTTTCTTTCAAAACAACAGAAACTCGCTGTCATCAGCAAGTCTTAAGAAACATTGGTTTCTGGAAGGGAATCAGTCTACATTCGAGCAAGGCTTTGCCTCACCATGAAGGAAAATAAAGTCATGATTCACATGAAATCTGTTCTGTTTCTGCACTGTACCATGTGTACCTCTCTTGAACTCCTGGCAGTGGCCTAGCACTTATGCCTTGGTCTTTCTAGCTGCTCTCAGTGTGCTGGGGTGGGCAGGTCATGAGGGAGACTGTCCACCCCAACAGACAGGACATTCTGACACTTCTGCCCTATGGCTGGCCTCAAACAGTGCAGCAAGGAAATTGCTTTCTGAACAAAACATAGCTCATAGGGAAAATGAAAGGCTGTGTTGTGGCCTGGCTCTAGAAATGTCAATTGAGCCTAGCTGGCTTGGAAACATTGGGAAGCTTCCTCTGCTCTGGCCATATGCCCACCATCTCCACTGCACTGCTCTCCCTATCCAGATACCTGCATCTCCAAGGTCAGGAAATCACCAGACAGTCCTAGAGCCAACAGTGTTTGTTACTTTGAAAGCATTGCAATGCTTGGTGTTGTAGTAGGAGTTTTGAAAGGTGTAGTGACAGTTTTTAACTCCAGATGTGTTTTAATCACTAGTGCAGCACATATGTCTTGAGAACAAAATATAATGTATGACATCTATTTCATCCACATTCTACAAAATGGCAAGCTGTGTTTTAAGATCTTTTCAATTGTACTTTTAAACAAACACATTCTGGCCTGTCAGCTTGGTGATACTAACTTCAGCTGAATACCTGCTCAGTTCTTTCAGAGGTAACCATCTCTTCACTCTCATCTGACTTAATCCAATAAGTCATTAGCTGGTGCATTTGTGAGACAGGACAGTGAACAGTGGTGAGAGAATTCACTGACAGCTTACTCTTGGCAGCCTACAGACTCTGGCTATAGTTAAAATCTTATGTAACTCATTAGTACAGAAAGTGGGAACCAAAGGTGCTGAAAGTCACAATTACAGAGCATTTCTCAAAAGCATGGAAACTAACTAACTTAGGTTAGTTAGCTTAAGTCAGAATCATTACAGAACTCTCCCCTTTGGGTGATTTGTTTAATGAGAAAACCTCCTCAGGAGATTATTTCAAGATTTAGATTTGTTTTTGTTTGGTTGGGGTTTTTTTACTACAGATGTTCTATAGTAATAAAATTTGGCTTTTGCTCATTTTTAGCTTAAGTTTCGCAAAATAAAACATCTTGCACCCTTTCTCTAATAACTGTACTATCAGGTAATATAAATAACAAGTCTTTCAAAGAATGAGTTATCTATATCAACCTCATGAATTTAAAAAATCTGATCTTTAATATCTCTGTACATTAGTTCTGATTTGTAAAAACTATGAGATCTAATTGGTCTCTGTAACTTTTTTTTATTATTATGAACAGAACTCAAATATGGATGGGACTATAGTAAATACTTTAGTAAAATCTGGTGTTTTACAGATGACTGACTGATGTATGGAGCTCTGACATACGGACAATACAGGGAATTTATTTTGATTCATAGAGTTAAGGAGAAGAATAAATTTTTCCTTGCAGTTGCGCTATACCGTATTTTTCAGAAAACATGTGACCTTAAGAGTGAAATTTGTTTTACATCATTCCAGCTTTAATGTTCATTGTTTGTACAGGTTGATTCTTCAGTTGACAGAAAAACAGGCATTGAAGGCTGACTTTTCTGAGAATCATGGGCTCTATCATCTCAAGGGCCAACTGTTTCTCCCCACTGACTCTAGAGGGGACCTAGACAATTAGTCAGATTTTAATAAGCAATAATTTTAAGAGCCACCCCAAGTGCTAGCGTGGGGATGTGCCATCAGCATTCTAGCTACTATTGCTTACATACCATATTTTAATTTTTTCTACTATTGCTTACATACCATATTTTAATTTTTTCTAAGAGTAGCTTCCCACAACAAACACTTGCCCAGACCCTTGATATATTAAACTGTGACTTCGGTAAATGAGAACTCTCCTCTTTATGGTACATCCTAAGGCAATGACCCTGTGGAATTTCTAACCTCTTTCACAAACTTAGAAGGTCAACTTCTTTTAATCTCCTTTAATAAGCCTGTTTTTTCTAGTTTGTGTATCATCTGTGGTGATGGAGAAACAACCAGAAAATAATCCTGCAAAAAGACCCTTAGAGCTTGCTTCGACCTTCTCTTGTGTTAATAGCATCTTCTTCCTTCCTTTCTTCCTTCCCATTCCTAACAGAAATTTTCATAGCCTATTCTTTAAATCCTCCAAACATGGAGATTTCAGCCTTGAATTCTGTCACTTAACCACATATCTTCACTGTTTTTCTTAGAAGAAAGTTTCACTTAAGATTTAAACTTCATTATTGTGGCTGCACTTTAGAGTCCATTGTTACTGCCTTTGTAGCCTTCCAGTCCTGGGATATGGAACAGTAGTGGTTTTCCAGTAGCATATACAGGACAAACTTTGCTTTTCCCCCCTTCCCTTGTTTCATAGAAATGCAAAAATCATGAGTATTTTCCTTTCTTTAACATTGTTGTTTGGGTTTTTTTAATCTCTATGCAGAGTATATGTGTTACCTGACAATAAGTGTCTGTCTGTCTATGCACAACTAACATAATTAATTCCTTGTTACTCTTACACTGAGGAGAAACTGAGGCATACATAGGTGAAAGAGTCCTCCTAATTTTGGGATGGACAAAGCATGACTAATGGTTCTTAATAAGGAAAGGCATGCTGGAAAACTAGCCACCAGACTAAGTAACTATAGAAATGAAGGGCAGGGCTGTGGGAAAAAAAACATTCCGCTCATGGGTTCAAGTCTCATTTCTCCAGAAAAGACTGGGAGACTGTAGCTGCTGACAGGCTGTTGTTCTTTACAGTACAGAATCTGCTGAGACAGGAAGGTGCAGAGATGGATAGCTAAGTTTTAACTTGCATGCAAAGAAAGCACTGCCAGGACAAACAAGCTTTCTGGATCATTTCCTAACAAGAAATCAGGATATTATTTTACTTCAGGGATGTATTAACAAGAGAAGGCTGCTGAACTAATGATCTCCATGTCATACACAATGCCACAAACTTCCAGAGTTGAAACAATCCAGTGAAAATTATGGTTCCATTCAGCAGAGAAAATGCTTGACTATAGCTAGCTAAGGTGCACTTATCCTATTTGGCTTAACTTTCTGCAGCTGTGTGTGATATAAATGGAAATGAAATGTTTTATAAGGGTTTAGGTCAGTATCCCTTCTACTGTGCTCTTTCTGAGTGGTGTAGCAGCTACAGTTGGATATAAAAGAATATAGTATCTTCTCAAGTCCAAAATTTATCTTGTGAAAAAATATCTTTTTATGGTTATAAATCTGCAAATTCTCCCATTCCTTTAACCTTCAGCCTCCATGTATACTGGCATGGGACAGGGTTTTCCAGAGCAATGCCATACATCCTGTGCCTGTGTCATACAAACACATAAACAAGAGAGATAGATGATGCTTGGTGTAACTGGAAGCATCTTGAAGTGAACCCTATGTTAATAAACATGGAATCTTTGTGACAATTACAAAGAAAGACCCTGAATTCTTGAACTCTTGATTGAGTTTAACTCTGAATGAGAGCCTGAAATGAGAGAGCTGATTGTAAACGCTTCTGTGAAATATTGGCTTGTTTGTTTGGAGACTCAAACCAGACATGCTAGAAAGAACACAGGACAAAGTATTACAAAGCTGTACACACACAAAACCTGCTCTCAAATTCTTTGAAGTTCAGAGATAAAAAAATCTTTTACAGCTTTATTGTTGTTGTTGTTTTGTTTGTTTTGGGTGGGTTTTTTGTTGTTTTTGGTTTTGTGTTTGTTTTTTGTTTGTTTGGTTTTTGTTTTTTGTTTTTGTTTTTTTTTGTTATTATTCTGAGTCTTCATTTTCTATTGTGTCCCTGGAGTACTTGTGATGCTCCTGTCATGGAGAGTCTGTTTCATTATCAAGGTCATGGCTGGATACCATCGTAAACCCCTTATTTAGAGCATGCAGGAAGAAACATACCATGATGTAGCTTGCCAGACATCTCTATTTCTGAAACAGTTTTTGGCTGAAGCTTGCATCCAAATATTCACTGGTCAGAGAGGATTCTTGTGTGACAGATGGCTGATTGACCATGACCAGTAATACATCAGATAGCTCAATCCACCGAAAACAGTGGTATGGTTATAAGGGCATGGAGAAAAAATGTTTTCTTTTGCCACTGAAAATGAATTTTCTTCCAATAATGTCAGTATGACAGTGAATGAAGGACAAGCAGAAGGCAGGAATGAGTCTGAAGTACAAAGTATAAGGATGAGGCTAAAGTACAAAAGTAATTAAGGAAAAATCAAGTCACACCTTTATTACTTTAAAATTACACTATACATTCATTATATCAATAAACTCATAGTACAAAGATTTAAAATATTAAATGTGGTTTTTATTTAAAAATCATACTATCAGATGATGAATACAGGAGGAACTGACTCCTCAAACATGCAGCATCAATAGTAGTTACAGACTGAATTACTCAGTTAATCCTCAGGACTGTGGCTACTGAGACAGGATCACCCACAGGCCTTAACTGCATTGGCCAGCCTCACCTGGGCCCTCCACATGCACTCTGACCCTGCAGCTAGGTTCCTCTTTTAAGCTCATGACAGGGATTGGAGGACGGAATCATGTTGTGGGAATACTGATCTCTAGCTCAGCCACAGCCCAGCCTAGCAGTGGATCCCAATGATCCCTGTCTGCAGAATGACTCCCTTGCTTGTTCTCAGACCTGCCTCGTTACTCTGACCTGCTCCATTATTGCTGAGCTGTGTCTTGCCCTGGGTTGCCCTCATCAGATCTTATCCTGGTCCTGATCTGTGGATTTACTTTGTGGTTTGACCTCAGACCCCCCATATTACCATGAATTCACCTGATAATCTGGATCCTTTGCTGACTATGGCTGCCATACCTGAGCCCATGTTGATCATATTCTTTGGCCAGTGTGGGGTTTGGGCTTTGTCCTGCCAGCCTTGTACGGTGCTCAATTCCTGGCTCCCCTTCCCTTAAGGAACAGCCAGTCTTCACTGTACCCTGAAAGGTCTATCCAAAGCACTGTTACCACTGTTGATTTTCCAAATTACTCTGTTCCAATTACAGTAGAACTCCAACTATCTATGCTACATTTCAAAGACATGATTTCAATCTCATTTCTGCATAAAATACTGCAAAGGCTTTATTGCAGAATATTTTAATGATTGGTAATGAATAGAAGTGCTCCAATACAGAACAATTCTGTATTCCTATTAGCTCATATGGGAGTAAAAGCAGTGCATCCTAACTCTTGGGTTGAATATGCTGTTACCTTGCACAGATAAATATAGTTTGTTTTGGTTTTTTTCTCTAAATATACAACTCCATGTGTGGCAGTAATGCAGTCCCAATATTTTAGTCAGAGTCCTAGAGCTTTATTCTTTCCTACATCTGTGATACCTGTGCTAGTAGGATGGCCCAAGTTGCTTAAATGAGAAGGAGACAATTAAACTGACAGCTGTCTAATGGGATGTAGTGGAGCAAATAACTGTCAGTACTTGAAAAAGAAATTGTGCTACAGATACATGACAACACAGCCAATCCCTTTGAACAGGGAGAATAAAACTGTCTGTTCCCTGAAATAGTGTCTGACTGTGTGGGGAACACTCAGGTATGACTCTGAAAGCTGTGGCTTCAGCAAGCAAAAAGTAATCACAAAATAAATAAAGAAAGGAAAATACACACATTCCCACATACTCAAGCAGAACCGGGAAAATAGAAAGGATAAACACAGAGTTCAGTTTATTTACTTGGTTGCAAATAAAAGTCAGTGTCATAGCTTGGGTTGCTTTTCAAATAGGTGAGGCAGTCTTTTGGTTAGAACCAGAAGAGAAGTGGTTTGTGTCAATGTGCCTCAAGAAATAAGGCAGACTTTCAGAATGCCCAAGTTTCACTTCAGTTTGAAGCCTTAATTAAGTCGTTATTTTAGGGTCATTGCTGGAGACTTCTAAATTTAAGTACCTGGGACTAGTAGTTATCCAAAGCCATTCAGGTCAATAGCAGCTCCATGGACTTCAGCAAGCTTGAGATCAGGTCCTTAATGGGAGTATTTAGCTGCTACATACATACACAGAATAAATATGTAATCTATATGTAATGCATGTATTCCTACAGAATGAAGAAATATATTACATACAGCTTTTCCTGCCTACCTAGCATTAATAAAGAGGGTTAAGCATGCCATTTCTCTTTTTCTTTTTTTTCTTTCTCCTAAGGCAACCAGTTTCAGATATGAACAATCACATTTTTGCAAGTTAAAGATTACACAGTGAGTTATTAACTTTAAACACCCTTCATTCCTGAAAGCTATGTGGTAGAGACATTTTAGGTCGGGGCAACTCCTCTTACATAAGAGAGTTTTTCTGCCAAGATATTACCTCAGACAGTTTTTGTGTTGTAGGTGAATATTTATACAGATTTCTCTTCCTCACAAAAGGGCTGCTGGAGAGTTTGGGTATCCAGAATATGGCAAAAGCAGAAATAAGGCAGTCTTGGGCTTGATAAAACTGAAGGAAAACTTCTCCAACAAGAATAGACAAAAGCCACAAATGTTGACTTGTAATTCTGTCTCCTGTGAAGTCTCCCTTCTACTGCTTCCAGCATAAGCAAAGCTCTCTTGACACCTTGCAGAAACTTAGGAGTGTCTGGCTGGCTCTCAAGGGTAAGTCTCAACTTGTCTATGAGTTCATTAGAAAAACACTAGCATGTTGTTCTTCTTCCACCTGATACTTCTTTTCAGTTTGCCTACAAAGGCTCTGGTCAGTGCAGTTTTTCTTCTCAGAAATTCCACTAAATAAATGCTGATATGCTTGGCTTGCAACTTAAAGTGCCAAGTTAAGCAGCTGTCCTGAAGGTCTTGGGCTCCCTTGGGTGCCTGAGGTTTCTGTGTCCTTACAAAAAGAATAGAGAAAATGACAAAAATACTTTATTTTTCCCTTTTCACTGGTTTGCTGGTCTGGGGACAGCATGTACTAGTTAACAAGTTCTGCCCTTTGCTATTGTTATCCTAAATTGGTACTCTTTGGTCAGACAATTAGATCAGGCAACTAGAGGGCTCTGTTGTTAGGCTCCCTTTTAATGTGTATTTATATTATGGGCAGCCTCCAAAGACTACTGTGGGTGTCTGGCTGGATCCGTACAATAGGGTTCAGAACTACTCAGTCAAATCCACTTTTTCCCCTCCAGTCAGTAAAAAATATTAGGGTGTTTAACTGAGAAGAAAGTGAGGAGTTTCTCACTAAACTGTAGTCAGACTTTTAAGGAGTGGTGTCTATGAATGAACTGGGGGAAGGCTGAGAGATCCTACAGAAGAAAACTGCTTTGGCCCTGAAAAAGAGGTGTGAGCAAAGAACCTTTCTGATACTGGCTTGCTTCTCACTCCCACTGGAGTCAGTGAAGATGCCTGTAATTAATTTCAAAGGGAGAAAACCATGCCAGCATTTGTACAGAAGTATTTTTTGTATACTTCAATACATGGGACCAAATTTCTGGCCCTTCTGTAGCTTATGTAATGGAGTAATCTCCAAGGAAAGGGAAAATTGGCTGCTATATAGACGTGGAAACATTCATTAATCATTGGATCAGCACTCTAAACATTTCCTGTTTATATCCAGAGTGACACTTCTTTAGATGATATTGCCAGCTTCAATTTGGCATCAATGTCTTATTTTGTAAAAACAAGCTGTTATCAAATTTAACAAAAATAGAACAGTTTCCATGAAGAAAAATTATTCTGAATGGCCTTTGGTTCAGATCATGTTTCAGAAAAAAACTTTATTCAAAAGTTTTGATCCAGCCACCTCAGACCGAAAAACTGAAACGAAACTGGTTGGGGGAAAAGAAAATTGAAATTGTTCTGCATTGTCTACTTCAGGGAAAAAAAAATATTAAAGAGATGTGCAATCCTCTGGCTCAGGTCATAGTAAATGAGCCTGTGGTGGAAATCTTTCTAAAAAGAAACTGCAGTTGTACTGCTCACACACAAAAACATCCATTCTGATTATTGCTTTTGTCCCTCCTGCTCTCTCAGAATTTCCATGATCAGTAGTTCGTGTTGTCTCCCACCCTCAGCCCCTTAGACCTAAACCTATCTCATTTTTCTCATCAGGACTCAAATAACACACAAATTTAAACACATTTCTGACCACTGCATGAATGTATAAGCAGATTTTGCAGGGAGACAAAGAGCAGAAGGAATTGGGGGAAGGAAAAAAGGCATCTGAAAGCTAACTTTCTAATACTCAATTTCTATCTGTTGTCTTCAGCATGACAAGGCCGAGCTCTTCATGCTAAACGTAGACTATCAATTTCCTATATTAGGAAACAAAAAGCATTTTTGGCACTAAGTTTAACTGGTGCAGAGTAGCTGTGTCTATGCTGTTAAGCAATTTTGCCCTCCAAGATGGGTTGGGTGTATCCAGACCACTAGCTGTGACTGATTCCTGGAAGCATACCTGGGAATTGTCTGGGAGACCCTTTCTTGGCTTCAGCCAAAGCCATACCTCGCTGTCCAACTGCTTGAACAGTTGAAGAGTGAAGGCAGTTGATCAAGAATCACACAAGTTTCCTGGATTTGCCTACTTTACTGTTGTGAAGACAACCTAGTTGTTCACTGGGCTGCAACCACTAAGGACATTGTACCTTGAAAGAAAATGTTCAGTAAAAGTTTAAATTATAAAATATTCTGGGTTCCAGGGTCTCTGTGTTGTAATCATGAAGCTTCATTTTGACATTCTGATTTATCTCTCCTCTCCCCCTACACACCTAGCCAGAGAAGATCCCATATGGTAGTGGGGGTACTGGCAAGCCTTTTATTCCCCAGAGTTCATAAATGAAGAGGAAAAGAAGTTTATAAGAGAACATAGTGAAGAATGCGCCCAGCCTCACAGTTTTTCCCTTGCCTGTGTGTCTTAGCCATCACATCAATGCATGAAAACACCATGCCCAAACATCAAACTCCCATATCTCTCATCCCTTGGAAAACAGGTGGATGAGTAATTCACCAAAGACATGGTTGGCTAAAATATAGTAAATACCAGAACACTGTGTCTGTTCCTACTTCTTATCTGTTCTGCTGTTTCAGCACATGAAAGAAACAGGCTTTAGTGCCATATGAAAGTGTGCTGATGGTAATGTGAGTCTCTTATCATATTTTGTGTGAAGTAATGATGAATCTCAGAGTTCATCTTGCAAGATAAAAGTGTCTTTAGTAATCCCAGCAGAAAATCATTGATGCTCCAGTGTTGTGGCATTTTTAAATCAAGTCATAAACATTTCAGCAAGGAAGTATGTATTCTAATACAAGGAAATTCTTTCTAGTGTAAGAGAAACAGTTTTAAATTCAGTGGGTTTTATCAAAGAGGCTACAGAATAACTTAATCTAGTAATCATTTGTGAAGTTCAGGCCCCAGGATATGGCCAGCAGAAGAACTGTAAAACTTTGGCTTTTTGTTTGAGCTGTCCTGACATACATTACCCACAACAAAGCATTTGGCCTTTGCCTCTACAACACTGGCTTGTTCTGTGGCAGAGCCCGGAACGTAGGAATGTGGCTCCCCGCCAAGCTGGTGGGGAGAGGAGAATGCCCTCGACCTGGAGGATTCCAGCTCTCTCCATGTCTGCATCTTTTATCCAGCACTTTATGCCCTTTGAAGTGCGTGCTTCTCCATGCTGCCCACAGCTGCTGCTCTCCCTCCTGCATCTGCCATTCTCACACTCCCAGCCTGGGTGGTCGTGCTGGGTTTGTGCCTTGCGGGCTAGCCAGGATGTGGCTATTGAAAGGGCAAACGTGGGGAAGGCCAGAGCTTGGCTATATGTGGATAATAGTAAGTCAGTCAGTGTTCATAGGCTGAGAATACCGCAGTGTTTGAGCTAAGGGAAGCTCTTTGTTTGCTTTTCCTTGCACTAGTGACAGGGTTACTTCAGCCTAATAGAAGGCTCTTTATTTTATTTTACGCTCTGTGAACCTGACCCGTCACAAATCAATTACAAAAAGCTTATAGGTTCTTTCATCCTGCTCCTCCTGGAAGAATAATTCATGATGAATAAATCTGATAGTTCCCAGAAGACTGTACCTAGTGAACTTGAAGTTCTTCCTTCTGCTTTAAACGTTCACTGAAAGAGAGAGTTCACTTTCAGGTGAGGTAGTGGTAGTAGAAGAAAAGATGTTTTACACTTCATTTTTATCAGTGGCCAATTTCTGACTCTTCCTCTGATGTACTCATTAACTTTGGAAAGCATCATCGCCTGGGGATCTCCCAGGTGGTAAAGTCAGTAACAACTGCAGAGCAGTAGGGCTCCAGACTCTTGCTTGACATTTCACAATTCTCCCTGACATTTGAATGCACTAATTTCTGGGAAGTTTAGGGTTAAATATGTGAATAGTTTACTCTGCTGTAAAGACTATTAAAGGAACTATTTTGGATTCATCCTGTGGCTGTGGGTCCAGATGTTAAAACTGACTGAGGCCCATCTCTAATTCTAAACTCAGTGGTAGTCTACAGAGGAATTAAATTTATCAGGAAGAATTTAAATTACATCTTTTTCCAAAGTCTGTTTATATTCTTTTCTTTAATCATACTTTCATTGGGCCAGCAAATAATAACATTGTAATAACCTCATGCCAGATAAGCCACTTCAAAACCAGGAAGAAATAAAAATCACAAACACTGAACTGGCAGAGAAGACGACCACTAGAGATTGCCCAAATGGTGCCACAGTGTCTGCATACATTGCAGGGAGACAATGGGATACTGTAGAAGGGATAAGAACCAATTCTGGAAGCAGGGTGTTTGTTCAGGACATGGATAATCACAGCCTCTAGGATTTCTATTACATAGGCCTTATTTAAAAGAGTATCTAAAGAGTAAAGTTGAACCAATGCAATTTTAGATGGGAGATGGAGATGGGGGTGCTTTTGAGACCTTACAAGTTAGTATTCTGCTGCTTTAAATACTTTAAGAGTTTGGCTTTTTGAGACTGAGAGGTGACACAATCAAAGGTGAGCATTGCATAAGTATTGAGTAGCCTCCATTTCCATTCACATGGATGGAAGAATGGAAATCCTGTCCTCTGCCTCCGTGTTGCTTTGAACTGTCACTTAAAATACCTAGACCCAAAGGTAAGCTCTGACCTACATGAGACTGCTCAGACAAGTGGTGTTTTTTACCGGCTCTTTAATTTCCTTTCCACCTTGCAAGAGTGTTGTGATGCGTAATTTGAGTTTTCAAATTACTCTGGCAGGAAAGCATTCTGACAAGCAATATATTGTGTACTACAGAACTTGGGTTTAGGCCAAACAGATGGAAAAGAAGCAGGAAGGAGATCAACATTTTATTTCATTCCTTGTATTTCTGTATCCATGTGAGAAGAAGCTAGGTGGGCCTAGAATCTCCATATGCTGGAGAACCTGAGAATAGTCTTCACTTCTGTTTATGAAACAGTACTGGAAATTTTTCTCATGGAGTTGAGTCTTGCAGGTCCAACAAATTTAGTGCCTCCAAGCTGAGAGAAGAGCCACAGTGAAGTTCAGGTTGAATAGTGCAGATTGAAGACATACCTCTAGGTATCAAGGGTAGCTAAGTCCTAGAACTTCCATCCATTTAGATGACTGAATTTGGAGTGGATTAACTCCCAAAGCTTAGGACAGGGTAGTTAGTTCATACTAAGTACTAGTGCATAGTGAAGGAGATATGAACACTTGTTAAAGGAGAAAAAACAGCAAACAGTACCCACAGAAAACAACCTCTGATGCACCACATGGTTATTAGCTAACTCCCTTAACTTAAAATTTCCTCTTAGTTAAAGGGAGAACACTGGACATTTGGAGTTTGTACATCCTTATGCTAACAAGGAGGAGTGCTTAAACTCCCTACTTGCAGCATGGACAACAAGGACTGTCTGCCTTTTATGCCAATTCAAATACTTATTGCTGCTTTGATTTTGTGCTTAGCCAGTCCAAATAACTGAGTGCAATGCTAGCTAGCTGTTGCTAGAAGTGGAGAGCTACTATTTGTGAGCAGGTGTGAAGTTGAAGGTCTTGGGCAAGAGAAGAAAGCCTGATCTGTTGCCTTTCTTCTCAGCATTGAAGAACCCACATAATTTGTAGCACATACCATGGTCACTTTATGAAGAGAAGTGGCACCAAGCCAGAGGGAAAGGGGCTTAACTAACATATCCATACGTTCATGTTATCTTGAAATGAATTGTGAGAGTGTCTGTGTGTATGTATAGGCATGTGTGTGTGGGGTTGTGTGCCAGTGCACATGCACAAAAAGAGTGCAACATATCTCTGCCAGGAAAGGCAGGGAGGAATTCATAGCTAGATGTCCACAACAGAGCCAGTGACTCCACACTTCCTTACAATCAGTGCCGAGAAACAGGCACTTAGCAGAGCATAATTCATCTTATCATCTGAAATTAATCACCTTTTTAAAAGGCTGTTTCTCGCCATTATCTGTAAATGAGCAGAGATCCTTGATGCAGAGGTGTAACATGAAGTGAGATGAATCCCACCTTTCCTGTCTGAGCTCTCTGGAGTATTCCACATGCAATTTACTGTATTATATGTTACTTACAGCTTTCTTTGTTTGACCTGGCTGTTCACTTGCCAAAGCCAATGAGTAAACCTGATCTGAATCCAACTGAAAATTATAACAGATTTTTCCACACAACAACCTCAATATTTATTACATTGGCATGTGCTTCCTTAAATACAATCTTAAGTGTAAGAGATCTTCAGGTTTTCAAGGGTTCTTTTTAAAATTAGTTGTTCACTGATCTACACTGTAATGTGATTGCACAGACAATAGTGTAAGAAGAATCAAAAGAACTCTGGACCATGCCATGGGACAAGAGGCAGGAATCTCTTAAATCAATAAATATTTCTGCTAAAGTTTCTGTTACTAGAAAGAGTGTGAAGAACTGATTTGCCAAACCATTGTTACAAGGTAAATGAATTTACTTCATCAGTAAAATAAGCAGAGTAGATATCTGCCTCCTGCAAACACAGCTGCTAGAATATTAGAGGGCACCTCCCAGAAGGAGTTAAATAAACTATGTGATGTAGATGTTCATGTTTCAGTAGCATCTACATTGATCACAGTTTTACATGGCATAATGGCCCAAAGCAGAGGGCTTGGAACTATATGATCTTTAAGGTCCTTTCCAACCCAAACTATTCTGTGGTTCTATTATTCTATAAAGGTGCATCTTGGAGATGCTTAGGGAAGTTCAGGTCCTCAAATTATGCAGAGAAAATATCAGATTACACCAACCTCATTATACATAATTTGCTTATTCATACAAAGAAAATTATATAGGTGAAAAACAGGGATTCCTGAGATACACACACATTCATCCTACCTAGCTTCAGATGCTGAGATGTCCAAGACCAAAGTCCAGCTGTTTTAACTCACTGTGGAGTTAGTGGAGAAAGGGACAAAGACTAACTAAGATTTGGATTTAAATTGCTCTCCATATCTCCCCTGATGATAGAGGGATCCTAGAATAAATAAGTACCAAATGCAGGTACTCTGATTAAATGGATGAATATATTTCTGTTAGCACCTTAGCAGCTTTGTAAGGCATTCGTAGAGTCATCAGCAAGTCCATCTGGATTTGGTATGTCAAGGGAAGAGCAGATTTTTCCCTAGTTACTCAAGCACGAGTTATCAGTTGCTGTGTTTGCTGATAATCTCAAGATCTCATTCCTGAGGGTGCTGACAGAGGCATGCGTGGTGCAGATCTTAGGCTGTGCTAGCTAGAGGGAACAGTACTTATGAACAGTTCATTAACTCCACTTGCATTAGGACTTACACAACGGATGTTTACAGGCTGTCTTGGCTGGAGTTGTAGTGGCAAGTGGTTGCTAGGAGGCGGGAGTAGATTAATCCTAAACAGAAAGGAAGGCAAGAGAATCAGCTTTTGAAAGGACAAGAAGGACGACCCAGGGAACTGCAGGCCTGTCAGTCTCACTTCTATGCCTGGGAAGGTTATGGAGGAGATTATTCTGGAAGGTATTGAAAACCACCAGAAGGTCAGTGCAGTTGTTGCTCATAGCCAGCACACCTTCATGACAGGGAAGTCCTGCATGTGGAGAGCTGCATGTCTGCAGTGCTGGAGAGTAGACCACTGCATCAGGAACCGGCAGACACTTCAACCCTTCTTTCCACTATAACTAAGAGGGAATTCTACAAATCCTACCTCTTTCAGCATGTTCGTGATGGAAAACAGAACTTTAATGACCCCTGGATGTTCTTTGCTCTTCGCTACTGCTGCAAATAAAAAGCCTTGTGCAGAAGTACGGGAGAGTCCAGAGAAGGACCACTAAGGTAATTAACATCTTAGATCACTGCCCTTATTAGGACAAGCTGATAGAGCTGGGAATGTTCAGCATGGAGAAGGGAAGGCTCATGGAGGAATCACATCAAGGTGTATAAAACCTGACGGGAATCTGTAAACAAGATGGAGCCAGGCTCTTTCCAAAGGCTGAGAGGAAATCAGCACAAACTGAAACACAGGAAGTTCCCTCTGGACATCGAGAAACACTTTCCTTTTTTACTGTAAGGTTCACTGAGCACAGGAACAGTTTGCCTGGAGAGGGGGTAGAGTTTCTAGCCTTGGAGACTCTAATAGTCTACATGGTCCATGTAACTCTGCATGGTCCTAGCAAGTGGTGACCTGCGTGAGCAGGGGAGTTGGACCAGATGACCTCTAGAGGTCACTTCCTACCTCAGCCATCATGATATTCTATGTGTGTTAACCTGGAGACCATCTGTGGATTTGTGGTTGTCAAAGCTCTAGGCAAGAAAGTTGCCCTTGTACATGCAAGATAATGTTAGTGCGGAAGAGAACACTTCCAGATTATCTTTGAATGTCACTGTCCTTGTAAGCTGTTGAGGAATTAACACACATGGCAGAGCTAACATTTGCAGGAGGATTCTGGATCTGTAGAGCTACATGCCTCCTACGCAAGAGGAATAGCTGAGAAAAATTGTTTCATTGTTCCTGATACTTGTTTTCACACTCAAGAATCAGCTACCCTTGGCATCTTTCCATCTCTGCAACCCAGCTGCCAACAACCTGGTTTGGGTTTAGCTGACCTATTGTTTGCTTTTCATTTTAAATATCATAGACCCAAAAACAAAACCAAAAAAAACCAGAGGGAAAGGCTTATTTCCCTACAACAATGAATTAAGTATTAAGTAGATTTACTTTCTTATGTGGTGTGTTCATACCACGTGTGTTTGTTAAACACCTTGCCTATATCCTCCTACAGTCATGCTTGAAAGAAATCCTATGCATGCAGGTTACTCCTCTTTCTTGAAAGTGGCAGCCTGTGATCCAGGACACACAGCAGTAAGGAGTCCTGCTGGCTTTTGCAAGGAACATTAGATCCTTTCCATGCAAATTCATCAGACAAATAATAAGCCATCATTTTCCCTGCTTCCCTATCTTTCATGAAATTTTCAAGTGAGTTGACATTCTTTTTTTGACTCAACAGGAGAAAAGAGATCATGTGAAAATGATCTAGGGATAAATAATTTTGGGGGCCCTAGTATGAGTAGGTTTCTAACTGAGCTGAAACAGAACATACATAGTAGAAAATCTCAGATTCATGTGGGTGAAATAACTCTGCAAATGGTGGACCCAAATGATCCTGGCACAGTACAGTCCTGCTTTCACTGCCAGTTGCTATCAGAAGTTACAGTTCTCATTCTCCTCTGCCATAACTACATCCTCTGCTACAACACAAGCAACTTTTCAGCATGATACACATGCCACTTCTCAAGTTGCATTCAGAGACCTTCCCAAGCAGTTGTGGTAGGGTTCCCTAATGTGGAAAGTATATTTGAAGACTGGGCAGAAAACAAAAATGTTATGTGGTCCAGAATCCTCTGTTTTCATACCTTATTCTCTTTATATACACATACACATATTATATATATATATAATGTGCCAAATTGGTCTCTCTGTATGAACTGAGCATTGTACAGTAACTATGATTTGTGTAGGGTAAATGCTTCCTGTTGGTCTTTTTAAAACATAGAGAGGCAGGCTTAAAATAATGCACCAGCCCAAGAAGTCCTTTAAATAGCACAGGAAATATGATGAACTCTGAGTCCACCAGTGACAGCACAGGAAAAGGAAAAACAGAGATCAGATAAGACTTTGGTAACAGGAATGACAGTGTAATTATACTCCTCCAGAGGTTATCACAAGCTTGATTCTGATACAGGTAGAATATCACTAATAAAGAGAATATTCTACCAGGATGGGTTTTACTCTCCTAATTATGGAGCCATTTTTGTGGCAACAGACAGAAACCACATTTACCCTGGTTTTGGTAATTTGTATATCTTAAATGATATGCTTCCAGAGAATTAAGGAGAAAACAAACAGTGACTTGTGGAAAAGGTCAACATGGGAACACATTTTGTCCTGTTTTCTTGCTTGAGCACACTGACTGCTGGACAGAAAAACTCTTTGTTATCAGACACCATGCTTGGTTATAGTTTCAATTATAGTCCTACAACTAGAATAGTATTCCACATTGAGAGGAGGAGGCAAGAGAGCCTTATTCTTATGGCTGGCACATTGCTACTACTAACAGTTACTGTAGAGTCCATCTCCCTCCCCTTTGTCTGTTGATTTATGTGGGTGTTGCCATACAGAATTACTTGATAATCTCATTATACCTAATCATGTTTACTCCTATGGAGGAGACTGGCAGAGCTCCCTTGTTTTCCTATTTTTCTTTTCCTTTAGTTATTTCAGAGATATTCTCTGTAACACATGGACTTTTTGAGTGAATGCTTATTCTGTTCACTGTCCTTAATTCCAGATGCATCAAATTCAGCCCCCTGCCCTATATCTTTCAGTAAATATTTTCTTTGAGTCAAGCATCACACAAACATTAGCTGTAGCTCTTCTTCTGTTCAGTTCACGTAATTGCATTATTCTGAAGCAATTAAAGTTTCTCAAATGACATTTCGCATTTACATTATCTTTTATGCCTTTAAAAAGTGGTCTTCCTTACAAGGTTTCTTCATGAGCAATGCAGTAAAGAAGACTAAAAGCTGTAAACGTCTACATATATTTTTGGTATTTGGATATTAAGGTGCTTGTTAAAGTGGATTCACCTAATTCAGGATACCTCTAAAGCAAAGGGAATCACAAGTATATTTTTGATGACTAGAATCTCTTAGCAATGTTACTAAAAGCATGTAAATGTTGTTGAAATGAATACAGGTATTAAGAACCTGTCCACAGTAAACATAAATCTAGACAGCAGTTGTAAAGCAAGATGACAACCATTACCACATCTTCCTGTTTACCTTTTTAAGTTCTGAATGTAGTTAACAATAGCATGCTTGACTTGACAAAGATTTCCATAGATAGGCTTAGTTTTTGTTTTATCTATTTAGTAGGCTTGTGAAAAGTCCTAAGGAAAATGAAGACTGTCCTTATTTATATAACCTAGACAGTGAATAAACCCATTTACTGAGTTTGTTTAATCAAATAATCCCATTCTGAAGTGGTGACTTTCAAAAATTCTGCAGTACACACTATTTAGCACTAAACGAGGTTTTGGAGGAAAAGAAGGCTCACAATTTCCTAATGATTACTTTTATACAGTTCCAAAAGCTATATTACAGCTAATTGTACTGTAATTCTTCATCATTAGTAGTCATAGAATTTCTGCGCTAAGAGGGGCAAGAATTGTAGGGGAAAATAACATTACATTGTTGGCTCAAAAAAAGCAGATGAGCTTTCCGGGAACAGAACAAGAACAGTTCCACTCAAAAATCTTACATTCAAACTTTTGGGCCAAGATGTATGTAAGAAAACTATTAAACACTATATATATCTTACTTAGTTATCTATTGTACATGAGAAAACAATTTCACCTAATCACACAGAAGCCACAATTCCATCAACTTTCACCAGCCAGTACCCCAAGACTGCCAGCCCAGAACTGCCACACTAGGCATTAGGCATTGCTGATCATTTTACTGCATTCAGGAGCACATTGAAGCTTTGATAAGGATCTCCACCAGGAAAGTTTTCAGTCTAAGTAGGAATGATTATCTGATTGTGACAATGCAGAATCTCACTGAGGAAGGGAAAGAAAAAGGTTTCAGCACAGCCTCTTAAGTTACAGAAGGTAAAGTTATGAGAACAATAAAATTCCTGTATTTTAGGGCCCTGATTTCAGTACCATATTACCACTAGGAGCTTCTAAAATCAGTTGCTATGTAGCTGTTTATCTGCTTAAAATCACTGCTTTTTTTTAAGACTTCCTGCCTTTAACATTTCTGAAATTTCCACCATCAGGCCTTAGGCCTCTCTATTGACCTTCACTCAAAAATTAGATAGCAAGAGGAAGTCTCTGTAAATGGAAGAATTGGTTTTACATTCTTATTCCAAATTATTTAAACAAGAAAGATTTTAAATTGGGTCCTGCCATCTCCCGGCTGAGGTCTCCAGTCACTGCCCTCTGAATTAGATATTTTAGACAGCTTAAGTTTTTCTTCTTCTCATAAAATACTGAAGTACCTGCTGGGAGGAGGGATAGGACTGTTCACAGCACTCCAGAATTGTGTCTTCAGCATCAAGACACAGAAGCAGTTCTCTTTTTCTTGCCCAAAGACTATTTCAAAAGTTAGTATGGAGTAAGATAACTCCTACAGGAGAAATAGAAGACAATTGTCCCATTTGACACAGGAAAGATCTGCTCTTAAATTTGAACAAGATGAGATCCCAGATTGCAGGCTGAGTGTTTTAATTAACAGGCTATTAAGTTATTAATGGAGAGTCTTTTTTTTTTTTTTTTTTAAATGAGAACAACTTATCTGGGCACAAATTGATCCAGCTGAGATGCTGATTCACAGAAATTGGAGGTATGCACACACAGAGTCCCCCATCACATGATAGGAAACGCTTCCCACTAAATGGTGCCTGTTGTGAGGGAGACGGAGGTTGTGACCAATGCTGTCAGTACACATACTCTTATTGTTTCCTCTCAGGCAGCTGTAAGTTAGGTAGTCCTAGGTCTCTGTCAGCTACTGCACCTCCAGTTCTTGGTTTGCCACCTGTAAAAGATGCTGGGTGTTCAACCAAAGCCTGTTATTTTCATCGAGGTGAGAGGAAGTTAGTTATTCACAATGGTGAATGTTAGCATGCACCACCAGTGATGTTCTCAAAGATTTACAGCTGTGGAATTATGTAAAACTGAGCCCAGACCTAATTTCCATGCCAGTGTCTTGCTCTTTTCCTCTACTCATTTGTTTCCCTATAGAAATGATTTTTAAAGTGCAGAGGCCAGATTTGCAATCAAGTATATCCTGTGGCTGTATTACTGTATAATAATTTACCATAAGGATCCATTAGAAATGTACCCATTATAATGGCAAAGGAAGCATCCCAAGCACTTATCCATTTCAGAATTTTCCTCAGTTTCCCTTGTTTCTCTCCTTTAAAATTTGAAAGCTTTTATAGCACAGACTGTGAGCAGAGCGTATTCCCTGGGTACTTCAGGATGTTGGCCTCTGAGGTAAAGGCTTTTTGAGACAGCTGCTGTTCCTTCTGCTGCCCTTCTTGCCAATGCCAGCCTGTTTACTTCATCTCCCTCTGCTTCTACCTGTAGGAGTCTTGCAGAACTCTTCACAGCTGGGCAGTTAAGAACCAGAGCCAAGGAAACACTTAACATCTTCTGCAATCGACACCTGGGTGACAAACACATTGAGAAGCTCTCCATGTGTAACTTAGGAGTGTAACTTGGTTCAGGCTGCAGAGTGCTCTGTAGCAGAAGACTTCGTAAAATCTTCTCTATTGCACTGAGTCATTATTAGTTTTGAGATAATGACTCAACAGAGAATTTCAGAATAGAGCTATGCTTTATTCTAAAATCCATCTGTGTTCAACAAAGAAACTAAGTACCCACTTGAGTTAAAAAATGCTTATATAATTTGCCAAATCAATCTTTTTTACAAGCAGCCTGATTTTATCTTGCACTGCTTCTCTTCCTATTCTGTTGTAGCTGTGATCCTGTCATCTCCACAGCAGGAAAGAGTGGCTGTGCCCTAGGAATAAAAAACAACGGAATTTGAGATAAAAACATTCTGAGGAGAAATTTTAAGTCACGGTTTCCTTTTATCAGGTAAATTAGATCTACACTGGCAATACCACCCTGAAGATATGCACAGACACAGACATCCAAACAGATATCCAGAGAAAGGCATTAATGCTCTTTTACTTAGCAGGCCACATAGTGATTTTTTATTTTACAGGAATTCCCACAGACTTCTAGACATGACATGAGAGCATGTTGTCCTTTGCCTAAACATTTTCAATTGATTTTATTATGAAAAAGGAATACTGGAATTATAACTGTGTAAAAGACAATATGCCTCTTATTCTGGCATAATAAGTGCTGACAAAGACCAGGAATATGTATTTTCTGTAAGATGTCTCAAGATCTCTGACAGTTGCACAAATTTAGTGTTGTGTTTGGATTGTAATTTTCAGCCCAAACTAAACATAAATTTAGTGTTGTGTTTGGGCTGCAATTTTCAAAGGAGAGCAAGGACAGAAGTACTCAAATTCTGTGAAGTGTGGCCTTCATTCATTAGGTACCTTCAAAGCTTAGACTCACCGTTCCATTCTAAGCTTCAAGAAATATTCTGTGCTCTACAAATCCTAACAAGGCATGCAAAGAACCTTGTTACCCAGGGCAGGAGTACTCCAAACTATAGTGCATAAAATATAAACTGACATGCACGTGATAGCCTTTTTAATAGTTTGTTATATCCATGCTGGTTTTCTCAGATAAGACAAGTTCACAAATCATATTACAAATTATTATTATTATTTTTTAAAAAGTCAATAGTTGAATTGAAATAAACTTCATGGTGAGTGGTGCCATGAAGAGAGAGATCATTCACAGGTGGTTCTACCAAATGGAGGGAAAGGTATCCAAGACTACTTCTGCTTCTTAGGGAGGATCATCACTATTTATTTTAGCAGCAATGGTTAGAAGGAGGAAGAAAGTCAAGGAGGATACGATTATTCTCTATATCACCACTGATATGTTATCAATCCTCTGAAATTATATTCTCAATTTTTACAATCCTTGAAGGAAAAAATAAGCAAACTGTCAATACCTCAAGTTAGTGGAGCATCCCAAACATAGGGAATAAAAAATGTGCTCCCAGCAAAGACATCCCTAACAACTTACAAGACTAATTCTGCCTGATTGTGATAGTCTTCAAGAATATTGCAAAGCGTGTTACCAAATAGTGATGTATGGCATCAGTATGAAAGTAGCAAAGGAAGATGTGGAAGACAAGGATCTAATGTTTATAAATTGGTTTTGTCACAGTTAGGGATACAGTTGCATAGCACAAAAATGTTCTTAATAAAAATGTTCGAGCATATCCATTTATTGATCAAAGTGGTTCCCAGTAATCAGATTAAATATTTTGTCTCAACAGGCAAAGCAGAAGAGTTATAAGAGTGCAATAGCACTAAAATGGTAAAAAAAGTCAGTAGGCAAGTAAAAGAGATAACACAACATCCTGGAGGTATCTGTAAGAGAGTCTGGAATAGGTAGCAATTAAAAACAGGCTTCAGAAGACATAATGACAGATCAAAGAAGATAATTCAAATAATTCAGGAGAATTCTAAGTAAAAGGACAAAGAAGCATTGAAAGAGCTCAGGGGAATGTAACTGGAGACAGGTATGTTAGTATAGAACCCTCAAGTTGGTCTCATGTTAAGTGTGATATAAGCATGATAAGGCAAAAAAACCATCTAAAAAAGAGGACCATGAAGGGTTTTCAAGATTTGGTGAAATGAACAAAGTACAAGGAAAATGCACACAATGTGGGAGCATTCATGAGAGCTACAACACATGGCGAGAAAATCAGCTGTGAGTGTGATAGCAAGAATGCAGTTACGGACAGAGGGAGAGAAGGAGGGAGGTTTTAGTGACTTTAGTATAGATCTGTTAATGATAGCTGAGCTGTTTGAGGAAGATAAATTTTTAAGAGATTTAAAAGGCAGTTTAAGCTCTCATCAAGAAAAAAGAACGAAATGTGGGGAATTTTAGAACCAAATAATTGTAACCAGAGAGATGATGGAAAGAACTTTGTGGGATGGTGGGATAAGATAGATTAACAACTATAAAAACTGATTTTGTTGGACTGTAAATACTTTTTCTCCAGCATTTTTAAAAAGTGTTGAAATAAACAGTAATAAGTCTCATAAAATTTCCTACTCATTGTAAATTCCCATTTGTGACATTGTATATACCTTTTTCTTACACAGAAGAGAATAGCTAAAGAGAAATGTGGTTTCTGGAAAACAGGAGTGGGAGAACACAGAAAGACTGACTTTGTTTTGTCTTCTTAAGATGTCTTGGGAGTCATAGCACAACTATAAAATTTTCTGGAGGAACAGAAATTAGGTGGTCTTCACTAGTCCCTCTGATGTCACTAGTAATTTTGGTGCTTGCAGAAGAAAGAAAATAAGATACAAATGATAATTGGACACCTCAAGGAAGTAGAAAGAAAAACGGGATTAGGATAAATGAAGACAAAGCCAACTCTGATAAGAGAATTTTAGACAAGCTTCTCTATCAGCTGATAATTTTAGAGACCAGAATATGGCAGCTAAAGTACCTCAGAGTACTGACAATCAGAATTTCAGTGGCAATACTGAAATTAACATCAGTCTGAGGAGGTAAATATATTAGGGACATGTGTTACTTTATTTTAAAGTCAGGATACCAGAGTTTAGAATATACCAGAAAATTTTAATTCATCTTGTTTTACATAGAAGTGACACTTGGTCATTTACTAAAAAGTAAAATAAATGAAATAACTTCAGAAATAAAATACTGCTCAAACATGTGTGGGTAAGAAAATTAATTAGAAATACCAGGGGGTCAATAAAGAACATGAATATTCATTTTATCCCCATAGCTTCAGTGGTCAAAGTGTGTGGTTAAGATGACACAAGGCAGACCAAGAAGCATCTGGGTAAAGCTCTTCCGCTGCTGCTTGAGGCTGGTCAATCAAAAGGAAGCAAAGTGGAAACACTAAGTTAAAACTGTGTTCTTAATACAGTGACCAGCTGCACAAAAAATGTGCCCTAGCAGAAGGAGTTTGGGGCAAACTGAGGAGTCATGAGTCAATAAGTTCTCTAAATCCATGAAGGGAAGAAGGCAGCAAGAATGTGGGAATTAAATGGACCACCAGCAGAGATTCATGCCTCAGAGGCGTACCCACATGCCTTAGGAGACAGGCATGCAACAGACAAGTACATTGCCATTACAGTCTGCCAAATGGTGAGCAACAGATCCTAAGCCATATCAACATTTACATCATTCCTGAGTTTACTCATCTAGGTCTCAAAATGAATAAAGGAGGAGCCTTATATTTTAAGTGGTTCTACTTCAGCTTAAACAGAAGTTTGATTCCCCAAGTCAAAAAAGATGAGGGGAACGTCCAGCTCCTGGTGTCATTGAGGCTAAAGTGAGCTGGACTGGCCGCACACACAGGATTGAAAGTAATTACAAAAATCGAGATGTAGCTCACTGCTCATTTTTTACGTGCTGCAGGAGCTCTCCTGCCCAGAACTATCAAGCAGTCTGTGGATTTCAACCCAGATTCAATCACCATTATGAAGGAAAAGTATTTCCCACTTATTTTATAGAGACTATAGCTTTTTGCCTAAGTATTTGAAAATGCACCTACTTCTGCCCTGAAATACACATAGTGAATAATAATGTTCCTGGTTCTTGCAGTTAAAACATTATGCCTGGTGCCAAATAATACCTCAGTAGCAATATGAGCTATGAAGTTACATTGCAGGTTTCCTAATGCAACCATGTCACATGCCTGAAACTGGGAAAAATAGTGATTTTTTAACTTCAAGAGCATGAGTAAGTTTTGGATCCTCATGCTTAAGGATGCTTTCCAATTATCTAAAGCAGCAGTGTATAAACTGTCCTTGTCCACTCAAAATGCAGCTGACCACTATTGATTGCCATACTCTTTATTCTGTATTCTTTCATGAAGCATTGAAGAAAGTGGCACCTTTCAGCTTGGAAATTTAGAGAAGAGTATTTCCCTCCTGTAAGCGATTTTATAACAGAATTATTTTTTAACTTAGCTTTGTGCTAAGTTTTATCTAGAATTGAATACAGAAATAAAAGATACACTAGTGCTTTTTGGAAAGAGGCAGAGGGACAGAGAGAAAATAAATTACTTTACAAATATCTTCCAGATTTGAAGACAGTGCATCAAATGTTACTATAAAAGCTGAACTGAGGTTGAAGCTAGATCTATATTTTAAGAATACAAAAACAACTTTGGGTGAGTCACTGAGGACACAAAAGCAACCACAAAGTTTGTGCACAGTCTATACAGCGAGCTCAACATGATTTCCAAAACCCTTAATTTCTGTTGGGTAGGAGAACTAAACACATCATTTAAACAAAATGCTGTGTTTTTGCAAAGTTTACGCTTTGCAAAAATGAAAAAGTTACTCTTAACTCTTCAGTGCTGTAAATGTGAGAAGGATGTGTACTACTGAAAACTTGCACAGATAACCTTGGAAATGAGTGTCTGAACTACTGACCTGGGTTGCAAAGTACCCTTTGAAGAGAAGGACTATTTTCCAGTACATTTTTTTAATATTTTAGAGCTTTTCTTCTGGTTGTGTTTCAAGATACAGTATGATGGAGTAAATATTTTGTTTATTTTGTAAGAAATAGATGCCTAGGTTGCACCAGACAACCCTGACCCCTAGTATGGCCACAGACTGATTAGGCTGTTATCATCACTGAATCATTAAAATTCCTCTTTGTGCAACTTTTGTCACCTACTGAGAACATATCATGGCCTCTCTGCAGGTACTTGTCCAAGTTAATGAATCTATGTTAGTGAAGAAAACTTTCTGGCCTCAGAGTTCAAGGAGTTGATCCAAACCCCACTGGATTCAAAGGGAGATTTTCCATGACAAAGATTTGAACAAAGCCTTTAGTATTAATATGAAATCCTGGAGGGAATGGTTGCTGTTCTTAAAGACAAATTTTATCAATATCAATGTTGTTGTGGTACCAATGGTGTCAATGCTTTCTGTGGAAGAAGAGAAAGCCATCATTAGCATAAAATATTTTCTGAGTTACTCTGCACAAAATGAAGAAAATAAAAAATCTATCATAACAGTCTTCTAAAAAGAATAAATTGCAATTAAGTGGGTTTTGTTTTACATGCGATATGAGCATGTAAAGTTAGTTACATGCTAGTTAGTTAGTGAGGATGGCATCAGTGAAAATAAATAGTGTAATGAAAAATCCAGTGCCCCTAAATACCAGTAGAAATTCTTATCACCTTCTCTCCTATTTGCCTGAGTCATGAGTGGGCTATCCCTTCTCTTTACAAGGGGAATGAAAATCTTTCACAGATATTACAGGAAAGCCTATATAAATTTTTCTGCACGAGTCAGCAAGACAGTATGAACTGGAAATTATACATGTATTATAATTAGTCAGAATACATATTATATTTTCAATGCCATGGGTACTTTGAAGTATAAGTGCAGCTCTCTTTTGAGTAAACTGTAAAGAAACTAGTGACCTAAAGTGTACTTTCTACACATTTGGTAGGAAACTGCATATCCAAGGCAGGTATTCCTTAAAAAGTGTGGAGACACCACTTCTGTGAAAGCCAAGTCATTCTGTAGAAAGACTTCAGGTCTCACCAAGCAGGAAAAAGATAGCAGTAATTCAGTAATTGTAGCACTTTCATAGACTAATGGAACCCTGGGTTCTCGTGCTGCTTAAAGGGCTCTTTTTGTTGAACAGTGAGTGGCTTCAGAGAACAGTTCTTGGAGCAGGGGTTAGAATTCAGATCTCCCCTTCTCCTGACAAGTATTCAACTTAACACATTCTAGTAGGAATCTGTGGAAATCTGTGTTGTTCTGGTTTTGTATTGGCTATCTTTAGGCATTTTTTGCAATAAGAACACTGACTGAAGGCACTTGCACTCAGTGCTCAGAGAATTCGTTATGAAAGCCAAATGCTCAAGGGCGAGGCCATGTGTGACTTTGAAGCGCCTAAGAAAGAAGCAGATATTGGAAACCAGACTTTCCAAAAACTCTTTCAAAGTGTCTTCCAGCCTCAGTTCTGTTTGTCTCTCAGTAGGCACAGGAAAACAGCTCACAGCATCTGGAACAGAGTAATTTCCTGTGAACTAATACTCAAAATTGTAAATCTACATTCATTCATGTTATTTTACTACATGTATTTTACTACATGTATTTTACTACATGTACTCTTACTTATAAATTCCAGTCTGTTAAGGATAAGATTGACAGAAAATTATACAGATATTGTTCAGAGTACAGGAGGAAATATGCTGAAATAGGTCATTATTTGGCCATTGTCTATGTAATGCAGGGGCCAAAAATGTTGAAAACAGATTATTTCTCCCTGTGTATATTGAAGAAGAAAAGGTTACCCAAGGTTTTCTATGCATTTGGCTCAAGGATGCTGCAATATGAGAACATGTGATTTGTTAGGGAAATCCTATGTGACTCCTCTACAGCAGCTAACCAAGTAAACAAGAAGTGAGTTGGAACTTTCTGTACAAGGACTTTTACTGGAATCATTCGGAAGCTTTTGAATATACACAGGCTTCCTTGGGAGGTTCCATCTGTTGCTGCAGGCATCATATCTCAAACAAACGAACTTTTACCAGCTCACAATTTTCAGATCAAGGACTTCAGAAAAGGTTCTTCATTCCCTTACAAATTCAAGGTTATGTTATTATTGTCATTTCTATGTGAGTTGATAGACTTTAACAGAATATGCTCTAGACTTCTATTTTTAATAGGACATAAACAGTATAAGCATAATTTAATAAACCTTTTGTCTTAACAATCTTGCCAATAATCTTTGTGAATAATATGAGTATCTTTAAAGGGCTTTTTTTTGCATATCTCCACATGTGGCTTTTCAGACATTCAAGCTGGCAACTGTCTATGTTAATAAACATGAAATCATTCAAAACTTCTGATCTTATTCTAAACCTTCATCTATGAAAATCACCAGTGCATTTCTTTATTTGACTCCAATCAAAATCATATGGGATCACTAAACACTGAATGCTCAAATCTATCATTATCAAGTTATGTCACTCAGAGAAGTCATTTGCAATGTGTTCTTAAAACATCACAAGCGGAAGTAAGATTATTGATGAGAAAAGAATAAGAAAAAAAAAAAAGAGAAAAGCTGGCCAAAGCACCTCAGTTTATTCTTACAGATGATTTTTAGCCTTCTTTCTGCACTGAAATTTCCAGATATACA
Source organism: Phylloscopus whistleri (assembly GCA_017589585.1). Classification (NCBI taxonomy): domain Eukaryota; kingdom Metazoa; phylum Chordata; class Aves; order Passeriformes; family Phylloscopidae; genus Phylloscopus; species Phylloscopus whistleri. The sequence goes on along the minus strand of JADMLD010000110.1, from coordinate 1,113,667 downwards.
TCAAGACCTTGACAGTTTCTGTAACAGAATATGGACATTTAATTATTGTTAAAAATTATTTTAAAATATATTTTCTTTGTTATAATATGGAAATGGTTGTATTCAGAAGTTGGTGACAGGTGCATTTGGGTGTATTTGTCTTTTACTCCTCCTCTGGGTTTTTTTTGCTTGGCTTTCTTATCTGAGCACTTTCACATTATTTCAGAAGGGGGATCTCAACTCAAAACTGTTGGTTTGTGATTGCAGAAACAAATATCAGCAGTGAGAGCTCATCAATTTTAAAATTCATCTCCTTGTCTTTACAGTGATTATCCTGTTTGGCTGAACTCAGTGCAAAAGCACAACAATATTTCATGCCACAACACACTAATCACTGGATTTGTAAATCTGTGGCCACTGTCCTGTGAGTAATCTTCCACCTTTGCATCTCAACCACTAAAGCCCCATTTCTTCCAATTATTGTTTCCAATACAGAAATTGCCTGTGAAAATTACTTCTCGTGTCATATATGCTGCCATTTCTAAATCATTTGAGTGAAGCAGAGCAAAACCCCCAAATCTTTTCAAAACAGCTTATACAAATTTACTTGTAAATGAAGACTGGATACTCTGTACTTAAGTTTTCAGTTCAGTTGCCAGCTCTTTGGGCTGTTGTAGTAACCATTCAGGTTGAAAGCAAAACATGACATTGAACCACTGTTCAGTGTTCAGGAGTTATAATGTGTATCTAGTATATTCCTCAGATTCATGTATCCTATCCTATTTTATGAGCCTTACAAGTAATATTTTCTCTCAGGTCGCCCACTTCATTTGAGCAACTAACAAAATTTAGGCTGTTGTAGATGATTCATATTCAGAGAAGGCGGTAGTGACAGAGTCAGACCTTTGTGAGGTACCCTAGTGTTGGAAAAGATGAAGCAGCAAACTCTTGCAGAAATGGTTTATTAACAAAAAATTCTAAAAGTATGAAACCCACAAAAGAAATAGAAATGAAAGCAAGATTCGAACCATAGAATAGTAAACAGGAAAACAATGAGGCAATCAGCCGAAGTTCCAGTAGCTAAGGAACCCCACCCCCCAAACGAAAGACAGTTAAGTGGTCTCAAGTATCGGGGAGAAGGTGGTTCTTCAGGTTTTTAGTATGTAGATTAGCATGGTAATGCAATAGTCCCTATAGGCTGTATGTAAATGTTGTTGGTTTTTGTATCCTGAGGTGATTGGTTAGTGCTAATTAGAATATTCATGATGGAAAGGGTTAAAATGGATTGTAACAGGTAATCGGCCTCTTTGCCTGCTTGGATCCCGGCCCCTCTAGACCTCTCCTGGTCAGGCTGTCCCCCACAATTAATAAACCACGTGTCTTGAGAGCACACCGGTCTCAGGACATATCTTTGGACTCAAACAACCACAATTTTTCTACACCCTAGTTTACATGCAAAGACCCCAGTAAACCTGTTTTCCTGAGTATATCAGCCTCTAACAGCTGGATTCTCTTCCACTGCTCCTAAGTGCCTGTTTCTTTCAGCCAGCACTCATAGGAGCTCTCGTCTAACTTCCTGTTGCTCATGGCAAGTGCTTCTTCAGTGACTTCTCCTGTTTCCATGCTACTTTCTCTTTCTGCTCAATTATTTGTTTGTTGGCTATGCAGACCTTCACAAATATGTATTAGAAAAGTCATCCTAGCAAAAGTTTGGGGTAGAGAAAACACTTTTTGCTGGGTTGTTTTGTTTTGTTTTGTTTGTGGATTTTTTGTTGGTTTTTTGGGGTGTTTTGTTTTGTTTTTGTTGGTTGGTTGGTTGGTCGGTTGTTTTTTTTACAAAATTCACACATTCCCTCGACAAATATTGGTTTCAGTTCCATTATTCTGAAGCAGTGAGAAAAATGAGTTAATGTCTTAAGGATACTGAACACCCCAAGATAGTCCTTGACTTCACTGGGAAACCAAGAACAGAGTACTTTATATGTCTTTTGAAAACGTGAGAGATCAGTGCCAAAAGATGTACTTTGTAGACATTCCAAGCTCCTGTCATCAAAATCATGTCAAGAGGATCACACTCCAAAGAGCATCAGGGAGGTAGAGACAGCTGATGCCTAAGGCAGCTCTACATGCTTTCTTTTCTCTGTGTCTGGATCTGCATAACTTCTCTTGCTTTTCACAAGCCATTAGGACCTTGGATTTTGCTGGATTAAGGAGTCATATAAAAAGTGTCATGGAGGTCCTCTTCTGTTCATAGAATGCTACGGATTCTTCATTATCTAAATAATTTTGGATTATTTTAGATGCTATAAGTTCATTCTTCAGAAAATATTAGGCCTAAATAGGAGATTTTGAAGGTCACAAAAAACATAGACTAGAAAAGTAAAATGTTGTGGAATTGCTCTACCTTGTCCCTTGGTTGAGCATTTGTTGCCTCTGTTCATGAGTTTTGTAAGACCAAATTAAATACTTTTATCATAATAAATCAAAAAAATTCAGAGAATTTACCAGCCTGGAACAAAAAGAAAAATAAGTTTTATAACAGCAGTGATACGTGAAGTTTAGATATCGATTACATTTTGGATATAGATTGATCAGCAATTATTACTAATTTATCAAGATTATTCAGAAGCTACCCAATATTATTTTCCTTTTGACTAACAAAGTTAGTTTTCATGCATAAAACCCTTCCTGAAGAAAAATTAAACTTTATCAATTTTGACACTTGCAAATATTATTCAGTGTTGCATTAATTTCAAAAGCAAAATTGCAAAATCACACATTATGTGTTAATTACATTTGTTTCCAAAGCAAGCATTAACACACACCCTTTAGACATCATTAATTGGCTTTTAGGAATAAAATTATGGAGAAAAAAGAGTCATAGTAGTAAAGTAACAATTTTTCTAGAGATAATGTCACTACAGTTATCCTCTGCTGTGTTTATCTTTTTCAGGAAAAGTTTTGTGAGGCTATAGGTCTTATGATATAGAGTTATTTTCCCACTAAAACTGACAGCAAAGGTTTGCACAGGCATAATATTAATACATAATACATCAAAGAAAGGGATTTGTCACTTTGCCTGGCCAGATTAGATATTGAAAATACATGCTAGTAAATATGGAACTGGAGCTGGTCCCTTAATAAAATTTAGCTTTATCTTTCCAAGCTGCAAATGACTAGCTAAACACAAAGATAACCTTCCTCTCTAATCTTTAGAGGGCCATGCTTCCCATTTGTTTCCAGTACAGAGATTTCCTGTGAAAGTTATTCCTCTGTACAGCGCTGAAATTAGAGGAGAAAATTAAGGCATCTCTGGGAGGCTATTTAGCGGGTTGGTTCTGCAGCTTGTGGTTTATCTCAAAAGGTAAGAATAGCATCACATTTGGTCAGTGAGGATAGAATCCTGCTGCAGGATAGAATGAGGGCTAGCTCCCTGGAAATTTCTATGACACTTGCATCACAGACTATAGACCTTTGTAAGAAAGTGCTAGAGTAGCTTTTAATTAGCTTCAGAATAATTAAACAAAAGAGCAATGGAGAGGGGAAGGGAGAACAAAAAGGAAAAAAAAGAAACACTATCCAGTCAAAACAAGGAGAGAAATAGAGAGGCAATAATATTTGCAGAGCTGTAATAGTTAGCAAAACTATCATTTTTCTAGTGTTTAAGGTAAGACTGCCCCCTGATTTTCCCTTCTGAAACTGAAATACTTGTTTCTGGGTCAATCTGAGACTGTGTTGAGTAGCTGCCTTTGGAAGCAGAGTTATTGCTGTACTTCTTACCAGCTGTGAGAACCCATCCCACAGGCCAACTGGTACAAATTCCCCCTGAAGCCTTTGGTACACTCCCTCTTTCTGGAGTCGAAGCCAGTTGCACTACCAGAACAGACTTCACATCCATGTGCAATAACAGCAGCCTGCAGTCTCTCTGGCAACCACTTCTTGCCAAAAAAAGCAATGATTTATGCAACCACTGTCATCTGTGCAGCGTATAAGCTTATCTCCTAATACCAGAGCCTCTCTCTGAGGTTGTGGGCACTAGACCTGTGAGATGCTTGTTCTGCTATCACTGCAGGACAGTGCTGCTCTGTACTCCCAGCTGGAAACAGAATAACCAGCCCTTAATTCCCCAGAGTCACCTTTCCTCACTGCTGCCCAGCTTTGCTTGGCACATACCCATGGCTACTGTAGCTCCTGCCTCCTCTGTATGTGGGAAGGGCTAGGGAGAAGCTTTTACCACTTGAACGTCAAAAGAAAACATGTTAATGGCACAGTTTAGGTTAGTGTCGAAGAAGTAGGAGTTTCAGCAAGTCTTTCTGCCCAGGCTTTAGCTTCTGCGGGTGGGAGGAGTCAGGCCATTCTGAAATAGCTCAACACAAAGGCTTGTGTTCCCGTGAAGTCCGGGAAAGTGGTAGGATTGCACAAGAGAGTTGTCAAGGTTGCTGCCTGTAATAAGGGACAGGGTGAATCATAGTGTGACTATTACGGGTAAATACAAGCTTCTTCCCAGCTTTCTGAGAAAGCCTCACCGTTCTGTGTGAAAAACGCACGGTTTCTGCACCCGAACACAATGAAAAAAAAAAAAAAGCATGCCCTGGAGCAGCGACCAGAAGCTTGCACTTCCCGCTCCCTACCCAGGCACTACTGTTTGCACAACCACTTTGACTCCCGCTTCAGCCCTTTCTGCCTCCACTGCTTCCCTGTTGGTTTTTAAGGGATGGCCATGCCTCAATATCAGAGTGGACAGTGCCCTCTAGCCTAAAGAGGCGGCCAGAGCACCTGGGGGCACGGAAAAGCCTCCAGAGCACCCCTTCCCATTGCACTCCAGCTCTTCCACTTCCCAGTCAAGCCTTTAAAGCCGCTATGTACATTTATGATGGCATTTGTTTCTCCCTTGTGGCTACAGAGAAAAAAAAATTCTCTGGTGTTTAAATGCAAGAGAGGGTTTCAGGGCCATAAATGGCAATTAAGTGAGGCTTGAGTAGAACTGTTGAGTAGGTAGGGCAAGACGTGACACAAGAGATTGATGTTAATACTGTCATGTCCAAAGCCAGAAGAGACTAAGTGTGACTTCACAGAGAGTGTATATTCTAAACCTACACAGGCTGAAACTTTCAGAGTCTTCCTTAGCACTAGTTTTGCTAACTACAGGCATGAGAGGGAAGACTGCATGTAAGGCCAGGGGTCTGGAACAAGGCATGGTGGAATTGCTGCCTGTTGGTACACAAAAGTTGAAAGACAACAAAATCTCAGCTTACAGAGCTGTGTAGAGGAAAGCAAAACTGAGAAAACAAATGAAACAACAGGAATTTCCTTTTGGCTAGAACAAGTGCTCTGTGATCAGCAGGTTGCTTCTTGTGAACCTTTCCCCCTGTTCATTAGATGCCTATGTGGATTTTTTATTATACATTTTAGGTTCAGCAGAGAGTGCGTCAGGACCTTGACTTTTACATTTGCAATTTTCATTAAAGTGCAGGAGAACTAGCAGCCTATCCAAGTAAGAGGAACATCAAAATGCCAAGTGCTGCAGTGTCTGTAACTAAGCATGTTCAGCCCCAGGCTGCATTTCACAGCAGCCCCATGCATTAAACAGGGAACAGGCACAGGCTGAAGAAGCATTCAGTACTTAGAGACTGCAACAGCCAGCACACCAAAACCCAGCACCCTTACTGGATTTTCACTGAGCTACCTCTAAAATTGCAGTTAGGAGCAATAACTCCTTTAGTAAAAGTTTCTGGCACGTATGTTCTCCTCAAAGTCAGGTATTCCTCCCAGGCAAGTTAGTTTCCCTGTTTCCAAGCAAGTCCGTTACAGAGTTTTGTGGAGGGTGAGCACTGCTGTCATGCTCAGGTGCAGGCTCACAAAGAGCAGAATCCAGATGATCTTTGCAACTAGGGACATAGCTCACCTCCCTCAACTATGATGCTTCAGACAATGGACAGAAGGCAAGTACCTTTCTTCCCTCAGGTTCCTACTGTCAGTTCATCCTGGCTATTGCAAGCGTGCTTGAGTCCCTGGCTGTGCCTGAAATACTCCAATCTGATGGCTAAGGCACAAAGGTGAAGTGTGAGCTCAGCACTGCCACCAGAATAAGGTCAGCCTAGAGCCCAGGACTGTGGTTTGACACACAGCAGGAGTCCTCCTTCAACTTCTGCCCTTGGATGTTAATTCCAGCCCTACAGACCTTTAACCTTTGACCTTGGCTGTTTATTCCTACCTCCTACCAGCCTTCCAGAGGCTTGATGTTTGTACTCAGTGTAGCTCACAGAAGGAAATCTATTCAGTAAAAAAATAAATCGAAGGGAGTTTAATTAAAAAAAAAAAAAAGAGAAAAGAAAACTTTAAAAAAAAAAGAAGGAAAAAAAGGATGTAATTGTTTCCTCAATCTTGTTACTGTGTGGATGTATGCAAAGCATTATGTTAACACAATGCAGGATCACAGAATAAGAGACATATGATGGATGCAGAAGTTCACACTGATGGCAGAAAATGTACCTGCCAAACCCTAATCTAGGCCAATACATGCATCAACTTATTAACATGCATAAGCCTGTGCCTCATGCACTCACAGCACCTGTCTGAAGAATGTGCTTTGCAGCCTCCCACATGAGCTGTGTTTCAGAGGAAGTAGGACAGAACAGAGACAAGTGTGAATATTAATCCCTTTTAGCTCAGTCCTGACAAATGTGGTTCTGTGACTCCTGGTTGGTCTGCATCTCATGTGACCCCAGTGGGGAATGAAGCTGCCTAGACACCCAGCTTAGCCAAGAATGGGAACAAGACAAAGCATGCTAAGTCACACAATTTTCAGCATGTACATACATTTCTGTTGTCTCCACTGCTGTCCACATGTGTTCTAAAAAGTGTTTTGCGGAAAATTGTTCTCTGCCTGAAGAAGTTCAACCTTGCAGCACTGATGCTACAAGAAATCAGGCCCTGTGCAGGCAGCTCCTTTGGCTTTACCAGGTTATGCAGAGGCAAATTAAAATTGCCATTAGTCTTCAAACCACTGAAAACAAAAGTACTAGTTACACCAGATGGGAGGATGTAAGGATGTACACAGGTATGTAATTAAGTTGATACTAGGTTAGAATTGTATGCCATTATAGAGTTATTTTTGTACAATAGTAAAAACAAAGCTGGGAAAAAAATTAGGTCCACCTTGATGGAAACTCCTAGAATAGATACAGAATTTGCTCCAATAATTAACCTCATGCGAACAATTGCCTGCTCTTATGAAAACTTCTTTCAACCTGACTTCCAAGTTGGAATTATCCGCTTTACTAAAGTTAGCACTTCTGTTTGAGTTAAAATGCAGACTTTTTATTAGCCTACAAGAGAACTGTGGTTAACAAGGGTAAATAAACACAAACAAAAAACCCAGTATTTAACTCAGGCCCAGAATTTGTTACATATCTCTTACCTCTTCTCTATCTGAGCTCTTTGTCTCGCTACTTCTATGCTGATGCATAGAAATTTGCTTCCAAGCAGTGAGTGGGCTAACAGCTTTGTCCAAGGATAGTGCTGGAGAAGTTATTTTTCTTTCCCTGGATACAGTTTAGTGTGGGGAGAGGGTGTTGCTGCCTGGCAGCAATGTGCAAGGAGAATTTTGAAAATTCTAGCGACTTACTTGGGATTCACTGAAACTGGCAGCTCAGCTTGAATTTACATGAATTCTGGTTGAATGGCTCCTGTTGATGTGGAGATCAGCTCTGGAGTGCATCTGAAGTTCATAACAGCTTAGAGTACTTCAAATTCATCCAACATTCATCAGACATGTTCAGGCCATGGACTGATGCACAGAAAATCTGAAGCAACAGCTTACTAAGCCTTGTAGAACAGAGGGCATTTCTCGGTGATACCTCTTAGAAATAGATAAAGCATGGCAATATCTAGCTGATAAATTCATGATCAGAAAAGTGTGACTGATGGCAAAGGCACTGCACTGGAAAAGGAGCCAACACAACAGTGACAAAGAGTTGTGAAATAAGGAGCATAGCTGAAATTTGCACAGAACATGACAGGATGTGCATATGCTGCTGCTGCTGTCAGGGAGCCAATGAAGGGCCTTGTAAAATTATAAGCATATGAATGTCTGAGATGTTCTTGGTATCTTTTATTTTCAGATTTCCATGTTTCTCTGGCTATTACAAATCTAAATTGCTTCTGAGTCTCAAAAATCCTCCTCTTTCTTATGTAATCAGGCCCTTCCACTACTGTACAAAATATTCCTTTTCAATTTCATATCCATAAATCTTATTTCTAGGACTGATTCCACCAACTCTTCCACAATCAGCAAGATTGTTACCATTTGTTGGTGTTTCTTAAAAAAGTCTATTTAGCTTTATTCCTTCCCAAGATCTGTTCTGTGTCCTATATGACTGTCTCAACAACTGACCTCTCGTGCTATTTACTAGACTCAGCAATATGATGCATCCAACACAATGATTAAGCATGTGCTGTACTTTACACTGCAGTACAACCACCTGCAGGATAGCACAAGTGCTTAGATTGAAAAGCAGGCCTGCAGCTGTTAATTGGTTACAGCATGGAGATTGTTCAAGTCCCTTCTGAGGCACCAGCTCACTGTAGCCCCTGTAGACATGCTTAACTGAGGTATTAAGACTTAGCTGAATGAAATACAAATGGAAATGCCTGCTTGTGGGAGCACCAGAAGCCACACAAGAGCAAGGGTGGAAAGAATGAGCATTACTGGACAAGAATGGGCATGAACGACTGTACTCAAATCGAGGAATGGTGAGGAATTGTGCTGGTTACATCAAGATCACAAGGTAAGACCAAAAAATACCTTTTGTCCCAAACAAGTTTTGGGACACTCTCCCAAAACTGTGCTCTGATAACATGAGCTCAGATGACCTCAACAGGAAGGCAGATAGTAGCCATAAAGATGTGAAAGATGATGGGCAGAAACTTTTCCAAAGGTTTTGTAGAGTAAGCCAAGGAAGAGTCTAAGGTGAGATCATTGCACAGCTGCTTGACTCAGGAAGATATAAAAGACCTGTACAAAATAATTGTTTGTTGCTGCCAGTGAAGATAGACCCAAGGTACTCAGTGAAGACTCAACAATTGGTACCCTCATCCTTCTCCTACTCACAAACTCCCCAGTTGGATGCAAAGATCTTGGCTTTTGGCAATGTGTGGCGATGTAATCCATCTCCTATCACCTCTGCAATGCATGGGAGAAGCTTTACTTTCACTGCCAACAATAAGGGTCCTATTACTGGCAGCAAATCCAGTATTGCAACACCATGTATTTCCCAGGCATCTGAGGTAGATTTTTTTTCCCAGTGAAAGGAATGTGAGTGCATTAAATTTAATTGGTTGGCAAGTAGTGTTTTTCTTCCCACTTCTTTTTAAATTCATGGCACTATCAAAGTTAGTGGAGGTCAGTAGATCAAAGTCCTTCATTGCTTCTCCCTGCAAACACAAAACCCACAATGAGCTACATGCTTTTCCTGCAGACAAGAGAGACCAGATTATTTTTTGAAGCCCTTTAGCAATATATTGCCAACATGTCCCTGGTTTTACAGGCAAATGTCTTTAATGATGAAGAAAACGCTCTGTATTTGAAAATTATTAATTACCAAGAGTTTATTTCTCTGGGGTCAGTGTCCTCATTTCCAAGAAAAGCTCTGTGTCAGCTTGACAAGAGATGCTTCCACTGAGACTTTGTAGGAAAGAACAGTTGCTTTGTAAGTGCACAAAAATACATGCACTATCTCCAGTACTTGAGGTTATTCTTGGCATGAGCAGAGGTTACTCCTGTGTTTATCACAGCCAATCTGAGTTTTGTTATTGGCCTTCCTGAATACATTCAGTCAGACCCAAATTTGCTTTGTTGGTTGTATTATATAATTTTGTTTTAAAGAAAACAGGAACAGATAGCCCATAAAAACAACCATTGGCAGACCTTTGCTGGCAATATTATATATTTGCAATTTCTGGCTTTTGTAAACACTGGTAGAAGTACTACCTTTCAAACTTCTGGTTAAACTGTATGGTTTGTAAAATGTGCGCACAACTTCTCATCAAAGGAAGTTCTTTAATATTCTTTATTGGCTGGAGGAAAGTGGGTGCCAAATACAACTGTGAAATGGGAAACAATGAACAAAGGAAAAGTTCCAGAACATCAACACATCCGTTCCTTTTCTCTGCCATAAATAACCAACACACCCTTAAACACAAGACTAAATGGCTCCAGGAAACTCTCATTAATGAAAATGTCCTAGCTGGACTTCTCACTTTCATTTGGAATTACATGCCTCAAGAACTTTTTTTCTGACCTAGACAGAAGATCTGTTGTTCTCTAAGTAATACTAAGCCCTGAGATAGACTAAGATAAATTGAAGCTAACCTACTTTCCACAGAGACTTAAACCTCTCCCTCTCAATGTCCAAAGTGTTGAAAGGCAGAGCCCTGCTGCTGTTGACATCAATGAAAAGATCCTACATTGACTATATAAAGACACAGTTGTGTGTTCCAGCATCTGTCCTTCAGTTTTCTGGAAAAGAGAGATAAGGCAGGAAACAAAATAAATGGCCTTCATGTATGTACTGTACGCAGATATATTTCTGTATAAAATACAACAGCTATGATATTTTATGGAGAAGATGTCATGACGAGACTGGATGCATGCACAGCATATTTACTGCAGATCAGAAGTAGCAGGGTAATTAGGCCACTCGTTTTTCTAGGGGATGTTTATATTAAAATTAACATATTTCACTGTATAAAAAAAGAGATGACTGATACCAACCATCTGTAGTCTTCTCATCTTGAAACTTGTGCTATACAGACTTGTCATAAATTGAACTCTTAACTTCCACTTGAGTCGCTAAAAATTGACTCATTATTACAATATCAAAACATTAAAACAACTTCAGGAACTTTCCCTACTGTTTCGTCCTGGAAGCCTCTTCTAATTTCACAATCACACTTTTCTGCTTAAAAAAGCCTCAAACACACAGAGCTCCTGTATGAAATGTCTGTGACTTACAGGGAAGCTACCTGGCTAATTAAAAATAGAAAATAGTAAAAAATTACTGTTGTTTGGTTTTGTGATCTAGAAAATTTGCCACATCTTCTGCCATTACTGATGGTATCATACATATGGCACAGGGCTTTCTGACATGTAAGATACCTGTAGCCTTTATTAAAGCTGAAATAGCATAAGCTGTAGAAAAGGAAGGTAGTACAATTTCATTTAACATTTTCAATGCCATTTAAAAACAGTTCTTTTGTCATTTTCATGGATGGAAACCTGCATTTGTGTGTGTTATCCATGGCATAAAGTGAATGCTACATCCTCATGAAACTTAGATGCAGACTCTAGAGAGGGCACCAGGCTCCAGGTAATGAAATCTGGAAACAGAGGCAGTCCTCCCTTGAACAGGTGTGTACAATGAAATGTCCACCTTCTGCTCAAACGTTGTGGTGCTATGTGTATTCTCAGTTTCATTGTGATTTGGCTGCTTTTGCATGAAAGAAAGTAGAAGGGCTTCTGTGCTAGAATGGGAACTAAATGGGAAAATGTTCTTAGGCAGCTGACATATCAAACCTCTTTGTGCCGGCAGTGAAGTCTTCACCACAGAATTAGCCATCCAGCATCCTTTCCAGTGAGATCTGGTACTGTGAAAGGATGACTGGTGTGCTGGAAAGACAACTGCTTAAACCTACTGAGTAGACGATCCCTAACAGGAGTCTTGTCTTAAAGTCTGTCCATCCTTGGAGTTATGAGTGTTTCAATGTGCATCAATGCTCTCCTTGGGATTCACAGCCCACGGCTTCTCTTCAAATCAGGTTTAAAATAATCCAGGAATGACAGGTATATAACAAGGATTCTCAATCCTTCTTCCTGAAATGACATAGGCCAATACACGGACAAGTGTCTCAGGGTTCAAGGCCTGAAGTTAAGTGTGTTTTTGAGGTAGAACAGATCTGAAGTCACATATCTTAATGTGTGACTGAACCACAAGGTTCACATGCACCTTGCTTGGTCTACTGAAGCTTCAGTTCTGTTTGCACAAGTAAAAATGCTGGAAAGGAGATAGAACAGTGGCAGATTTCTTCTCTACAGAACAGCCTGTGTTCACTTAGCAGTCTAAGTGAACACATGTGCAATGTGCAGGCAATGTGCAAGATGGCAGGAGAGTCTGGATTTGGGGACCTGAAATCATCTACTTAGCCGTCATGGGACACAAGTCTGGACCAGGAATTCCATGCAAGTATTTGCAGTTCTCTGTCATCTGGGTTGTGAGACAATCAATCTGCAGCAGTTTGGAAAATGGCACTAGGAAAATATAGGCAGAAAAATACAAGGAAAATCCAGCACTCACTTTTTCTCCTCATTCTCCTGTGATTGACTGGGGCACAAGAGAGGAGCCACAGGCTTGCCAACTCTTCTGATTTTATGGGTCTCGTGGCACTTTTGTTTTTTTAATTGCCCGACTCTAGAGACTGTGGGATTGTGAAGATTTCAAGTTTAATTTAAAAAGAGAGGCTGACTTGCAACACTTGCGGCTTCAAAGAAATGTTGGAGGTCAAGTCTCAGACCCTAAAAACTAGTGGCAAACACAAAGATAAAATGAATCAAGAATCGCCTACGTCTGTGGGGCCAGGCCCATCGATCCAACCCTGGAGGTCTGGCAGCACCGGAAATATCCAAGGTACTTTTCTATAAAGGGTATTTGACCGTGTCACAGAGAAAACCCGAGAGGCTCAGATGAGACCCGCGCCTTCACCCTCCCCACAGCACACTCGCCGCAGCCCGCTGGGACCCAAGCCACACCGCCAGCGCTGCAGTGCCCCCGGCAGCTCGGCCCCCACCACACGGCCAAGGCCGCCGGCAGCCCGCAGGGCTGGGCAGCTTCGGCCCGGCACAACCGGGCCGTGCCGGGCGGCGGGCAGGCGGCGGTGCCCGGGGCAGGGCCGGGGGCGGCGGCGGGCGGTGCGCGGCGCAGGCTCCTCCCGCGGGCAACCCGCCAGCCCCGCTCCTCCATCCCTCCCTCCCTCTCTTTCCCTCCTCCCTCCCTCCCTCCGCGGCTCCATCCCTCCTTCCTGTCGGCGCTGCGCACTGCTGCCGCCGGAGCTGGGCCGCGCCGCGCACCGCCCGCGCACCCGCGGCATGCGGCCCCCTCAGGGCACGGCCGGGCGGCGCCGGGTGAGTGCGGGACCGCGCCGGGCGCCCGCTCCCGGCCGCTCGCACCTGGGAGGGGGCGGCCCGAGGGGCGCGATGATGGATGTTCCCTCCATCCCTCCCTCGCTCTGCCCGCCCCGGGGAGGTGCCGGCCGGGAGGGGCGGAGGGGGGGCTGGCAGCCCCGCCGGGACTCAACGGGGTGGCGGGGATTTTCGGAGAGCCCCTCAGCTGCTTGCCTGCTGTCTTGCGGCTCGGGGCTCGGCCGAGGCTCGGCCGGCGCTGGGGACAGGTGGTGGCGGCGGCGCCGGGGGCGCGGCGGGGGTCGGAGCCTGTGCGGGAGCAGACCGCGGCAGCTCCCTCGGGGGCGCGGGGGGAGACCGGCGGCTCCTCTCTGCTGCTGCCCGGAGCCTGCGACTTAAATAGAGGCTGTGTTTTGTCAACAGCTCATTCTGCTGGCCGGCAGGTTGGCTGGCTCGAGGACTGAGCACTGGGTAAATACTATTTATGCCTCTTTTTGTAATTTTATTTTATTTTATTTTATTTTATTTTATTTTATTTTATTTTATTTTATTTTATTTTATTTTATTTTATGTAGCGCCCTTTTGAAAATGGACCTTAAGAAGGGACTCGAGCCTCTTCTGTGTTTGGGGAGCATCCAGACATGCCGGGCGCCTCACTGCGCACTGGCTGTGCAGGGACTCTGGCACGGCGAAAGCTGTGTCTGTTTTGAGTGATTGAATTTCTGATGTGTGTAGATACCGTGTTTGAAAGCGATCTCTCAAAACCTTTGAGGCAGTTCTGAAAACAGCGTTATTCCCTTGTTAAAATACAGCGTGTAAATTTGAATTGACTGTGTTTTACTGGCGTGCTGTGTGTTACTTCGGCAGGAACTGGTTTATATGCATGGTTTGTTTTTCACTTGTCATTGGTGGTGAATGCCTGAGAAGTTTGCTATGAATGGGAGTGGAGATCTGGATAGGTATTATAATCACCTAATACTGAGGAGAGACGGGATGGTGAGCTGTTGTGTAGGGATTGTCACTCTGATTCTTTTTGACATACTTTCGCATTTCAAATTACCATTGCAAAAATAGTCAAATATTTACATTCCATTATCAAGGCCATGTTCTGTCAAATTTCCTTCAGGAAAGCCTGGGAATTGGGCTGATTTCTGCTGTGTTTGAAACTCAGCTTGTTACCTCAGTAAGGCAGTGTGACTTGCCTTTGACATTTCACCTGGAAGTCCGTTCTGCCTTTTCTCCCTACTGTAGAAGAATTCTTTAAATTCTTCCTGAACCCTTAGTTCAACCCCACAGCATGAACCCAGACTGCTAATAAGACTAAGCAGGTTTAGTAGCTGTGAGAAAGATTAAACTCTGTGTCATGCCATGGTCCCCTTTCAAATCAGCATGTGGCAGTGCCAGCTGAGACAGTATGTTTTTTTGGTGTAGATCCATCCGTGCCCACATGTTTTATATATAAAGATTTGCACATCCTGTAAGGAAGAATGCATGAATGCCTTGATTCGCAAAAAGTCTGTGCTTCTCCTTAGCTTACCAACCATTTTATGCTGCACGATTTTGGTGATAAAGATAAGCTTTTATTTCTGTTAATTTCTGTACATAAAGGTGAGAATAGACCCAGAAGTCTCCTGGGTTTGGCCACAGTTTGAATCAAGATCAAAACAAAAAATATTTTTGATGAGGGAAGGATTTGGATGTGGAAGAGACAGGAGCAAATGCCATGAGTATATCCACAGAACGAGTAGCAAGCATCATATCTGCACTTGGATGTTATTTCTCAGCATGAGTTGCTGGCCATTATCTGGAGATGGGTCTGCAGGTTACTTCGCAGAGGTCTAAGAAAAGACAGACTAGTGTCAGCAGACTGCAGGGCTGTGATCTACCCTGGAAAATGTTGCAGAAGCTCACAAAAGGAAAGCTTTAAAAATCACGAAGTTGGAGCTGGTTTGGAATATAACTTTTAGGGAGTCAGTAGATCACCTGATTTTGTTTGCTTTCTGTTTACTAAGTCTTTGCATCCTTTCATCTTATCCCCATTTCACCTATTCAAACTTTTATCAGCATTACTAAATGATAACAGTTTCCATTGTGCACTCTCCAAACACACCACTTTAGTCACCTAGAGCAACCAATGGCAGGTATTATCTGTGAGTTAGATTGTGAAAAATCCCTTTACAGGTGTGCTGAGTAGAGGGAGAGACTTCACCTTTAGGTGAGGGCATTCTTACAGACTTGCCGAAGGCAAATCAGGAGTATACGGGAACAGCCATATGGGTGAAGATGCTCTTCTCAAGGAGAGGAAGACTTTTTCACAGGTGGCAAAGCTGCTGCTGCTAGTGTAGCAGGTATTCATAGGACTTTAATTTCAAGTGGTTGTTGAGTTACAGTCTCTGGCTAAAAGGTCATATCTATTTCAGCATCATGCAGCTCAGGGCTCTAGAAGATGTTTAAAAAATATCTGAATTTATTAATCCGTAGGTAATGCTAGAACAGAATCTCTCAATGTATTAGAAACAGCTCTTTTAGAGTATGAATGTTGGATTGCTTAATCCAATGAGTGTCTCACAGCAAATTTTGTGCTTTATGAAAAAATATATTTAAAGATGTATTTAAACAACTTAGATGTTTGTAAATTCTGACTCTATCTTGCAGAGTGCCATGTATGACAAGGCCAATGCAGATGGATTATGTTTTCCTTTCCCCTTAAGATATATATATATATTTATATATAATGATTACTTCTTGACTAGTAGGTTTCAAATTTCTGTCTAAAAATAAGAAAAAAAAATTGCATCTAGATAAGACTTGAGAAGTGCTCTATGCTCCCAAGCTGGTTGATACATTTTGTTCCATAAACAGTTTAATGTAAAAGATGAAAAAAATCCTTGGAACCAAGATCTGGAGACCACGATCCTGCACTTCCAGTGGGTGCCCTCTCACAAGGACACGAGCAAGCGTGTTACACTGAGTCAGTGGTTACCTAAGCTTCAGAAAGAAATACCATCGACTGAAGGACTGTAGGAGTCTTCATCCTGACTCATCTGTCATTTTGAGTAGCCTGAGGTGTTTCTGATACTCTTGCAAGTGCTGCAGTGACTTGGGTTACCTCAAAAAGGGGAATGTTCCTGCTGCTTTCTTGTCTTATGTCTTTAAACAAAAGCAACAGCTTTTTTCTTTGGAACCTGATTCTTTGGTTCTGTGCTCATTTTATCAGCAGATACAATCAGGGAGTAATTGCTTTGTGAATCTTGAGTGTTTAAGCATCAGGCAAGTGGTATGGCCCTGTCAAAGATGACACTGCATCTGTGCATGTTGATGCCTACAAAATTTATCATTGCCTCTCCTTTTATTTTTTTTCTCTCTAATATTTACCTGCAGCTAAGTGAGATTTTAAAAGATGTTTCTTTTAGGTTGCAGCATCAAAAGTTTGGGTTTCATATGTGCGTAAATATCTTCAGGGATCATCTTCGAGAATCTGGATTTCTTCCAGAGTCATTAGCATGGCAATGATGAGGGCCATATAAATTTCTAGATGAACAGACCTATTTTCTTACCCGTATTTTGAGGGATTGAGGGGCAGCTAGGATATCTATCACTAGAAAATAGAAAAGTCCCCTGTGTTCTTTGCCTTCCTTCCTTACTGACTTAAAAACTATCAGATCTTAGTTATAATAAATGATCTTTGGAAGTTCTTATCTGTCCCTGAGAAATATATCCAGGGGCTGTTTTTCATACATATCTGGTTTTTTGCTGCTCACTGCTATCCTCCTCTCGGGAAAATCTGCAGTCCCGACATGTACAGACTGTGGGAGCCCTGCTGCTGTGTGTCCATAAGGTCCTTGAACTCCTGCAAGCACCAGAAGCTCAACAGGGGCTTTTGCCACTTTGCTGCTGTCTGCCTTTCCCTGCTTCTGTCTCTTGGAATCATTCCTAGTAGCAGGTTTCACTGTAAGCAGAAAGTGCTTAGGCTAAAAATAACTCCTAAGCCATTGGTATGAATGTTGGTCAGGGTGTAAGGTTTTGAAAGGCATATGTCCCCCCCTCCTTTCTGTGCACTGTCTGGAGCTGGCACTGGAGTGAGGTCAACTGTTGCTACAACAGAACCAGCTTTCCCTTATCCCACAGGCAGAGAACTGCTGAGTTGTCAGCTGTTGAGTCCAAATTGTGCCTTTTACCTCAGGGAGCACAAGTTATAAAAGCACATGTCATAGAAACAAGGACAGCACTGTGGCAATTCCCTGCTCCTTCTGCCTCACTTCCTACCCTGCCAAAAATCAGACCCTCAGCACAGCCCACAGCAGAGGATGGACAGCTATGTTGGCAGGTTGGTTTTTGCACCACCTCCCCCCTCTACTGGGGCACGTGTTGTCAGGGAGCAGTCTCCTTTCTCGTCTGTATACCCAGCAGTTCAGGGGCAGTTTCCTGCAATACCAAAAGGACAGCCTTTCAGCCAGCCTCAGTCTCCTGAAATTTCCTTAAGTAGACATAGTGCTTTCTTGAGGTTGATTTTATGATGCAGCATTCTCTTCCCAGTCAGCCAGTTTCAGTAATACAGTATCATTGGTTATTAAATGATCGTGGGATGTTTGTTTAGTTTTTGGTGGAGTTTGGGGTTTTTTGTGGGGGGGGGGGTTTGTTTTGGAGGGGATTGGTTCTATATTGATGAGTAATGTTGTGCTAGTGTTCTCTGCCAGTATAGCTTACTGCATTTTGATCATCAGTTAAAAAGTAGTTTCTTTTGGAATATACACATATTCAGAAATAGAGGTATGTATTTGTGCTTGCTTTGTACCTACAGCTGCACTGATAACAGCTTTATAATATTTACTGAACCTTGATAGTTTCATATCAAGGTTGCCTGGTAATTTGTAGTGCGTAATCATGAAATTTAAATAAAGCAATGTATTTGAGTGTTTCCTTTAGGTGATAAACACTGTCTGAAAAGTATGCTGGAATGTGTCTTATGCTTGCATAATTTTGTCATTATTGCACAAGTTGCTTAAAGGTATAATAAAAGTACAAGTAACAGGGTTGGTTGAGGGTGGTTTACACTGTCAGTCTGGCTCAGAAATGGTCCATGTTTTACTTCTGGGCCTCAGCCATCCACTTAAGCTAGTTTTGTTCCCTGAATAAATCAGTTACTTCCCTCCAAGGGGAAATGCAGGCTCAGTTGGCTGTATGTAACTCAGGCACAGTTAAGCATTTTTTCTGGATGGTGTGGTTATGGCCTATGGCAAGGTTGGCTAGGGTGGTGAGCAGAGCGAGCCAGCTCTCTTAGAGCTGGCTTGATTTCCTTGAGTGCCCCCCACATTGTGCCCTTGGGCATGACACACATTTCAGCCTAAAGCTTTAAAAATTGCTCTTTCTTCATTTCAAACACTTGGAACACAGAAGCAGAGGAAAAGCTGTTTTGGAGCCAGATGATGGCCCAGGCCACTTGCTGCAGAAGTGTCTTGTCCAGACTCAGGGTGGTCTCAAACAGTGTGATGGTGAGCCCATCTGAAGCATTTAGGCTGTGGGTGAAGATACCTCCACACTGCAGTCCATCAGGGTGCTCTGAGAATGTCTGATATTCATATTTTCTGTACCATTATTAGCTGCATTTCAAATTACATGCATGTTTGAGAGTTGCACCTCCTACATGCCTTGGAGAACCCAGAGAAAAGGGAAATTTGGACAAGTGAAAGAGTCTTGGCTCTGCTCAGCATGGAGCAGGTCTGGGCAGGCAGTTGTCTTTTGGGGTTATTTGGTGGTATCTGCCTTAGCCTGGCAGCCCTTCTCCTTTCCAAACAGGACTTAGCACAGTCATCCAGAAGCTCTTGAGCCAAGACAGCGGTGCTGCTCATAATGTGACGTAACTATGTTTGTATGGCAGACCATGGTTTTGCCCTTCTTGAACTGGGTGATCTAATGGCCTCTTTTAAGTATAAAATCAGTGAGGACAGAGCTTCAAAATGTCTCCCTCAAATAATTGATTTTAATATTACTGCAGGGGAAAAATGCTTCCTAAATCAAATGAACTTCGGAAGAAAATTATAATGGTCAGTATTCTGGGTGGAGCTTCTGCAGATTCTGAAGCCCAGAGGGTGAATGTAAGTTACAAGTATTCCAATTATAACTAATTTTCACAATAATTCATGTTTTGGATCAATTTCAGCACTTGTGGCAAGGGATGTGTGACCTCTGAGGTTTTTACAGCTACTCTGGAGCTAAGACCGAGGAGATAAGCTTCTAATGTTTAATCCTAGGCAGAAAAATGGGAGGAGGTTAGAGAAAAAAAAAAGTGATTGATTTATTTATATTGCAAGCCTCAGTGTTGTCTTGAGTTATGTGCAACAAGAACTGAAGTACTGTGTATATGAGGTGAATATAAATGTCAAACTCTTTTAGGGCTTCTCCTGGTTGTGAGGATAATAATATCTGTTCCCTAGAGTCTACCTGTTCCTCTTCCTTTTGTCCTCCTTCCTCCTGCTCCACACATTTCCAAAGGTCATGGCTGTGGGAAGTCTTCAGTGCACAGGTCTTGAGGGATGTAACTCATGTTTCATCTACTAGAGCAGCATTGTCAGAATTCCCAATATAAAACAACCTTCTCCAAATTAAATGTGATTAGTCTATTTCTTTTATCAAGATGACAAGAAATTTTTTGACCAAATGTTGCCACATATCTCAAAAGACAGGGTCAGTCTGGATGTAAATCCAGCAAGATGTTATGTGACCCTTATTTTAAGTCTTACCTCAAAGTCTGTGTTTTGTCCCTGCCTATTGTTTTCCTTCACCATTAAAATCTTTATTAAAGTAGGATCTTTGCATGATTTGTGCTAATCTAGTCTGACATTGGAGTAATGTGAACAAAAGGCTTTAATATAGGAAGACTTGCATTGAACTCATATTTAGAATTTCTTAGTAATAGATCCAATCTTATTTCAACAAGTTTACTCCTCCCATGATCCTCCCTCACTTTGCCAATACTTAATTAGTTTTACTTCTCACAATGATCACTTTCCAGTGGAGGTCTAACTACATGGCATTTCTCTCATGTCTTTTATGGCTGGCTAAGTTTAAATCCTTTCTCTGTGTAGGTAGTTGAGAACTGTGACCAAGTAACCTCTCTGAACTAAATAGTTGCGTTGTGTTAGCCTTTGCAACAGATCCAAACTGTTCAAAGTAATAATTTGATCCTGAGTGTAAATCGACTTAGTACTGGATGAAACCATTTCCACTGCTAAAGAGTGGCTAATTTTTCTCTTGTGTTTTTGGATCAACAGCTTTTGTAAGGTAGCTTGATCCATACAGAAAAAGTTGTTAGGACTTTTATTTTCACTATCTTTTATGTATTTATTTGCTTGAACTGTGATAACTGATACTTTGGAAACTGAATGTTTTTTTGTTCCTTCCTCATATTTCAACTAGTGAGTGATGCAGCTGGAGTTAATATGCAAAGAATGTATCCTTGAAAACGCTATATTCTTGTCTGCTATCCTTTTGCCCTGGTGTATGCATGCTTGCTGATCAGTAGGTAGCTCTGGGCTGGAATTTGGGCAGTGGTTACTGTAGACAGAAATGGGAGCAAGCACTCAGCATTACAATAGCTGCTGTAGAATTAGGTCACTAACAGGCTTTCAGCAAAATAGTGTTAATTTTCCTCTCCCCACACTCAAACACAGAACATATAATTTCACATCTTTTCTGAGTGATCCTCAAGTGTAGCATTCTTAGCTATGGTTTGTGTATGAGTCTTTCAACTTCAGGTGCTTTTGTCTTCATGACTGCCCAGTTCAGCATTCAGCTCTCCTGTACTGAAGACTAAGGAAAGAGCTCCTGCAGTTGAGCTCCTGCCAACTCACAAAAATGTGAGTTTGTGCATACCTTCATTCATAAGTTAGAATTAGTCATATACTTATGTGTTTGCAAATTCCAGAGCAATATGTGTATATATGTTGTTACTGAGGCTTATCATCTTGCATAAATCTGCAGTGAGTTAGTCACGAGCAGCACTCCTCGGCTGTGAAATACCCTCTCCTCCAAGGACACAGGTGATCTCTGATAGCATTTTGCAGCTTGTTTCATGAGATCTGAGAACTAAGATCAGTAAGATGCTGCAATTGAAACCCAGCTTTTTGATGAGCTCATCACTTTAAGAATTTAACAAGTATTAAAAATTGCCTCCACTTGATTTCTTTTTTTGAAGTAATGACCATTAATTTTTGCCATATTTAATGATATTCCCTTGGTTTTGTATTTTTTTTTGACAAAATAAGCTGTTTGTCACTTGCATTCCTAGTATCTACATAGGTATCTGATCTTTTTAAGCTCTTCTACTTGGTTTACAAATATTTCCTCTGTATAATATTCTAAAGTAAAATACTTATATCCCTGAGGCACATATATGTATTGGCATCTAAATATGTTTTGCATTTATAGTTCAAGTGCTGATTCTGTGAATAGCTCTTTAGCATGGGAAGCTGCAGAAATGGAAAAAGCAGAGAGCTTTCTCCAAAGATGTTTGAGGTGGTGCTATTTGTATAATGCTTTGTGAGTTGCAAGGACTTGCTTCATGGTGAGATTGGCACAAGCTTTTGTAGAAGAGTATTTTGCACAAGGAAGAAAAAATGATTAGTTGGTGTTTCATACCATAAAATTAAAGGTTTTGCCAGTCTCTGGATTTAGAGAGGTGAACTTGTAAGGATGTGCTTGGTCTTGTGTATTGTGTGCTGTGTGTCTGACTAGATTCATGAAAAGCAGAACTTTTCCTAAGGAATAGTATACTGGAATAGAAACTGAAAAGAAACTGAAACAGAATGTATGATTCATATAACTACACTCAGATTTTAGTTCTCCAGTTCTCCAGCTCTTCAGGTTTCCCTTGCCCCTGCCTTTTCTCCATGTCTGGCCACCTCAATCTGCAGCCACCAGAGAGACCACTGAAAATTGTTGCATGTCTCTTTCTCCTGCAGTTGGACTTGCTCAGCACTTTGAAAACAATAGCTGCTTCACTGCTGACTTGTAAACAAAAAAGTTAAACGTATCAGCAACAATGCATAAAAAATGTGATGAACAACCTTCCACAGGAAGTTTTTTCCATTTACTGTGTAGGTATACAGAATTTATTGGTGTCAGAAGCTAATAAGTAAGAAATGCTTCTTCTTTTGTGCTTTATCTGCCAGCTCAATACTGAGAAAAGTAAATTGTGAGATTTACTAATAATAGCAGGAAGGAAGAACCCTGTTAAACATAGATAGAAGAGTTGGAATGACTTATGTGTGTAAAATCCAAGGTTGTTTTTTCCTCTCCTCAGCCCTTTTTTATAGTCACCCTTCAGAAGAGAAAAAATAGAGAACTTGGGGAGCTGAATCTCACTTTCAAGGGAGGACTGATGGTGAGGAGGCAGATGCAAGTTACAGATGCTATAATGATGGTCTTGTGAAAGTCGTGTGAAGTGGCCTTGAAAATTTCTGTTTAGTTTTCTTATTCAAAGGATGAATCATGTCAGAAGAGACTTGTGGAACTGACTCACTCTATATCCTATTAGTAGTAGTCTCAATCTTGTATGAACTGCTTTTTTTAAATTTTTTTATGTTTTAAATGAGGTGCAGCATCATTACCTTTGCAGATGCTGCTGTCTCAGCGCTTGCTGGTGGGTTATTTACAGGGATTCAATTCTCTGCTTTTCTTAACTTCTAAAAGAAATTGCAGAAAAGCATTGTTTTATTTTACAGCAGTAAAAATCATGGATCCTAGCCATTGTGTGTAACATTTTAAAATGTTGCTTTGTTTCCTTTTCTGAGCATTATTTTAATGCTGCAGAGTTTGCTTTATTATTTTATCCAATTTATTTATGTTGAAACCAGGACAACATCCCTGCAAAGTATTTTTATAGTCGTATTTTCTGAGACCCTCCATGGAACACCTAAAGGACTGTGAGAATTTTTTACATCAAGGAAAATAAATAAATTTTCTAAGACAGAAAAACCCAGCCAACAGACAAAATATAGATTTAGATTATTAAGAATATAGTCTAAATAATCTTCTCATTTAGATTATTCTGAAAAACTTTGGAATTTTTAGCATCTTTTTTTGTGGACTGAGACATTTCAGTCTATTTTTGAATTTTATTTGCAGTCATTTAGCAGAAATTGAAAACAAAATTTGAACTTTCCTTCATGATTTCTTTTTATACAATGTGCTGCCTAAACTAAATGATCAGTCTAAATTATTGGAAACAGAAAACTGGGTGTTAATTAACTTTCAAAACAACTACATCTTATGCCTTTGGCATTACAATGAGTGATCTGTTTCAGTTAGGGCAATACACTTAAGGAAGTGCCACGTGAAGAAGCACACTAAAACTGAGGGGAGGCTATATGTTTCTTGGCAGCATCAAAGTCTGTTAGATGGGTAGAAAGGATAACATGAAAGAGTCAGTTTATATTGAGGCACTGGGTTGCTGTGCTGCTACAAGATCTACAGGTGGACCATAAGCCCTTTGCAGGGACCTCTGTGAGAGAAGCAGAGCAGAAAAGGAGGAGTAGTGTTGCCCTCAGAAAGCTGGATTAGTGTGCCTGCATGTCTTTTGGATCCCTGGCTCCAGTGAAAGCTGTGAGCAGCAAGGGAGTGAGGGAGTACTGGTATCATAAGCAGGCATGGGAGTGAGTCCATGTATGTGCATGAAGTGCGTGGTTAACATTAATTTCTTATAGCCTGTGTCTATGAGTTAATTAGGAAAGAAACCAGCTCTGATTTATGTCAGCTGTAGAAGTCTATATTTGTATTTCTGAGTACTAAATTGCCACACTCTGCCACCTTAAAAGGAGGATATGCATGTATATATGCGTAAAGTAGAAAAGTCCGGGGGAAAAGAATTACAATTGGAACAACACGTGAAGGAAATAAACGAAGGAGATACAACTGCTGTGTAATTACACATGGACTGACTTGTTCTGATAATGTCCTACTATATTGTAGACCTTTGTCAAGATTGGCAGGAGAATGGCAGCATTAAGGGCCCACTTGTGTGTGGAGCAGAGGAAAGTGTTTGCCCACCCCAGTGGAAGGGTGGTCATACATGCTATGTATGTCTTTATGTGATCTGTCAGATAGTTATTAAGAGAGAACTACAACAGGTCATGAGAGCTTTTAGTCTCAATATACATTAGCACAACAGGAATTTGTCAGAAAATATAGATCTATAGTTTCAGGAATTGCCCATTTCCTTGATTAGTTAAAAAAAATCAATTTATTTCTCGTAAGTGACTCTCATTGCTTACATTCACTCTAAAAGGATATCACATAACTGTTGCTCTTTATTCTCAATATATTATTTAATGTGAAAGCTGCGTTTCAGCATTTGATCTATTTATGTGCTCCTTGTACACGTAAAGAGATACTTTCTTTGGATTGGGTTCATTGTATCTTAAAAATAATTTGAATACCACAGGTTTTATTGTAAACAATGAAGGATTCCAATCCTTGGGTCATTGCCGGTTTTTAAAAAAAACACACTTGGAATTGCTTCAGTAATTATCAGTGTTCTCTTATAAAACTAATTAGGCTTTTCCTGCGATGGAAAGAAGATTAAAGGTCATATAGTTCAAAATAAGTTTTTGTACATTTCCAGATAAAGGAAAATAAACTCTCATTAATAAAGTCAACTTCTTTAATGTTTGTGAGTTCATAAGGCCGTATGAGCTGAGGAGAACTGGCAGGGACAGAATTATGCAGATAACATGACTCTTCTTAGAAACAGCAGTTTTATTCTGTAGTCTTTGTAAAGTTTGAGTGATGTGGTCTGGCCCTTGACCCTGACATTGAGTAAAGTGCAGTTGACACTGTGGGCAAATGGCATTTTCCTCTGAAGACACGCTGTTTTGAGAACTACACAGTGGCTCACAATATCCTCCAAAACTGAGATGTGCTTTGATATAATTGGATTATGTTTTCTTCCAGTTATGTGTAGTAAAATGTAATAAGCACCAGAGAAGTGGGAAACCTCTCTGTGTGTTTTCACTGGATTCTTGGTTTATGTACTGCAAAACAGGAGTGGGTGCATTTTTTTCTATGCTTTGCACCCGTATTAAGTATTGGAAAGGCATAATGGTAGCCACTGGAGTAATGATAAAAGGTATTTTTTAGTGATCAGACTTGTGTGCATTTGCTCACTGCACTTGTTCCATGCTGTGTTGCAAACCACAAGAATTCAAGGAAGTGTGTCAATCATGAGGTCACCAAATTCAAGCATATCAGGAAATGTGTGTAGCTGAATCAGATTTATAAAAACATATCCTTCATCTCTATACAATATTAATTTGCCAGTTGTAGTAAGTATCGATAAAATTTTCAATGGGTTAAAACACAAGTGTGCAAGTAACTCTGAGCTGTTTCCTTCTGCACAGCACAATAACCTAGAAGATCAAAAATTCTCTTTTGGCCAGTAGTGTCCCTTAACCTTCACCCCTTTGTTTTGTTCTTTGTTCAGATGATTAGGTGTTTTCCATCTGCACCTCTATGGCAGAAGAATCTGTGCTTGTTAATTTGAGCTGACTTCCTAAGGAAGCTGGACTTATCTGATAATGTGTTGTCTGTCCCCTCACCCTTGCAGTAACCTCTGAACACACTACTCAGGTTCACTTCAGTCACGACGAGGAGGTGAGATCTCAGCATACTGTGTCCTTACAAACGTGGTGAAACTCAGCAGCTGGATGGAGAAACCCTGCTGAGGAAATGGCTGCAGAGTCACGTCACCCTATACTGTACTGCAGTCCAGAACTTTGTAGCGTGCCTTTTCTGATGTCTAATAAGGCCTAGGGGTAATCTATAATAGTATTGTCCTAATATGTAACAACAATAAATCATGAACAGGCTTTCAAATATCCTGAAACATATTTAGTCTATTTTTGGTAGTATTCGGGTTCACTGTGTTTCTCAGAAGAGTTTGTTTTTTGTTGTTACCATCTGGAGAGCAGTGCTGTGCTCCTAGTAGTCATTGGTGTGCTTGCATTTAAGTATGTACTTGATGACTAATTGATATGCAAGGATTTCCAAAATCAGGAGTGAGACACCCAATTTTCCTTTGAAAATGTCTTCATTCTTCTGAAAATCTCACGCTAGGAGCATAGCAATGCAATGTCTGGCTTGGGAACTACTTTTGTGTATGTGGGGTACACTGAACAATGCGTGAAAAAATTACTCTAGTAGGACTAAGAGTTTTTAAATTAGCATACAGTTTAATTGAAAACAGGCATAAACAAGTGAGAGCAAAAGGCAAAGTGGGCAAAATGTATATTTTGCTTGAAAAACAAGAAAAGTCACCTAATAAGTTACCTTTTGATTATGATTGAAAAAATCATCATTTTCTACAGTCTTTCTTTGCTTTGTGTTGCCCTTTCAGAGTGCTCCATTGCTCTGTCTGAGTGCTCCACCTCTTCAGTATCACTGTGCTTTTTTCTCTCTAGCTCATTGGTCCCAGTAGGGATATTCTTCCCTGGTCTCTGTGTTGTTCTTGTTTGGTGAGGTTTTTTTGGTTTTGGTTTACATGAGTAACATGAAGGAGTCTTCATTGTACTTTCCAAGTCCATCTCAAAATTGATATATGTTGTTAGGATCACAGTATTTGATATCTGCTTCTGTTACATGTTTTCCTTTCTTTCAAAAGGCAAGTCCTGAGGGTCTCAGTTTCTGTGTGTGTATGTTGTGCGGCCCAACAGGTACTAAATGCTTTCATAAAATCATCCTTGATTTTATGAAGCTCAGTTTTATGAAACAACTCAATCCTTGAGTTGTGGCACTTGTTCATGAATTTTCATCTCATGTCCTTGCCAGGTAACAATGCTTCTCATGCAAATATCCATCTGGAAATACCCTGCAGCTAGCTCTCTGAGTCGGCAGCTTGCTTATTTGTATTTACATAGTGTCTAACAGTCCTGGAATCTGAAGAAAAAAAGAAAAAAAAGAAAAAAAAAAGAACTGAAAATACTGAAGTGCAGGTGCAGTTGTAAGTTGGTCTTAGAAGCTGAGACAGGTGACATACTTACTCCATCTGTGGTGCACTTTTACCTTTGTTGATAAAATTTCTTGCTAAATGCTTGCCTCTGTAGATGGTACTTGAGACCAGGAGCTCTGAAAATGAAATGCTGAAGTGTTGATCCTTGCATTTAGCTTGTGTCATCTCCTGACTTCTCACATCTTCCCACAGAGGCAGGCTAGGATGCATACAAGATTAACTGCAGTGGCTTTCCAGTATCTCAGAGGTGATGCTGCTGTTTGGCAGCTAGAGGAAGCAGTGCAGAGGGAATTTTTCTTCTTGTGCTTGACAGCAAAAAGACCCCAACAAAACATATGTCTCATAGGACTGAAAGTTTGGCCTTGTGTACTCTGGCACATTTACTGAATAATATATTAACACTCTGTTTTCTTTTCTTCTGCTCCAGATTAGAAGACATTTGGTGCAGATAGGAAATTTGAATTATTTTATCAGCTTTCGGAAAGAGAAATAGCAGATTTATTAATTAATTCCCCAGAACTGGGGAAAGCCAGATTCCCAAATGGGACTCAGTCTCCATTTATAAACGAGTTTTGGTGATTCATGTCCTGCAAATCTTTTATGAAGTGGAATGTTGCCATGTTATAAAACAGAGAGGGAAAGCCTGCATCTAGATTACTAGAGATTTTTGTCTCAACTTTGGAAATTTTTTCAAGGAGGTGGAAGAATGTATTGAAAAACAGCCAAGCTCCGTCTCCCTCAAATAAATCTTACTAATTTTTTTTTTTTTTTTTTTTTTTTTTTTTTTAATTACTCAGATAGCTTTAAAATCAAAGACTGAAGCCTGTGGGATCAGCTGTCCCAAAGAAAGGCAGTTCATCTTCTGTTTCTGTGTTCATTGCCTTTACCGTCAGCTGTATTGGCCATTTGCTTGGTTTCCCAGAAATGTGTACTTCTGGCATGGTTTTTCGGATAGGGGAATTTTTTTGGAAGCTTTCAGTTGGCAACAGGAGAATGTGTAATTTGATATATGCATTTTTACCTGGATGTAAGTGTGTTTTCTTTCACTTTGAAGGTTGAATTAGTATCTTTCAGCAGAGACAAGTAAAATTATCTTTCTCTACCTGTTGAGCAGAGTAATTTTTCTTCTAGCAAGGTTTGATCTAGGCACACACTTAGCACCTGCATTTCTGCCTGACAGTATTTGGAATGATGGCTGTCTAGTATTGCCAGAAATGCAGTCTCTTGTCATTCTGTACAATATTTTGGTGGTATGCTATGCAATAATTTTCCTTGAGAGCTTTTAATATCCCATTTGGTGGCAAATTATTATTATTATATTTGGCTGTGGAGGCAAAATATAAATTGTAACTTGAGAAAATTTATTGACAGGGACTTCTTAATTTGCATTTACTACATATATTTTCACTGATTTCATGGTTTCATCTAGACTTCGTCACTTAGTTTCCTAGGCCTTCTGTATAAGCTGAATTTTTAACCGTTTCTTTTCAGGTATTTGCTTCTGAAGCAGAATTATATATATAAAAACTCTGACAACGAATCCTCAATTCATAGACATTTTTAAAAAACATATCTGGAGGCTTGTGACTGTCAGATCTGGCAGAAGGCAAGCTGGAAAGATTATTGATGCTTTTTTTTTTTCTTAAAATGTTTTGTTTGTTTGTTTTCAAAGTGGTTTCCAAGCACTTGACAATGAAATACATTCGGAGACCAGAAAACCAGAAGTACAACAAAGCTTTTCAGAACTTTTGTGCTTAGAGAACCGATCCGTTACAACTAAAAAAACACTTTTTTTTTTTTAAGAGAATTAAGCATTTGGTCAGCTATGCTAAAAAAAAAAAAAAAAGATACACAGAACCAGTTAAGCCAAGAAATACATAATAACAAACAGTCAGAAAGAGACATACCAGTTATTTTCTGGTTTCCCCCTTAAGAGATTAAGTCTAAGGAGGCTGGTAATATCTTAGCTGCTGTTATTTTCTCAGTTTGTCACAGAACCTTTAACCTTCTTTACAGCTGACAAGGTTTTGAAGCAAAGCTGTCCCCACATTATTTTCTCATTATTCTCTTGGAGTACTTTTCCCTTTCTGATCCATCTGATCATCACTAGATGCACTGACTGCATCAAAACATCTTTTAAAGTCATTTAAAAGTCCATGATGGCTATTGAGCTCTTTTAAGTATCAGCCACCAACTTCTGACTTCAGTGGTTAAGAATTTGAATCTAGCTGTTCTTTTGCTACCTTGTCTGCAGAAAAAGAAATTCAGAATTTCTTTTTTCTGAGCACAAGGGTAGTTCCTCTGCATGACATAAAGCCCTAGGTAGACGGACATTCCCATGTGCTGTACCTTCCAACAGTTAAGATGGAATCCCGCTTGTAGTAGCTGCTCTTAAAAAAGGGCAATTTACACTGAAGTCTGTCGTGCCTTTGCTGTTGTTATAGCATGGATTTGCAGTGAATACTTTTTTTATGCACCCACAGTTTTTTTACTTAGCATAGATTTTTGGGGGCTTCTTTCCATATTTTAAAATTTCAAAAGTGAAAGACCTTTTCAGGTGAAGACTTTAAGGTGAATTTGCTGTGCAAACACACTCATGCTCAGTCAGGAGGTTTTGCAGTCCATTTGAGGATGAGATTGGAGTCTGAAGTGCTAAATAAACAGCTACGTGGCAGCTTTGTACAGCATCTGAGGCTGGATCACACACTGAAATTGAGTCAACAAGGTCTAAATGCAAATACACAGGCTTTTGCACGGGCAATGTAAACACATAGGTTTGCCTTAGGAAAGTTCCTTCTATATTCTTGATAATGCTCAGGCCTCAGGGCAGAGATATTTCAAAACTGTGGATACAGCAGCTTTGGTTCACGGAGAAATGTTTATTCCTGGAATGATCAGAAATCTAAAAACTGAGACTGGGAAATTGTGAAAACAAATGACTTTTTAAGGGAGGAGCTATTAGAGATCTGATATCAGTCATCTTCTATGTAAGAGGTTGCTGCAAGGCAGAGGATAAACTGTTCTTTGTCTGCTGGAGATAGGACAAAGTACTGTGCTTAAAATGGAGCAAGAGATAGTTGTGGAGCACATTTGGAACACTAATGATAGTGCCAGTGAAGTGACATGAATATCTTGCCCAAGGAAATGAGATTGTTATGGGATGTGCTATTGCTAATATTTTTTAATATGAACAACTGCTAAAAGTGGTTTAATTCCAGTAGCTTTTTCAGGTGGAAAAATGGGCTTAAGCCCCTTTATACTGTTTTTTAAAACAAAGACCTGCAGTGTAAGGACATTTGCATTTAGTAACAACCGCTCTTGTTGCACTCCAGGTAAACATGGTCAAGGTCTTACCTTCTTCTGACAATGTTGATCTCTCTTGTCCTGCTCCTAAGAGTGCCTCTGTCTAGAGGATAACATGCTTTTCTTATCATTCAGGGTGAGGAAAAACATCCATGCCTTGTTTGAGTTTGTTTTGAACTGATGGAAGGCAGCTTTCATCCAAAGAGAGTAGACTTCTTATTTTTAAAGTACTTCAATTGTTTTGTAACTTTTTAATTAAAACAAGCCTTTAAATGGGAATCTTTTCTCCTGACAAATGGTATTTAATTAGGTGACATGAGGCTTCTAATTGACAGCTTTTCAGCAAGTTATAAAATGTGTATAAGAACACAAGAGCTAGAGAGTCTATTCTTGTTATAAAATATTGTGATTTACAAGACTAGTCATACCCTGCATGAGACTACATAGGTTCATTTCTGTGCCTGACTCTGAAACTGAAATTAAAAGTGTGCTTGAGTTAGAAGAACTTGATATGACTCAGATTTCTCGTAATGCACTGCTATGATGTTACTCTTAAAACTTCTGCAGTAAGAGGACAACTTAGTGAGCTACGTGTTGAAAGAGGTGCAGAAAATCAGATTTTCTTAAAATACACACACACATACACACACATAGTTGCTGACTCTGCCTCATAAACCTGGCATGACTAAACAGGTTTTGCACAAATCTACACAGGTAATGTGTTTAGAGGCTTGGGATAATATGAGCAGTTTGGGATTTAATTAACATCAGTTAATCAGAACATCAGTTCTCTCTCTTTCAACTGGCATCAATACCTTTTATTCTTTCCTTGACTTTGCCAGCTGATGGGGGACTGTCAATTGATTGTGCTATAGAGGTTGAAATTCTGAGTTTGGACTTTCCTGCAAAGCAGAAATAGCCTTTGAATAAGTCCTCAGAAACAGATAAAATTTACATATGCTTCATAGACTGAAATAGAAATCAGTCATTTTTTGATGTTTTTATCACGTTTTATATTTCATTTGACTGGAAGAATATAAAAGCAAAACAGGCCTATCTTTAAATTACAAAGATAATTTATTAATACACACAAAAAAAGAAGAGAAAAAAAACCAACAACAACAAATGAAACTTCTAAAACATCCTTTTTTCCTTTTCTAAGTTTTTTTACTTTTCTTCACTCACCACAAAAAGACATAACTTGCAGCTTCAGCCAGCTTCACTATTTTTAAGATAATCTTTCATCAATTCCTTAGGACAGAAGTCTTTCTTGGGTTTAATAGAAACTTTGTTTTAAGAAAACTATTCTTACCCAGTTCACAATTTTAATACTGAAAACCATGGGCCTTGCACTATAAAATGCAAATTATGGTGTCTTTTTAAAGGTATCTTACTTCACGTCTCTAAGGCAAAGGGTTTTTCTTTCAGTAAATCAATTTTCCTCAGTCTATCACACAATACCTTTGCCTAAAAAGAAATCTCTACATAAAACAATCACCTCTCTAGAATGCATATTTTTCACAGTTCAAAAGAATAGTTTAATTCAGTTTCTGTATTACCAAGAAAAAGTCTAGCTTGAATTGCTACTCCTCTTCTTTTTTCTTAAAGTCCTTTTCACTCCTTCTTCACTGAGTGTAGTTCCATGCTGTGTCCTTCTATGGTTCATTCGCTATATTTGTTTGTGTTTTTTTCGGAGAAAAGATGATGTTTAGAAAAGTCTATCTGCTAGCAACAAAGGGTTAAACTTTTCAGGCTGCCGGGCTGCCTACGTGGCTTTGCGGCGGGAAATTGAGACATTTAGAAGCCATGCGCTGGTTTCTTCGGCTTGAAAAGAAGAGCAAGGGCGAAGAGGCACTCTGTCCGAGCCCTCTCTTTTCTCCAGGTTGCTTGTTTCTTGGCGAGACAGCGGCTCTTAAAGCTCCGGCCCGGCCCGCCCCAGCTCCGGCGGCACCGAGGCCGGCCCGGCCCGGCGGCTCCCTGTCCTCAGTCTGCCACCCCAAGGACAAAGAGGCCGCTTCTCCCCCCACCCAGCCTTTTTAAGCATTTCGCCAAAAGTCGCAGCTTGTCTTCTACTGGATAAATTGCTTGTCAATCAGAAAGGCTGATCTTGATTAGAACAAAATCAGGCTTTTGCTAGCCTATGACAGCTTCATAGACAGAAACAGAAATCAGTCGTTTTTTTCATTCACTCCCAGGCCTGTCTGAGTGATCTTCATGCTTTTTATTAAGTTAGAGGTTTGTGAGCAAAGTTTAAACCTGGAGATAACATCCCATATTTTCATTAATAACATGGAGAAATACAATATGAATACCCTGAGATACACCAGAATGCCGAGGGGGAATTTGGCACAGAGATTAGCGTATTTTATATGCTGATTGGTTCTTTATTCATCTTTACCTGGGTTTGTCAACCTCTGCTCCTGATTTGACTTTTAATATGTTGCACTGCATGGATATTACAAATTAGGAATACATGAAAGCTGCTCTCTGGGGGAGAGTATGTGTTTTATGAGGTTTTCAAGTAATTTGAGAACATGCTGAAATTAGAAAAATTACTAAACTTTATAGATGCCCCTCCATATGTGACAGTGGTCTTGACCACAGCATTTCTCTCATCTCTCGTGCTGCCTGGACCTCTCCTTAAACCTGGTTATTGCAGACCTGGAGAAAGAAGAGAAATGGCCTCTTGTGAAGAGCTCTGGATTATTTGGCATAATGCTGCTATGTTTCTCCTTGCACTGTGCAGACTGGTAATGGACAGAAGAGCATTTCATGCATTTCCAGCTGTCCCCTAAGGGAAGATTCCTTAAAAAAAACCAAACACCAGACAAATGAAAAACCAAACTAATAAAAATACATGGTTATATTGCAGGGATGAGGGAGCACAGTCCTGGTGGTGCAGGGAACTTCAGTGTAAAGGGGTTTCTTTTAAAATTACAGAGGCTTTTAGACAAAGTTTGTTATTCTGACAATGTTCATCTGCTTTGGAAAGTATTTCTGAGTCAAGGTCAGGAGCCTTTCAAAATAGGAGCCTAGACAAAATGGGAACAAAGCTGCTTTGTAGGACAGGTAGGCTTGGTCATATTGTAACATGAAAATCACCTAGCTCATGCTGTTGGTTGCTGAAAGAATACCTCTGGCTACATGAGAGTGATGGTCTCTGGAAGGGCGCTTACGTCTTCACAGATTTCAGGCAGCAGGGAAACCATGCACCAGGTATTGACTGAGCTTTTGGATAGGTTTTCCTCCAGTTTTTTCCTTTTGACAACAAAATCTGCAGGTGGTTGATGTATGGGTAGAAGTGAGTGTGTTCTCAGGGTCCTGCTGAACAGCTGAGCTTCTCTTTTTAAAACAAGAAACCAGTAATCTTCAATGAACACACTAAATGTAATATTCCAGATAAGTTTTTACTCTGAGGTCAGTAGTTGCAGCAACAAGTACTTTTTGATATAGAAATGGTTCACTTCTTCCCCATTATTTTTCCTCCAGGCATTATTAGTTAACACTAGATCAAACCAGTGATCCTGGGTGATTAGATCTGGTTCTGCAATGTCTCAGGCATCCCTTAGCTTTGAATCGCAGCTTTTTGAAAATTGAGCAGAGGAAAGAAGAAAAAAAATTGTGTGTTTGGTCTTAAGTGCATGAATGAATCAGAGGAGGTTTCCATTCACAATATACAATATCCTTTGTAGATGTGACATTTCATCTAAGATGAAAAGGCTTATCTAGGGGAATAATACTCTGCCATGTCTGTTCTCCTATGGTATTAGATAGTCCTGAAGAGTACCTATGAACTGTAGAGTTTTATATGTCTGTGATTCTTGAGGAAATGTCTTACAGAAAGTGCATGAATCAAGGAGTTGTTGTAACAGACAAGAGATTTGTTTGCCAGATGAAGGGAAAGGAGTTGCTATGCCTAGGAACATTACTGAATGAAGAGGAAAAGTATATGGAACAAAAAATGGCATTTGTGGCATACCAGGTCCAGAACTTAAAACTTTGGTCTTATTTTTTAAATTTCTGTATTTAATTTTAGAACTGACCAGCTTTTTGGAAGATGACGTTTACTCCTGCTTAAAGCTGCTATTCTTAAAACAAACAGTAGAAGAATGTGGAAGAACTCAAGCCTTCGCTGCCTTTTAGCACTAGCTGTTTTATGCTTAAGAAGCTTAATGTATAGCCAAGAGATAGGTAAGTTTATTGCAATGTAATCCAGTAATTACTTTTTCTCTGTAGCTTCTCTACCTTGTAATTGCGTTGCTTTCCTGCTCTATGCATGTTCAAAACCCATCACCTCTGTTGGCCCCACACCATCCAAGGGATGGAGGCAGTTCCAGGCCTGGTATTTTGCTTTCCAGCACCCAGCAGCATCTTGCAAACCAGTGCAAAACTGGTTAAATTCTCCATAGTGCCACTGATAGTCTGCATATGCATTGGTGTAAATATCTGCATTGAGGCCTTTTTGCTGTATATGTTGGCTCTCTTCAACCATTTCACACGTTATCATTAACTGCCCTTCTGTCATTAATTGCCCTCCATGTATGACATGGAGGAGAGCAAAAAACTCATTAGGTTAAAATCAAAGCTTGTGGTTTTGCCATTGGCCCAAAGCCTGCTTATTAGGCTAGGCAAGGAATGGGTATTGTGGAAAGAGGCAGCTGCCTCTGTTATACACATAAGTATAAACCCAGATCTCAGGTACCTCTAGAAATCTGTGAGTCTGTGGCTTTCTAATCAGGCACACAAATCATTCAACAGTTTTATAATACTGGCCAGACACATAGGCAATAAAAATGTAAGAGGAATGGCTACAGATGTGAAAAATAGCAGTTGTTTTACAGTTGCTCATTTTTGACCTGCAGTTTTTGACTGTATTTCTTGTGTGATTTCAGCCTCTCTAGGGGACCCCCAGAATTTGAAATGTGTAACGCACAATTTACACAAAATGCTCTGTACTTGGGACATCTCCTCTAGAGGAAGACATGGACAAACTGACTTTTGCTACACTACCAAGTAAGTCTCCCCACATACCTGGTTAAAAATACCAAATTGTGATGAAAGTACAGTTTTTCCTCAGTCACTGCCTGTGGAAATTGTGATGCTGTTGTTTCCCAGCATCTCCCCATCAGTTTTCCTTGGGTGGTGCTCCCCCTAGGCCCTGTTAACTCAGGCAATGGCAGGGTTTCTGGCAAAGTTGTTCCATGCTAACAGTTTGCCTGCCAAAATCTGCTTGCTGTTTTCAAAGGACTGGAAGATGCTCTTATTTACTCAGATTTCTCTGTGTGTTTGCCTATCCCTTGCTCAGAGTTTTCATGAGGGATATCTTCAAAACAGGTTCAGTCCAAAAGGAAATGAGAGTTGGAAGCAGTGAATCCTAATGTTGTGGGCCAAAGCAGTAGAATATATGACACAAGTGTTGAGATTCACGTGGATTTTGTGTGGAAAAACATGAACAATCTCTCAGCAACTGCCTTACAACCTTTATAAGTTTTAAGTTGTATTAAAGGAAACATAAAAATTACTTCACAATTGAAACAGCTTTTCTGAAGTGAATGCAAATTGAGAATTTTGAGAAAAGTTAAAAAAAAAAACTTAAATCTTCTGTGGTTTTGTTTTTTTTAACTAATGAGAACTACATGTTCAATTCCCCATGCTGTGGGTCTGCCAAATACTTATCATGTGTTATGGGTGAGTTCAAATCCATTCTGCATCTGATCCTGCCCCCAGTCCAGATATTTGTACTGTCTTTTTTTCCTGTAAATTCTGCAGGCAGCCCAGACTTTTCCTTGGGGTCCCAGGGCTTGGCTGCACTCAGTCCACCTACATGCTTGATTTTCTGTGTCTCATTATTCCTGCTGCATTGCCAGCTATCACTTCTATTTAAAAGACACCATATATATGACTCTGTGGCCAGAGTTCGGAAGTGCAGAGTTCATGAGGTACTGCCCTCTGAGCAAGAGCAATCATGTAGCTGCTGCTGTTTCTCCTTAGCAAAGCAGGATAGGCTGGGGTCCCTGAAGCAGAGAGTATGAGATGAGCTTGGTGCAGACATCCCTGAGGGAAAGAGGTTTTATTTTTCAGTTGCCCAAACATCCTCTAATAATATCTCAGTACCAAAGAGGGAACAGCCTTCCTGAGCACTCAAGTCTCAGCTGGCCTTTGCTGGCCCAGAATCTTGTGTGAATCTTAAGAGTTCAACCCAAACTCTTGACTCCAGCTGATGGGAGCTCCAGGGTCCTGTTCCAGTTCATAAGTGAGTAACAGTCCCTCAGCAGGAAGTCTGGCATTGTTCTCTCTGCTTTCCTTCCTGCCGTCATTCCCCCAAGAGGAAGGTCTGGATTTTTCCAAACTTTCTGCCTTTCTAGTTGCGTATCAGTGATAATGTGCGAAGGGACTTGACCCATCCATTATTGTTTCCTGTATATATCTATATCTTCAAGACAAAAGCCAGATCACATTGTGCTGAGCACTGCACAAACATTAAGCACTGGCTACATTTTCACCTGGGATCTTAGGAATCCTCTGCCCTGCTCTCCGCTCTTTCCCTGTGACCTGAGCAGCAGAAGGGAGCTAAAAGATTTGTTCTAAGATGTGGACACAGGTGGTAATCCTGATTTTTCAACCCATATGCCCTCACTTTGAAAAGAAATGGAGGAAGAGTGAGTCAGGAAACACAAAGGGAGGGGACAATACCATTAGGTTTGGTTTGGAGTTTTTTATTTTTCTTATTTTGAAATATTGATTCATGGCAACTAGGTTTCAGAAATATGTCTTTTGTTGGCCTCAAGTTTAATTAGATATCAAGAAAAATATTTTCACAAAAAGTGTTGTAAAGCATTGGAACAGAGTGCCCAGGAAAGTGGTAGAGTCACCATTCCTGGAAGTGTTCAAAAAACGTGGATATGGCACTTAAGAGCATGGTTGAATGGTGAATATGGTGGTTGTGCTAGGTTAACAGTTGAATTTGATAACCTTAAAGGGTTTTTTCCAACCTTAACAATTCTATGATTTTGGTCAAAAAACAAGGTTTTCACTTTGAAGTGTTCTCTTAACAACTAGTTGGTTGCATTATGCAGCCAGTGCACAACCAACCACTATGATTGAAGTGAGTTGAAAGATGAGGGAATGCCGTTAATCTGAGATTAACCAAAGCCCAAGCAAGTCTCACTCCTTCACAAACTTGACATGGAGCTTTCTGTTTATTACAGAGAATTTGTGTTTTATTTGTGTGCAAGAATAGAACTTGTCCTAGCTTCTTATCAGCTGAAATAACTGCTTAATCCTCTCTGTCTTTTTAGTGACCTTACTTCTCAAGCATGTCTTAAAACTAAGGAGAGAAGGGTTGAGATTCCAGTCCCAGAGAGCTCCATCACAGTGACAATCAAAAGCTCTGCTTTTGCTACCAAAGAATTTGTAGTTCACCAGAAAGACATCTGTAAGTATCAGGTCATATGTGTGTACCTAAGGCCTTTATACTATGTTTAACAGTTCTTCGGATGCGTATGTGCTTGCAGGTTTCTTTGGCAGCATTCCTGTATGTAGAATGTTGATATGCTGACTCCATGTGAAGCTTCCATATATCATAGGTTGTTTTCTCTAACCCTTGAAGAGAAAGAATACTGCTCTTACCCATAGTTCATAGCAGAAAAAATCAAGGGCAGAATGTGAGGAGGAAAACAAAATACGATGTTACATCCCTCACTCTTTGCCCTTTTGAGTCCTAGTTATAAATTAGGAAGCATTTGAGCAAATTCCTAATCTACATACACAAGTAAATTAGACTTTTTCCCACTTCCTTCCAGGCAAAGAAGGAAGTTGTAAACAGAAGATGGCAGACACAATCTGCCACGCTTGGTCTAGTTTTTTCCTTTTGTTTGCCTGCTTCCTCCTTCAGTATAGTCAAATTATAATGTCAGTAAAGTTCTTACCTGTGATTCTGTTTACAGTCAAGAGCAGCTGAAGAGCTTAAACAAAATGCAACTCAAAAATATTTGGTCAACACGATGAGTCTCTCAGGTTCATCACAGGTTATCGTGGGCAGTATATTGATTGTGCTGAACACTTTGCAAGCTCTCAGATCCTTGGTCATGACTGAAGTTGGATGTATCACACATTTTTAAAATGCTTTAGCTTGCACCAAGCCAAATGAACTGCCATAGCCATTGTATTGCCAAGGTTCTCCCCTGTTTCTCAACCTCTTGCTTTACCACAACACATTTGTAGAAGAGATGCTTCTGTTTAATCTCCCTGTCCTTTCTCCATCAGGATCTCATGCCCTTAGTATTTCTTGTAGCTTAAAATTACTTTCCCTGTGATCTTCAGAAATCTCATATGAGCTTCTTCCATCGTGTGCTTCTGCTCTCCTTCCTTGCCACTCTCCCTTTTGTTGCTACTCCCCATTTCCCTACTTGTCTCCAAAACATACTTATTTTGGGGATGTGTTTCCACCATTCTCCCTAGAAGTGTTTTCATGTGCACTTCAAAGACTGCCACCATTATTACTGTGGTATTTCCATTATTACTGTGGTATTGAAGGAAGGTTGGGAAAGATGGGATATGTTCCCTACTATGCATTGTGAAGAGTCATGTCACAATCAGTTACTTGACCATCTACATGCTGAAGTATTAAAAGAAAATGCTACCTGATGATTCATCAGCACCTGTGCTTTCTTGAGAACTCTCATGCTCATGTAGCCACAGAGCCTTGTTCTAATTACAGAGGTTGAGTTACATGTTTGTATTGCTACTAGCCAGTTCAGAGGAGCAAGATGTGGCTGTAAAACACCTGTTGGGCTGGTACTGCTGACAAATGACCTGAATATGGCGTTTTTTCCTCCCCCTGCCTATTTTTCAAGCCTTTGTTCCTGTCACTCCACACATTCTTAGTTTAATGCCTGACTTTCCAACTTCCACATTACATCTGAAGTGGAGTGATAATGGATCGGTTTTCCCGTATGGACTGGATGCCCTTTGGCAGATTCAGATACTCCGAAAAGAAGCAGTGGAAGTAGTCACACAAGTAAGTCCCTTTCTTCTTTTATGAAAAATATTTGTACAGTTTTTGCCCTTGGAAATGTTCTGAGAGGTCACTTGAAAAAAAATTGGGAATGATGAAGATAGTAGAGCTTTGCAGGACCTGAGTGTAGTCATGCTTCTGGCAGGTGACTTATTAAATTTCACAGTTACAGGAACACTGGCTACTCTACTGTTGGTACTTAGTCACAGCAATTACTTATATTTTTTCAGGTACAGGGTCTTTGTAATTAGAACTTACAAATTTGGCAGATACTTTACAGCATTATCTCTGTATCTTCAACATCTCCAGTCTTGGTCATCTCTGAATGCTCGTCTTGCTGTTTTCTTTTTTTGTAACCAGAGTTCTTCCAGGCCAGTTTGTAGCTCTGTGCTATAAATTTTAATAATGGAAAAAAGATGAAATGTGCAGCCTGGGACTAATATTAGAAGAGTTTTATTTTGGAAAAGTTGGAATATTTCATTGTCTATGAGAAGCCCAGGACGCAGTATACCTCTTTAAATGCTTGGGAATCCTCCTGCTTTCCCTCAAATGTCTGCCCTCTGGTATTTCTGGCTGACAGTCTACCTAGCTGGGTGGGCTGTTTAGCAACTTAGGCTTTTGTCCACGTAAATTCACGGCACAACTAGAAGTTAGGTAGAACACTCCAATAATCTGTGAGGATTTTATTATTTACTTCACCTAGTTTGCCATTCTGTTGACACTTTGGATATTATGTGTCTAACAAATTATTATGTTAACATACTAACAAGTGTTCATAAGGTCTGTCTATTTGATTTCTTGGTGCAAAAACTTTGCAGGTTACTTACTACTCAAAACTGACTCATGAAGATGTCATTCTTTCTTGGAACTGGACATCAGATATGCCTTTGGAGTGCACATCACACTATGTGAAGATTCGCTGTTACATTAATGCAACACAGTTTGTTGGCCCCAAGGATTGGAGTGACTGGAGCCCAGCAAAAGTAATCCCTGGTATGTTTGTTCCCTTGCAAACATATGGGCTTCTATTTCTTTATAAGAATTAAGCCAAGGTCAGAGGAAGAGCATTAGGCAATGATGGACTGCTGCCTTTGAGACTATTTTGCTTAGAGAAATAACACAATCTCTAGATAATGAAACCTAGCAAACATTTATTTGTATGCATTGGAGTGCTTCTCAGTCACATTTTAGCTGATCAGCACTGTGTTTATAGCAAATTGTTCATGTGAGGTTTGTTCTTTTTTTGTTTGTTTGTTTGTTTCCTTCTCTGCTAGGAAAAGATACTGAACCTGGTGGGAGTGGAGTGTTTCCTCTAGACCCTGTGGTGGCAGTAGGTTCAGATTTGACGTTTTGTTGTGTCCATGAAGAAGATCAGCGCATAACAAATATGACTTATGGATCAAAATCCTACAAAATGATGCAACTGAGCAGTCGAAGCCATGCCATCAGAGTGCTAAATGCCAGTGTTTCAAATAGCAGCGGGACAAATGTAGTGTGCAGACTCGAAAATGGGTTGGATGGAAGTGTCGTATTTGTAGGATGTATGTATCATGTTTACTAACCTTAGGAAAATCAAAATTGTTTTGAGATTCTTAGGTTCTGCTAGGAAAAAAATACTATTGTGGTTTTTTTCCCTCCTGGCCCTTGGTTTTGAAGTTGAACTGGGGATTGTACTTGTTTGATTTCACTGTGGAAAGGCCAGCTCATGGAGGAGACACCAAGCCTGGAAGGATGAGAAGGTACCCATGTAAGCCCTCTTTAGAACCTGGCCTAGTGCTTCTCTCGTTGGTCTCTTGTTCAAAGGTACTTTTTCATGATCTGGAATGCCAAGTAGTTTATTGCCATATGAATATTCAAACCCTGCCTCTGCCAGTCCCTATCAGTGTAGGTTTACATCTGTTCTAGTATAATCCATGACTAGGTGAGAGTAAGAGCAAGAACTGTAAGTGCAAACATTCATTTACCAACCAGTCAACAGTTAAACTTGCAGCAACAACAGATGCTAATCTAGGGCAGAAGCTCCTTGGGAGCTAATTACAGCAAAGGAAACTAGGCAGTAATTCCTCTTTCCTGGGCATTCTAGTAAAACATGCTTTTAGTATTTTCTTTAAAGAATACTGACTCACTGTGTATCTTCTCTGTGTAACCGTGCAAGGCTCAGACATATGTTCCAGAAACAGATACCTGTTAAAACAAAGGAATTAATATAACTCATTCTTCTTCTCCATAACCGGTCACTTTAAAGCTTTGTGTGTTTTTTCCGCACAGGGAATTTGAGAGTTATCATCTTCCCAATAGCATTAGCATCCCATTCCCCATTACAAATGCCTGCATTTGAACTTAACGTCCTTGAGGTTGAGGAAAAGGACAGGAGAAGCTGTAATCATTTTGAAAGTGTGTTCCAATCTCCAGCCTGTGCATCTTGTCATTGACTTAGTCTGTTAAGTGTGCACTAGGAAATGCAAAACAGAATTCAGCCTTTTATGACTTCCCAGTGATACACCATTTTTACATTACTTGTGCAGAATTGGCTTTTGTGGGAAAATCTTCTGGGTAAATAAGTCAGTGGTTCAAGAATGAAAGCTGTGACAATCCCATAGGTTTTTCCTTCATGTTTTTTTTAAAGATGCCAAGTCTGTTTCTTATCAGTGTTTCTTCTTGTAGTACCTACTTAGTGGGGAGAGGTCTTGTTATAGTCATCTTGATGGTGAGCAGAAGAAAAGGTGGGGGAAGTAAATATGTATACCCAACACTTTGGTTAAGCCTAGGCCTAGCAAAACATGTATTCTTCTCTGGCTCACTGCGCATAATCTGAGCTAAGCCTGCCACTGTGGCCTTGTGCTTTAGTTCCCCTTCTCTAGGGCAGAGAGAAGGGGATATGTCTTTATGTGGATATTGTTGCTCTACCTTTGGCATACACCTTTCCAGTTTCATACACCTTATGTGTACAAGACCTGAAATAAGTGCTCTGCCTAGTCTCAAGTTGGCATGGGTAACCAGAGGGTACCTCTCTATTGGGAGCATTGCCCATCTTTTCCAGCAAGGCACTCAACACTGGTATAGTATGGGAACAAAGAACAAGATTTAAAAGGAAAAGATGGACACTTCCAAAGCCATGGTGAAGAGAATGAGCCATTCAGGGCTTGCTTTAATTTTCAGATTCAGTGTGGAATTCACGCTAAAGGGACCATTTCCTTGACACGACTTGTTTGGAAAATTCAAAGCAGTGGTGGGGCTGGCATGTTAGAAAATGTGACGCACAGCCGACAGCATTCCTGCATTGCTCAGCGGCTGAACTGATGCTCAGAATTTCAGAAGACTCTTGGCAGAGTTTCAGTGAAACACTTCCAGGTCAAAGCCTGGAGCTTGTGAACATGTTTGCATGTGATTTGCCAGATTACCCACCCACTTAGAATTCTAGAGTCAAGTGTTAGTCAG
This sequence comes from Phylloscopus whistleri, assembly GCA_017589585.1. Classification (NCBI taxonomy): domain Eukaryota; kingdom Metazoa; phylum Chordata; class Aves; order Passeriformes; family Phylloscopidae; genus Phylloscopus; species Phylloscopus whistleri. Next base: position 1,070,755 of record JADMLD010000110.1, on the reverse strand, counting down.
ATGGGGCTGATAATTATCCATCTATTTTATTGTCATTTTTTTAAAGCGTATTACTTCTGTGGTTGGGGTGTAACTATTGCCGTGTATTTTTGAAGCACGCAATCTAGACCTAGCAAAACAAAAGAGTGATGCTTTCAGGACCCAGCAAAACAAAAGAGCAATGCTTTCAGGAAGCCAGTAACCAAAATGTCACACTAGGATGGCAAAACATCAGCTAACTGTTTTGGTTTCCTTTCATGCTACAGATGCTCCTGATATTCCCCAAAACCTCAGCTGTGAAACATCCAACTTTCTGATAATAAAATGCACCTGGAAACCAGGCAGGCCCAGTGGACTATATGGAGAACGAAGAACAAAGTACAGTTTATTTGAAAGGTAAAATTAATCAGCACTACAGGGAGTAAAAAGATACAGCTGGATTCCTCCGTTCGTGCCTGGGACTTACTGCACCATACCTATTTAAATGTGATAGCTTAGAGCCTAAAGTACTTTCCAAGAGTTTCAGGAAGCTGTACCTAAACTAAATTTGAAAGACCCTCATCTGGCCCTGCAAAATTCCAATGGGAATTCAGGATGACTTTTCCCAAGGGTTTATACCATTATGAACCCACAATCAGATGAAGGGTTTAGTGTATCAGGCTGCTGCCAACATGTAGACAAGGCCGGTATGAAAATACAGGGAGATAGATAGTAGGAGTCAGTCACTAATTTTTAATTTTTTTATATGAAACCTGGGTCAGATCATTTCAGACGTTTACTGAGCTTCTGCTGAGCGGGATGACAGAAGTTCACTGAGAAACAATTGTAAAACAGGTTGTGGGGCATTTCCCAAATGTCGCTAGGGAAAATAGTACTTAGCCTCCATCTGTTCTCCTGCTGTTAAGAATTAGAGCAAGCAGAGTAAATGTTACCCATAAAACATTGAAAAGGACAAATAACATTGGTTTTACCCACAGGAAGCAGTCAACTAGTGTCCTACTACATTGTCTTTACAGGCCATGTAAAGCCTTAAAAAAAAAAAAGAAACATTGGAATAGCACTTGCAAGTGCAACCACTCACTTGGTGGTTGTGATTAGAAGTTAGTGAGGAGTTAACAAAATTCCCATGGTGAGAGGAGGCTCTTGTGTCATTCCAAAGGAGCAGTCAGGGAAAGAAGCCAGGAGAGGCCTGAGTCACACAAAATCATGAGAAATGGAGTCTCATGGTGGCTCAGAAGCATTGCTGGAGGCCATGAGGTTTGAGTTACAGTCACAGATGTCATCTAGAGTGCCAGTGGTAAAAAAGCCACTGGGTAGGGTACAAAGAGGTGGACAAAATAGGGCAGGTATTCACAGAAAAGGAGCTTCAGTCACTGACTGCCCATATTCATCTTATAAGTAAGAATGTTGTCCAGTCTTGTTTTGCTCAGCCCAAATCTGTGAGATTAATGTGATGCATTTCGGGATAAATATTCTCATCCTTATTGTCAGCCCACACTGAACTATTGAAATAGGGCACAGCGTGGAGGGAGCCCAGAGCTCGGCTAGAACACAGTAAAAATGCCTGAAAGAAGAAGTTAATTAAACTTGGGCTACTGAATGAGAGGCTTACACAGATTGTAATTAAAGCAGATATATGTACATACATACAGATACACAATTTAGATTTTATCCCTAAAGGTCCACCACTGTTCTTGTCTGTTATCAGACTGCCTCTCCTGCTTTTGATTTAAAAGACAACTGGGACTAGTGGATGTATTCCAGGTAAAAAAACCTTAGTTCATGTTTGACAGGTCTTATAGAAAAACAATGTGTGTAGCATCCCACTAATTCAGAAAGCAATTAAGAAAATTCTTTAAATGCAAATGTATGCTGATCTGAACAAAGATACTTTAAACCAGAATCTTAGCTGTGACTTGTGAGGTGGTTTTACAGGACCTACCTGTTTTCCGGGCTTTTGAGAAGTGAGAGAATGGAAATGTTACTCTAGTGAAAGAGAGAGTTTCACATGAGAACAGAGCAAGTCACGACTGATGCCACTTTAACCTGGGTTGGGGTGTTAGATATGCCTATGCAATCAAATCATTCTGTAAGCCATGTGAACTGAATCCATCGTTCTGTACCATGTTTTCAGTCTAGATTTCTGATTGTTGCTAGGAATTAACTTACTCAAAAATTAAGCTTTTCCCTCCCCTCTTTACTTTGTAGAACATCTGGTAAAAATGTTTCATGCGAAGTCAGTGAAGTGAACAAAGACCATGTCTGTGGCTTTCCAGTACTGCCTGATCAAAAAACCTATGATTTCATATTAGGTGTCTCCAATCCTATCGGGCAAGCACAGTCATCTCTTTTGGTTGATATAACTCAAAGAGGTAAGACTTATGACTTACAAAGGGGCAAAGATGTTTCCTGCATGCTGTTTGTTAGTTTTGAGTTTGAAGAGCTCTGACATGGTATACTTTCCATTATTTTCCTTGTTACCAGATTATTGCCATATTCAATAATTCAAACTTGAAAACAATGCAGGGCATGCCATGAGGCAGTGATGAACTGTAAGGGAGGTGCCAGTTCTCAACAGCAGTGCTGCTGTGTTGGACAGATTGCTGCTTGATAAAGGTTAATATGTGATCTAATAATTAGCCACCTGCTGTTTATCATGGAATCCCAGAGTGGCTGGGGTTGGAAGGGACCTTAAGGATCATTTATTTCCAAGACAGCACACACACTCCCCATGTCCCACCTCCTGCCATGGGCAGGGGTGCCACACACTGGATCAGGTTGCTCAGGGCCCTATCCAACCTGGCCTTGAGCACTTCCAGGGATGAGGCATCCACAACTTCTCTGGGCAAGTTTGCGTTTTGCTTCATATTCTATTACACATCAACAATTAAAATTTAGGTGTAACTTTATTAACCTGTATGTAAATGACCCTGTATTTCAGTGTCTGCTTGTAGGGCAAAATATTACACAGTTTTACAGCAGCAAGATTTGAAGCATAAAAAACTCCCAAAACATGAAAAGACAGAAGATAATATCAGGACTATTGCGTGCTATTGGTAACAGCCATGATCATGTGCTCTCAGAGTTTGGAGAAATAAGTAACTTCTCTCATTAGACCTTCATTTTAAAAAGGGAAAGGAAGATGACCACCTCTCTAGCATTACCTTCACCACCCTTTTCTCCTCCACAATCACAGCTGAGGTTTCAGAGATTCCTATTGGTTACAGTATTCTTCTGTTCTCCAAAAAACTGAATTAAATATGAGCATAGTGCATTTCTTTTTTGTCCAGGTCCCAGTTCAACTAGCCTGAGATTAGAATTGTCAGAGTAAATTGAAAAAGCTGACAAAAGCATAATCTGTTTCTTTTAATTATAATATATTTAATATATTATATAAATATATTATATAAAATATATTATAATATATAATAATATATTTTAATTATAATATATTTAATATATTATATAAATATATTATATAAAATATAATATAATCTATTTAATTATAATATATATTTTTCACCCAGGTGATATGCTGCTATTTCTTATTTGTTTCCTGTTCTTTCTTTCCTGCACTGTCCACTTAATTTCCAAAGCACAGTACATATTTCCTTAAGGTATCTGGACCAAATCCAACAGGAGATATTTTTTCCTCTGATAGCTGTGAATGTTAGTGCTAAATATTATTGAAAAATTCTGTGAGTTGTGGAGTCATTTAGGAATCCTTCTTTGTTCTGTTCTGCAGATTTTAAGTCCTATCTAAAAATGTTCACAGAAGTTGAGCAAAGTTGAGTAAATTTCATCTATCACTTGTGGTCATCTGAAATAGCTGGTGTTTCACATTTTTGATAAAATCAGTAAGAGGAAAAATATTTTTCTGTGTCTCAACTCCTTACTGTGTGTGCAGTACACTTAGTCTTAAGTAAATCTATTTCCATGTTTGATAGCTGAGAAGATGTCCATGATAGAGTCAGGAATGAGACTGTTTGCAGGTGCTTTCCCAGCACCAGTTTTCCCAGTTGCTTATCCTTCTGATTCTCACTGATCTTCTAAAATAAGATTTTTCTGAACTAAAGTAAGTGGATTTTTTTCTTATAACTTAAGGTTTTTTCTTTCCTTTTTAAGTTCATCCAAAAGCCCCAGAAAAGTTAACTGTTACTGGGAACAACTCTACAAGCATCCAACTGCGTTGGTTTATAAATGGCAGCTTTGCTGAGATCAGGCTTCTGTGTCAAATTGAAATTAGCAGTAGTCACTCTGAAAGAAAACTGGTAAGCATTGCTTTTAAAAGATAATTTTTTTGGAACAAATGCTGATCTTTTTCACTGATCTAATGACATTTCAAATTGTTTTCTCACTAAGAGCTTCATTCTGATGGTCTTATTAAATCATTAATGTAGTAATGAGTGGAAGTTCATTTACTAAAATCAGAAAAAAATCCTGCTCATCTCAGTTATTGCCTGTTTCGGTTGGTTGGTTGGTTGGTTGGTTGGGTTTTTTTCTTTGAGCACTAGAGAAAAGTCAAATTACGCACCATGTTATTTGGTACTTGAAAGGTGTGCATAGTGCTTTATGGCTGATCTTTTAGGTAACAGTCCTTGTGCTTTGTCCTTTCTGGTGCAAGCTGTATTAATACTCTCTTGTTCCAGTATGCATTGCTGCCCTGCAGACTTCCACACTGGCTGTTTCAGATCTTGAAGTCTGCAGCTGAATTTCTCCCTTTATTTCTTCCCATCAGAGAACAGTTCATTTGTTTGCTGTCAGCAGTTGACATGTATGTGGCCATAATAGGCAGCTGCTAAACCTGCTCATATGTCAGTGATGTAGAGGCAGGATAGGGAAGGATTCTCCCATGGGATGTATCCATAGTAGATAAACTCCAGTGAGGACCTCTGCAGCATGACAGAAGGTGGTATTTCTGGGTGAGTTTCAGATTTTCAGCCAGTCAGGCTTCCAGCTACTGCCTGGTGCTTTGCATCATGGACTGGAGTTGCATATTTATTCTGCTGACTGTCAGAGGAGCTTAGGATACGACTTTAGACACCAGCATCAGATACTGAGTGTAGGTGATGTGATTATATCCTCTTCCGTATTGCCTGACTTAGCATGGGGTGACCTGTATCACTGGAGAAGCCTTATGAGAAGTGCATTTTCATCTGGTCTGAGATTTACCCCCAGTTTCTTTGTGCATACATATCTCTGACCATTTCAAGTACGCACATAGTGAATTCTCAGGTAGGTCTTGGTGCACAGAGCCTGAATTTTTAATTTGAGCACATTAACCTCAGAGGCTTCTTTTTGCAATGCTTGTTTGATTTTTAGCAGTATTCTGTTACCCTCTGCACTTAGTTGCCAGCTGGGCACAGCTGTTGAGTACAGCCTTGAATAATGTAAATCAAGCCACAGAAATGATGCAGCTAAGACTGAAGATAACCATTATGTACATGCCTCCAAAATAATAGGGTGCATGCTCTGTAAGAATATTTTTAAAATACTTTCAAATCACTTAATGAGTGTGGAAGCCTTAAGCTTTTACATTTTTTCCGTAATAACGTGTTAAGTAATACCAGAGATTAGGTACTGCAAAAGGAACTCAGATATTTTTGGAATATGCAGCTCAAAACTTAGGGCATGCATTCATTTGTGAACCCTTCTACTGCATCAATCATCTGGTGTAGTGGGAGAGGGTTAGGACTTGCACTTCCACAACAGTTTGATTCCCTTCATCTGTATCAGAGCACTCACCCACAGATACTTTGTATGCAGCAAACAGCTTGGTAAGAGCTTTTATAGTTTTTTTTATATGGTTGCTGGTTGCTTAATAAAAAAACTCCAGGAGTTCCCTGTCACAAAAGTAGCTGTGAAATTGTTATGGGGTTTTACATGGCATTTTGAGGATGTTTTCAGAAGCATTTCCATCCGTGTGAGAGATTGTTGGCTTTTCTAGTATTTTTCAAGTTGTCATTTGGCTTTAGAAATGCACAATTAGTTGCATCTTAAAGTCACTTGGAGTCCAGTTTTTGGCAGCTGCAATGCACATGTGTTGTAATTCAGTAAAAAAATAGTCTTAGGGTTTCTTTAAGAAACTGTGAAACTAAAATGCTCCCTAGACTCACACAACTTTAAGAATAATAGGAGAGACTGGTCTTGTCATAAGAACTGTGAACTGAGATCACCTGAGTAAGACCTGAATACTGTCTCGTAAAGGAAAAATGAAGGCAGCAGACTGCATGATAAACATCCTGCTCAAACAGACTGTCTTTAGTGTACTTCTGTGCATGTCTCATAGGAAAAAGCCTTTGTTCCCACAGTCTGATATGCATGTGGTCAGTGGAAGTGTGGGTTCTGAACACCTGGCCTGCCCCATGTGAGCAGTTTCGCTGCATATAGGAGAGAGGAGGACTGAATGGGTTAGATGGGAAACAACCTCCTGCTACTGTGTGCAGAGCTCACCCTCTTGAAAAATCATATGTGTTTCCTCTCCTTTTCACACTTTACATCTCAAAGGTGCTGCCTACTGTATGCTTGAATTTCTGTCTGTATAGAACTTTGCTGGTGGATCTCTGAAATGTTTTTCATTGTTTAGGGTAACTGCATGGAACATTTTTCCCCACTGCTTTCTTCATAGGGCTTGATTGCAGCTTTGACACTGTCAGTATTTTTGGGGGACGAAACCCCCCACCTTTCTAGGTTGACTAGCAGTGTAATCTAGAAGAAAAAAAAATACACGCATCATGTCAATTTCTGTAAATTTTTAACAGCACAATGTCTCCATGCCTGGTCGGAAATCCTCAACTTACACAGCTCAGCTGAATGCACTGCACCCTGACACCACATACCAGCTCAGGGTCCGCTGCTCGGCAGCTGACCACTTCTGGAGGTGGAGTGACTGGAGCAGGGGAGTGGAGCAGACAACATCAGAAGCCCGTAAGTTCATCTAGCTCTTGATGTTTAAATGTTGAAATTGTGAAGAGACATATTTTAAAATTAGTCATCTGAAAAAACCTAACTTTTCAATAGATGGTAAATTGTCTACTGTGCAACTGGGGAAAAAACTATCACTCTTATTTTTTTATTTAGCTCCTTCAAGAGGACCAGATATCTGGAGAGAGAGAAGTCCTTCTGGTGAAAGCCTAACAGTCTTCTGGAAGGTAGATAGGACCATAAAATAATAAGTAATGTAACTGTACAAAAAACTATTTACTTACACATTTATAAATTAGTGAAGCTTATAGTCAATAAACCAGTCTGCTTTTCTTAACTTTTTATAGAACTGTCCAGTGAGACAAATATTTTTCCCCAAATAAGAATGTTTGATCAAAGTTTTATAATTTAAACATCGCTTTGAGAAGCATTTCACCTGAAGAATTAGATGTTCTATACATCTCAGTTGAAAATTAAAAACTTAGGAACTTTCATGTTAATTCTCGACGTCACACTTGACTTAATTTTTTGCCTTATCGCCTTATACAGTTGTCAGACTAGATCGGGAGCAGTAAATTCATGTCTTCTTCTGTATATTGCATTTTGGTTTTAATGCACAATTTGTCTGTTTGTAGCCCTTATCCCTTTCTGAAACCAATGGAAAAATAGTGTCTCATGAAGTGTCCTGCCACCTGCCAGAGACACTACTGGAGCATAAAGTAGTCTTTGAACCTTCAAACAGTACTGAGATAAAACTTGGAAAAAGTGATTGTGTAATTAGCGTTGTAGCCAGAAACCATGCGGGTTCATCTCCCCCTTCGAGGATAACAAGCGTGGAACTTCCAAGTGGTGAGTGCTCCCAGCTGAGAGTTAAACACCTTCAAAGCTTGGGCAATACCTGGGAGGGTTCGTTTATTGAAAAATAGTGCTTTGTTTGTTTGTGTTAATCTCCCCACACAAATCTGCCGAGCAGGGGAAAAAAAATGCTGCTTTGCTTTTAGAGTAGTGTCTCACCAATTAATTGTGCTCTTTACATAAAATAAAGATGATAATGTGCAGTCTTTACACCTATTTGCACTTTTCAGGAACAAGAAAGAGGCTTCAAAAGCATTGGTGTAGATCCCTGATATTTAGGGAGCTCAGTATATTTCTGTGTGTTCTTGTTGAGACACTGAGAAGCGTTACATGCTAAAGAGATTCAGAAGTTTCAGAGGTGTTGTGTGGCTTTTTAAGGCAAGAATTGTCAGTTCAATGCCTGTGAGCTCTGCAGGAGAATATTAATTGGACTGGTTGGTAAAGTGTTGGCATCCTTGTGCTAGGGAGCCAGTGTTTGAAAAGGAGGTAGGGCTTTAGCTTCCCAATTAAAACACTGCTACTCTTGTTGAGGGCTTTGTAAAGGGAAATAGCTGAGCCAGATAATGATTTTCTGCTTCTAACACTGAGCTTGGAGAGCAAATATTGCAAAGCAGTTATTGAGACTCCACACTTCCCTGCATGCCAGACAGTGTAATCTCCAAAAGCCCAAACCTTTAGCTCCAGATCTGGCTGATGCTCTGCAGGGGGGGCAGATTTGCACAGCAAGGCCATCTCCGCTTGTTTGCCAGGAGCATTCATAGGTCTGCTTCTCCTTGCCTGCCTGGACAACAGGTGTCACGTTTGGTTGTCTGGCAGTCAGGTTCTGATAAGACATGGCCATCTCCAATAGGAAGAAATGTGTTCTGGCTGAGATTCACAGTGAGATGAAAAAACAAGTTTGTTTCTGTGTGAAGGAAAACCATGTGAAATATAATGTTTCTTGTGCTTCTCCGAAAGAAAGAATCACAGAATAGGTCAGGTTGCAAGGGCCCACAGTCCAACCTCCTCACCCAAGCAGGCCATCCCGGAGCACATGGCACAGGATTGTGTCCAGGTGGCACCTGGGTATCTGCAGTTAGGGAGACTCCATGACCTCTCTGGGCAACCTGTCCCAGTGCTCAGTCACTGCACAGGAAAGTTCTTCACGTTCAGGTGGAACTTCCTGTGCATCAGTTTCTGTCCTATTGCTCAGCACTACTGAGCAGAGCCTGGTCCATGCTCTGACCCCTCCCTGCAGACACTGACAGACATTGATAAGGTCCCCTCTCAGTCACCTCTGCTCTAGGCTGAACAGGTCCACTCCCTCAGCCTTTCCTCATAAGAGAGATGCTTCAGTCCCTTAAGCATCTTTGTTGCCCTCCACTGGATCCATACCAGGATCTTCATGTCTCTCTTGTCCTGAGGAGCCCAGAACAGAACACAGCACCAATGTTAATAACTGGTAGTATATTCGTAGTCTGCCCATTGGAGGGAAAAGTAATTGTGTGGGACAGTTGATTTGAAATGCTTTTATAGCTTTCCTTCAGCAGAGAAAGAGTGAGACTCTGGGAGTCAAAGAGGTCTCTGTAATAGACTTGTGGTGTGGGACAGCTGATGGCAGCTAGAGCTTTGCATTCATTTATAGCTTTCTCTTAGATGTCTGAGGTTCCCTTTGGTTTTGCCCAACTTGTACTCATTAAAGATTCACTCCCAAGTTGGTATAGGAGTTGAGTCACTGACTGGAGTCATAAAAGATGACTCATTCAAAGAACTGGATGACATTTTTGCCCAGACATCTTTTCTGGTTGCTTCCTGTGTGCAGTCTGTAAGTGCTTTTAATGTCCATAAGAGAGCAGAAGGTCTGAAGCTGGAGATATGCTGATGTTTTCTGAAAACTGAAAATGCAAACAAAGGACACACTGCCATAATTAATTTGTCACTGTGTCTGAAAAGTGCTCTGTAAAGTTGGGGCATGTAATCTGGCTGATCCAGACTCCCTTACCACAATAGTGCTCTAGTGCTAGTAGTTATTTGTTCTTCTAGTCTAAGTTGCAGGCTTAGGTAATGTATGTATGTAGATAATGTAAAATATGCAGACATAAATACATCAAAATGAGCATTATTGGTCATGGTGAATTTCTAGTTGTTTAGCTCAGAATATAAAGTGGACTGTTGTGTTTTTAAGTATTTTTTAGAGTACATGATTACTGTCAGTAAAAAACTCTTTTCTGTAAATAGAACAAATTAGTGTGATAATTAGAAATATGATCTTTTCCAGCATCATAGAAATGTAGTTTCACTGGGTGCATAGTAGTTTTTCTGGGGACAGTATCAAAGCCCTTGTGAAGTTGATTTGCCTTTTTTTTCTGTGTTTTTTCTTGCCATGAGCAAGCTACAAAACAACTGTACACTTAAACTGTATGTTAAGATTATTTAGAATAGATAGTCATTTGACATTCACAGTGCATCTGTGAGAGTAAAGTTTTTGTAGCACTAATTCTTAAAAACTGTTCCTTGCCCTTCAGCCTTCCGTAGTTTATGGCTTTAATAAAATGAAATAATAATCTCAATGGGGAGCATAAATGAGAACACTGAAAAAGGAAAACTGAAACCCTGAGATTGTTTTTGCAGATCTGTCATGGGGCCACCGCTTTTGTGGTGGCCTTTGGAAACCATCCCCAACTCTGCGGGGTCCCATCTGATGGACAGATGTGGAGGGCAGCTGCAGGAATCGGAAGCTGTTCCCAGATCCTATCACTTCAAGGGCAGCTACACGTTTGATAATCAGAAACGAGAAAAATAGACTAAAGGGAAAGCTTTTTCTTTTTCTTTGTTGTATAATTTACCCTTGATAGACTGAAGCCTCCATAAAGTTCACCAGAGACGTGATTATTGCTGTTGATTCTTCATGAAAAATGGTTGTCTGTGGTTGGGCGAGTGACAGCAAGACACTTAGCAAGAAACACAAAGTGAACCATTTGATGAAATGACAGCAGGAATTTATAGCTGGAGGCTCCTGCCAGATTGGTGTCAATTCATATTTGAACCTGACATCTGCTGTAAATCCTTACCTTGAAGAAGTGCTTTTTAAGCCAGTCCTGAGCTGCTGCATTTCTCATCATCATATTTAAGGCTGGCTGAGGGATTTGCTGCAGGCTATGTCTGATTCTGAGCACTCCAGAAAGCTCAGCTGAGTGCACTGCTTCGAATTTCACAGTTCACTCGTGCCTCATAGAAATGACTGCCGTTTATAAAGCCATTGTGCTATGGCTGGGAGGCTTTCTTTCATCTTGGACTACAGATAAGTGTCTGCTCTTTGATGGATTTTTGTGTCATCTTTGTTGCAGACAATGTCACAACAGATCAGGCCGTGGCAATGGGGAATGGAATTAATATTTCTTGGGATTCTTACCCCAACATGACATGTGGCTACATAGTAAAATGGTGTCATTCATCTGGGTCTGAACCCTGTATTGTGGACTGGCAGAAATTTCCTTCAAATACAACAAATGCAGTGATAAAATCGGGTAAGTCAGAAATAATTTCTTGTGAGTCCTTCTGGTCGAGATCCTGAGCAGCAAGTAGAATAAGAGCAGCATGAAGCTATAGGTTGTAGATTGTTTGATTGCTCTGTACTTGTGTAAATAAATGAAATTCTTCTTACAAAGACTTCTTACAAAGTCTTGCCAAATCCAAATATCAGTCTTCACTTAACTTTTATCATCCTCTGTTTACTAACTGTTTTGAAATTACCTCTTCTAGCTGTACCCTACTATTTTCTAACTCAGCCTAATGCATAATGGTTAATCTAGAGTTTGGGGTTTTATTTGGATTCTAAGCATAAACAGTGCTGCTCAGGATGGGAGAAGACTAATCCGTTGTTTTTACATAAGGCAGATTTTTTTTAAGTGTGACCTCCATGTGTTGGCTTGCTGTCAACTATTGAAATTTCCTGGAACAGGGCACATTCCAGGTCTCTAGATGCTGGTGGGCAGATCAGGGAAATGAAATTCAGCTGTGGTGGGACTAGTAGCAGCAGAAGAGAAAAGCAAGAACCCATTAAAGATGTGGGATTTTTTTCCTCTGCTGTCTGTAAGGATATATATTTGCCTTTTAGAAGAATTTAGTATTAAAGTCTCCACTCAAGAAAACAACTTGGAGCTGTGTACATAGGAAGGCTGAGGGGGAGCCAGACCTGGGAGGGTGGGGGCAATATGTTTTTCTGGCTGTAATTACAACTCCGTATCCATGTTGTTTCTGTTTGTGCTAGCTAGAGATCACTTTTTTTAAGCAGACAATACTGTGTCTGTCCAATGATGCATTTCTTGACTCCTGAGCTCTTCACTGGGATGGTTCTTGCAGCATGTGACTCTTGTGTGAGTTATCCAGCTGCCAGGGCTGGCCTCAAGCTGGCAAATCCACCCCTGCCCTTAGTTCTGCTAGCAGAATCTCTCAGGCTGGACCTTAACTCTTGCAAAATCCAGCTGACTTCTGTATAGTTTCACAGTAGTATCTTGTTTGGAAAAAGTATGTAGTGTACAGCCCTGACTTGAAAAAAATCTCAGAAAGTGGTAAATTATTTACACATTGTAGCATCAGATATCTGTGCTTCCACCAAAGACATGGGAAGCATAAATTTTATGACTATCTGTGTTTTTTAGTCAGTTCAGAACTGAAGTTCATTGCTAACTTTCGAGAGTTTTCTGCATATCTTTTGTGCTGTTGCTCCATTAAGCCTGGTTATTTCAAAATGCATTTGTGTTTCTGAGGAGGCAGGATCTACATGGCTGCTGTGGGACAAAAGGAAGGGCATTATTTCTGGTAACTTCAATTTCTGTTTCTCCATGGAAGGGGCAATTTGTGCAATTTGAGTAGCTTGTTTTGAATCCTCTTTGTTTAGTACTAAACTTTCTCCGGGAGCTAGATTTGGTTACTGCTTCTAAACCACATCTGATGGCATGGCTTTTGTAGAAATTACAAGTAGGGATGGTATTTATACCATAATACTTTGTAATTTTTTAATACCTATTTTTATGTCTGCATCATGTGAAATCTAAAAGCATCATTCTTCTCAAGTGAAATATTCTTACAGTGATTTTCTCTTGCAGCTCTGTTCAAACCTGGCGTGAGATACAACTTTTCTCTGTATGGCTGCAAATCCATGGGATATCAGTTGTTGAAAAATGTAACTGGGTATATGAAAGAGCTGCGTAAGTGCACTTCTATCATTCAGGATCTCAAAGTGAACTTAGTCTGTGTCTATTTTTAACTCAGTGTTGGCAGAAGAAGACTGAGACCAGAATCCCCATGCAGTACAACTGACTTGTTTGTTCTTCGTGTGTAACACATCTCCAGCCACTTCCAGTTCCAAGCATATGCAATAACCCTGTGTCCTCCAGCTTGTGTGGTGGCACAGAGTGTCACAGCAATTCACAGCCATCATTTGAACCACATGGCCATGGTCCTTTCTACACAAGAGGAGGCAACTTTTTTGATTCATCAAGTCCAAGTAGACTTCTAAGCACATTTGGTATAGCTCAGCAAACGTAAAAAGTATCCATACCATTTCTCTTTGAAAGCACTTCTTAGATCCAAACTAGATCCTAGAGCACAAAGCACTCTGAGAACAGCATTTGTATTCTATCCCACACCAACCCTGTCTGGGTAGCTGGGGTTTGACCCAGTGCTGAGCTTTGCTGGCCTGAAGATGCATTAGTGTCTGAATGCTTTCTGTTCCCAGGTGTCTGGACATGACCTTACCCTTTAACACTACAGCTGTATTGTATTGTAACTACAGCACTCATTTCACTTTGAAGTTTAATGTGTTTTCTGCTAAAATAGTTTCCTAAAAAACTGAGCTGCTGACATAATCTGAGTCCTTGGAAATGGTGTTATTTCATTGCTAAGTTTGAAGGTGAGGTTAAAGCAGTTTTACCAGAAAGTCAATTTTCAGCCATTGTATCTCTGCAAAAATTCTGAAAGCTGTCCCAGAAGTGTTTTCCACGTGTGTTATGAACAGATCAGACAGAAGCTTTCAAGATACAAAGACTTTGAGAAACTAAAAATGCATTGAACGTGCAGAAGAAACTTACTAGGAACTGAGAAATGCAGAAGAGCATAGATTCATTCTAAAACTTCAGATTTGCCTTTGGACAGATAACCATCAAGAGAAAAATGGATGCATTCTTAAACATGAGTTCAGCCCTTCAGGATCAAAGCCAAATGTCAGACTAAGTCCTGACATTATACATGACCGTATGCATTATCTGCTGTAGCATTTTCAGTAGGCTTCAGGTATTGGAATAAGGACTTGTGTAAATTGCTAAGAGTAGTTCTTTTAAGCTGAGACGGTAGAAATGTGTAGTCTTTTTAGTTTAAAGACAAGCTATGAAGTCACAGAGTTAAAGCCTGTAAAAGCTAGTATGTATCCTCTGAATGTTTATACAGTCTTTTGGGGTTAGAGGAAGAAGGTTATTTACATGTATGGGTCTTTAAGAAGACTAACCAAAGAGAAATTTTTCGTCTAGCACCTCTTAGTAGCTAGTACTGCAGTAAATACTAACAATTAGTCCAACATAGCTGTATTTTTGTAACACCTCCTGCTAAGTCTTTCACATGTACTTTACAGTGAGGAGTCTGGAGGAATAGGTTGGTAAATGCTAGCTCCAAAATACAACTGATAAAATACCTACATGGTTTCAGCATTTTATGGTAAGGTAATTTCTTACTGGTTTATTCCTTCATAATTCACCCTACAGCTCCAAAAACTGCACCAAATTTTATTGTTGAAGAAACTTCTTCAGATTCTATATTGGTAAAATGGGAAGACATTCCTGTTGATGAATGCCGAGGGTTTTTAAAAGGATATCTTCTTTCCTTTGCAAAAGGTGAAAAAGATGCTTTAAAGCCTAGACTTTCAGAATCAGGTAAGTTAATTGTGTAGACTGCAACTTCCTTGCTTACATCTTTTGTTTTTGTTTTTTAATAATTTAATTTCACTTTAATGAAAAAGATACCTTAATAATAATTCAGTTGCATTACTCACTGTTGTAATTGGCCCCTGATATGTGACAAAGGCATTTGAAATAATCATCTCCCTGTGTGATTAGCATAGTTGTTTTTTAGTATAAAGCAAAAGTTGGAGAAAATGCTGTCTCACTGGGGCCATAAAGTAATGCAGTGACTAAGTGGCAATGTGTCATGCTGTCCTGTGCTCAGATACGCTGAGTATATGAGGTGGGGAGGCTACATGGCTATATTTAATAGGGTATATTCTTCCAGTCTGTTCTGTCAGGACTGAAGCCTGACTCACATTCATAAGAGGGCAAGGAGGGGGTAAGGAAATGAAGTCAATCTGCAGCAGCAGCACCACACTCCTGTGCTGTTTGGTGCTGGGTAAGCAAGCAGCATTGCTAGGGTTCTTTGTTTCAGTTTTCCTGTACACACACTGTTCTTCAGGTTTCATCTGCTCACTTCAAGAATGTCTTGCTAAAGCTGAGGTTGTCTTTTTGAATCCTTTCTTACAAAGTTATGCTTTTCTTACTGCTTCCAAACAGGGAATCCAGAACTTAAAGTTAACAATATCACTGACTTAACAAAGAAGTCTATGAAAATACTTGATCTTCAAGGCAAAACAAGTTACCAGCTGGAATTACAAGCCTACACTGCTGGTGGGTTGAGCCCTCCAAACAGCCTCTATGTGGTGACAAAGGAGGATTGTAAGTTGATTATCCCTGTTCAGACATATCCCTGTCTTTAGCACAAGGGCTATATACAATGTATATAAAGCTGAGCTTATTTGTTGGTTTGTGGTTTTTCTTCTGATCCTGTAGGTGGTTAAGGCCTACAGTCTAATTTTTCCCTTTATTTAATTGGTTATTTATAAACACAAAAATTGGTACAGCTCAGAGTGGGGGAAAGATCCTTTCCTATTACAGCTACTTTGTAGTTCATGGTAATGTATGCATAAAAAATAACTTCTAACCTACTACTAAATATAGTGGAGTCTGAGCTTAGTTTCTCAAACAGCCAGTTGTTTTTGTCAGGTTTCCCATGATGAATATCTGCTAGTAATACATGGTGGGAAGAAAGACATTGTGGAAATATTTATCAGTTTCAGAGTTTAAACAGATGCTTCTCTGCTTTTAATTCAGTTTTATTGATCCCTTGACAGAAAAAAAAAACCCACAGAAAGACAGTTACAAAAAAAAAAGGGATTGACTTTGGAGAATGAGAGAAAAAGAGTATTTCCTATGAGGGACGAAACACTGGGGTGCAACCAAAATGCATGAAAAATCAAGCTTGAGGCATTTAATATCAGTGGAGGAATGCAATGGGGATGTATTGGAGATAAAGCCCAGGGATTAGAAGCATTATAAAACATATAAAAGAGAATGCTATTTATGCAATTAGTTGTTGGCCTAGAAGAGCCACTACCAGCCTGAACTTGGCCAGCTCAGATAGCATTAAAGTGTAATGCCAGTACTTAGTGAGAACAGAATCACAGTAGCAATGAGTCTTATGCTGTACATGAGGCCTTCTGTAATTAAATAATCAGAGAAAAATATCTGTTGATTCCTGTAGTTATCACTGAATCTGTTTATGGATGAACTTTTGCCCTTCCAGCAAAAGGGAAGGATGATGGTGTAGGTCACTGCAGACAACTGCATTAGCTGAATTTAATGCAATGGTCTTTAACTGGGGGGAATGTTAGAAAAGGCATAAAACTTGCTGGTAACATTGGATATATATTTATTGTCTTTTATTTTTCTTATCCCCCAGCTGTAGGACTAATCATTGCAATTCTCATCCCTGTGGCAGTGGTGGTGTTGCTTGGAGTGTTGGCCAGCATCTTCTGCTACCGAAAGAGGGAATGGTAAATGCCTGCCATGGGCTCTCATCTTTTCCAGGAAGTGTTTGCTTCAGTGCTAGGGTTTTCCATGATTTCAGTTACTCCTTGTTTTCTCTAAGTACCCAAAGATGTTAGTGGGCTTTGTTTGAATGTGGTTGGCAAAAACACATTGTGAAAGGTGAGGGAGAAACTGCGTTGGAGAGAGGTCAGAGGGAGGAATGCAAAAAGTTTTTGCACAACCCTGTCTTCCAGTGAGCACCATTTATGAATAGTTCCCAAAAGGAAATAAGCTGGTGACATACTTTAATTTGTGTGCTCTCTACAAACAAAGATAGACGTATCATCTTCAACTTTTAGTAAATGTGGCATATTAAATTCTCAACTTAATTTAAAAAAAAAGGTAGCTTTTTTTTTCCATTATACTCAGTGAAATTTCAACACACTAAATCTTTGCAGCAGATGTCTTCAGTATTCTGAATTAAAGGGAAGTGTCCTGATTCCTTTTGGTTATTCACAATCTGTTTCAGGCATTGCTATCTTTATAATAGTTTATTCTTTCCTCTTTAAAGGATTAAAGAAACATTTTATCCAGAAATCCCAAATCCTGAGAACAGTAAGGCGTTGCAGTTTCAGAGGAACATCTGTGAGGTAACCCTTATTTTAAATCTAGTATTTTAAGCTTCTGAAAGATAAAACAAGTTAAAGAATTCTTTTGCAAACTTTGACTCATCTGTTCCAATTGTAGAAAAAAAATCTGTGGCAGAGGGAAACAAGCCAATTTACTGAGTAACTTCTGTCAGGTGCTATCTAGAGCTTTGTTTTTGTTAATGTAATTATTTGCAATGTTTGAACTAGGAAAGGACTGCTGCATTTCTCTTCTTCCAGCTAATGAGAAGTGTCAGTACCTGATAACAATACAGGAGTAATATACCCTTTGTCAAAGTAACATAACTATCTCTTTGTCAAAGTGTTAGAAGAAGCAGAAAGCATGGAGATATGCCATATCCCATCCTCCTGGTAGATACATTAGCTGGAGATGGGCCTAGTATTTAAACAGCCTTCGGGAATGGGTTATTCAAAGACGAGATTTGTGGAGAGTTCTCCAACACCTACTGCAAGATCTCAGGTCTCTTTAATTTGCAAAAAATACTTCTAACAGTAACAGGAATCTG
Organism: Phylloscopus whistleri; assembly: GCA_017589585.1. Classification (NCBI taxonomy): domain Eukaryota; kingdom Metazoa; phylum Chordata; class Aves; order Passeriformes; family Phylloscopidae; genus Phylloscopus; species Phylloscopus whistleri. The sequence continues at coordinate 1,052,995 of JADMLD010000110.1, read as the reverse complement.
AGTCAGAAAATCATAAACGCTTTTGGGTTTTTTTCTTTTTTATTGTATTGTACTAGTGGCCATGGGATGAGTACAATCCACAAGCCACCACGCTGCTGTAGTTTGGGCAAGTTGTTGCTTTCAGGTTTTCCAGATCTTTTAGCTTAGTGTCTCCCCTTTCTCCTTTTTCTCATTTCAGGGGAATAAGACACTTAAAACACTGGAAATGAACCCGTGCACCCCCAACAGTGTTGAAGTGGTGGAAACACAGTCTGCAGCTCCAAAAATTGAAGACACAGAGATGATGTCCCCACCAGCAGAGACCACTGTGCCTGAAGATGGCTCTGACTCAGAAATGGAGAACCACGTTGTTGTGTCCTACTGCCCCCCTGTCATTGAAGAGGAGATCTCAAATCCCCCTATGGATGAACCTGGGGGGTCATCTCAGGTGGTTTACATTGACATTCAGTCAATGTATCAGCCTCAAATTAAACCAGAGGAGGAGCCCGAAATAGACTTAGTGACTACAGCAGGCTATAAGCCCCAAATGCAGCTGTCTATCAGTGCTCTGAAAATAGAGGGTCATTCACCTGTGGAAGAAGAATCAGATAAAACTGCAGGTTACAGACCTCAAACAAACACAAATGCCTGGAACATGGGCACTCCAGACTCTCCTGGCTCAGTTGAAAGCAACAATGAAAATGCATCTTTTGGGAGCCCGTGTTCAATTAATTCCCGACAGTTTCTGCTTCCCCCAAAAGATGGTGAAGACTCTCCTAAAGCCATTAACGCAGGGTGGTCCTTCACACACTTTTTTCAGAACAAACCAAATGATTAACAGTGAGTCCTCATTGCACGTGAACCTGCCTTCTGAATAAGCTTTTATTCCTGATGTTGTAAAGAAAGGAAGAAGAAAAGTGCAAAAGGCATGAATTATTCTTGGAGACAGTCAGCAGTTTTAGTGAGCTGAATGTTACCATGTTTAAGTTAGTCAAAGTGTTAATACTCATTGTAATAGAGGCCGAGAGGCCAAAATTATAGCAATTTAGTTATTACTCTAGTAAAATATATTGGATGTAAGGGGTTTTGAATTTACAGCCCCTGATAATTATAGTCAAAGAACTCTGCCTACCTTCACATAGTGCTCCAAGATTAACGTGGTCTCATGCAATTTATAACTTGGAAAGATTGCTTTGCTTTGTTGCAGTTGTTCTCAATCATGCAGACTCAAATGATGCAGCACCAACAGGTTTCCTTACTGAAGGCTTAATTTATAGCATATCTCAGCCTAAGACACGGAAACAATGTGGTGGGAAACTGTTGAGATCTTTTACCTAGTTATAAACTAAGAACAAATGAGAGTGCTATTTTTTTTTTCTTCTCCTGTATGGAAGGTTATTATCACTGTTTAACACTTACAAAGCAATGGCCATTCAAATCTGTTGCTTTTTAACTAGACACTAATTTCTGTACCTACTGTACAATGTTTATTAAATGTTTGACTCAGGGGTACAAACTTGGGGAAAAGAAGTGTAACACTGATTGAAACCTCAACAAGAACTGCATAAAGTTTAAAACTTCCTTTTTTTAAAAAAAACCCTTAGAATGCTCTATATTTTTTCTATCTTTTGGTTAAAGAGTTAGTATTTCCTAATGTATTGCACTAATACATTTTGTATTTCATAGCTTCTGCTCCAGATCTCCTGCTTTGAAGTGGTACAGTAGTCCATTCACCCTCAGTGTTCAGCAGTCTTTGCACTATGCAGTAATGTAAGCCATGGGGAAATCTCTGTCTACTCACCTTCGCTGCTGAAGCAGTTTGGCACATGAAATTAGAGGTAGTAGGACTAGATCCTTGAGAAGAAATTACTCTTTGGATGGTGTTTATTGTATTAGCTGTATATTACCTGCTGCCTGGCTTATCTTAGGTGTCTGTCCAACAGGACCTTCTATACAAATCCTACCTGGGTGTACAAGGTAGGATTTCTCTAGTGGCAGGGAGAAACCCAGGGAGGTTTTAGTGCCGCTGATTCTACCTCTCCTTTACCAGATATGTGATGCAAAGAAAGCCTAAATGGTGTACATTTGTGTGCTTAAAGGAGTGTTTAGAACAATCATCTTTTAAAATGCTTGTTTTCATTACATGCATCTCTAGACAACTGTAACTGTAACATTTCACTGTGTAAATTTCAGGCTGTGGCATACATGAATTTCACTAGCTCACAGGAGAAACTTTGGAGAAACTTACCTGTTTCTTGCTGTAAAAAGTGGGGAAGAGTCAGATGTTAAAAGAGCTTGATGAAAAAGGGTCTCCATAAAGTCCTAACCAATTTTTTTTTTTATTCTCCATTTCCTTAGCTACATTGTAGTTTGGTTAGGGTTTGTTTTTTTGTTGGATTTTTTTGTTGGTGGTGGGTTTTTTTGGGGGGAGTGGGTTGTTACGTTTTTGTTTGTTTGTTTTATGGTTTTGTTTGTTTATTTTTTATAGATAACACATGGGAACCGTTTTCTAAACAAAACAGATAAGGAGACTGAATTGGCTAGGCTGCTGATTGTAAAGGTGTGAGAGTAGACTGGGAGGATGACTTACCTTGACAGACGTTTAGTCTCCAAACCACAAGATCTGACCATCAAAATAAAACCAGGCACAAAATTAAACCTAATCACAGCAATGGATGGTTCAGTGTCAGAGGCTGGCATGTCTCCGCCATCTCCATAGAACAAAAGTGTAGAGACAAAAAAGCAAAGCAACTAAATACTTACTACAATAGGTAACAGCTTCCTGTGTGTGCCTCCTGGAAGAGTGAACAGTGAGGAGGTAGAAAACAGTTTAATCTGCAGCCCTGGCAGAGGGCAAGGTGTCTCTGAAAGAACAGAAAATGCACATAGGATTCATCTGTTGAGCCTTTGAATTAGCAGGGCTGCCCGTGAGAAGACAGGCAGTGCAAAGGGCTGAGGTCCGTTTGTGACCAGGCATCAGCACAAGGGAAGTGTCATAGCCTATTATTTAGAAGATTAAACTAACATGAAAGGAAGCAGTTAACCCCTTTGTGACCGATAGCTGGAGGAGGCTAAATCCTAATAGTAACAACTGTTTTTCATAATGATTCTTTTTTAGAGTATTTCTTTTCACTTGTGTAGATTTGGCTTAATGTGTCCAACTCCTGAGATGAATTTTAGTTTGTGCTGCTATATGCTTTTAATTGAAAGCAGATGATGTCATGGACAGTGTGTATGGGTAGTGGTTTGGGGTTTTTTTTAGTGCAGTTTTGCAGTGCAGAGAAGCAGTCAGTATGGTATGGTGATCCAAATGAAAGATGACCATGAAGAATAACTGTGCTTTTCATATGGCAAGAAACAAAATCAAACTGCAGTTTGAGAGTACTAGCAAATTTTAATTTGGAGACTGGAAATCAGGGCAGCTGCAGATAACACAGCTCACAGGAAGCTGTTTAGGACCATTCTCAGTGTTCACATGGTGAATCACTTACACATAAGCATTACATACTCAGGTTTCCTTCCCAGTGTCCTGCTCCTATTCAGTAAAGACAACAACATTTTAAATTGCTTCATTTCTTAGTGATTAGGTAAAGAAAAGCTCTGCAAATGCAGGTTCTGCCTCAATGTTGATGTTATAAACTCTCTTACTCTCTTAGCTAATTATTCATCCCTCTTTTTTTCCTTTTTTTTTTAATTCTTGACTTTTTTTTTTTTTTAATTCTTGACCTGGTGTTCTGACTTTCAGGATGCAGGTCAGAAAGGTCCTGTTCACAGCAACAGAACAGTAACAGAAGAGTGGGGCAGATATGGGAGAGACACAGGCTTGTGCAGTATCTGTAACATCATCGTTGCTTAATGCTGATGAGCCGGTAAGCAGTTGTCATTCCAGCACTTGAAAGTTCAGCTGCTTCACCTCTGTGGTTTTCTTTGAGCCTGTTCAGTGCTGACTTTCAAATGCCTATCTCAGATCTTCAGCGGTGAATTCGGATGCATAGGGAGAGGTGCTGTGCTAATGTTGTGATCAGCCACCCCTAGGTGCATGGAGCAGTAGGGATGAATGACAAGGACAGTCAGGGTACAGACTTGCTTTCTGAGCCCAAGTGCCATGTTAAACCAGTGAAGCATCTTTAGGAATGTCTTTGAACCAAATACTCTTTCAAAGCATGGTGCTCTTTCATAGCCTCTAAATGCTTTGATAACAATTGTAAGCTTCAGAGGGGATCAGATTCTTTGTACTAGTGCCTTCTAGCTTCCTGACAAGCCTCTTCGGAGAAATTTTTTTCTGAAAAATATCTTAGGAATCCTAAAGTTTAAACTGCATTTCCTTACCACCATTTTATTGAACATTTCTTTTTAGTTCTTTTGGCTTTTTACTTCATTTTTTTAGAAGAGTAGAAAGTGCAGCTTTAAAAAAAAATTAAAAAACCAAACAAAGAACAAAACCCAACAACTTCCAGAAGGGATATGACCAGAAGGGATTGTGTCCAAGTCACTGTCATGCCTAACTCAGTGTTTCAGTCCTCCAGGATCAGTGTTTGGAGATTTAGGGTATTACTGCCAAGCAGTTGCTTTCTAAAGAAAGTCGTCGGTTCTGCTGCTTTTTATTTTTGAGCCATGCCTGTCATATGTGACAATTTAAGTTTTGTCATGGGTTTTTGTCCTGTTCACTGTATATGTGGAACATCAGTCACATTTGATGTATCATTGTGCACTCTCCTATTTGACACATTATTTTTGTTTTTCTGACATGCACGAGATCAGGGATCTCAGGCTTGCATGTTAGATTTTGGGATGGTAGATCTGCATGTGATATACCTCACAGAACTACTAGTTAATATTTCAACAAAATAGTAAGCTAATATTACGGGCAGGCAGTGAATTACCTCCCCTGCTATGCAGTGGCTGTATAGGCAGACCTAGAACCCGATAACTGACGTTTGCTGTCTTTATTATCTCTAGTTGCTGCTTTCATGGGTAAGCCATTTCCAAAGGGAGCCAGTCACTGTGTTTGTCATGGCACAATTGGCAGATGTGCCATGTTTCTTCATCTTTGGTTTGTGTGGGGGACCAGAACTTTCCTTTGCTAGGAACGTGGCAGCAGCACACTGCTGCTGACCTTGAGCCTTAGGCTGCTCTGAAGAGGCATTTTCAAGCCATCTTTTTTGTTGTTGTTGATAGGTTCAGCTGGGTAAAGCTTAGTGCTGTGGTGTTTCCTGCAATCATGTCCTACAGGACACTCAGTTGAACATGAATAGGAGCAAAAATGAAAGTGATTTGGTGCACTGGAGAGAGAACGTGTTTAGATATCACTTTGATAAATTGTGTGCTCTACTTTTAAATAAATACTGCTTTGTAAATAGAATACTTGTATCCCTACAAGTAGATAGAAATATAGTAAAAGATTCTGAAATACATTAGAAAAATGTAACATTTAGAGAATGAGATTGCTAACGAAGCTCTGTGTACCCTAAATCTATGAAGAGCTTCCCATGTAAATAACATCTTCTGTCCTGCCACAGACTTTGATGAAGACTTCAGTGCAAATGACATTTAATATTTAAACACCAAGTCCTAACCCTTTATGCACACATGTGCTTGCATCAGAATGTGCCTAGGTGCATATGGCAGAGGAAGTCGGCTTGCAGTTGCCAAAGTGATTTTTTCAGAGTCCTGTGCATGAATATAGACCTTCTGAGACAGTTTTGCCTGGAGGAAGCACCTGCCATCTTGTGCTCCTCCCAACACCCAACACACTTTGCAGCGCCTGTGGTGCTGTGCATTAAGTGGTGCCCTGTGTGGCCAATGCTCAGAGATGCTGTTGGCAGTTTGCAGTATTTGTTGGTTTTTCCCTTGTCTTTTCCTTAGCCAGCCTGGAAACACAGTCCCAGACCCCAAATGATAGACAAGGATTCAGAAATGTTGGTGTTTAATTCCCTTATGTTTAAGACTGTCTTGGATATCCCGTTAGGAGATGGAAAACAGTTTCTTCACTACAATTTTTTCCCCTCCCCCATTTATGTAATTCTGGATTTTCCCCAGTGTTTCTAAGATAGCCAGTGTTTGTTTCCTTTTTGCATGTTGTACAAACAAACCTCAGATGATATTGGCAGGCTTTCTGTAACTTTATAAGTTGTCCCAGGGTGCATGACAATACTTCTCCCCTACAAAAACATCTATTAATTCCTTCTGCTTTTACAACTGAAAAAAAATACTTCCAGAGGACTTTTGGGTTTTGGGAGGGTAGGGGTTCAGCATCCCCATGGAGGTGAGCTGGTCTAATGGCAGGGTGTTTCATGAGAGGATGAGGTTAATCCCTCTTCTCACCCTCTTCTTGCAACAGCACTGTCTGGGTGACTCTGTGGTGCACCAGAGCAGATGAAGTCCTTGGTTTTCAATGTGATACCTAACACAAGCTCTAGGACAGTCCCAAATCTGCATTTTGACTGAAAGCAAGCTTCAGTGGAGGTGTATGCACAACTTCGACTAGAAGGCTCACTTGGTCTCATGTTGTGCAAAAAGGTAGTGCATAAAACTAACGCAGGAATAAAGCAAAAGGTGAAATTTTCTCATTTTCATTACTTGTATTAAGAAAAGTTAAAAAACAAATAGCTTGAGGAGGGCGAAGTAAAATAGAAAGGTCACACTCTTTAGTAGTAACACAATAAAAAAAGAATCCTTGAACATCACCCGGTCAGTGTTTTCTTAATGTGGTTCAAGAATGGCTTTGGATGAAGAACATTTTACATTTGATAGCACGTAAAAAGTTTGTAAAGCTGGGGATAACAAAAAGAGAAGACAACTGAATCAAGCATGTCTGAAATCCTACTTGAAGGTAACAGTAATTTGAGCTTTGAGCCTGTTGTGGCGCACAAAACATCAGAACTGGTAGAATCATACAGGTCACCTGAAAAAAACCACACAATATTGTATTATAATGCTGTAACTTTAAAACATATACTGTGAACAGGTTCAATTTTTTTTAGCTCTTTTTATACCATATTTTTTACAGCATAAATAATTTGCTTAGAGATGTTTTTTTATGTTCTGTTTTTATGAAGATTTTAATGGACTTCTGTTTAATACTAGTGAAGATATTGTTTGCCAATTTGACATAGTCATCTATAGATGTTAATTTTGGGAATAAATCAATAGATTGAGCTGAAAAACATAGTCTTCATAACACACTAAATCTAATAAGTCATTCAACATATTTTTGTTGCTGAATGATACTGAAATTTTCCAGCTTCCAAATCAGCTATTAAAAAATTACTTCTTTCACAATTTTAGCAAAATCATCACAAGGCACTTTAATGAAGCTGTAGCATGCCAAGTAAAATACTGTTTCAACAGAGTGTATCAATATGAAAATTTATCAGCTAAGCAGTTAAACAAATGCATGCTTAAAAAAGGAAGCATGGGATCATGTTGGGGATATAATATTTCAGTGTGGCAGTTGACATTTAAGACTAACCTAACACTAAGATACAATTTTGCATACATTTTAAATCTAGTTTGCTTGCTTGTTGTAACTCCTGTTGTATTCCTTGGGTGTCTAAAAGTAAGCATGTGTTTAACAATTTTGCCGTAGTATTGCCATGAAATTTAATAAATATATTTTCTTACACTCTTACATGTCTTCATATTCTTTGCTTTCCTACTTATTTTTTAAGTAAGAGTTAAATTGGGCTCATGCTCCAGTACAAACAGAGTTATTTGAATTTTGTGCCAGAGTAAATAACCACAGGATCTAGCAAGCACAGCCTCGGCTTCCTGATAGGCAGAGTGGGTAGTAACAGATACTCCCCGAGCAGCTTCTCCTCAGCACACCAGACCCCAGCATGTCCAAAGCCCACTGAAGCCCTGCTGTTCTTTCCGTATGATGCAGTGATAAGACAAAGTCCAGGTGCCTTACCCGTGTCCTCCTTGGCCTGTGGCTCCAGCACAGCTGGGGTTTGATAGGTGATGTCCTGCACGCCTGGGCTGAGGGGTGCAGACATCAGCCACGGCAGGCTCTGCATGGGGAACATCCCTGTGCCGGGGTGAAGGGACCAGGCTGTGCACTGTGGGGTTGGTTTGGATGGCACAGGACACTCTCTCAGCATGTTTTAGTGGAACAGAGATGACCAGCTAATATGGTAATTGTAACATGGGCCTTATGTTTGAGGCCATTTATGTCTTATCATTTGGTGTCTTAGTGACAGCCAAAGAATTTTACGGCTCATCTAACTCACACTACCTTTACTTGGGAATGACACCTGAACTTAGCAACGTGTGTAGTGACAGGTGCTACATCACAGCATGTCACATGAAACCATCATGGCATGGTGGCATTGGGCTCTCTCCATCTTTTTGGAGGCATCCTTGAAAGTCAGAATCAATTCCTTACAATAGCAGATTGGTGCAGCTTGATGTGACAGCAACTGGACAGGGTGTAGGAGCTCCTCTGAGCACTGGGGAGGTGTGGTATTAAGGTCTTTTAATGGGACTGAAGAGTACTGCTCTGAAAAGACTGAAACACTTAGAGCTATGGAAAAGAGGAAAGGCTTAATTGTTCCAAAAGTGAAACCCACAGATGCCCTCTCCAGCCTTGCTACTGCTCTGGTCAAAGCAGAGACACCAGGGAAGAGTTTCCAGACAGGTCTTGCTCCATCATCTGTGTCTCGGGTCTAAAGGAACTAGATAGATAGACAGAACTTTGAAGATATTGCAAGTGTTCAGATACAGCTCATTTAATCCTTGGAAAAACCAGGCTAATCCAGTTGAGCTGGATGTTTAACACAGCTCCTGGGCAGCTGGAATGGGTAGAGATACAATCATCGTGGAGATACAATCATCATGGGAATACTCGCACAACAGCAGTAGCAGAGGATCATGAAAGCAGGAGGGTTTTTTGCAGGGACCATGAACTGTCCCATATGTCACCTTCACAGTTAGGGTGAAGAGAGGGAGTCAAATTATCCATGTTTTCTGGCCCTGTTCCACCCTGCTCCAGCACAGCACATCCTTACCTTCTGTTTGACTCTCCCTGTGCTGCCAGTGCTGGTTTCTCCCAATGTGGCACTGGCTGTAGCATTAAAGTACACCACTCCCCTGGATTTGTAACCACAGAAAGTTTCTCTCAACACATAAACAAAGCTTAAAGTCCCTCTGTATGAAACATTTGTTAGCTATTAAAAGAAATCTGTGTTTTGGTAAAAACAATCAGTTCAAATGAAAACTGCCTAAACAAGATGACAAATTGGTGGTTCCATTTTTGAACTCTGCTTTGCTGACACCAAAACTAAAAACTTTAGAGAGGAAAAGAAAATGGAAACAAGTGAAATGGTAAAATATTAGATATTGCTCCTCCCATGTTTTCAGAAGACAGAAAAAATTAGGAAAATTCCGCCATGTCCGCAAGAAATGATGATGTAGGTTGCCACTACTGCCAATAGAAACTATTTAGGGGTCTGCAAAACAAAATACTAGATTGGAAGGCTGCTGTTTTTTGGGACAGAACATGGGGTGTCTGTGCCCTGCAGGTCCATTTCTTGCACGCTTCTCCATACATCTCAGTAACAAAAAGTGCTGGAAAACATTGCCTGTGGGGATGTTGTTGAAAGAACTGGGACAGTTGTTTTCCTAGAAAGAAAGACTGAGGGGAGATTTAAAAAGAAAGAGCAGGGGAAGAGGAACAATGTCATCTTTGTCTTAGTGCACAATGAACAAAGAAAAATGCTGTGACAGTGAATGGATTTTCAAAAGAAACCAGGGCAGTCGGTCACAGCACTGCCAGGCAGTCTCCATCACAAGGGATTTGACAAGAGGGCACTCACAGATGAGCGAGTCCTGTCCACAGGGACAGAGAGCCCTGCCCTTGCAGAGCTGCAGTGACCACAGGTGCTGGCACCAGGCTGTTCTTCATCAATGAAATGCTTAAGTGCAGAATCAAGGGCACAACATCCCTTGCCCCACAGTGCCCATGACTCAAAGCAATGAAAAAATGGAGTGGGAGAAAGGGACACGCCCCTCCCCCCCACACCACCTAAGAAATAAAATGGTAATAAAAGATATGTCTGTCTGATGGGATGTGTCTGTTGCCCTCCCTGAGTAAACCATGACTGTACCTTATCTAGTCCTTTAAAGTGAGGAGATTTGCCCCCTCAAGGGGGAAAATGTTGCAGAGGGAGCTGAACGTGCAGAGCTGTAACAATACATTTCCCACCCAGTTTACTTTGCTGTGCAAACAGAATGAAAACTTTTTCTCAAAAGAAAAGCCTGGCTGACAAAATAGTAACTTTCACCAGGCAGCTTTTGCAGCATAATACTCAATCAGGGAACGGGCAACTTCCCAACCCTGGCAGTCCCCTCCTCCTCCTCTTCAGTCTTTTGCTCCCTGGGGCCAGGCTGGGAAGACTGGGGTGGAATGAGCTCCTAGCTGACCCAGGACAAACCAGTGCAGCAAGGATTTGCCTACCATAGGGAGCATTGCTTAGTCTCAGCTGGCTTTAGAACACCTGCTTTGACTTGCTTTCTTCGTCTTTTTTCCTTGTTTTCCTTTAGGATGAAGCAGATTAAATCTAACCACTGATTCCCAGTAGCTGAGTCCCATGGAGATGGAGGGTAGTGGAGAGCAGCAAGACACACTTTGACCTGGGCAGAGTGAGGGGCAACCAGGAAGCAGCTCTGGCCAGTAGGCAGTGCTCAGCACAAAGCCTGACTCAGCCCGCCAAAGCTGGCACCACGGCAGGTGCTTAGCCCTACTAAGTGGAATATTTGGGGAATGATGTGGAAAACTCGTAAGAAAAATAAGAACTGCCGTTTAAGGAAGGAGATTAAATTGCAAAGAGAGGCACAAGCTCTTGCGGCTGCTGCCTTCACTGCTGGCTTGCACAGGTAACTGCAGCCAAAGGGACACGGCTCTGCCAGCCGCGAGGAACTCACCGTGTTCAGCACTGGGGTCATGCCTTGCATATGAGTCAGCCCGAGCAATGAGTAATGTGACTAATAAACATTCCTGGAGACAGTAGCAGCACATGCAGGCCAGTTCCTGGGAACATGACTAATCACTCTGCCATGCACTGTCCACCTTTCCTTTCTCCTTCCCTGACCCAGCATCAGTGGGGAGGGGCAGAGCCTCTACATGTGGCCAGATGTTCCTGATTTTCTGCTGCCTGTCTCCTGCACAGCCCCTGAAGTGGAAACCACAGCAGAAACCCATCCCCAAGCTTTACCAGGAAGAATGGAGACGTTGTTGACGGACGTTTCTCAGATTATCTTTAAAAAGATGCAGAAGGGACCGTTTGGAGGGGGGCGGGGGGGGGGCGGGCGGGATTCGGGTTTTTTGCGTTTGTTTGTTTGTTTGTTTGTTTTTGTTTTTGGGGGTTTGTTTGTTTGTTTGTTTTTAATATGTTTGTTTAATGTTTGTTTTTTCTTTTTTTTCTTTTTTAATGATTTCAAGCGCTCAGCATCCTTGTGCTCCCGCCTCCACCCCCGAGCACGCCGCAGCTGTGCTGCCCGTGCTCAGCCCACACCGCTGCAGGGTGATGCCGCCAGCCCCGGATTCCCGCGCGGTGATAAGCAGACTTGGAACCAGGCATCTGGGGAAATGCCGTTTGCTGTTCCTCTTTTTCCACAACAACAGAGGTATTTCCTACCCGCCCCACCCCCCGCCCGGCATTTCAAAGGAGCCGCTTTTATTTTGGAGGAGTACTGCCTTGTACCAAAGCGCCCGGTATTCTGCAGTAAATTATCTTAAAATAGAGACCTCTCCCACCAGATGTTTGTCTTGGAACTGGTCTCCAAACCCTGTGACAGAAGCGAAAGGATGGGAAAGGCGAGGCACGTAAGACAGAGCAGAAGATGATGCTGTTTGCGGACCATGGCAGAGCCCCATCAGCACCAGCACAACATGTCCAGAGGTTTAGGGGTACAGCCAGTCAAATCTCCCTACTGTGTGCCAGGTCAGGACAGGTCACTAGCATCTGGAAAACCCCTCAATCTCACAAGATGTGAATTTTCCCTCTCAGGCAGCCAGCGGCTCAGAAGCGACCCAGGCACAGGCTGTGTCAGGCCACTCCCACAGAGCTACACTGAGCAGACAGAAAAATCTTCAGCCTCCAGAGATTTTAGTTTTCACGCTTTTTAAACTCTACACATTTTCCTTTTACATCCCAAGGCATCCAGTTCCATTTACTTTCGTTTCAAAGGCACATGTTGATCTGGTATACTTTATCTGCTTTTTCCCAGCCACAGAGGGTTTCTCCTTCCCCATGGGGCTCCCCAAGCCAAACAAAACTTTGCTTCTCCTGGGAGGAGAACCATGAGTGTCTCCAGCTCCTCTGCAAGCTGCCTGTGTCTTCTACGGACATTTTTTTCTGAAGTATCATTTGAACAGGGGGCAGAGTACAGGTGCGTATCACATGATGGCACAACCACTTCATTTTCTTTTACTTTCTGTTTCTAGCAAGTGCCTGTATTTGGTTTTTGCATTTGGTCCCATTTGGTGCACTGCTCCCTTATCTACAGGGACCACAAGATCTGTCAGGTAAGAGATCAGGGTGTCCCTTTAGCATCCAGGACAGGAGCTGAGGTGTCCTTGGCAGGCATTTGCCCACACCATTATCTAGATTTGCTGTAGGTGGGATGAATCTAGGGAACACGTGTGAGCTCTTAGGGAGCACAGTTAAACTGCAGCAGAAACTTCCTCACCTTCATTGCTTTCACCAGGTCATTTCAGCTCACAGGCATTCAGATGAGCCTGTGCCCCTGTGGAAGTTTGTGGTTCCCCCACCACAGGCACGTGGCAGGCTCTGGGATGCCCTGCTGCATGGTTGGTCTCTCTTCCTTCCCCCACCCTCTCGAAGGCTCACTCATCCACTATTAACAAAGAATTAAGGATGAAAAATCTCCCAAGTTATGAAATTCTGGACCACTCAGTGTCTCAACAGCACTCTGCCTGCTTAAATTCTACTTTGGCAATCAAGGTTGCATAAGTGCTGGTCCAGTGCCTAGAAAACATAACATTTTAAGAGGACTGTGACCTACCAAGGTCTCTTCCAATCCCTTTTCTCATTTTTTCTCAAGGGAAAAAAAAAAATAAAGAAAAAAAGAAAAAGAAGAAGAAGAAGAAGAAGAAGAAGAAGAAGAAGAAGAAGAAGAAGAAGAAGAAGAAGAAGAAGAAGAAGAAGAAGAAGAAGAAGAAGAAGAAGAAGAAGAAAAAAATTTGTAATACCACAGTAGCAAGTATTTGCTCTTTTTTTTCCTAATCTTTTAATCTGTTTAAGACAGGAAAGCTTCATAATGTACAATTTTAAACTGTCAAAATTTACAGAACAAAAAGTGTCAAATGTAAAACTGGTCATAACTCACAAATATCCCCATTAAAACTGTATAATACAGACATTAAGCCACAGGTCACTTTTCTATTTTTAGGAAAGTGTGCAAAGAGCTAATTGTATAGTACATGTAGATGTTAAAAGTTATACCATGTAAGCAGATCTGCTGCTGCTATAAAAAATAGACAAGTATAAAATTACTTCTACAAAATTGGTTCATTGTTTTTGTTGCTTGTAATAAAAAAGTAGACTTGTAAGAACTTTCCTCCTCAACAGACAACAATATTTTTAAACAAGTCATTGTAACTGTAATCCTGTTACACAGGATGAAACATAATTTAGCTAAATCAGAGAGCGGTAAGGAGAACTGCTTGCTCCAGGACCTACATGTGAATGCAGAAATATGCTGCCCGATGGTGTACTTGTTGAACAGCACAATCACTGTATCCCTGCACAGTGGGATGACTGCAGGTGTTTCAAGATTGCTTTCTCTGATACTACAGAAGATAACCTAGGGACCACAAAGCACAGTCACTGAGCTACTTGTAACGTCACATTTGCCATTTGCACTGACACACAACCTTTAGCATTCACTAAACACTTAAGGGTAGAGGGCACGGTTCATACACAAAATCCTTGGTTTCATTTGGACAGGAAGGGAGAGGGAAGGAGAGGGAAAAAATGTTCTTTTTTTCTGGTTTTGGGTTTCCCTTTGGCTTTGTCACCTTCCCAGAGGGCAAACATGGTCCGGCTGTAGAGGACTGCGTCAGCCAGCTCTTGCTCAGCCGCACACACAAGCACACGACGGGTCCTCAGCACCGGCATTCCTCTCTTGTCACTTGGTCCCACACGTGTTGATGTTCTTCCCGTTGGCAGCATCCTCCACCAGCGAGATGTGGTAGTCAGTGGAGAGTGTGAGGTGGGAGATGCAGCCCACCAGCCCCCGCAGGTACTGCCGGTTTGTGTGCAGGGCAATTTCCTTCATGCCACCTGCGGGAAGGGCAGCCGTCAGAAACCCTTCACCAGCACAGCCATCTGCTCCTGCTTGGCAGGCTGCACACCCAGCAATGCCATTCCTGGCACATCTCAGAAGGGAATTTAATTTATAGGTTGCTCTGTGTTGTTTTTAGTAACAATTTTATGCACTTGAAAGTACAGAGGGGATAAGCAGGAGGTACTGAACTAGGACGTTCATTATTTACTGCAGAAATTGTAGCATCAGTAAGAGCTGAATAAACTTGTGCCTAGGTGTGGTGTTTCCAGCTGCCTCTTGCTGTTTCTCTGTGTACCTGCCAGGACTACCATAGGGCATCCCATAGTGCTCATCCCTACTTACACCCATTTCCCCATCCCACTCAGACTGGCCTCCTCACAAAAAACAGGCTGGGGCAGACTAGAGGCTCCTGTGTGACACCTCCACCAGGAGCTGGGCAGAGCTGGAAAGCCCTGCCTTGCAGCTGACCTTGCATCTGTGTCCTGAATGTGAATAATTAGCACTCACCTACGTAGAGATCCCCATTGATATTCAACTGCCTCATCTTCCCAGGGGATTTACCGGTCCTGGCACCATAATCATCCACAGTTACTTTGCCAGACTGTCCATCCCTGAAACGAAAAGCAAACCACTCTCCTTCATCCAGCCTACAGTCGGACAGGAGGAGGAGCAGCAGCATCTTCCAATCGCCAGGAGACCAGGGCTTAGGTCAGAGCTTAGCTTAGGTGGTGAAGGCTTGGAACTGGGAAGCCCCACAGACACAGTGTACTGTGACAATCCAGACTTTTCAGGTTTTAGGATTTTTTTTATAGATGTCAAAGACCTGCAAAGTATGCAGGACACATTTGCAGAGCAGAAAGTGCTGGTAAAGAATCAAATGGGACAGGTAGGGGAGGACACATTCTGACCCGTTGTTAAAAATCAAATGTAATGTTAAAAGTTAACAGCAGAACCTTCAACAACAGGGAAAAAATGGGCAAGCTATGGTACAACTAATGTCTAAGCTCTTCTCACTGGAGCCATTTTACATATGGTCACTAACAGTATTGACAGAAAAACTACTCGGTTCCTATTCTCACTGAATTTGGTAACAAGTTGTGCTAAATGTCAGACTCTTGATTTTCAGGGAATCAGCCTCTCACGAGGAGAGGGATGTATGCTTTCCCTACTGGACACAGTTGCCTCCCATGAGGTAATGAGTTATAAATATGAGTTATATATACACTGCAAGATGTCTACACCTCCTCCAAATAGAAAAACTAGGTTTACACTGTCTGTGCTCCAGTGCTTGTGCCAGCCCGCAAAATGCTCACCAGGGAATTTTAAAATGCAGACATTAAAGAAAAACACTCTTAACCGAAATGGTACGGGTTTAACAGAATGTCTGTCAGCCCCAGAATAGCCCTGCGTGACTCTGGCAGCCTGCCTTGAGCTGTGCCGAGCTGGCACTGTCACCTCAAATACAGCAATCTTTGTGCACATCGTCCTGAAACGGCCAAGCTGCTAACAGCTCCACTCTTAAGTGACTTGTGAGTGTGGAGCCTCAGTGATTCACACGCCACCAGCACCCAGACATGCCAACCAGCATCTGCAATGGCAGGGTGGCAGATGGGGCTGCCCACTCACCGAACAGCCTTGACCCTGTGCCACCGGCCGTCGCTGAAAGAGCCGTTCACCGTGATGGAGGCGATGCCGCTGCCCAGATTGTAGCTACAAGCAAAAAAAATTGAAATGTTACTGCCGTCCTTGAAAGGACCGGTTGCCTGCCAAGTTGCTCAGGCTTCCTTACTCCCTTCAGGCTCGGATTTTGGGGCGAATGGAGTCCTCTGGAGTCCCAGCAGCACTGCTCTTATTTTGCAAAGTCAGTCTCGTGGACAAGGCAAAACTCCCTGAGTCAGTGTGGGTACCATTACCACTTTCCCATGGGAGCAAGAAGAGAGCCTCTGCATGATCTTTCTTCCCCAAGGCAGGGGATTATGAAGGTCAGTGATCTACAGACCTTTGGCCTAATGGGAGACAGCAGTGGGAAGTTGCAAATATAGTTAATAAATAAATTTTTACAAGAGCAAATAAACATGTGACCTATAACAGATCTACAAATCATCTGAAATATAGGGAAGGTTGAGACCTGTGATGTTAGAAAAGATGAAGTCTAATAAATGAAGCTGCTTCAGCTGCCACTAATTATTTCTTTGTGTTTGCTTCTATTGAAATTAATCAGCAAATATAATGTCCTCATCCTGTTTATACTTCAGGCATCTTAATTTCTACATTCCTGAAGACTGGGCCAACCTTAACAAAAGAGGAGTAGGTGCAACAACACAGCAAGCTATTGAGTGCTCAGGATGAACTAGCTGCTGCTGGACTTCAGCCTGTATGAAGCAGGAGGGATTAAAGCCAACATCACTATCTCTTCAAAAAGACTGAGCACGGAATGAACTCATGGCTAGGGTGAAGTCCTCAAAACAGAAGATTAAATAAACTGCTGAGCTGCCCAGAGCAAATCAGTTACCCTAAATTTGTTTCCTCTCCAGGTGTTTGAGTTTCAGGCAAGCACCCCCTTTTAACCAGGATGCAGATACCAGTCTAGGTCAAAAACAAGAGGATTTGGGTGTTCAGGATTACATCAAAATGTTAGACCTTTGATAACAGAAATGAGATTCATACCCCTAATGAATCCCTCTACAGCTATCCCCCTACAACAGGGAAATAACCTTCCACAGAAGCAGGAGCAACAGGAAGAAATTATAGCAGCAAGTACACTGAACAGGGAACAAAGCCATAGAAAATGGGAAAGTAAAAGTGAGGTTTGGATTTCAAATAGGATCAGAACACATTCTAAACTTGGGCTGCAGGAAAATTCTTCTAACCTAATTCACAGCCCTGACAGTCTCTTGACCTCTCAACTCTCAAAAGGTGAAAATCTAGCATGAGGATCAACCTTTCAGAATGATTTTTTTCTGCATTTGTCCTTTCACCATCTTCTTTGATGCTCCCCTTCAGTAAGCAGAGATTGCTTATGAGGGTCTTATTTTGGTAGCCTAATTTTTCACCTTCCTAAATGAATGTGGAAGGTACAAATATTTCAGTAAAATTCAGCTGGTTTGGTCTAAAGCCTTTGACTATCTTCATCTCTGGGGAACAGCAACAACTTAATAAAAATTGCACTGTGCTTCGGGAACAGAATAGAGTGGCCACTTACTACCATGCGCCTTAGAAAGACAGTCCCTCCCTAAGACATTTTAAAGTGCACCACTTCTGCAGAGTCAGTTCCTTGTTTATAAACCAATTAGGAAACTAAGAGTTTTTGCCAAGCTAGCCACTGCTAAATCACATTAAAAAAAAAAAAAAGCTCAAAAGAAATTAATTTAAATAGAAACTTGCAACTTATCTATACACCCATGGTGGAAAGAAACAGCCAGTTAAGTAAAGTAAAGTAAAAAAAATAAGCTTATATAATAAACTCTCTGCCACATGATCGGTAGTGTGTCACAACAACCCACAACAGTGATGGCATCTGTAGTTTGCTGTTTTAGTATTTGCCTTACACACCCTAAAAGAACACCACAAGGAAACATGAGGCTTTCAAAACACAGGAGTCCCAAAAAAGCACCACGCAAAATCTTGCACAGGGTCTGTCTGAGTGTCTGCAAGGGAGAAAGATACTCTGCAGCAACACCCCAGCATTTCCAATACTCCCCATTTTCACCATTTTGACAGCAGTATTACTGCTTGATTAAGTGATTCTGTGGATGGCGACAGAAACAAGGTGTGGTGACAGCTGTGTGTGTGTCACAGGGCTGGATATTTGGGGGTTTGAGGGGGGGGAAGCCCTGCTCCTGTGTGCACTGTCTGGCAAAGAGTGAGCTCACAGTGAGGACTGGAACCACCACAGTTTGTCCTCAGCCCCTGCCAGCCCTACCCTGCTCTGCCTAACTGAGAGAGATTTAAGAGGTATGTGGGGGGCTTACCAACAGTATTCAGCCCCTCATAAGAAACCTTTCAGAAAATCACAATAAAACCCTGATGTTTGAAAAACTGGGAAGGAGGAGTGATGTAAATCTTGCAGCACATTACCTCTTCAACTTACATCCTTTCCCAGACAGCAAATGGGACCCATGATTGAACAAATCTTTGAGGATGAGACTGTCTCACACAGTGCCAAGGGACAAGTGCACTCTATGTGTTGTGGCAACTCCTCTGAGCCCTGTGTGCTACACAAACAAGGGAGAGAAAGTTTACCTGAATATTAACGCTCCCTCCTGAAGGCCTAGAGAGATGAAATCACTGTTAGGTCGCATGGGACTGTTTCCCCTCCACATCAAAAGGCCTTCCTTCATTGTGGTTTTAAACCTCATGAACACGTTTGTTCTTGTTCCTGATACCCTGTTTAATGCAGAAGAAGGAAACAATAGTAAAACACTAAATTGTGCCAGTCTTCTTTCAAAAAAACATAAAAGATGATGCAGTACATCTTCTCTGCTGGTCTGGTGGGTAACTGTTCTGCAACTCATTTACATGCTGATCTGTGAAGGATTCTGGTTCACATCCCCATTTCCATCATTTCAGAGCAGGGAAATTTAACTCATCTCTCCAGAATCCCAAACACAATACCTGCTAGGTTATTCCACACAAATAAGAGAAAATCCTTCTTCCCCTCTAGCCTAGCGTGAAATCCAGCCCAAAAATCAGATTTTGAGAATGTCCACTAGATGTGATGCCCTCAGGAGCCAGTGGAAGAAGCATAAGAAAGGCAAATCAGAAAGTCCCAGTAGCTGAGAGGTACCAAATGCCAGGTGAGGACACCAGTGAACCCTTCTCTACTCTGTGGCTGAAATAAAGGTAGATAGATGGAGGAATCTGCTCAAATGTGGGGATGTTCTAGGGTACAGATCAGTCAAAAAAGTAACTTTGAGGATCTAAATGTTAGGCTAAAGCAGGAGTTAAAAAGGAGTTAAGGTCCTTAGTCTCTTTTGAGACACAGGCTCTGTATGTCTCTGTGCCCCCTGGGAAGAACCAGTCCCTCTCCATGCCAGGCATACGAGTGCTATTTCTTGACAGGTTGCAAGATGCTCAAATGTAACAAACTAAGCCACAAGGATATGCACTTAAAATGTATTTTCTCCTGAAATTTAAAAATACAGCAGAAATAGAGTTAGAAATATTATAAATACAGCTTAAAACATGTAAATATACTGCAGTC
Organism: Phylloscopus whistleri; assembly: GCA_017589585.1. Lineage (NCBI taxonomy): Eukaryota > Metazoa > Chordata > Aves > Passeriformes > Phylloscopidae > Phylloscopus > Phylloscopus whistleri. The sequence goes on along the minus strand of JADMLD010000110.1, from coordinate 1,033,503 downwards.
TCACACATAAGGCTCCTAACATTATAACACTTAAGAAACAGAATATTTAGGTCCACAGGAGATACATTACCTTTTCAGGATATCTGGATTATCATATGTGAGGTAACTGCGACCAATAAATTGTGGGATTTCAATTGCTTCTGTAATGGCTGAGAAGTAAATACGAAAAATGAAGATGAGTGTCAGAGAGCTGACTTGAAAATAGAAGGAAAAAAAGAGACAAGACCCTTTTATTGATTTACTCCTGCCAGCAGCACTGAACTGAGCTGAACCCACACTGCTTTGCACAAAGGCACTGGCCAGATTTTATCTAAATACAGGGGCAGTGGTTAAGGGAGTTAAATGGCTGACAGTCCCTCTACTTACAGCCTCCATGTCAGGACCCTAACATATTGCTCCACCACAAAAGTTAGTGCAGAAAATTATGAAGTATTGGGAAAACATTGCAAATTTCATCTTTACCCCCATTTCCACATTGCTTGATTCTCCATGTGGTTCAACGCTCCCTCCTGCCAAAGCTCATGCATTAACCACCTTTGTTTATAGACTAAGAAACTGCTCCCCAGCTGCTAACAGAGCACCATACACGGAGCACATTAGGGACCTCTCACCCTGCAAAGGGACGCTGAGGGGCAGCACAGACAGCCCATGAGCTCCCTGTTTTCTCTTTCAGTGTTTTCACTCCTTCAGAGTGGCTGCCTGCCTGCCCAGAGCTCACCCCTGGGGTGCAGTGTGGGGGGCAGGCTGTCTCCAGGGGGGAGTTACAGAGTCCGAAGTCCCAGATCACTTTAGTCTACTGAAAACAACTGGTACTATGCTAAAGGATGCATGGCAGAGGCTGTGGAGCCTCTTCAACACTGCAGTGCAGCCTTGGGGGTGGTTTTCTGTGTCCCCCATATAGCATTTCTCTAGGGACTGCCCCAGGTACCCCTATGGTGTATGGCTGGGACAGTGGCAAAAATTGCAGCCAGAACTGGAGTTGGTGCACTGCTGCCCATGGGGAAGACTTTGTCAAAATAATTCAGCTGTGTGATACAAATTACCTCCCTGATACAGAGCCCTTCAGCAGGCTATGAGCACTGGCCCAAACAGATTTTTTCTTAAGTGAACATCCTACAGTTGCTGATCTCCCATAACTGACTGCTGCATTAATTCAAGCCAGTTGTACAAATCACTTAAAATAGATGCCTTCATCCTATTTTCTTACTGAGGAATAATCCCTTCGACCCACAGCTAATCTCATCTATATAAATTTCAAGCTTTCCAGGGCAAGGATGCTTGCTTTCTTTATGCAACACAGGGTCTGGCTGGGCTTTTAGAGCTCACTGTGACACAGATATGCAACAATTGGCGCAGTCTGGCAGCCAGCAACAGCAATAGGAAATTTAGCTCTAGGTGCCAAGACTGAGAATTTTAGATAGTGATGAATGACTGTTTTCATGCATAGTGAAATCAGGAAAGCTGCCTAATGTGTCAAAAGAAACCACCACAGGCCATGTCCAGCCTGCAGCCTGCCAGCGTAGTTGGACGATTGCAAAAATTGTGTTACACTGGCCAAACATTCCTCACCAGGTCTGACACTTCCTGCACTGGACAGCCTCTGATGGCAGAAGAGCATGAAAAGAGCCCTTGTTCCCCCATCACATCCTGCACTAGAGCCCCGCTGCTCTTGCCTTCAGCAGGGGAAGGTGCCCATGTCATGCAGCAACCCTTGCCGGTGCCAGAGCACTCTGATTTCCTCTAAAGAGTATAATGGGCATTCACCTCTGCTTGCTCTTCGTCTGTTTCACTGAATCTGAGTGCAGAAAAGCAAGCAAATTTTAGCAGTACCCTTGATGCTGCCTGCATCTTTGCAGCCCGAAGGGAGCAGGGCTGGTCAGGAGATCTGGGACTAAACACCTCCATTCTTTGCTCATTGTAATTCAGCAGACAAGCACCAAAGCTCTGAGGACAAGCAGGAGTGAGCTCTGGACTGCAGGGCAGCCTGAAGTCACACCACAAAAGCCTCAGCCAGCTGCCTGGCCCCTCTGGCTCTGCAAATACAGGGACCAGCTCTACTGCCACTGTTCTGAGCTCGGCAAACGGCTTTGGATGCAGTTTGAAATATCAACAGCATGATGTTTACGGAAGTACTGTATAACCTTAGAAAATATTTTGGCTTAATGACAGAAACTTGCCAGGCTTAATGGAAACCCAGCATCCAGACAAACACACAATGACAGAGCAGTTTTCACATAATTTGCAGTACTTACTGTTTAGGCAGTAACTTCCACACTCTGCAGTGAGTCAGCACAAAACAAAACAAGAACATTCTGTGTTTATTATTCTAAAGCATAAAAATCTTCTTTAGTCCAATTCCATGCCCACTTTTCTGCAAATGTGCAATCTCCCACTACCATTTACGAAAGTGACTTCAATCACCTGTGAAGGTAGCACTGTTTTCATTATTGGTTTGCTCCAAGTATCTATATTTGTCTGCTCAAAACACACGAAGGGACAGACAGGTGGGACCAGCAGCAAATCCTTCTGCTAGTCCTGCCTCTCAAATCCCAGTGACTCACCAGGTTTTACCCAGGGATCAGCTCTAGCCAAGGGAAAACAAGAGTTTGCTGTTCTATTCCATCTTACAGTTAAAATATAAAAATACCTTCAGCACAGCCCAAGCTTAGACAGAAGATATAAAACCTAGCAATGCCAGCAAAAAGTCTGTTGAATCTTCAGCTAATGATCCATTACAATACAAATCAATATCTCATATACCTCATATCAGCATTGCTTGAGTTTTTAAGTGGTGTGTGTAATTTTGAATAACAAGGTGCAGTCCCTTAGAAGCACTTTGCTTTTTAGGGTTTTTTACAGCAGCCTACCACCAAGAAGGATGGAGACAGCACCTTCACCTCACATACCTTCTGACTGCACTAACCAAAACCATGTTGTGAAACAGAAATGGACACAGATGTGCTTCTTGCCTTAACCATGTCTACACCTCCACAGGTAAGGATCATTTTGAGGAATCTGTTTCAGGTGGTTCTCAAAAAGGCTATCATGGACTGAGGTTCAGGAGCAACCTCCATGCTCTTGCACATTTATCAGAAAACCCTTCAATTTTTGGTGGCAGCTGAGGCTGCACAAGTGCAGGGAGGTTGAGCTGTACCTGAACAGGAGCCACAGGTAGCAGGAACAGAAGTCAGGTGGCTCATGCTTTTGGACACTCCTAAAAATGAATAAAGACTGGATTCACACAGGAAGCAGCACCCAGGGTCTGGCCAAGTCATAGGCAAAAGGTGCTTCAGACTGTCTCTGAAAGCCTGGACACACCCTGAGGTGGCAACAGGGAGGACATGCCAGCCAAGTGGTGCTGGTGCCATGAGCTCAGACACCTCCCTGGGCTCAGCACAGGCCAGGAGCTGAGCAGAGGTGAGGAGCTGCAGTCCCAGCACTGCACACCAAATGGGCAGGCAGTCACACACCCAGGCTGCAAAGCATTCCCTTGACTGACTGCCCCTGGAGATGAGTGGTACAGCTGCAGATACCATCTTGAAGTCAGGAATTGAACACCCTGCACATACCTAGAAAGTCAAAATCCCAATTCTCCTGCCCCCCTCCAAGAAAGTCAGGGTTTTGGCTCTTAGTTAGACCACAACAACGTAAGCAAAGGGGTTTCTTGCATTGCATTTTAACACAATGCTTTTGTTCTAAGATATTGTCTGTTTTGAAGAAAAGGCCAATCTATTCATCACAATTTAACCAAAACCACCACACTTAACTTTGAAATTTATGACTGTGAGAAATGAAGCAGTGGGTGAAGACAGTAATGTCAGCCAGCTCTTCTGAACCGAGTTTACTGTTACATTACAAAACCTTCCCTCAGGAGATTTTTAAGCTCAAGCTTGACAGAAGCGAAATGACTCCATCTAGTGGAACAACCCAAAGCACACTTTTTAAACACTTTAGCAATCTTACCCCTTTCCTGAATCTAAGGTTTGAACTATTACAGTGGCTCTGAAGAAAAGACAGTAATGTGCATGTGGATGTGTCTTCTTCCTTGGTGGTCCCTTTTGCCACACCAAGGCAGGATCTCTGCAGATGGTGAAATCTGCATCAAACAGGAGCAGACCTTTCTGTGTGTGCAAACAGTGTTTGCTGTCAGCTGTATGGAGGATAAAATAACAAGGGCTATCCATGGGCATGCCTCAGGATGTAACATAACTGCTGGCTGGAGGGCCCTGGCAGGAATTCCCCATCTGCACAGCATGGCACTATTAGGGATGTGTATGAAGTGTTAGTGTTCAGCGTTGTTCACCACAAGCAACCAGATACCAGGTTGCTATCTATGGATCCTAGCCCCGTGCTGGGATAACAGTTACCACATTCCTAAATGACAAAACAAATTCTTCCCTAGATACATGGAAAGTGCAGGGATGAAAGGGGAGCTTTGGCCTCCGGCGTTTCTATTTAAAGGCATGTGTACAGTGGCAGTTGTAGGTGCTAAATCTTCCTTATTTTTGTGATCAACTCCAGATCCCTGGGTTGATATCCAGCCATTGTTACCTTTTTGGCAGTGCTGCCCATCGAAGCCCAGGGGACAGTCACATTCATAGCTGTCCTTTTTGGGAACGCAGGTGCCCCCATTTGCACATGGTGAGGTCACACAGGGGTGAGCAGCATTTGCTAGGTTGATTCCAAAAGTGAAATCCTGTTTCACATCAATTGTCCGGTCATTCAAGATAATCTATGTTTAAAAAAAAAAAAAAAAAAAAAAAGTGTGAAAACATATTGTAAAAACTTTCGAATTCAGAGTACCCTACTGCTAGTTAGAAAATTCCTCTGAAAGACTTCAGAAAAGTGTAACTCTCAAAACTTGGCCCAAATCCTATGCTTGTGTGTTTTCCAGTTGCAGAGGTCCAACTCATACTTTTGCTCCCCCTGATCCACAAAGAGATTAATCTCTTTTGTGTCTTGTGAAATAGCCTTAGGCAACCCCTGTAAGGGGTGAAGCTGTGTGGAATTTACCAGGCCTGTGCCTGAACACTGGTGCAATGCTTTGTAGCCCAGCCGTGAGCTGGGATGGTAAAATTAGATGCGTGCTGCTGAGGAAAAGCATTTCTGAGATCAGAAAACCTCCCAGGAGATGAGTGTTGACAACAGGAATACTAAGCAGAACAGCTTGTTTTCAGTAATATTCTATTGCTTTCTAGTATCTCATCTTGCCTGAAAGAAGCTAGAGTTAAGATGAATGAAAAACATAAATAATGACTTCACAAAACTGTTTGTATATAAATGGAAGAGAACTGCTAAATGCTGGGATTTTTCCAATATGTCAGCAGCATATGTTCTCCAAAATAAACCAACATTTGTATAATCTCAGCTGACATCTCGATGAGAGAGATTGCATGCAGGCACAGCATCTGATCTCAGCTACATCAAAATAAGTACATCCTAACAAACAATGGATTTTAAGGCCAGAAATGAGAATGATAATAGTTGCTCTGGCTCCTGCATAACTGGGACAATGCACCATAGGGGATCCTACCCGGAGAAGAGGTTGCATCAAGCACTACACAACTCTATCAGCAGAAAAAACATTCAGTCCTATCATGTAATGGACCAGGAAAGACTCCATTATATTTTCAGCTTCTTTCTAAATTTGGACTACATTGTTCCAGAGGTTAACAAGCCTCCACTCATAAAAACACATCTTTTGTTTCTGGTTTTAAACTTCTATTCAGTTTCCAGCCCTTGTTTCTCATCATGTCTTTTTCTACATAATTCCAGCACCATGTATCCAAAGAAATCTCATCCTCACCCAGGAAGTAGAAGACCACTATAAAGTTACTTCTCAGCCTTATCTGACTAAACTAAACATATTGTGATCTTAGGTCTTTCTATGCACTACCTATTTTCCAGTATTTGGTGATGTTTGCAGCTCTATTTCTGTGCAGCTCTCCAAAATCCTACTATGTGTAAAGCAGGCAACTAAATGTTCCCAGTGCCCAAAAGGCAGGCAGTACTTTTCCTTGGCATCCCATTCACGAGATGAGAATACAAATCCACGTTACTGAGTACTTCATAGAGGTAAGGGCTCACAGTCCAAATTTCCCACTCCTTATCAGCGCCTTTACTCTAGCGTACAACCCCTCACTTTGTAATTGTAACTTGTGTTAATTCCTCCTAGGCTCTCTCTCTTGCACCCCAAATGAATTGTGTTTAGCCAAGTCTACCTGCCTTCCCAGTGATGTTCATGTGTCTGACCTGTTCCCATCACTATTACTCACTCCCCCAGTTTTCCTGAACTTCATGTTTTCTGCTGGGCAGCTGACAAAGACACTAAAAAATGTCAGACCGAGTGATGAAACCATTTACACTGAACTACAATTACTTTTCTGTCCTGGAGCAATTGTTAACCACAGAGTTTATAATTTTTTTTATTAAACACTATGATTAAAAATTTGGTTTTATTTGTTATTTCTTTGCATTAATCTGATGCAATGATTCAATCTTCTAAAACTGTGAGGATTCAGGGCCAACCTTCCAACTTTATCCAAGTTACTTCAAGTATGTTTAGAAAGAAAAACGTTAGTTAAGTTTGCACTTTCATTTGATTATTTACTAGGCCTGATATGAACTGCTCTCTTGCTCAGCTGACCACATGGGATCATCCCTAATGTCTGCCAATAATGGAAAACATCTCCTCCATTCATGTGCCCCACAGAAAATTGTAAGAGGGAAAAGCAGTGTGGTGTGCATTTCCATTGTGGTGTAAGAATGCACTAGGTGGGCTTCTCACTGTGAAATAATCATTTAACCACTTCATAGTGGGCTCCTGGGGGGAAATCCTTGATTATTTTGAATATTGCCAGTTGAATAAGGGCAGGTTTGCACAAAAAACATGCACTGGATGTGACTGAAATAAATGCCCCGCAGTGTGTTTCTCTGGGCACACACCTTCTGGATGCTCCCACTGAAGGGTCTGAGGATCCCAGAGTTCTTCTTCACATCATCGTAATTAGGGACTCCACCAATAAATATTTCAGAGCTGCATTTAATCTGTGTAAAAGCCCCCTGCAAGAAACATAGAGTAACATTTTATTAGAGTAGCTGAAACCATGCTTGTATCTTTAGATTAGCCTGCATGAGTTGTGATAGCCCTACATTAGATGTTATAGCTTATTCCAGTGCCTCTTCTTTGTACAATCAAGAAAGCCATTGTAGGACACTCTTGAATGACTTTACATTATCCCAGCCAGAAGTAGCTGAAAAATCTCAAGCATTTCAAAATGGCAATACTGAAGGAAGAAAGAAAGGAAATTGACTCGTGTTTTCTGACTGCACATCTAGCTTTATTTGCAAAGACTTGAGGTACACTGATGTAAATCTATAACCAGAATTAGGCTCCTAAAGCTAAAATCAGGGAAAAATTCATGCAACAGAGACTCATTCAGTATTTCCAACATCTAAGAGATAACCCACTGTAAGTTATGGGGCTTAATGAAAGGAACATTGAGTTTGCATCAATTATGAGAAGCAGTTGCTCAGGATACCTGATGGGAATATTCAGGGTGCTGGAGTAAACTGAAAGACATTTAACAGCTAAAGACAGAATAACTGTGTCATTCCAGTCCTGCAGAAGTTTCTGTGCTTTCATGGTTGGCAGCTCCCAGCCACTCTCCTCCTGGAGGGTGCAGAACTGCACTGCAGCAGTTAAGAGAAAAAAAATGGGAGCATTCACCTTAACCCATCTACCTAAAGAAGTCCTGAGTGCTTCAGTCAAATGTTTCTCACTCAATTTGTTTCCTGGCAGACAAGTGTAATTTCAATTTATTTAAATTTTTGAAGAAAAGTCAAAGCTTTGATAAAAGTTTTCCAGTTTGCTGAAAAGTCTGCTATGAGATTTTTCTGCTATGGGATCTGGAGTCTGGTTTTCTCTCTGCACCCTCCACTAGGTAAAAGACATTTTCTAAGCAGGTCTAGCCTCAGCTTTTATCCAGGCAGAAAACGTACCTCTGTGCATGCATTTGAGTGCTTAGAGTGAATATTCTGCTTGGTACAAGTACAGTTTCACTTTATTATAAATTTGACTCACCATGATCACTTGGTGAGTGAAGAACAAAAAGCAAGTCATCAACTGTCTGATTGTTCCAGCCCTTAATCTGGCCTGCAAATTACTTTTGCAAGAAGACAAAGAAACAATTCTCTTCAGGCCTACGTTTCCAGGACAATATTCAGAAAGAGGTAAAAAAAGACTGGGCACATACTTCTCAGCACGATATTTCTCCAAATTACACCTCTCGTAGCCCACATGTTTCTCACCAGATTTAGCCACAACAAGTACCAACAAAAGGAAGGTTTTTATCTCAGGAAGATATATGAGCCAGACACAAAAATGTGAGTCCAGTTACGTGTCAGGAATAGGTACAGTTAGATTCCAGTGGGATCCCTGCCTTTATGGGTATCCTTGTCCTCAGAGGGAAGAGCTTATGCATGAATTCCCAGCTCTGGGCTTAACAAAATGTTGCCCTAATGTGTTGAACTAATGTGCCCTAATTGTTTTAAGCTAGTAAGAGCTTTGAGAGCGGGCTGTGCAGTCTGCCATAAAACCACCTACAGTCCAACAGCTGCATTCAAGGCAAGTCTGCCCTAAGCTCACCTCTGCCATCCCTTCCACTGGCTTCTGCTTGTCCACCTGTAGGATGCCGTTCTTTGCCGTGCGGGACACTCGCAGTTCGTGCCACTGACCCAGACTGACAGGTTCTTCACTCCTGTTTCAACGGCAAGAAAAATTTTCAAGCGTGTAACACTGCACCTTTCCAATACTCTGTAATGTTAACAAGTAAAGTCCTCTGGGATGATTTTCTAAATAAAAAAAAAGTATCAGCCACTGTGATTTTCCCTTTTAAGAAAGTAACAATCCTCTGAGCGCCATCAGCAAAGACCATATTTCTTTATGCTGTACTCCTCTGAAAAAAAAAACCCACCAAACTCAAACCCAAAACTCAAAAAAAAGAAAACAGTCTTATTTTCATTGGTTCCTTATTTTCTTTGCATATTGAAAAAATACAGAATACTCATTAATCTCCATCCCTTTCATTATTTAAATCCTCTATCATACTTCCACCAAACTCTTTCTCTTCTAGGCTGAAAGGCCCTGCTGTGGAAAAGCTTTGTGGAAGATGTTTCATTCTCTCTCCTGGATATCAAAACTACTCTTAACAAGCGCTCTGGTTTTATTTTTAAACAAAATGCTACCACCAGAGCACACACTTTAGCTACCTCTGTGCTAGTTTTTCTCTTCAGTCATTTATAACAAGTAAAAATGAATTTTTGTCTCAGCTGTACATCCTCATTTCATTAAAAGTTTCCCACTTAATGGTTGGCCTAGCCCTACATTCTTCATCCTCTTTTAAAACAGAACTACTTTGTGTTGGCTTATCAGCTCTATTTATGCATCCTGTTACATTGACATCTACACACATACACGTGCAGCCTTGATGCTGCACGTAAAAGGGAAGTAATTAAAAAATTATCCTAATGATCTGATGAGGTCTTGGCTAGGAACAATAATCCCCAGTTGTGCAAAGTATTCATCAGTCTCAAAGGAAGCATTTTTAAACAGTTCTTACAATCTTTACTGCATAGCCCTAATATGAATAGCAGCCTGTATGAAGGGCAAAACCACATTCCCCTTCACAAGTTCTGTAGATCTTTGTATCTTGCTTTCAAATGTCATTTTACTACACTGGTTAAAGCATTCTATGTCTAAATGAGATGTTGCAGCCCTTCCTCAGAAGGACTGAAAACTTGTGTTTGATTTGCCAGCCAAGCTGGAAAAATCAGAACTGTGTTATCTAGGACCCCTCAGACTTCCTAGCTTCAGTGAAAAAATACAAAATTTCTGGGGATGAAATAATTCTGTATTTTCAGAATACTTACATTTTAAAATAACACCCCACACATTTTGAAATATAAAAAATGGAAAAAAAAATTAATTTGAAATAGTGAGTCAACAGTGATTCAAATGCTGATTAAAAAAACTTGCATAATTTAAAAAATGTGAAAATGTTTTACTCTTTTTTTTCTTAACAATCAACATCAATTTTGAAATCTTTCCATTGTGTTTTTTTTCAATCCTTCAAATTCTCTTAAAGCTCATTTTAATCTATTTTGATGATGCTGGCAGTAATACTTTACGCTTCTGAATGACACTTGGTTCAGAAAACCTCCATTAAAAATATCATCAAGCAATGCCAGTCACTTGTCCTCCTTCTTATGTAGCACCATTTAGGGTTTAACTATCTTGAGTAAATCAACAGCTAAGGAAATCTAATCACCTTAAAGAAATGAATGCATACATATAAAGGAACCAGATAGGTTTGGCTACATAGTAAGCAGCAATATTAACATTATCTCCTCTGCTGCTTAGGTCATCATCATGCTAACCCTCCTGCTTGCTAGATTTAATTACAATCAGGGATGATTAAGCCTTGCAGACTCATCACTTCAGAGCTGCAAGCTCTTTCTTGAAATCATGGGCTTTTTGAAACCAGCATGAGTTTGGTGACACCTTCTTCTGGTGTTTGAACACTCATGTACTGCGGGACTACTTTTTCCCTTGTAAACCAAAGCTTAAAAAATATAGCAGATCATGAAGATCTTGATTCTGTGACTGCTTGGCCAAGGGAAATCCCAGGAAAATCCCTCTGAGACATTTCAGTGCTCAGGTTCTACATCTGCCCACCCACTCAGCATCCCTTCTCCCTCTGGAGCCCCCAGAGCACACCCCAATGCTGCTTCCATCCTGGGATACATCAGGAAATTACCTGATTTTACTAGCCTTTACTAGCATCAGCTCTCCTACTGCTGCTGCTGACATACACAAATAAGCTTGCCTCATCCTAATTATAAAGTTATTATGGCTGTGTTCTGATTATATTATAACATCTAACAGCCTGGTGGTCCTATGGCAGAGGTTATCAGGATGACCAGAGCTATACCACTGTCAAAGACAAAGGATAGGCATGAAGTAGTATGACTAAGACAGACTTTTAAGTGGACATTGACCAGGCAGGCACAAAAAACAGGGAATCTATTTGTCTTATTTAATCACTGACAGAGCTGATGACAGGGTGCGAGTTGCACATTTTATCTAGAAAAAAGAGCTAACAACAGCCTGACAACTTCCAATGAAGCCTGATGGTCACCTGAGCCTCGCCCATTACTCAGCTATCTCACCACACTCTTTTCCTCCAGTGCATGTAGCTCAGGCAGCAGCTGGCTTCCAGCTTGCTCTTCTGCTTTCCAGTGGAAAGGGGCAGTTTCTACTCCCAGGCACATGCTTGTGGCTCTTACTGTATTTTATAACCCTACATATCAGTTAAACTTCAGTACAAGGTGTTCTGAAGTGCTACAGTATTCTAGGAAGGATTCTACTTTAATATTTTATGGTTGGCAGTAACAGGAATTAGAGGGCTGCAATCAGTAAAGATTGAAGGCTGTTGTAAGAAGGGCTATTCTGAGTTGGAGAAAAGGTCTCCAAAATTAGCTATTTCTGCCACTTTTCAGCAAGAGAATAGAATAGGGCAAGTATGAAGCGATTCTTCCCTTGATATATCCTCCCAGCTTCCGGCAACTTGTCATTTAGCAATTTCCTGAGTCAGAGGCTGCATCCGTACAATTGTGTTTGATCTCCCTCAATGGAGCTTTCTTCAAATTTGTGCAATTTTTTTTAACCTATTTATAGTTTTGGCATCTGTAACTTGCTGTGACAATTAGTTTCCACAACTTATTTATGTACTCCTCTGAAAAAAAAAAAACAAAAACAAAAAACAAACAACCAAACCCAAAGAAAAAAGTGTTATTTTCTTTGGTTCCTTATTTTCTTCGCATATTAAAAAAATACAGAATACTCATTAATCTCCATCCCATTCATTATTTAAATCCTCTATCGTATCTCCACCAAACTCTCTTTTCTAGGCTGAAAGGCCCTGCTGTGGAAAAGCTTTGTGGAAGATGTTTCATTCTCTCTCCTGGATGTCAAAACTACTCTTTTTAATTTTGATTTTTTTCCTTCTGAAATGATGTGACCAGAATAGCAGCGAGTTTTGAAGAGAGGGTGCATTGTGGGCTTCAGCAGAGACATCCTTCCTTACTCCATTCCTAATAAGTCTGTTTCTGTATTTGTCTCTAAACAGCTTGCTGTTGCTTCCACAGAACTATCCATGATGACTCCAGGATCTTTCTCTCTCTGACAACACTAACAGTTTTTCCACAGCTGTGCTTTGTTAGGCTTGTGCATTATTTTGCATTTGCTCCCTTGAAATTTCATATCTTGTTTTGTCTGCAAAACTGAACGAGTTTGTTTGCTTGAGTCCTCATTCAGTGTAATATCAGTACATTTTCCCTAATCACAGTATAGTCAAAATTCCTGATGCCCATCCACAGGAATCATTGGTATGCAAGATTTGCAGACAGTGTACACATTTTCTATAAGTTTTACATAGATAATTTCTAAATATCAGGTCAGCCTGGTCAAACTGGCAGCCTCCTGGGCCATATTCAAGATTCTTAGTGCCTCTCTTCAGCCCAGTGCCTTTTTAGAAAGCCCAGGAACAGCTGCCCAGTGACTGGGCACTCAGTTACACAGGGAGAGAGAGCAATGTTTTTGAGGCATTTCATTGCTTCTATCCTCCTAGACACTAATTTTAGGATGCAATGAATCACTCACAGAAGGTTTGTCTGGGAACCTTGGTGACTAGGTTAAACCACATTTTTATGTTGTAGACAGCTTATGTTGTATAAATTGGATACTAGCCTCAGGTCCCTCAAAACACAGCACTATGAGGAAGTGGAGGGACATGGTGGTGTATCTTCCTGTGCCTCCTCCAGCCTGGCACCCCGCTTGAAACTGGAAACCAGAAAGGAGGATGCTCACGTGAGTGTCAATATTGTGAAATCCTGTGGCTAGAAAGTATATGCATAAAATATTTATAGATCCCCTAACCAGCCATGGTGCAGTGTCATGGGGGCAAGAAGGGAATTACTGCAATACCATACAGACACAAATGTAACATCTGTAGTAAGACAAAGCACAAAACTTTGAAACATAAACTGATGCAGGAAGAAAATCCTGTCCTCTTGACCACAATTTTAGTGATTCTGTGCTTCCTTAGAAGCAGGCACTAGAGACTAAGGGGCTCGTACACCTCATCATAGGCTGTGAGTCTTTCCAGTCCACTCCTGTCCTGGATCAGCACCGTGGCACTGTTGGGAAGGAAACACAGGCAGCACCATTTACCTGATAACAGCTGTTCCTGAGCCACAGTCGAACCTGAACTCCACGTAGCCAGCCACCATGTTAATGGAGAGGAAGTCCTTGCTGTCTGTGTCATAGCTGTACAAAAGGACACCAGTCTCCAAATCCGGGCGGAATGTCAGCTGAAACTCCATGAAGGAAAGGTAATTCTGTGGTTCCAAGGGCCAGGGTGTGCTAGCAAATGATCTTAAGGATTCGTTGAACTGAGGTATGGCCAAGGTGAGTGCTGGAAATCCAGAAATCACAAGCAGGTCACTTAAGGCTCAAACATAAAGGATTGACTCTTAGCCATGAGTGTCTGTTCCTTGTGTTAAGTATTTAAGCTAATGCTTAGCAAAAAAAACTGACTTTTTTTTCATCTAAATTAAAAATATTTTCTAATCTTACCCAATACTACTTAATCCCTTCCTTTTCCAGGGATGTATTTGTACTGTAAAGCATTGTATACCTTTTCTTTGGTGATTTATAACAGTGCCTTTCAAAGTAGTAAGCATGCACACAGTGGGTGGTGGCATGAAAAGTTCTACAGCATAGAAAATAGTTGCATGTATTTTACTACTTGTATCTCTGATACTAGCAGGAAATTGACATAATGTGCTTTACATTTCAAAATACACAACTGACACTGGCTTTAAGAGAAAGATGGGTATTTTAGAATTTTTTAGAATTAATGTGCAGCTGTGGAGTGGTACAATATTTTAACTTCTGAACAGGAATTTCAAGATGCTTAAGCACAGTTAGTTTAAATAAGCAAATAGGTTTGAGAGCTAATTACAGATCTAATCACGGATTATGCAGGAGCTGGATGTAGCCCCAAGCAGTAAGGGAAGGGTTTCAGTATGTGACTTTAAAAAGATGAAGTAACAAGTATTGTCTTTTGTCAGTGTAACAGTATGAGACCTCCTTGGTGGTCTCTAAGTGGAAAACACGTTGAACACTAAATAACACACACAAAGGAAGGGAGGCAACCCAGCATCCACTCACCTTCCTCACAATGATGACCTTTAAATCCAAGAGGACAAAGGCAAATGTAAGAATCTGCTTTGCTTGCAGTACAGGTGCCACTGTTGATGCAGGCTGCCTCATCACAGATGCCACTGCTACACTCACCTAAACATAGGAGTCAGAACATCAATTTTTCGGAGAAGTTGGTCAAAGAAGATTTATTTGGCTGTTGATTGCGGCTACTAACCAACACAATTGGCTCTTCTGCCTAGATTCTTTCCCAGTTTGTCAAATGGAGTGCAATTTGGACAAGAGAACTTGATTATTAGGATTTTTTTTTTTTTTAATATCAGACAAGCAAGAGCCCTTATAAATAGCAGAAAGTAGCCCTTACAAACAAACCTTGATAGATGTAACTTTCTATCACTCCCTGGATTACTTATTGTCTGCTCTTCTTCCTATTTCCTCCTAAGATACATATTTCTCTAAATTGTTTACAAGCACCATGCCTTGTTTAATTTCAATTATCTTAAGTGCTTCTTTGCTCACTGCAAATTCATGCCGTGCTGAGCATGGGAGGTGTTACTCATCATCAACTAATCTTATTAGCCAAAATGAGATTGTCAACCCTCTTGTCCACACCAAAAGGGATCCGTATCATCAACATATGGGCTTTTTAAGAAACATCTCTGCTATGCTGGCACAACAACTTAAATAACAAGGAGGTTCTTTCTTCTTGCTGGATTTTAGCTGAAATTGTTGTAGAACAAATAAATTCTCATTTGCTTCTTAAAACTGGTCTCGATAAAGTCAAACTATACAACCGTCAAATGTGCATCGACTGAAGTTCTTGTTGAATTTATTTTCTTCTTTAGTTTCTGATCAAATAACTCTCTCCTTGTCAATAGTAACAAACTGAGTGTATACATTAAGAAAGATCAAGTAAGACTTTTGTGGTGTACAATGGTAAGCACACCATTTGGAGTGGCTTAGTGTTTTACAGCAAACTAAGAATTACACATTTATTTTGAGGGACTGTGATTGAAGTATCACTTCTGAGATGACAAAGGCTTCATGAGGCAGCTCTGACAACAAAAGCTGGGGGAACAGTTTTGCAATTTGAGGTGATTAAGAGAAGTCTTGAAAAACTATTGCAAGAAGGGGATATGCCCTTTTTTTGTTTGTTTAAACACAGCACCCTGATTGCAAGAACGGTTTCAAGAGCAGGTCTCTACATCTTCAGTAAGGCACAGGTGTTTGAACAGCACCAGCTCTACAGTTTGAATTCCCATCCCAAAGCTAGAAAGACAACCACAAACAAATATGCAGATATAAATGGCTGATGTGCTGTTCCATCCCAATCACTCTGGTCCCCACAGTGGAAAACAATCTTTTCTAACTAACTCAGGGCAGAAGAAGTAACAGCTCACAGGTCATCTGGTACAACCCCCTGATAGACCAGACTTGTCTCATATTGCACACCTACAAATCTGCTACCAGGACCACTTTTCATTGTACAGAGGGAAGGTCTGAGTACAGCAGCCATGGCACAGGACTCCGGGGCTAACCTGAGGACAAAACATACAAGTCCCCTGAGTAGGAAAAAATGCTCCTTCTCCATGGAAGGGGACAGTTACATCTGCCCCATGCCCAGCCACAGGACATGGGGTGCTGGCAGTGCTCATTGAGCTATCTTTTCCCTTTCTGGCCTGCACTGTGATGGCCACAAGTGAACCAAGGCAGGACAGGTATCTTGCCCCTCAGATCCCTAATATACTCACCAACTATCGTGACACTGGCAGAATAGCACTAGCTCTATTCTATAGGCAAAGAAGCAGAGTCAAGACGTGTAAACAGGGATCTCTATGCATCAAGTGTGAAGACACAAACAGAAAACCAAGACAATGTTCATCTTTTCTGCATCTGCTCCAGTGTTAATCAATGTCAGCAGTATGTTCAAAGAGATCAGAGTTAAACAAAGTCTTGGAGAAACAGAAAAGAATGAGCAAGACAACAGACCAGTCCTGGGATCCCTTGTTTGAGAAACAGCTTGAAGTGAAGCAGTGTTGGTATTTAAGGACAGGCTGTCTCCCAATGTCCCAGACTTTTCACAGTCTTTGGGCCAGCATAGGTGAGGTGACTGTGCTGAAGAGGCAAACCACAAGTGTGGTGGCTGCATTTGCTTGGCTGCAATGGCAGATGAAGAAGGAGAGAAGCTGCAGCAGGGGTCCTGGATCCTGCCATGCCCACTCCAAACCACAACCTCCTCTCTTGGTCCCTCAGCTCATGGTCCAGTGGGACCTCTGCTGTAGCCAGAAGAGAGAGCAAAGAGATGGATGGACCCCTCTCCTCCCCACTCTCAGTTCTGGGATCCATATAGCACAGCACTCCTGATTTATATACTATACCAACAGAAAAAAAAAACTCCAAGTGACTGACTGACCGGCAAAAGTCATTCCTAGACCCTAGCAGAGTTTACTTGCAGTTTTTTTATTTTAAGTTATACTTACATGACCTATTGTTTGCAAGTCTCTTCTGGCACAGTTTCATATAAATGTGTGCAGTCACACAAGGACAGAAAGGCTTTATCACTCAGCTTCGAGTCACACATGGCAGAGCAGGGCATTTATTTTCATTGATGTTGATTGTTAATGCAGTAGCATGTGGAGCATTCATGGATGGGAATGAAGCTAGCTGCATCCCAAAAGGCAACAGAGATTAAGGCTACAGAAGTTTAGCAGGGCTTTCATCTGTCTAAATTCCACAGATTCTCACTCTATTGTGAAATTACACTCTGCATCTAAAATCTTACTCTTTTCAGAAACTGTTTTTTGGGCCAGTCTGTTCTACCCCTATATTGAACAGAAGTTTGGCCATGTCGTCTAGAGAATACAGAGCAATTGTTAAGAAGTTTCTCATAAATCATTTCCTTCTTGGGATGTCAAATGCATAGCTACAGAAGAGAAGAAAGATGACTTTGTGGCTGAAGCACAGCAGGGAGAGTTCAGTGGTATGGAATCTATTTCTTCTCACTGTTACCACTTGCCTTCTGTCTTGGGTTTACTCTTATACTGGGATTAAAGCAAGGATTTTGTTGCCCTGCCTTTTTTCAAGTATCCCTTAAATGGATGAAATAGATGAATAAATACGACAGGACTAGTTAATTAGCTTTCCTACTTCTCCATCTTCTACTCCGGAATGGTAAAAGGGAAGGGAAAGCAATGCTATAGTAACACTTCATAAAGCTGCTGGAAGTATTTATTCCAAGCTATTTTTAAATCACACCATGACTCTGGATAGCAAAACAAAGGATGGTATACAGGGAGGCCTATATGCTTCATCAGTGGTCGGGTGTAAGACAGAAAACCCTCTGTAACATCCACAGGACTGCTCTGGGTCTGAGAGATCCATGTATTACTTTGGACAAGTGCAATGATGTTTTTAGGCAAAACGCATCTTGTTGGGTCTGTATTGTATCAAATGCAAGCTCAGCATACATACTATTGATTTCTGATGACATGACTTGTCAGTCACAAATGCTGACAGATGCTGGCAGAAGTACTGGAGCAGTTGTAATGATAGCTGCAACACAGATCTTACTGTTTGCTCAAGAAAATGGGTTTACTATTTATTGTGCACACTAAGTGTGCCCACAAAGGGCTTGCTTGAGTGGTGTGATGAACTGTCCCACCCCAGACCCAGCAAGATCAATGTGCAAAGGAACAGAGGAAAACCAGGCCAAAAACAGAGACCGCACCTCCCACCTCCCAAACCTGGACCACTGCTCAGTTTGTTCCAACAGGATAAAAAGCAACCCTGGGTTAGTCAGTGATTGAAGAGCCCACACCGTGACACTCACCCACGTCAGCACCACTGAGAGCTTTCCCTAAGGGCCAGGGTCTCATATCGATGCTCTTCCCATTGATGCTGAGGGACTGGACGCAGCCCTGGAAGCCGCGGTTGGTGCCGGTGGCTCTGACCAGCCAGTAGACGCTGGGAGCACCGCCAACATAGAAGGGAGTCTGGAAGGTGATCTTGCTGTACTGGCCCTGAGGGGAGAGCAGAGCACAGCATGCTGTCTAGCAGATATAACACAGGAGAGCTCATTAAGCCACAGTGGTTTACAATCAATTTTTTCCCTCCACGAAGAACTGTGTCAGGGAGTATGTAGGTTGTTCATTGGCAATTCCTTCCCCTTAGTCATTCCCCAAATCAGTTGACCATTTGAAATCAATCTTTTTCACCTGCATCCCATCATGGTAACATGAACTACTAAAAGCACAATAAAAAAGACTAAAAATTACTGTTTTGAGGAGAAAGTGTGGTCTGTCTTTTGCTGCAATTTCTTCCTTCCCTTTTGCCAAAAATTGTTTGTCCTCTAAACCCTAAGCCCTGAGGGACAGACCGGTGAGATATTGTCTTTTGGACAGAACCCAGCAAGTGTTCCGTATTGATTAATAATGAAATTACAAAAAAGAGGTAAAAAACAAAGAAAAGGAAAAAAACAATAAAATCACAACTTCAGCAGGATTCTGCTCACTTTGCCATTGCTAAATGTACTGCCCATCTCTTTAATAAATCTATAGAAACCTATATATGCAAGTTTACTAAAATTTCTACAGTGCAGAAGAAAGAACAAAAAACATCAAAAACCAACAGAACCTTTTTGGACCACTGACCCAAACTCCATGCTATTGTGGCCAACTGAGTCAAAATTCCTTCCACAAATTGATCAAAACATAACTTTTGCCTCCTAGTCAACAGTTCTTTCAAAACCCCACAGACCTTTAGAAGAAAACATTCAAAATTCTCAGTTATTCAGGGCCAGTTTTTACCAACCCGTGCTTTTGGCAGCAGTGACCTCTCGCCTAAAATCTTTCAGGATTTTTCACCCCTGCCCCTCCCCCACAGCATTTATAACAATAAAAATTCTATCACCATAGCCTGTATTTTGCCAGGCTAAATAAGCTGAGGTTATTGAGTCTGCAGGTGTTCACTTCCACAGCACGCTGCAGAAACTGTACACATCTCTCCTGATTCACATCTGCCCTTTGCATGGCCTCATAGCAGTGGTAACAGCAACACATGACACACTGAAATTCTTCCCTCTGTCATTTCCAGCTGATGAGAACTCAATGCACTGCAATTTTTTCCCTTCAGTGCCTGCACATGAAAGTGGAAAGTAATAAGACGTCTGAAGCTGCTTTCTTTCAGGGCTAGGGATGGCATGTTAATAGTGGCTATCAAAGGAAAGACATCTGAAACAATTTTAAATTGCCTTTTCTTCCAGTGCCTTGATTTTGTTTCCTGGCCCAGCAACAGATGAGCAAGTCAAAGCATCTTCCTGTATCACATTTTATCTTGTCAGCCTTGCATGAACTCACTGGTGTCAACATGAGTCAGGGCAGAATGTCTGTCTTCATTACTATACTTAAACCTCTGTCCAGAATATGCATGTAATTACACCTCTGTACACAAATCCCATGAGGGTATATGCATATAACACATAATACATACCCATACACACATATGCATCTTATTTTTATGTCTCCTCAGAGAGCAGTGCTCTGAGGCTTGAAAAAGAAAGCAATCGGGGACAGCAGCTGTACAATTTAGTAAACTTCTGATAGCCTGTATTTGAGACTAGTATAGGGTAGTGAAAAGGTGGCAGAGCAAACATAGAGCACAACAGGGAAACTATGATGGGATTCAGCCCTGAGATATTTATCTCTGTGATTTCCAGACTACGTATTTGGAAGAGTAATCTGTACTCTGATCCTAGTTCACTAAATAACCTAACACCAATAAATAAAACTGCTCCTTTTAAACCTGATCAGGCTTCTGGCAGCAAGAAAAGAAAAAGCATCATAACCTTGAGAGACCCCAAGATCAAGCCACAGGAGCAGGATTACCAACCTGAGATTTTCCTGTCACTGGAGCATTGTTGTCCATTCTGAGCCAGCCATTCACCCCATCTCTGAACAACGTGACACTGTGCCAGTTCCCCAGCTTGATTTTGTTTTCACTTGTTATGACTCCAACTCCAGTGCCACAGTTGAACCTGGGAGCATGAGACGTAGAGGGGCAAGGTGACAATCTTACATTAACCAAATAACCAAAAGCTGGTTTTTAACTCCAAATATTCTTTTGGCAGTCAGGAACCTCTCTGCTCCACACTGCACAATAGCACAGGAAAATCAGGCAGCAAGTCTACATAAGATCTGTTCCAAGTTTCAAACTTCATTGTCTGTCTTTGTAAAGTGGAAAAGATTTTGCATTCTCTGTCCATACCAAGCACATTGCTAAGCTTGCCAACAGCTGAAGCTGTTTCAAGATGGAGGGTATTACAATCTGAGTTCCTGCTATCACAGTAATTTCTCCTGGGAACTTTTCTAGCTCTCTGGTGAAAGGCAGTGCCACATTAATAACTCCCCTACTCTATTTGAAACTCAGCACTGATTGACAGGAAGACCCCCAGGAGAGCTGAATGTGCACAAAATGTCCTATTTTCCCTGACTGTCATGCAGCGCAGGTGAACAGAAACACCACTAAGTCACATTACTCACTTTGTAATTCTCCACTTTCACCCTCCCCAGTAAGGAGATCCTGGAAATACTCTTTCACTTGCCTCACATCTATCAGACTGCAAGAAACACTCTTCATTTAACAAACCTGAACAAGGTACCATCTAAACAAGGTATGTAAGCTGAAGTTCCTGGCATTACATCCTTTGTTTTGCTACATTATCTGCAAGGTTGGTTTTTTTTTTTCTGTGAAGTGAAAAACCCTCACTCAATATACCATCAATGTATCATCAGTTTAGCAAATGCAGTGGGTCACTGGCACTTCTGGTAACACAGCTAAGAGCCCCAGACAAATGCCTGGAGGCATTTGATCATTTGGCCTTTATACTGAGGCCTGAATAAAAGAGCTCAACATGTTCACACACTGAAGGAGGATGAGAGAAAAAGGTATTGAAGAACTCTTAAAAGAAATTATGCTGTCCATTTGGTGCACTGTATGGGGCAGAAGTCAAAGACACTGGAGATATTCATCACATACAGCAGACCCAGGAGGCAGCAATAGCCCCTTCTCCTTACATCAGATTTAGGATGGAGGTTTTTACCTGAACTGGAGGCTACGTCGGATAATTGCCAGTGACATAAAATCACCACGACCATGTTCATTTTCTCCACAGTACAGCAGCAAACCATCTTCAGATTCAGCCTGAAATCATTGCATCAACATGAAAAATCAAAGCCTCACAAATTACAGATAAAAGCAAGAAGCAGTGGGAGACTTTTCTCCAGAAAAGGGTCATCATTTTTCAGAATGAGTTTTTAACTTACAGAATCAGAAATTGTTTGATCAGTTTTAAATCCTGCATTTGAAAAACCTAGAAAATCACTGCCTTAATGGTTAAACAATTTAAGACCACCTCTTAAAGTGTGGTACTATCAGACCTGAAAAAAAGCCTGGAAATATTAAAGACTGTCAGACATACCCCACATGAGACTCCTGAGTAAAAAGTCTAGCAAGAATGTCCTAGCAAGCCTGGTTAAGTGTAGACACATCAGACTTACTGTGCATGAATGCATACACCCAACTTCACAGGTTCCATGAGACTGACTCTCCTCAAGCCAAACAACCTGTGCAGGCAGCATTTCTCCACATGCTCGTAACAGCTGACACAGTGGCTTTTTGCAGCCATTCTGCATTTTAAAATGGCAAATTGCCAGAGGAGTGTAAGATCACCACCAAGGCAACTGATGCTGCTGCTTTAGTAACAGCCTCCTTCCCAGAGTGTGGGGCTGGTGGGTCTGCTTTACGTGGGGGTGAGGATGCATCCAAGAGCTTGGCCACCCTCCCTAGAGGCAGCCCTACATGTTCTGTCCATAATGAACAGACAGCTTAACACAAGCCAGCGTGGGATGTATCCCCACTTTAGACCTGCATTTTAAGTAGTATGGTATTCTGAATGTATTAATAGCCTACATCCCAAATTTCAGAGGGGGGAAATAATGCCCACTGAAATCCTGCAGGGTGGGAAAAGAATACTACATATAGGGTAGTTCTTTGCTCAGTATGACAAGATCATAATCTCTTGTCCACAAAAATAGTGCACATCACGTTCAAACTCTTAACTCACAAAAATTCTGTGTGCTCTTCAGCCTGTAGCTCATCCATGTGACTATAACCTTGCCAGTGTACACTGCTGCTGGTCCACAGGGACCAGTCCCAGGGATTCTCTCATGTAGTGCCTACCAACAATGGATGAAAACCCTTCAGCTGCTTACAAACCTCATTTACATTCACTGAGGGTTAAGCCAGATCTTTGCAGATGAAGGTTAGGCACAGGTTCACTACATTACACTGAAGCTATACTGAAGCTAAGTTACTGTTCTAGTTCCACGGCATCAGAGTAAGTAAACAGAATTTAAAGTGCCAATGTGAGAATTGCTTAAACTTACCCTGAATTCAAGGGTAATTTGAAATGTCTGATAGGACTTTTTCAGTGGTTCAAAGGTGATATATGAGTAGCCAGAGAACTGAGGATACTGGATACTAATGTCTGAAAAGCAAAGAGGGAAGCATGTTATTTAGCAGTTTTCTTCTATATAAAAACCAATATACACGTTTAGTACTAGACAATATCAGGTAGCAATGCAAGTCAGAGCTCCTCCAGAGACTACCATTAGTCAGCAGCAGTCAACAATTAGTTAACCTATTGCCTTTCCCTCCCACCACTTTTTACAGCTAATTCCTTTATTCCCAAGGACCTGGTGAACTTGGAAACAAACAGGATACTGAGGGCCAAATAATGCTCAATAGTTTCATCTGAGAGTTCAAAGGAAATTTCTCCAGGTTTTCATCCTTGTTATAGAAGACAGAACCCATCAACTTTATCTTCTTTTAAGAAAGAGAGGACAAAGTAATTTTCTGTTCTGCAGGATTACAAAAACACACGTGGGAAATACGGCCAGACTCTAGGCAGCATTAGTCACTGCTGCTCTTTAGCTGCTGCAGCCAGCATCTGGAGAACCACTGGATGTCTCATAACAGCCCAGCAGCTTCCAGCACTTCTCTCAAGTCAGCTCAGGGCAGAAGCTAAAAGGAGTGATGGGGAGAAGAGAGTCCCTGCAGGCATCTTTCCATCCCTGGCTGCAACAATGGCTCCTTTTATTGCTCTTGTCAAATGGGATTATCAACCCTCACCCTTTGCTGTCTTGTGTTAGACCCTGACCCTGAGAGAAAATGAAAA
Organism: Phylloscopus whistleri; assembly: GCA_017589585.1. NCBI lineage: Eukaryota > Metazoa > Chordata > Aves > Passeriformes > Phylloscopidae > Phylloscopus > Phylloscopus whistleri. The sequence goes on along the minus strand of JADMLD010000110.1, from coordinate 1,009,987 downwards.
TCACAGACACCTTACTGCTAGCCACTGCCAGCTGTAAAATTACCTTTGCAGCTTATTTTCCTATGGAGCACTGAGGACAGACACAGTTTCAGGCCTGAGATTTTATATTTACAGTGGATTTAAGTCTAATGAGGAAGGAAGGATGAGGAGTCCTATTCCTCTTTGCTATTTAAATACTGAGTGTGTTTTCCTCACTCAGTTTTTGAATCTGGGTAGAGCTCTCTCCTTGGTTTTGCTTGCAAGGCATACTTTTTAGGCTGAGGTAAAGGGGACTGGTGCTATAAACCTGAATGCAGCCTCAGAGAACAATGATCTCATGTCCTGATCGCAAGCAGAACTGACTGGACCAGAGTGCCATGCAGATGCTGAATGTGAAGAAATGTCTGCTTCATTCAGATTAATACATTATTTAACAATACTGGCTGCTGAAGACAAACTCAGTACAAAGAACTATTGGCACATGATGCTTATTCTGGAATAACACACTCCCCTGTGAAAAATGGAGGGTTTGGACTCATGGTAACAGACCACTTTACAAGCTGTATATGGCCTTGTCAGTTCAAATAAATTCTCAACTCCTCATACTTGATCAAGGCCTAAAATCATATCTGCAGCTGTTCCATGTCGCTGAGTCACAACAGATTGTTTTCAGAAGGAGCTCTCTGTTCCAGCACTCCAGTTTGAAGAAGATAAAGCACCCCCAGTGTCTGTATCCCTGATGCATGACACTGTGACACAGGAAGGTCTAACACGACCCTGTGGAAGAAGGTCCCTGATGCTCTGCTGTATGGCAGGCTCTTGGCAGATCAGATCAGATCAGATCAGCAAGCAGAGGGATGGACTGACCAGCTCCTTCCTAGCTGAAGGAACACCACCACCACAACCAATGGGATATTTTCTCTTCCTGAGCCCTGGCATTCATCTGACCTCTTAGTCACCAAACCAGAAGAACAATTACTTTGTGGGAAAAAAGTGACCTGCTTATGGCCTGGTGAGGGAGCTGGACTGGCTTACCAGGTGATCTGTTCAGTGAAAGGGTGAGTTTAGGTCTCTAGAGGGAAAGAACAGGAAGGCAGCAAGTGAACAAGAAGCAGGACAGCCTCCTTCAGCTCAGCAAGTTCTTGCCATGGCTCAGCTGCCCTGAAAAGAGGCAATAGGATGGGTGGCAAGTCCTGATTGAGTCAAAGACATTTCCTTACATTGACTCCGCCTTCAAGCCATGCTTTTTGACGTGGGGATGAGACTTTGTTCCTCCCTTGTCCCAGTTTGCCCAACCTGAATGCTGCACTGCAGACCTGCAGACCATGGGGAAAGTCTCCTCTGGAGGTATTTTTAGAAAGGGAGTGCTCTCACATCCCTGCTGTGGGACCAGCATCATCTGGACCACACAGAAAATGGAGGTGGTTCAGGGATTCAGCTGCTGCCAAAGGGCAAGCGTCAAAGAGGGGCTGAATGTCTTCAGCTTCCAGCTGACGGTGCCTTGATTGGATCCTGCCACACTTGTGTGATTAATAACAGACCTGCTCCATCATCCCGACTCTGAGGTGGGGGAAGGAGAATTAACCTCTCCTGTGCATCTTTACACAGCTTCTGCATTCAGCTTTACTAAGGAATAACTTTTTCCCACTTCACTTTTAAAGCTAGGATTATGATTCTTAAACGTGTAGCAGTAATTTAAGCAGTAATTAACAATTCACTGCGGAAAAAAAAGCAAAGGTGGTGATGCCTGAACTGTGATTTGCCCCTGCTAGGGATCCAAAAGCCCAGCCGGCTATTCCCAAAGCGCACACTGGTGGGTTCTCTGCAAAGCTGCCCCCTGACCCGGACAAAGAGCAGCCAGCAGCAGTGGGCACACAGACACCTGCCTTCCTCGCAGGCCTCCCCTGCCTTGCCCAGGTTGCAGTGGCAGCGCGAGCCGCCCCGGTCGTAGTCGTTGATGCAGAAGCTGTCTGCGGAGCACACGGCCTCGTCGCAGGGCAGGTCAAAGAGGCGCGCGGCAGAGGACAGGCTGCCCCGCCTCGCTGCCCACACCGTGGTCGCCCTCGCTGTGGTCGAAGGCTGTGTGACGGCACGAGTGGAAGTAGTGGGCTCAGAAGTGGTTGTAAGGATCCGTGACAGGAGCCTGGAACTAGACCCTGGCGTGACCTTAGTTTCGACCAGAAATTTTCTGTTGCCTCCTTTAATAGCAGGAAGTGGTCTGAGCTGAAAGGAAGAAAAGAAACCCCAATTAGTAAAACTAAAATGCTATGGGGAAATTAAATTAAATTAATACCTTTCAAGATACAGATCTGAGGCAAAGAACTCATTCTCAGTGAAGAAAAAGAAGTGATCACATCACTATATCTAAGCACTTAGTATCAGATATTAAACTTCCTGACAGGACCAGACACTTTAAAATATCCAGACTATAAAGAAAACAGAAGTGGCAAAGAGAAATCTTGACATTTACTTCTTCTATATAAATGTCGTAGTCTGAATCATCAATATCAAATCCATCACCATCACCAGTCACTGTGTCTGTGATGTACCGATGCCCATAGCTTCCACTTCCTAACTCCTCAGAGCCTGAAAAGACATAAATTGCATATTCAGTTCATATAGTTTTTGCTCTTCGCACACAGCAATTCAGATCTACCTCCCTGATTCACACTTACATCTGATGCTTATATTCATCCTGTACAGACAATGCAAGTGTCAGTCTGGAGACAGCAGATGCTGTCCAAGTGATATACACAGAACTTAAAGTGAAGACCTTCAGTTAGTCACTTACTAGGTGATCAAAGAAATAAAACAGGCAAAACTCACTTCTCCCTCTGCAAACTGACTTGTATTCAGTCATTTTTTCCAAAGGTTTCAGACTTTTTCAGCATGGGCAACATTTTAATGACTGAATTGTTTTTAAGTCAAACTTTCAACTTTTGGAAATACAATCTTCTATCTTCCTTACTGGAACAGCAGAAGATATAATAAATAGGAACAGCAAAAGAGATGTGCACAGGTAAGATACACTCTATTTAGGACTTAAATCCTACGTCAGTGGACTACTTCCACTGACTCAGAACTCCTGAAATTAGTGTCCTATGTGTATTCCTAGACTATTTTTTTAAATACATTTTAACACGTTGAAACAAGAAACATGCACAAGCATCTTCACCCAGAGGGTGGTTGGGCGCGGGAACAGGCTCCCCAGGGAAGTGGTCACAGCACCAGCCTGACAGAGCTCAAGAAGCACTTGGACAGTTCTCTCAGACACATGGTGGGATTACTGGGGCTGTCCTGTGGAGGGTCAGGAGCTGGACTCGATAATCCTTGTTGGTCTCTTCCAATTCAGAATATTCCATGATTCCATGACCATGCGTTTTTCATGTACATAATCTACTTCTGTCGCTTCCCGGAGTGCTGAACTGTGCGTTGGGGGACTCTGGGCTGGGAATGGATGGTTTAAACTTTAAGGGGATCCTCATTTCTATTTCATAGAAAGTATCTGTACTTTTCTGCACTTCATATAGCAAATTCTGCCTAAACAATGGTTTGTACTTTTTAGCTATTAAAATTCACCAGGTCATGAAGAAATATAGTAAAAGCAACCAAGCCATTACGGTTACTTGTCCTTTCAGCAAGGCTGAGAACAGATAACCTTTAAACCATTACAACAACAGACTCATATATCTGCCTTTTCCATACAGTATTTTGCCATCACTTAAAAGCAGCATAAGCAACCTTCAGTTTCCAGTCTCTCTACTGAGCTGAGTGTACTTATCTAAATCTTTTTGTACTCTCTCCTCCTTTGCTGTGATTGCAACCCAGAAGTTCTGGCAGGCAGTTATGAAATCTAACGCATGTGCACCAGAGATGAACGTGTGCCCTGGCTGACTAACTGGCCACACTCCACATGCTCTGCAGGGGTTACTTATCAATGGGCTTTTCACATTACATCAGCACACAGAAAAATTAGGAACAAATGAGTAGAGGTAATGAGGAATACACACTTGCAACCAAGAAAGCACACTGGACTGGGACAGAACGTGTGTGTTTCCACTCTAAGGTGCATACCTAGTCATCTGTAAATAATACAGATTAAATTAAATTATCAGAAGTATTCAGCACGGAGGTTTACCAAATGAGCTAGAGAGAACTCTGACTAGTAACAAGATGAGGCAAACAGGAAAAAAACTACCTCCAGATTATTTCTGCCACTGACTGTGAATGCACAGGCTAAGAATTACTGTTAGAGAATCAGACTGCACATTTATGAACTAGTCCCAGTCCTGCAACCACTGGAATGAATTTCACCATGCTGAAAACAATAGGTACTACTAAAATGTAAACAAAACCTCTTAGTCCTAGTATAGGACTTTTATAGTCATTCAGGTTAATCATCACCTGGAATAATTTTACTCCAGGTAGGAAGCTAAGGAGACTAAAGAAGAGTAGAGTAGAGTAGAGTAGAGTACAGTACAGTACAGTACAGTACAGTACAGCAGAGTAGAAAATGATTCAGTTGGAAGGAATCTACAATGATCATCTTCACCCACCACTGCATCAGAATCCCCTTCTTTGGTAACAATGATTCCATAAGACATGCATTTCTACAAAACAGTTTCAGTGTGTAAAACCATGAATACATGCATTATAAATATGATTTGCAGCTGGATTTGTTTTGCATGGCCTGGTTTTGGTAGCGGGGGAGACCTGCAGGAGTGGCTTCTGTGAGAAGCTGCGGCTTCTACCGTGCCAGCAGAGCCAGTCCCTGGTGGCTCCAAAGATGGACATGCCACTGGCCAAGGCTGGGCCAGTTAGAAAAGGTGGTAATGCCTCTGTGGCAATTTAAGAAGAAATTAAAACAAAGTTTAGGCTGCATTTTTAATTCCAGGCAGAGAAGAGTAGGAGGCAGGAATATGTGAGGAGAACCGCCCTGCAGACACCAAGGTCAGAGAAGGAGGGGCAGGAGGTGCCCCAGGTGCCAGAGCCAAGATTCCCCTGCAGTCCCTGGTGCAGCCCATGGTGAAGCAGCTGTGCCCCTGCAGCACAGGGAGGTCCACAGGGATGCAGAGATCCACCTGCAGCCCCTGGATGAGCCCGACACCAGAGCAGGTGGGAGCCTGAGAGGAGCCTGTGACCCTTTGGGACACCTGTGGGAAGAGGGCCCTGCTCCCAGGCTGGAGCAGCCTGTCCTTGAAGGACTGCACCCATGGAAGAGTGACCCACTCTGCAGCACTTTGGGGGCTGCTGTTGCCCATGGGATGGACTCACACTGCAGCAGTTTGCAGGGAGCTGTTGCCCATGAGATGGAGCCATGCTGGAGAAGTTCCTGGAGAACTGTCTCCCGTGGGAGGGACTCTGTGGTGCAGCAGGGGAAGGACTCCTCTCCCTCAGCAGCAAGAGAAGCCCTGGGTGATGAACTGACCACAACCCCCATTCCCTGTCTCCTTGCACTGCTGGGGTAGGAGGTAGAGCTGGGAGAGAGGGAAGGGAGGGGGAAGGTGTTTTTAAGGGTTTGACTTCTCATTATCCTGCTCTGATTTTGTTCATAGAAAATTCACCTCATGAGGATTTTGAAATAAGGATACTAATTGGTAGAAGTAATAAGCAAAAATAATACTGAGAATCTTAAGTGTTATAGAGTAGAATGATCATGAGGAATTTTTGTTGTAATTGTGGTGAAGAATCAAGGAGTGGATTTTGTGTAAATTATTCATTTTTGTTCTCTGTTGTGATGATTTTATTTTGGTTTTAGTGTTGGGATTTTTTTAAAGTTCACCACAAAACGGATTTTTTGGTAATACCACGTACAATGGTATTTTAGCATCACATACAACATCCTTACTTCTGCCTTGATTCACACTAAGATGTAGAAGCTCTCAATGAAGAAAACTGGCCCCAGTTCACAATCTGCTCCTGGCATTTCTCATTGGCTTCCTTCATTCTCTTGGCTTTGTATTCTATTGCTTCCTCCTTGTTCTTTTGAGTGCACTGCCTCTTCAGAGCAATATGCCTGTGCTTATGCTGCAGGAGTCCCTAGTCACTGGATCTTAGGAGCCTTGGTAATGGGTTTCTTGTCCCCCTTGTCAGTGGCTTCCTCACAACATATTGGAGAATGTCATCCTTCTTTAGGCAGGTTGAATAGCTTGTGGATACTGCTGGTCCTCTTGGGACCAAGATGACAGGGTTGTGTCAGTCTGCCCCGGAATGCCCTTCTCACCCTTTTTCACTATGACAGAGTTCAGGACACTCAAGTTTGCATCAACAATGCAACCATGAATGGATCTGCACTTTCTGTCTCCAGTTCCTTGGGCGACAGCAGGAATGGCCCTTGCTGAGCAGAAGGCAGACACATCCATGAGGCAGGACACCTTTGTCATTGCCACCACTGATCCAGACAATATATCCCTCCCACTCCTCATCAAGGGAATCATCCAGGACCTCCATGGTCATTCGTTTCTCTTAAAACGTTCTTAGCTTGTCCCATTGTCCACTTCAATGAGCTTCTGGAAGCTGGTGGCTGGGGGGAATTAGATGTCCAGCTTCATCGTGCTCACACGTTGACACTGCTGGAAAGGGCAGCTTTTTTTTTTCAACTCAGCCTCTAGCATTTGCAGCAATTCAGCTCACTGAATCACAGCATCACAGAATTAATTAGGTGGGAAAAGACCTTTGAGATCACCAAATCCAACCTATGACCTAACACCACCTTACCAACTAAACAATGGCAGTGTGCCACATCCAGTCTTTATTTAAACATGTCCAGGGATGGTAACTCCACCATCTCCCTGGGCAGATGATTCTAGTGCCCTTCACTCTTTAAGTGAAGAATTTCTTCCTAATGTTTAGCCTAAACTTCCCCTAGCACAGCTTAAGATTGTGTCCCCTTGTTCTGTCAGTAGTCACCTAGGAGAAGAGACCAACCTACCACTGACTAAAAAACTTCTTTTTAGGTAGTTGTAGAGAGTGATAAGGTCTCCCCCAAACTTCCTTTTTTCCAGGCTAAACAACTCCAGCTGACTCAGCCATTCTTCATAGGGCCTGTGTTCCAGGTCTTGTTGCCCTCCTCTGGACACATTTGAGCATCTCAACATCTTTCCTAAGCTGAAGGGCCCAGAACGGGACACAGCACTCGAGGTGTGGCCTCACCAGTGCCCAGTACAGGGGGACACTCCCTGCCCTGGTTCTCCTGGCCACACTACTGCTGATCCAGGTCAGGATGCCATTGCTTTTCTTGGCCACCTAGGCACACGGAACACTGTTCACAAAGTTTCATCGAAAATACAGGGCAACTAAATTTCCATGCATTGTCATTGAGCTTTTTGGGATATACACCAGGGAGGATGATCAGGCATTAATGTTTGTTAATGGTAATTTATTTCATGTGCATGTACATCATCTGGCAGCTCCCAGTCCATTGAGATGTTAAGCTCATCGGGCCTTGCCCAGGGAACAGTCTCTTTAAAAGAAATTTCCATTCCCTTACCCCGGGTGAAGATGAACCCCTGACTAAAGTTAGTTAAAAATTTTAGAAGTTGTATCATTTTTAACACTACTACTTACTGCCTTTATATTATGTGTCTGAAAGTATTTCAGAGCTAATTTTGTTCTCTTAATGTATAAAAGTGTAATTTTCCTAAGAGTAATGGAAGCCATAAAGATAATTTGGGAATAAAGAAAGGAAAATTCACGACGTATCAGGGGAAACAATCTAATTTGTAATCAAACAAGCCATGATACACAAACTCCATTTTCTAACTTAAAAGTCAAAAGCTACGGTCCTGTATTCATATTCAGATAAACACACTTGCATGTATGGATATGATTTTAATGCCAGTTTCACAGATATGTAACTCTACTGATTTGAGTGGTTATCACTACAATACATTAATAACCACCAGCACACAATAAGATGTGGTAGCTTAGGAGAGACTAGCAGTTCCCCAAACAGCAGGTGTGCCCCTTTCATCCAGCAGATCAAAATGCTCCTTGCTCTTCCACAGAAGACCTTGGGAGACGAAATGTACCCACTATTTTAAACCAGACAATGGTTCCTTTCACATTATTGAACTGGTGGCAACATTTAGAGCAAGGAGAGAACAAAGAAGGTATGGCTTATTGTGTCTGGTAGAAAGAGGCTTTGAGGCCCTTCTTCCAAGAGATTCACTATGTAAGTTTGGTGTCACCAGAATAAGTGTGACTTAGGAAGGTGTCCTAATATCCACAGGTCTCACACTCTCCAATTCTTCCCCTTCCTGACTCTAGCTATCTGCATTTCAGCCGGCACATGCTACATTGTTCTACCTGCTGATCTGTGAGCAGTTTTGGTAACATGCAATGCACTTGTGAGCAATGCAGCTGCTGGATGCACTCACTCCTGACCATGTCTGAACTTATACAGGTGAGCAAGCACAGGATTGATGAGGTGTCACACCACTGGCTTCTCAGCTGCCTTGTTCTTCCCTACATTTGACCTTTGCTCACTGGATATAACATAACATGATAGCCACATGTGACAGGATGCAATATAACTACAAAAAAAGGATGCAGAGAAACTCACAGGACTTTTTGCAGATAAACTCCCACATCAGCCCATCTGTTAAGTGCACTGTGTTGCTTTCGTGGAGAGCTCATCTCGTAATGGGTGGTAAATCAGGGACAATTAAGCAAAGTGGTACTCTGCAAATACCAAAACAATGACTGCAAAGATTATAAGCAGGCTATATTTAATTAAATCAGTGTTCTTCCAGTGTACAAGGAGATGCAGTCTAATTAAGACCTTCTACTAGACCCTATAACCTTGTTTTACAAATAATTGAAGAACTTGCAGGGGTCATGAACTTTATTCAGCCTCTTTCCAAATAATTAGGGATTAAGTTACACTAAAAAAATCTTTCTCAAAATAACTATAAAGCCACAAAAACTTTAGTTTTGCTAATTAGGTTGCCATCATCATACTGATGAAGAGACATGAGAGAGAGTAGGCGGTAGAACAGGGGGCACTGTAACACAGGCAGATTGAATGGGAGTGGTTAAGAGACCAACCAGCTTCATCCAGAACCCCCCACAGGTCTTAATCCAAAATACATCAGGAGCATTTTAAAACGTGTTTTACGTTTTCCAGTGGCTCACAGTGCCACACTGCATGTCACTTGGCCTGGCTCTTGCTTTTCGTCACTGTCCCTACGACTACTTTTGTAAAGTCTCTGAAGATGTGTGGGAAACAGTTCTGTGGAAAACCTTCTCCATTTACTGTCTCCAGGACACATCACCACCATTTAAATCCAGGTTTGGGCCCCAGAGACTGCCCTTCTCTTGTGCCTGAGCTTCAGCTGACACATTCAAGCTCCATGCAGAATATATAAGCACCTGTGGCAATGCCCTGCTCTGTGTGATCCTGGCAGTGACAGCCAGGACCAGAGGAAGGGATGTGCCCTGTTTAAGCAGTCACTTCTGTCACGTTTGCTGTGGAGACAAGCAGGAGGGTATTTTTAACAGAAGACACTTCCTCTGTTGGTCTGGCAAAGCCCAAGGTTGGTGACCTTGCAGGCACAGTGCAAACTCCATCTGTTTCCCGAGGAGATGAAGGGTATTTAAGCAATGCAGGTGATGATCTTTTTTTGTTTTATTCTTTAGGACAGTTTATTTTGTTGTTTCTAAACTGAGTATGTGAAATCTCTTATTTTCCAGCGAATCGTCCATGACATTTTGAAAGATTTTATACAACAAAATCCCAACAACCATGTAGGTGAAATAGCCACAACGTGCAACTGTAATTAAGAAAGGCAACAAAAAATTGATTTATTGCATCATTTCCCTCTAGAAAAAAATTAATGAAACCAAATCACAAATAAATGAGAACCCTTGGGGAAACTTGCCCTCTCTTTCCTCCCTGAAAATGGAGCAATTAACGAAGCATGCATTTTTTACTAGGTAAGGGGGTAACTGCTTATAATCAGGGCCACATGTTCTATTTTCAAGGACCTTGGGAGGTCTGTCACATTAGGTGATACTGTCAGCATCCCTTTAGTGGGGCAAACAAAGACGATGCTTTCCTATGCTGACACGAAACAATGCAGCCAAGAGTACTGCAAATCCACCCCCATTTTAAAAACAAAATGAGTGAATTACCTGTGAGAATGAGACAAACCACAACAGAAAACATCCTCGAGTAGCACGGACTCATCTCTGCCTCAGCCTGCCTACAAGAGCTGCCAGAGAATCTGTGCAAGACATCATGGACCCTGAAGGTCCTCTGCTTTTGAGGTAATGTTGGGAATTTGTTAATCATTTAAAATAAACATCAGAAAAGCACTACTTATGTCAAGTCATACATAAAAACTCCAGCATATACAGGCATAAAACTACAAATTTTTGGAATCCAGGACCTTAATGCCAGCACCATGTGATCTAAATGTAATTCAAAGGAGTCAGACATTGTATGAACTTCTGCCAGCTTTCTAAGATATTTCAGGGATTTCTGGAGAATACATAGGCAGGCAGAAAATAGCATCAAAAATCTGTGACGTGTAGCATGTTTCACTGCTTAGGTGGGAGGAGGAACCACGGTAACAATGAAGGTAGAACTTCTTATGATGTGCACTCTGAAGAACAAAGGCACTTCAGTTTCAGAGATGCCAATTGTCTGACACCTTTTCAAAAACTTTTAGGTGACTAAGAGATATCTGCTGGCACTTTGAGACAGTCAAGCAACTGGTGCCCATCACTACACCTGAGACGGCCCCAGGGGACTATCAGGTGTCTGTGAATGGCACACGCCCTCCTACAGTGACTGCTGAAAACCACAAAACTTTAAGGACCTCAAATCTGATGAACACTTACACCTGAGTAACTTAAGTGAGTGATTAACTGGGCCAAAAAACTGGGCTTTCTGGCTGCTAGAAGCAGGAGGGTACCTTCAGATATACAATGTGAATTAGGAGGGAGTTTTAATTGGATGCCCTTGAACACAGTGTGTAATTTGGGTTTTTTTTTCTGTTTCTGTTTTTTTTTCTGAAACTTGTCTGTGGTTTAAATCATTCTTCAGAGGTTTTTAATGTTATGGGGAAAAAATAAACGTTCAGGATATGTACAGCTTTAATGAAGAACAATTTTCTCCCAACAAAAGTTTAACTTTTCTACTAATGCACAGTGTACTTGTGTGTCTGGTTAACATCAAGCCAGTCTCCTACACAGACATCACAAGTAAAGACAAGTGAGAGCTACTATCAGCTAGACTATCATCTCAGCTACACTCCTCCCTTCAGAAAAGAAAAATCATTTATTTCCAAAGGCATGCATCCCTGACACTTTTGAGCAACACTCCTTGCTGTGCATAAATCTGGTTGTTGTGACAACAGGTACCCACAAGAAAATGCAGCTTTTCTTACGTTGTGGCTATATGTAGTTTTTAAGCCTACTTTCAAAGAGCACACTGGCAAAAGAACAACATTTGCATTTGCCAGAGGGTTCAGAGTGCCAAAGTAGCCCCAAGTACAAGTAGCCTGGAGCAGGGCTGGAGCACATCTCAGACATGACATGGCCCTGGCCTGCAGGAGCTCTGCCTGGTTGTGAGGGTCTCTGCCAAGCACTGCCAGGCCCTTGGAGCAGGGAAACCAACCTCTCAGCCACTGTAGCACCCAAGTGCCTACCCTGGGCCAGCACAGATTTTTTAAGCCCATTTGAAGAGCAGTGCAAGATGCATAATATACTGAATTTTCAGATCTGATCCAGGCATAGACAACCATGCTCATGTCCCTTATGAACCTCTTCAGAAATCAATGTTTACACACACCAGATGTGAATTTGATTCCAAGGTCTAATGACAGACATCCACGTTTTAGAGACATCTTGGCAGGCCTCTGCAGAACAAACAGTTTCCAAGGCAAAGTGCCTTCCCTGGAGTACTGCAGTAATAAGCACAGCATGAAGACAATTCCACCCTTATTAATAGAGCTAAACACTTTATCTTTTCTGACCAAAGGATGCAGCTGCTAACATCCAAAGATAAACAAGATATCAAGTAGCACACGTGAGCCTGAGGCAGCAGGAGCTGACCCAGGAGGATCCATGGGCCAAGGAACTCCAGAGTACACTGCACAAGGTTTTCACAAACATTTACTTCAGAAATTAAACTTATGAGCTCAGCAGCCATAGCAAACTACATGCAAACTCTTCAAGTGACTGAATTTATGACAGAGGGACAAAAAGAATGGAAACTGCCATATAAGAGTCAATGAACAAAGGGATTCCACAACAGAGAGGGAGTTTAGAAGTAAATCTTTATCAGATTAAATTGGTGGATCACTAAGCATGTTGTTTGTATTTTTGCAGCATGCAAAATCTTGCAGAGCTCACAGTCCTACCTGAATATTTGCTGCTCATTTTCACTAGTTAATTAGAGATGATTTGCAATTGAGAGAGTGAGAAAAAAAAGGCACTTAAACTTAAAAATACTGTTCTACATTTTTATAGGAAAAGTTTGGAACATTAATGATATAGCTCAGTTAGCCCCCATACCTTGCTGGCTTTGGCTCTGTTTCCTCCATTGCTTCTCTTTGTGACATTAGGGTTTTTGTTGTTAGAAGATGTGATTTGTGTGATTCCCAATATGCTCTGTGTTGGTTTGGTTGGGATCCTCACATACAAGCTACAAATTTGGGTGTCATAAGGAGCAACAGCCCCTTAAAGTCTGCCCACAGAGACACCAGTACTAGCAGAGGATTGCATCCTGAGAAAGCCCAGCAGCAACTGGACCAACACTTATTGCAGCGTGCATGATCTATATTGCTACACAGATGTAAATATAATAGTTAACAAGTTGATATGTCATCATGTTCACCTAATATTTTTGCTATGGACCCTTCTAATCAAAAAGGGGTGCTTACTTCCTTATATCATTATTTTCATGACTGTGCTTAACAGTTAAGAGTCTTGCTCCTCAGAAAACTGTACAAGTTTGATTTGGTCTTTCTGAGTTGCTGAAATTATAAATGTAATATATAAGGTTCAGCTTCAAAGAACAGAAAAAATGAACAGTAGACTTTTCTCTCTCATTTCTCCCCATGATATTCACTTTTTAGTTCTGCATGAAGCCAGCACAGAATTCAGAAAGCAGCGATCCAAAAATACCTGTCAATAACCTCCAGAGCAAAGAAATGGCATGAGAGTGATGCTGCCTGGACCTTTTCAAATCTTTGCTCATGGCTTGACTCTCACAGGGTGCTTGCTGCAAGCTCTTCAGACAGGACAGAGAGGTGGCAGAATGGGGGTGACTGTGCCTGGAGAGCAACTCTTCCCACCAGCAGGCCTCCACAGCTAGCCCAGATACACTTTATTTACAGATAGACCTCATTTTAGTTTAGCTTTAGTAGCAAAAAGGTGATGGTACTCACTGAACGTGCGAATGACATCGCTCGGTGCGCTGGCAGGGCTGGATCCAAAGGAGTTTGCTGCTCGCACAGCAAACTGATACTTCGTGTTTGGGAGAAGTCCTTTGAGAACCATGGACTCCATCTGGATCTGCTCTCTTATTACTGTCCAGTTGCTGTCAAGGTCTGGCCTTGAGGATCAAACAAAGACCAGATCTTAAATAATTAAAGCTGGCTGTATAAATTAGCTGCATTTATACTTTTCTAGGGAATACACTAATAAAGGAGACAGAAGTCTAGTAAATCATCACTGAAACCCTTCACTCTTAAAGGATTGGACTGTGCAACCCACAATTACCAAGCTGTAAAGCCTGTGATGTCAAAACTGTACAACCCTACAAATCCAATTCCTCAGATTTTGCTTATAAAGCCAAGGAGGTTATTTAGAAGATTGACTGACAAATCCAGTTAAGTTCATCTGTTTTGTGGATTTTGGATTCATAGTTTTCAAGTTGGCGTCTATTACCCACAGTTCCCAACTCCCTATGTAGCTGTATAAAGTAATAGTTTGCAATAGAGGGAAAGATCTTGATTTATTTCTAAGAGTTTGTATTCTAATGCCAGTAAGTCCCTTTACACATATACAAGCATTAGCAAGATAAGAATCTAACATTTTATCTCCCAGGTAATCAGGTTAATCCACTCTCATAGGAACATACAGATCCAAAGTCTTCAGAAAAACAAACAGACAAAAAAAACCCAACCCAAACCAAAAAAGCCCAAAGAAAACCACCAAAAAACCACACACAGACAACCCATAAAACCCACAGAACAATAATGCAGAGAACATGGCCTGTGTACCTGGATTTTGTAACAACATTCCTATTAGCTGCCTTTGGACGATGCCTGGCTAACTCCTGATTGATACTGGAAGCCATCTGCCAATAAGTGCTTTTCTAAGTGCCATTGTATTTCAAGTGAAACCAGGATAACCATTCACATGGCAGTTTGTTATCAAGTGTTCTAACTTCACGCATACAGGCACACTGAAAATGGGAGGGTGACTTCAAGTACTCTGAGAGAGTATTCTGATGCTTTCACACCATTTCCTCTCTCTCTAAAAGCGGCCTCTTCTTATCAAAGAGAGAACAAAATAAGAAGCTAAACAAATACAAACAACACAATAATGTAAACACTCACTCTAGGCCACCCAAAATATTAATATTAAAGTTTATGAAAGTAAAATAAGGACAGAAAAGGCTTTCAGAGAAAATTATTCGAGTGTTCTTGCAATATTTATTACAGGAAATAACCTCCCAGTGCACCCTGAATCTACCAGTGTTTACACAGGACTAGCTGCAAATGTCTCCAACAGTCTTCAAGTTAAAAATTATAGCACAAGGCAGGCATTTTGTATTTGTTTATTTTCAGCTGGAAGGAAATGCCGAAGTTAACGTATGTTTTCTTTTTGTGGTCAATACAAGATTTATTGATCACTGAGGTTCCATGCCTTTGTGCCAGTGTGGCAAAAGCAGAGGAAAAGCAGCAGCTCCCAGCTGCCTGTCTCAAGCGCACAGTGGCACACAGGACACGAGTATTTCACTGTCTTGCTAAAAATAAAAACAAAATCAGGCAAACACACGAGATGTAATGATAGCTAAACACACCATCTTAAGTCACCCTTCACCACCATTTCCTGGTAGACAGGAGAGCATTTATTTTGGCTACTCTTCCATTGTTTCCCTCCTCTGAGCTTTTGATGCCTCAGCCAAAATGAAGATATATAGTCCTTTCCAAATGAAAGCTGTTAACATTGCTTCCTTCCAAAAGCTGGCTTAGTAGTGTTTTCAATTTTCCTGTACACATCCTTTTTTGGTTCTAATTCCCATCCAAGGAATTCCTGCTAGCTCAAGAGCTGCCTCTTTGCAACAGACCTTGCTCATGTGTCCACCCAAGTGGAAACAACATGCCTTTGATGAAGGGACCCAAAGGAGGCATTGCGCCCTAAAAAGATTTAGGAGATAACACATAGAGCAGGCTAGGCTTCAAATACATTGACTGTCTCTCCCAACATTTCCTTCTGCAGAAGTTTATAATAAAGGAAATGCCTGCAAACATGTTAGGATCTGCAGCTGAAGGAGAGGGAAAAAGGGAGATTTATCACTTGACCTTTGCTACTTCTCCAGAACACTCCCTGTGTGAACAAAACAGTATGAGCTGAAAACATGGCAAACAGATGGGGAAAGGAACACAAATTCAGCTGGTAACTGCATCCAGGGAAAGCCAGCTCCCATGTTCCCTGAGATGAGAACATTTTGCTGAAAATCATCTTCATGGTCCTTTTCTTTATGTCGTATTGTGTGTTGTCAACGTTTACACTGGAAGGGCTCGTTTTGATACCACTTTTCCCACTTTCCTGCAGCACAGCATTCCCCAAGACAGGTCTCTCTGCCTCTGGCCAACAGCTTTCAGGGAAGCTCCAAACATCGTATCTGTGAATGGGGAAATCAGACAACTTCCATGGGCGTTGCCTGCTCTTGAAGCTGCAGCTGTGCATAGCCAACACGTAAATGCTATGCAGAAAGAATCTAATGCAAGTCATAGTGGTTTTAAGATAACAAATATGTGGCTAAAGCCAACAGTACTGAATGGGTACAAAACAAGTGCAGAATTCCGTGCCAAATGTATCCAAAAAGTTTGGATTATTGCTTTATGTTGTAACCTGGGGACCGATAAAATTGAGGAAGGGAATTCTTTCTGATGCAGAGAACAGCAATTTTATAGTCACTTTGTACTTCCTTTTAAAATCACCTGGAAATTATTTAAGTGTGAGGCACCCACTGGCAATCCAATTTTTCTAAGGTTTCTGATTGTTCATCCATGCCATATTTGTAGTCATCTCAAGGGGAAGATTTATCTCTCTTATGGTTTTTAAAAATATTCCAGCAAATAATAAATATGATGACAAGTACAATCCATCATCATTTGCTAAGGAAAAATCTCTTGTAGAATATACTGCACTATAACATTATTTTTAGTAACCATTATTATTTCACATTATTGTGACACTTTCTATAAAATAAATCAAACAATATGTCAGGTCAGCTGTGAGGAAAGGAAAAGACAATTTTGGTAACTGATTCCCTTGTTAGATATTCTTCTGTTGCTATCTAATGTTGTTAAGCACATCCTCCCTAATATTTTTCATTCCTTTTTCCTCATCAAAAGTTACCGTTCCAAGAAGTTAATCTCACAAGCAGTGAGGTAAATACCGAGTCAGATATGCCTGTTTCATGCAATAATCAGGGAAACAGTAATGAAAGTATTTTTTCCTAGACATTGGGAGGTGTCTCCCTGGTCAGATCTATTGTTTCAGATTCTTTGCAAACAAAAGCAAACAATGACTGTCTGGTTCAGTGCAGTGCCAGAGACAGACAGTTCAGCAGGGAATGGATTCAGGGATAGATTTTTCTGGGAGGGAGAGGGAAGGCTTCAAACTAATCAAGAAATCTCTGCACAACACTATGCTGAATCTGCACCATCCTAACATCTCAGTACTAATAAATCTCCCAG
Source organism: Phylloscopus whistleri (assembly GCA_017589585.1). Classification (NCBI taxonomy): domain Eukaryota; kingdom Metazoa; phylum Chordata; class Aves; order Passeriformes; family Phylloscopidae; genus Phylloscopus; species Phylloscopus whistleri. Next base: position 993,062 of record JADMLD010000110.1, on the reverse strand, counting down.
TTTTATCAGCAGAACCTGCCTAGTTCATTGCAGCAGAAGTTTCATGTCACTACCAAGATACTGAAAGATTTCCTTTGCATGCCAAGATTAATATTAAAAGCTTTTAATTTCATCTACATAGCAATGAGATGAGTGTTTTAGGGCATGTGCTGCTGAAACATTTGTGGTTCTGTAGCTGCTATGTGGCTATAAAAATTTGGGTAAGTTAGTCACCAAGTTTAAGAGATCATGTAGGCATTCAACAGATTAAAATTTGAGTATCTGGAGTACTTCAGTGAAAATATCCAAGGCATTTTTAAGAATTCATTTTGCATAGCTCCTTTAGGAAAATCACCCAAACTCATATGCCTAAGTCCAGGGTCTTGCTTTAGAGGCTTTCATAAAAATGTAATTTTTCATTAAATACTTCTCACCAATAACCAATAGAATATTTACACTGAGCCTACAAAGCTGCACTGACATCATACGTTTTGGGTTTAACACATTCTACTGCACATTCCCTATGAACTATGCAGTGAAGTGTGAGTCTTACAGCCTCCCGCCTGACTTTCAGCATTTAGACTAGTGGGACTGTGGTCTCCTTAGCATCCTCTTTTAATCAGCAGCAGAGCAGAGCCTGAATTAGCTCAGCTCATCTTATATCTGAAGCTGCCTGCAGCCCTCCATTGCCTGTAGTAAACCAACAAGTCCCTTAGGCAAGTGCTTAAATAAAGCACCAAATTCAGACCCTGAGTAGAGACAGCCTGCAGGCTAGTTCTGATTAGATTCTGATATCTCAAAACAATTAATGTACTGAATTTTCATGGACATACTGAATTTCCCCAGTATCACAGCTGAGCAAATAAGAGGAGTGTTTTGTCACAACTTGTTTTTTCCTAGGGTTAAAGTCATAAAGTTAATTATAAGGAGATGGAAATTACTTAAACAATGTCATAGTTTTTAGACATTTGAGCTGTACCCAAGCAAAATGACAGATTTACATCAGAAAGTTAATAATTTTGCAAAATCACAGCATAATGGTGTATTCCTTTGACATAAGAGGACTCAATTCTAATTTACTTGAACTGATTTGTTTTAGTTTTACATTGGTTTAATTTACTAGCTTTAACTCATGGTAATACATTTAATAGTAATTAAAACTATATGCAGCAAAAGACAATGAAGCTTAGAGTGAAATGTTTACCTCTAACTGCCATTAGGGCTTATGGCTCACTGAACTTACTCCAAATATACAACCAAGCTTCCAAGTCTAAGAGAGCATAATCCCAAAATTAACAAAGGCACTTTCAACTTAGCTTTAAACCTCAAACTAAACACTGTAATCAAAACATTTTGCTGTTAGCAAATTCTTTCCCAAAGTCTAAAGCCAACGAAACACTAAATTTCAATCACTTGCATCTTTTGACCTAAACAGCGGCTTTCCACTCCCTGGCTGAACAAAAACATTCAAGGGTGCACTTTCAGTGTGTCAGATGGAGATGATGGTGCCCACTTCTTCCATTAGCAGGCTCCTGGTGCTATGAAGAAGTGTACATAAGCCTCCAGGTTCCACTTTCCAGTAAAAGCACAGAGGGGATGGAAGTGCAGTCAATCAGAACTCAACCAAATCCCTTCCCTATCAACTGAGCAAATGAGAGAGAAGAGATCGGCGGGAGAGCAAAAAGCTCAGATAAAAATTGTGCTCAAAAACAGATATTTAAGGAATTTCATTGTAGGTCTACAGCAGACATTACACGAAGGAGATAAGCATCTTCAGCCCTCATGTCCTGCCTTGCACTGTACTGAACATTGCATGGCCTCCAACTAAATATGGGGAATTTCAGCCCAAATACAAAGTGCATCAGTTAACAAGTAGGTTTTCAGTCTGGGTATTCTTTTTTCTATATCAATATCTTTTTACTATATCAACGTTTTCTAGATTGTATCCATACTTTGAAAATCAAGTTCTCCCTGTCTATTCTAACAACAATTCTTTTTAAAAAGTGGCTATGTTTTCCTGAAGAACGATTTTTTTACCTTTTACAGATCAGAGTAGTTGAAGAATTAATTATCTCTTTCCAGGAACCTCAACTAAAACCTGTCATCAAGTATTCACTCAAAGGATTAAAAGGGTGAATTTTACATTCACTCTAAGGGTAAACATTGAGGCAAATAAAAATAAATAGATTTGTATGCAGATATTAGCTCACACAAGCATATGAACAGTCAAGTACAAATACTTGTTTATGCTTGCAGATACAATCACCTCCTCCTGACCCTTTTTATGCAGCTTATAAAAGCAACTTGACTGGCAACTTCTGACAGTTCAGTTCTACTGCTGCGAATTTTAAGAGTTCAACATGAAAGAACCAAAAAAGAGCCCCACTTTCCCCCTCAAATCTAAACAGAGAGATGAACATTTCATGTAAACTTGATTAGCATTAGCATAACAAAGCAAGTCTAAATCCTGCAAGCTCAAGACCCAAATGACTTTATGTTCAAGAGGTGTCTGTGTCTGGCACTGGGTGATGTGATTTAGTGGTTTAGGAGCTACAGTGGTAGTACTGAGTTGATGATTGGGCTGGATGATCCCTGCCAATATTGATGTTTCTATGATCCTGTAACTTTTGCCAGGTAAAACTGTCTAACATACTGAATTATCAGCCCTCGGATTATTTGCTATAGCAGCCTAGGGAAACCACTCTGCCAAACACTCTTTTCTCAGCATGGTTTGACAGCATTTGATGACAGAAGAAACTTAAAACTTCATTCACCCTGGCCGCTATTAGAGGAAACAGATCAGATTAGACCTTATTTTTCTTCCATCAGAAAGTACAACTTATTGGTGATTTTATAACAGATTTGATCCTTCCTGGTTTTGTCTTTAAATTTGCATGGTAATTCAACACACACTGAGAGGAAAACTAAGCACACCATACACAGTAAGTAAGTAAATCATATCTATATGCATTTGAATAGTGCAGTTTAGGTTAAAAAACCCCCAAAACACTATAGTGTGCAAACACTGAAATTCAGAGTCCACTAGCAAACTTGCCTGATAAACTCCACCATGTAGTACTGGATGGGAGAACTTCCTTCACTCACTCCGGGCTTCCAGGACAACGCAACTTCTGAATCAGAAACCACCACAACCTGGGGCTGATAGGGTGGTGCAGGAGGCATGCACTTATCTAAGAAGAAGTGCAAAGGAATAGCATTGGAGAAGCAGCTGTTTGCTACGCACAATAGCCCAACACCCACACACTTAGGAATCAAATTCACAAGCTTCTCCCCTCACCCTACTGCCTCTCTAAAAGCCTACATTTGTGGAAAAGTACCAATGAAATACTGTGATACTGCACATGACAGAGGTTAGGTGTGGGTGCTACAGACATCTGGCCTGACAGCTGTGCCACAGAGCCCTGCAGGCAGAGTTACCTTGGGATAAAGTTGTCACCTCCCTGGGCATGCTGGGCCGTCCTTTCCCCGCCCAGCTGTACGCTCCAACGCTAACGCGGTGTGGAGTGCCCTGGCTTCAGGTCGCCAATAACAACATCCTGCCAAGTCAAGAGCAGACAAGCACGTTGTGACAGCCATTCTGTGTAACTGGGGATGCTGCTGTGAGCTGGGACTCAGGGATCTTACATGGCATTTTCCCTCTACTCTCCTAGGAAGATTGTCCCCAGCCCAGCAGAGCTCAGAAACAACAAACACAAATAGAATCATGTTTCCTCTCAAGCTGCAACCTCGCCCCAGGGGAATCCACAAGGTTGACCTGGACCCATTTCTCAGCATAACTCATAAGGTTGCAGATCATTTGCATTTGATATCCAGCTTCTTCACTGGTGAAGTCAAAGTCACATACTATTCCCTCCCTTGAGCCAACTGCTAGCATTTGGTATCAGTCTGGTGTGTTTTTCCCCTTTTTATTTCTTGTTTGTTTTTATTTCTCTTTTAAATTCAGAGGCCATAAAACCTCTTGAGAGTGAAGCAATTTGAAGCAGTGTGAACTGATGATCCTTAATTTCTCACAGAGCAAGCCCTATCCTATCATCTCTCACAATTTTATGAGCTCAGCTAACAGCCTTGACCTGAAGCGAGCATTTCCCTTATTGGTCCTTCTGCCATAAACACAGAAAGACTAACCTACAGACAACTACCGTAAAGGAGGCAAAGCTCAGCTCCATGTGAAGAACTTGGGCTGATGATTACTCTTCAGAGGAGCCTGATCAAAATCTCCCAGAAAATAGAAAACATCACCAAAACACTGCACTTTGTCATAACTGGCTGCTTCACATACTACGATCAGCCTCAGACATTTAGATCTGATCTTTAATGGAGAATGTGTGCATGTGCAAAGAAACTGAGTATCCTTTACCTGCAGCCTACCTGGAATGTCTATGATTTATGAATTTGGACAGCATATACAAGGAAACAGAAATATCAGGTTCTATACCACAGACTGTTTTGGTGTGAAAAATAAGCACTTACAAAAAACCTGTTTTACAGCTATTATTCTTTGGTTTTCTTTCTCTGATATTAAACACATTAGTCACAGTACACTTGAAAATGCAAAGTTTTCCTTTTTCTTCATGTTGGAACAGATTTTAAATCTGCACCTCCAGTTGCATTAAAATAGTAAACAATCCCAAAATTTTATTAACTGCTGAATTTCCTTTCGATGGTCTTTTGGAAAAAAAACATTTCCTCTCTACTCTTTGGGGAACTTATATTATTACTACAACATTGTTCAGCAATACCCTGCCATCTGTCATTTCTCTGGACGTGGTTTTGGAGCTCCAACACTGATTTTCTATTAACATGGAGCACCTGACCACTATCTTGTTTTTCCATCATTCACCCTCGATCTGCTCAAATGATCTGGACAAGTCTGAGATGAATCTCAGAGGGTAACAATGCTGGAATAGTAACTGTCCAGAGAGAGGCAGCAAGAACACTCCCTCTGAAAGATTAATCTGGGTCTTTCAATCTCCATAGCCAAAGGGACTGAAGTATTTTACAATGTGATCTGAGAAGCCAATTGCTGAAAACCTTGTACCTCCTCCTCCTGGTGACAGAACTGACGCCCCTGCTCCTGCCTTTCTATCCTCCATGCCATACATACTGTCTGCCCTTAAACTATGTGCATTTTTTTCCTGCCAGTATTCCTCTTTATTACACTCATGCTTATGAGGAAAAATCCTTCATTATCTGTCTTACTGTTTTCACAGTATTCAGGAACTAGGCCCTTGGAGACAGTGGGATAGTTATGTACATGCCTCATATTATTACCTCCAGACTCAAGTCTACTATAAACTGAACAGAAGGAATCTCACTGAGTGGCTGGCCAATCAAGATCAAAGCCCTAATATCTACTAAATTATTCAGCAAGTTCAACATGTGTGCCCTCAAAACCTCAGCAAGGTGCACTCATGCCTTACACATGTGGCTACCTGCCTCCTTCATGGCAGTGCCCCCTCCACGAGCACAGCCCTGGAACATACAGTGGGTATCTCTGAAACCAAACATCTAATCTTCAAGGATCAGGACATCAGTGAAGAAGTAAAAATGCGGGACACCATCAAGCTACCCTGACCTGTGGCAATGTCAGGGAATTCAACCTCACACCAGGAACACTTTCAAATCGGATCCTGGAAAAAAACCCACATTCCCTTGTGCCCCACTGTCCATCAGCCTGGGAGTACATCTTTCATTTTTTTCTTGCTTGTATTTAGAAGATAGGTCCTAAATCCAAGTTCTGTCCCTCTCAGAAGAGACAGTGGCCTCACAGATAATGAATTTAGGTAGTATGTGGAAGAGTTATCCCCACCATTTTTGTAGCCCCCCTCTGCTCAGATTAGCTCTGTATTTTGAAGCCTGATGCCCCAAACTCTACATTCAATTGCTGATGATGCTTCAATAGTCACCAACCTCACTTTCTAATCTTGCACAACTCTCTTGCTAAAATCCTGAAAAATGACATTTGGTATTCTCATTACAATCTCACATTGTTGAATGGGGTGAGGCAATGTGATGCCTTTTCTGTGGTAGGGGAGCCAATTTCACTTAGATTATCCCATCTATCCCTCCCCGCCCTGCCCCACAGCTTGCCTTCCCTACAAGCCTGTTGAAACTCTTCATGAGGCTCAGTAAGATGCCTCACAGAAACCAGGATTACAAATTGTTTTCCAGAAGAATGTCTGTTTTCTGTTTTGTTTTAATCCAAAAAAAAAAAAAAAAGCATGGATTACAGCACAGCTGCAGGAACTGAGCTGATTTTAATGACTCTCTCTCCCCTGACAACAATTCCTTCCCTGAACTACTGGTCTCAGCTGGTCACTTCCCATTTTGTACTGGTATGTTTAATAATTTGACAGGGAGCAGTGTTGCTCTCGAGGCTCTGTGCCCAACCTAAAACCACCCACCTTTAAAGCCTACTAATTTTTATTGATTTTTCTTGTTTTTTAACTGTGTGCTGGAGTTCCTGAATATTACGCCCAGTTAGAACAATCGCCTACACTAAATGGTGCTGCATCTGCACCTTTCCTGGCTGCTGTCACTTACATACTCTCTACTTTATGACAATATAATACACAATAGTACATTATCCACTTTGCTAACACACAGACACATGAACATAAGCGTGCAGAGAAACAGGCAGTGCCAATCAGCTCTTGCTACGGCAGTCCCACGTGGCCCAGAGAAGCCTCCAAGAAAGCAGCAGGGTCATACCCAGCACCAGGAGAGGAGAATTAGTGATGGAAACAGTAACTACGCAGACTTAACCACAAAACTATTGCAGATTTCTGTTGAGTTTGGTATGAATACAACAGAAAGCATTTCATCGAGAACACCACTTCCTGGAGGATTAATGACAGCTGGGAGCTGATTAATCCCAGCCATTCATACTTCTCCACAAGTACCCCTCAGAAGTGTTATTTTTATCAAGCAGAAAAATAGTGCCCAGCGTGGAACGTCAACTCTGGAATGCCATAATCCAGACTCAGCTCAGCTAGGATTGAACCAGATAGTCCTGGTTCAAGTGCATCCTGAGGACTCAGCCTCCTGCACTCCAACCAAACTTCCCTTATTTCAGACCACAAAAGCCATGTGAGCTCCACCAACTGTATGAGATTTCTCTATCCTAAAATAGCTCGCAGAAAGCAAAATTTTGCAAGAGGCTGTTGATGCTCGGGATTTCAGTTAAACACTGAAATTGCTGTCCTTCTTCCATTCAAACCCAAACACCTCTTGCTTGCTTCCTGCTCACAATACACCCAACCTGTTTACTGCTTACAGGAAGCAGACTGGACTGAGTGCAGGACTGGAAATAATCAATCTGATTAATTCACCAGCTGCAGAGCCATTAAGGGAGCTGGTATTTCTTTCAAATTTGTTTTATACTAGTAGCTAGTCTCCCACTCCTTCCTCCTGGGCGTTGCAAGGCTGGCTCTTCCTGTGCTCCTCCTCCTTCTTGGCTGTCTCTGGACTGGCTCAAGTTTTTCCCTCTTCATCTCCTCTCCAACTGCCAGACTTTGTTCTTCCCTTTTACTGTCTGTCTGACTATTTGACTGTCCCCATCATCTCTAAATCCTCACTGGGTGGATAGATACCATTTTTTTACACAAGTTTACTCCATCAAAACAAGACATCCATAAATACCTCCGATGACTGAGAAAAAGGTTTATCCATTGCTAAAAAGGGAGCTACTTTGCCTGCATGTGTCCACCTTGTCCACCTGTGGATTTTGAGCTTTTTGAGGCCACTATCTGCTACATTTTGACCACAAAAGATCATGTATATGTGCTATGCAGAATCAACATCGGAGATCAACTTTTGTGTGTGAGTCTCTGGAGAGACCAAGTCTGAAACATTCAATTTTATTTTAAATCACATCTGTGACCAAGTTTCATGTGAAGCAATACTTACAAAAATTGCTTGTCCTTCAAGCTGACCCTGGGAAAAAGCAAATAGGACTTGTTAAGTATCAACATGAGAAAGAGTGATGGCAAAACCACATAAATAATGGGTCAGGGAATTAAAACAAGACCAATGCTGCTGCATATAGCAGTCTGTAGGGCTGTTAATCATCTGCATGAGTACTGGGATACAGACTCTCCTCTCCCAGTATTAAGAAGTATTGCTGTTAGGATTAAGATTAAAAAAGAAAAAAACAAACCTGTGCTGTTTGATCTTTCTTGGCACTACTAGCAAGAACAGTTTTTAAGAAACAAAAAAAGCAAGAGAGAAATACAGAGATAAAGATAAGAAGGGAGAAAATAATGCATGAATGAAGAAATTATATATCATGACAGTAATATTGTTTTATTCACTGTGATCCTAGAATCCTGCAGAAGTCAGAACTGACAATCAGAGTGATGGAAAAGTGCAGGAAATCTGAACATCCTCCTCACTCATGCCTCTAGTAAGGAAGTGAGGTAGAAAAAACAAATGAGGAAAAAGAAGGGACAAAGGAGGAAAGAGAAGGAACAAATGAAAAAAACCCCAAAGCAAGAATGCAAAGGAGATATAAAAGAAAAAACATAACTTTAAAAAAATGGAGAACAATGAGAAAAAGTAGTCCTTTCAAGAACAAAATAAACACCAGCAGCTGGAGGAATCTTCTAGAATATGAACTTGCAGAACTGCAACTAAAATGGCCATATTTCAGGAGGCCCCAGTCTCATAGAGAAGCAAAAACATTTTGTATGTTAACTCACACAGCTGTGTCAGACACTGCAATAGCTATACAGTGATAGTGCTGCTCTCTCTAACTGTGCACAGACTCATGCAAATCCACCCCTCCCATGTGTGAAAATGCATGCAGTTAAGATTAAAAGTTCTATTTTAGTAGATGTCGAAGGTTAGTACTAGGAAGCTGAGAGCAAGTCCCAGTAGTTTTTAGGGGATAAAATGGTCAGACAAGAAGGAGAAAAAGTGCATGATGCAAACACAAAAACATTGTGATTTCCTTTTGCTCAACACCCAGAGCAGATCTGGGGCTTGGATCCTCACCATATTTCACAGAACTACAACAAGGAGACAGTTGCAAGTTTCCACTTGCACATTCTGCTCCAGTGCTCTGATTGTTGATGAAAAGAAATACTCACCATGCTAATCATATCCAAACTCAGGGGAACATCGTGTGAGAGCTGTTTAACTGCTTTGTCACCTTCAACTTCTGAGTAAAAGACCTTGGGAAGAAGATAAAATCAAACCAGTTAAAGCAATAACTCAGTGTTCCAGAACAACTTAAGAATGAGTGAACCAGTGCATCATTCTCACACTGAAGACAGAATTTGAGCCCATGATCCCCTACCATTTCCCCCATTTTTCAAATGCAAGAAATACTGAGGTCCTTTAATATTCCTTACATATTTGCTAGAAGTTGGTGACCAAAGGACACCATCACACAGTGTATACACTTACCTAATGTGAAACATAATTATTGTGTTTTTACCACAGGCCTGATCGGACAATTTTAGTTGTGCCTCATTTGTCCGTGGTTAACATGGACAGCTGAAGAGTTGTGGGACTAGTGTGCACAACACAGACACCTTACTTCATGTAAGGAAGAGATTGACATTACATGATTATGACATTATATAAACAGCTCTATCATAAAATGTCTCTCCATGTCTGTTGCCATGCACTGGAGACTAATGAGACAGACAATCTGCTTTCCTGTGCAGAGAGAACCAGAGATGCCAGAGGGTCAAGATACTACAGTGAAGATATTTTGGATACAGCACTATTGATGCTGCTTGTCATTGGTTTTATTATCATGCCACAAACCAGCTCAAGGCTTAAAAAATTAAGTGGAGCTCAGATGCTTGATCTCCATGCATGAAGAGTGAAAACTGTTTACAACTTAAGCCACCTAATCCCTGCACCTCTGTTTTCACAGAGAAGGGTGGACCCAGCTACACACAGAACCCACCTGAGGCAGGTCCTGGCGATGGCAAGTGCTTTTTGGAGTTTTAGCCTACTATATTCTAGTCCATAACACTTTCATAACAATAAAATAAACTCTGCAGTTGGGCTCCACTGGTTTAGAAGACTGTGGGATGAAGGAGCATGTGTGTCAGGAATACCTATTGCAGGGGTTTTTCTCATTCTCTCAGTGTATATTAATAATATAAGGTACTCAGTAATATTCTGCTTCCCACCTTTTTATATAAAACGGAATTTTGGGTATTTTATTCCTGGAAATTTCAAATCCATCCACAGAAAATGCTGGTAAGAACTGCTATTCATTTTTTTGTTGTTATTGAAGGGGAAAGCAACACATTCTAGTCAACATCTCCGATCTTTGATGCTAATTTCCCACTAACTAACTTCCATTTTGGGACTGAGTTTCATTGCCATGGAATATCTGTTAAAGTAACACCTAACAAAAATGAACGAGTGGCATGTTAGTGCTCATTGTTTCTCTTCTTGCACACTAAAATATAGTAACCAGTTTAGCCTAGCCCTTCTGTTTTGCCCTGTAGGCAGAAGATAACATGGCAGACGCTTGATGGCGGTCAGAGACTTCCCTGTAAAATTGCTGAGTACAACAGAAAAATTATTCAGCTTCTCTAACAGAAACTGACTTCTGAGGTAGGGGGCAATAAAACAAAAGCCCTTTTGATATTTATGGCTGTAGGTGGGTTCCCAGGGATTCTATGCAGTACAGTACCTATCCAGGAAGACTCCATGAAACACTCCTTCTCGTGCACCTGCTGCCAGTCTGGGAAGTTTTAGAGGCTTCGTTTGAAAACATATTCCTTCTAAAGTAATCCTCAGGCTGGAAGTACAAGTCAAAGGATCTGTATGGCCCTCACTTGCACAGTGTACTATCTACCTGCTCTGCTCTACTTTACTGTTTTATCAGCTGCAGAGAGCACTGAGAGCCTTGCAGGAAAACCACAACAGAAAAGCAATCTGTATCCACTGCAGGCCCTTGGCATCCAACCCAAATTCCCATCATAGCTTGTTTCTAAAACATGAACTGCTTGTTTTTTAAGGTTACAGCTCAATCCACTCAGGGCCACTGTCCCCTGGCCGCCTTCTGGGCAGTGGCACTGTTTGTTAGGAGCAGGGGCTGTCCCACTGGTGTCAGTGTGTGCAGCCTGAGGCCAGGCAGCAGCAGGGAGCATCACTTACCGTGTACCCCGTGATGGTGCTCGCGTGCTGCTTTGGCATCTTCCACTGCACGCTGAACGCTGTGCAGTTCAGTGAATCCAGAAGAATATCCAGAGGAGGCCCCAGCCTATCTGCTAAAAACAAAATGGCATTGTATAAAGAGCCACAGGACAAAACCCTGGCAGGTGTGCCTTTGAAGAATAGACCTGTGCCGCCCTCATTCCAAACTATCAAACACAGACCACAACTCAGATTTGGCTTGGGTGCCCCTTCTCCCTCTCCACTTCGGACTTCCAAGGTAGCAGTGGAACACCAGGAGAGGGGGAGCAAAGGGGGACATCTCCTCCTCTCAGTAGGCAAGCTGTTGCTTAGTTAAGGAGTACCCAGTGCTTCAAGCAATGCCATTGAGCAACTTGTAGGCTTTTAAATGTGTTCCTGAAATGCTGGATACTACCCAGACCCAAAGACAGGGACATTCACACATTCATACTGCTTGTACAGTCTGTGGCACAGATTCAGACTGCTGGGAAGGTCTCCCAGGAATGGTCTGGAAGACAGAACAGCTCACACACCACATCTGTAAGTCAATATGGGGAAAGAAAGACTGTGTAGAAGAGATCCAAACCATGCCATGTTCCCTAGGCCCTCACCCATTTTCTTCATTAGCACAGACATAGTCCCATGGATTCCTGCTTGGTCCAGAGGCTCTGAACACAGCATGTGCCACCTCCTGTGCTCACCTTCTGCCCTGCCCTCAGCAGTAACTAGAACTATACACCACCTGCTACCTAAAGGAGTGACAGGGACGAGCAGCCAGGGCTGGGGTATCAGTGTCCACTTAAGAAGCATTTCACATTCAGAAAATAGCTTTCCAATCCTCACAACAGCCAATGAGACAGATTGGCATTTCAGCTGCATTAGTAATAAGGAAGAAAGAATACCCCCTAAACATTCACTCTTAACATATTCATAGCATCCTTGTGTTACTTTCTGGGGAAGCTCTATGAGACAGGTTTGCTGGAAGGCATAGTTGCCAAAATAACAAATTTTAACCAGCAATGACAAATAGTCATGTAAGGCAGGCTTCAAATTCATATTCTACATGCACTATAGGCCAATAACATTATTTACTGAAAGTATTTGGTGAATAATTTGGAACAACAAATAAATTTGAACAAAATGCAATCCATTTGCAGACTATCTGCAAACAGAGAGACAACATCTGTTTAATAAGGAGCCACATAATGAATTATTCACTCAGCCCTAGAAAACACTACTATCTCCAGGTTGCAGATGATGAAAGAGACACAGAGAGCCAAACAGTGACCTCAGTTACACTGGCCTATAAATTGTCACTGTGGAGGAAATACAAAGCCCTGGACTAAGCCAGGGAAAACAAGAGCAAGGATCCAGAGAGGCCTATATTTTTATCCTCCCTCTTTAGTTCTCTCTAGAAGTTAGGGAATTCCCCTTACACAACAGGGATGTGGTGGGAAACATGCTTGGGAACCGGGCATAAGCACCATCACTGTCTTTGCTGGCAGCCCCAGGCGATGGCCAGCGCTCACCACACCACGGCATCCTGCCCTCCCTGTGACAAAGCCGTGCGACGGGCACGCAGGCACACGGCACTCGGGCTGCTGGGGACCTGCTGCCTCATGCCCAGACCAGGAGCCAAGAGGAAAAAGAAAGCCAGTTGCAGCTGTGACCCATGTCCAGAGTTATTTCCTGGGGAGGCTAGAGGGCAAGGCAGAGAGGAGTATCTCACGCAGCATGGCAGCCCCACAGACCTCTGCTGTCAGCGCTCCTGGCCTGACAGCTCAGTGATGTGCATCTGGGGATTCAGAGTCACTTCTGGTTGTCAGAATTTCACACAACCTGGCAGAAAGTAAAAAATGTCCATTTCTAGCCTGAACTTTCCTTTTGCAGCCATGGCAAAGTGACGGCAGGATCTGACACAAGCATTGTTTATGGCACTGAGCTGCAGGAGATGTCATGGCTTTTGAACAACCATATCAAAGCGGTTTGTCAGCTGATCACAACTGCTGCAGCACATGTCACTGCTCTACTGACAAGCCATTTTGAGATAAATCTAAGCTTAATGTATTTTGCATGGTTTTACAGAGCATCATGTATTAGGCACACTAAAAACAGATAGTGAAGCTGGTCTAAACATTTATGTCTATGTCAAATGTCATGTTTAGACTACCAAAAATAATGAAGAGTTTTCAAGGGTAAAACTCTTGGGGTATTTGTAGTTTCCCCTAGGAATGGAGTCAGAAATACCCCTTCTCAAAGCTCAGCCTGAAACCTCTGTTAATTGGTAGCACCATGCACAGTGCAAAACCACAGCACCTCCCCTGCACCCTGTGGATTGGGGATCTGCAGACAAGGGGGGTGAGACATATCCACTGCTTGTGCATGCTCTGAAGATCTGCCTGAGTGATGATCCCCCTGCCAGTGTCCTCTGTGGTTGGGTCCAGTGAATACCTAAGAAGGCATGGAGATTTGCTCTGATCATAAAGAAGAAGTAGCCAATTTATATAAATAATAAAATTAAACACGTTCTGTACAAACACAGTTGTTCTCCTTTCTGGCCCATCAGGCACAGAAAGTTCAATATTGTCCAAAATGCTTTTATGGTAATGGAAGCAATGATGGAAGCAATGACTCCAGTGCCATGCAAAGAAGTCATTAATCAAGGGGTAGCCACTCTCACACATATTATGACTATACATTGTGAAAGTATATCACACACAGGAACTTAATGAGGATTTAGCTGTAGATAAACAATGTTGAGTTGACAACGTTGTGTTTACTTTTCTGCTTACAGCTACTTTCCTTCCCGTTTATACATCTTTGGCTCTGTACTTCTAAAAATATGCAAAAACCACCAAACCAGTAAAGAAGTCACCAAACAAGTTCTCCAAGTAAGCTGAAGAATACATAAGCACTCTCCCTGAGATGGAGTAAATTTTGCCATTTAAAAATAATGACCACTATTTAAATTTTTGCTTCACAAAAGCAACTCATATTAAAAATGGTGAAAATGCTCATGCCATCAATATAGGTGTCACTTCCACTGTGGCTCTCACTGCTACATACAACAGCCTCTGCCCCATATATTAAACACACCAGGGTGGCCACAGGCTAAATATGTGCCTCCTGGGAATGGTCCCCAGCCTGGGCCCATCAACGGAGTTATCCTTTACTGCAATGAAGAGATGAAATTCTTTGCTGTGAGGATGGTGAGACACTGTCACAGGTTGCCCAGAGGTTGTGGATGCCCCAGCTGTGGCAATGTTCATGGCCAGGCTAGATAAGGCCTTGAGCTACCCAGTCTCGTGGGAGGTGTCCCTATGGCAAGGGGAGATTGGGATTAGATGGTCTTTAAGCTCCCTTCAACCCCTTAACATACTACCATCCTATGATTCTGTGTACCAGTGTCTCTGGGTGCTCCTTGCCATCACTGAATCCACCAGCAGAAACGTCACTTCCAGGTCTGCCCTTGTGATTTTGTGCAGTTACCTTGAGTACACAGTAGAAACACTTCCAATGAATCCACTCTCTGCTCCCAAGCCAACTATGCTGGCCTTGTGCAGGACTCAGGAGTAGCCACTTCAGCCAGACCCTTTCCTTCAACTACTGCAAAAAAACTGCTTATGCAGGCACAGCTCTTCCTTTTAGTCATGGACTGACACCAAAATCTTACTACAGTGATGAACAGTTATGAGAAAAAAACTCAACTTCAAACCAAATGCATCTCTAATGTTCATAGGCTTCACATTTGAAGCCCTTTGGATGAATTGGATAAAGCTTATCCCTACTAGTATGTACTACTAGTACTACTATTTTAGAGCAAATTTCAAAACTGATCCAAATTTTAAATTAGATTAAAACAACAGTGACTGAAAACAGTTTTAATCTTAAATACTGATGAATGGAATATCTGAAAGGATTTGTGTTAGAAACTTTTCTTTTAGAATTTTAATTACTTTTTGAATTTAATCTTTTCTTTTTAGATGTTGTTGCTGTATCAAAACATGGAGGTAGTCACAGGTACCTGCAGATCCTGAAACAATATGCAAATAATTCACTGATACAATCCACATGCAATAATACAGCAATACATTTAAGGAAAAACAGATGGCTAATTTCATCTTTATGAGTTTTTAGTTTGGAAAATAAAAATCTTTTTACCACATTTTCTGTACTACTCTTAACGAGAGAGCATAAATCAATGAAAGGAGATAAGCATTTCACTATTTTACTTCTAAATCTCAGTGGGTAGCAGCTAGGAGGTACTGACTGAAGGGCTCCTTATTTTCCAGGTTGACCTGTCTCCCATTTGTGTCCCATGAAACAAGTGAAACTTGTTGATGAAATGCTGGCTGTCACTATTAACATGTCACAATGTAAGAAAATAGGGGAAAAAAAGCTCAAGAAAAAACAATTCAAACTAATTCTAAACTGAAGTTTTCAGAAGAAACACATTCCAGAAATACCTCTGAATTTCTTCTGTTTGAAACATTATTTGTGTTCACCAATTCACAAAAAAACTCACCGTGAATTTTATCAAAATAGCATTTTATCATTGTAGTAGCTGTTTTTGAGGGAAAAAGCTTGTCCACTCCAAGAGGTGAAACAATGTGTAGACAAGTCCATTCACTCTCTCACTGAAATATTGGTGAAATCCTTATTTATTAAACAATAAACAGTGACAAGGTCTTTCACTTCCCTTATTTTACAGACCGAAAGTTATGCAAACACCACAGTGGAAGGAAGACAACATGACAAACTGAAAAGGTCAGGAAATTCTAAATGAAAAAAATATGCCATCTTTAAATTTCTTTGAAGTCTTTTCCAGCTCCCACTGCCCAGCAGCAGTACGTAAGAGAGCAAGAATTTTGCAGCCACAACAACTACAAAGGACAAGGACTTGAAACTGGAAAATCTCAGCCAGCCTGTCCTGGTTCTGTACCCGGCGCAGCAACATCCACACACCAAAAATCTTGGTGGTTGCTTCTCTGAATGAATCACCTACCACTGCATCAGAACCTGCAGCAGAAATGGCAGGTAGCATGACCCCAGAAAGCCACCATGGGTTTTTGGTTCAAACTACAGTGCACAAATCTTTGGAGAGACTTCATCAGTCCTTTAAAAATACTGCAAAAGAAACCACAATGAAAAAAATCTCTTAACATTTTAATAAATAACAAGCTTGGACTCATGTGATGTTTTGCTGATGCTTATATAGCAGCTATTATCTCCCACAGGGACATCCGAGGTGACAGCCACTGGGATTTTTATAGCCCAGGGAAGGGGAATGAAGGAGACAAAGCTCAGAACTTAAGCTACAGTGCAACACCGCCAATCCCATTAAGAACAAACAGGCACAATGCCACTGGTGACTTTATTGTGGCTTTTCCTGCTGTACCTTGGCCCTGCACATCCCTGAGCAGAAAGGCAGCAAGGAGAAGTTCTCTCCTTACACTCCTTCCTGGAGCAAGGCTCTGCTCCCAGGAAGGCTCCAGCTGCAGCAAAGAGGAGAGAGGAGGGGAGCTCTGTACAGTGCAACAGTGACTTCCAGGAGTGAAAAAGAAAAGCAATGACTACTTAAAAAAAAAAAAAACTAAAACCTTTTTGGAGAGCTATATAAAAAAAATTTCTAGCTATGGATGGTTTTGCCCTGGACTCACTTTTGGAGAATTCCTGGTGCTGAAGGTTACAAAAAGCAGGGGACATCATATCTCTGACTAAAGGTCTAGTTTGTATCTGTCTCGCCGTAGTCAAAATGAGCACATCAGGCAATCTCTAGGCCACTCTTAAGCACGCTTATGCTTTTAATAATTACTGCTCAGAGGCCAGTTTGTTTCACACCAAGTGAGTATATGCATACCCTGTACCTACACCTGGATAACCTGGTAAAATATTTCACCAAATGGAAGCATTTTTCACTTCCAGAGAAAATGATAGGTGCCTATAAAAACTCCCACCAAGACACTCCACTGCACTTAACTTCAAGTGCATTTCAGGAAGTCTGAATCAAAACCTAATGCTCATGCCTCTAAAACCAGGCTTGTGCTTTGCCCATTGAAGCCCCGGTGCTGAGGCATGGCTGTCCTAGTTCCTGGTATCTCTGCAGCACCTTGGCCTGGCAGAGGAAGTTGGTAGCCAAGTTCCTTTTCTAGGAGAAGGGACAGCACTGAGACTCACTTCTCCCTTCTCCAGCCCACAAGCTGCTTGAAGGCAAAGCTCAACATTTTCCCTGGCTTGGGATTTCCTGTCTGGGCTCCAGCATGCCTTGTCCCTGTGGATGTGCCCAGTGACTGGCAGGCTGCAGCTAGCCCTCCCTGCTGCCAGCACACTGCCTGCCCTGCCATGGCCTACCTCCTCATCAGCAGTTTTCAAATAACTTTGAAAAAAAACATGTCTAAGATATTTAACTTAAATGCCAGAAGGTAGCTGAAATCAAGTAACAGTATATCACCTTCTCTGTGTAACAGAGTTCAGTAATCAGTGGGAAGGGCTGCTTAGGAACCAGCATGACAGTAGCAGCATATCCTGGCATCTCCTCCAACCTCTTATGTCTCATGGGTTAAACATCTGAGGTGCTAGGAAGCACAAATACTGGAGGAGCTTCACAAGCCATGGCACTCTGAAAAGCAAAAAGGCCAGTGAAATTGTAAAAATGCCAAATAAATAACTTAAAAATTTATTTTCCCATCAATTAATATCACTTGTTTTTCAGGTGTTTGCTATCCAAATTTTATTATCTCAATGGAACATGTGGCAAAATTGTTCACAACAGTTGAAAAGCGTTCTCCTTGATGTGCCTTAATCGGTTTGCTTTACCTACTACACATTTCTTTCTTGCTGAAACCCAAGGTACAAGAAAATAATTAAAGGGGAGCTCCCTGAAAAGTAGTCAGATAGAAAGAAATTACAATCAGACAATCACACGTGCATTACATACACACATGCAAAAAGATTAAAGTGTAAAGAAGACAAAGCTGACCATGTGACAGGAAACAAATGTGCAGGGGGAGGACACGGCATGTACCATTTGGGTTCCCACAGTCCTTCCAGGTCCTGAGTGATTGTTTTGAAGCTCATTATTCATGAACACAAATTATCTGGTCCCACCCCAGAAACTATCACAAAAGTCAGCGTGTGGGTTGGTTAGAACCAACCCTGAGGTTCTGGCACAGGCCTTATAGAGCTACACAACACAGAGTGCAGCAACCTCCCACCAAACACTTCATAACTGATCACAACGCCAGGAAACACCCATTTCTCTGTAGAAAGCAGAGTAGTTGGACCAGCTGGTGTTTGCAGTCCATGACAGGGTAGAGGAGAGCTCAAAGGAAGCCAAACCTGAGGGCTAAAACAGACGTTTTCAGGACAACCCTGTGATACTGCAAAATCACAGAAAAAGTGAGGCTGGAAGACACATTTGGAGATCACCTAGTCCAAACCTCTGCTCAAGAGCAGGCTCAGCTGCACCAGGTTGCCCAAGACTTTGCATAAAGAGGTTTGAATATCTCCAAGGACATGGACTCCACAACCTCAGCCTAAATTCTCAGTCATCCTCACAGTAAAAAACCCCATTTGTTCATGTTAAAGGGAATTTCCTCCTTTCCCTTTGTGTCCATTGCCCCCAGCCATGTCACAGGGCACCACTGAGAAAAGCCTAGCTCCATCTTCATTACTCCATCATTTATATATACATTTTTATGATTCCCACAAGTATTTTACTTCTAAAAAAAGTCTGGCATCTTCTCAAGGAGCAGGAAATTCTTCCCCAACTCAGTTCCTCCATAAGAAATGGGATAATTTCAATACCTTCTGCAGTCAGCAAGTCTCTCCATTGACCAGCACTATCAGTAAAGGCAGTGGAAATCCTTTGTCTCTACTCACTGAAATAACTGTGGTTTTTAAACCCAAATTCCTGCACTGATTTAGTATGGGGCATGGCCTGTGCATTCAAAGAACCAGTAACAAGCAGCAGGATGTGAGAGCTAAGAGACTGAGAGGGAGGGACAAAACCCTCTTTGGTGCAAGAGACAAGGAGACATGGAAATATATCACAGCATAAAGAACAAACACATAGGGGAGAAAATAGCACATGACACAGCTGTGATGTCCACAGAGCTAATATCTAATGCTCCCTAATCCTCTGAAAGCATTCCCTACTCCACTGGCACACTGTCTTCTGCAACCTGTAGAGTCCAACTCTTTGTCCCAAACCTCTACCAGGGCCAACTCATGCAAACCATGCCCTTTACTTGGCATCAGCTGGTCCAAACAGCTTGATTTTTTTTTCCCCTTTAAACCCATTTTAGGTGCTGTCTTGTTCTTTGTCTGGAAGTCCCTGAAAGAATTGCTTATATTCTGCAGGTTTCTTCTTCCATCCTATGACCCTATGGCTCTGCAGGGGCAAATGGCTGGAAGGCCCTCATCTGACCCTACTGAGTGAATCCTTTGGCACACACATGGACACAAAAACAGTTCTTGGCTGCAAAGTTCAACTCTGCCATTGCGACTGATCAATAAAGACAGGAACATTAACAACCTGCACAGCACAGGTTCACACGGGAATGAAAATGTAATGAAATGGGAACAGGAACTAAAAATGCCAGCAGGACACCAATCTCCATGCATGGCTGGAGTATCAGCTGCAATGCCAACATCTCTGTAAACAGTCATCTTCATAAAATGCCTGCTTATTTTTGGAAACATGTTACCTTCTCCTCTAATTGTCTAGAAAGCAGAATATGAAAGAGACCTCACATTTCAATTCCAAGGAACAGATTCTGGCTTGTGCAATCTCTAATTAAACCACAAAAATTTTGGTCCTAGACACGTACTTTCTATCACTACAGTTTGACAGGTTTTGTTCATAGTTAGGCTTCTTTTTTCCTAAAATGATATTCTAGTTGAAATTTTTCATGCATAAAAGCAATTAAACTTGAGTGAAATACAGGATAATTTTTGCCCTTAGGATTTTTTATCAGAAGATTTTTGAGCTCATCAACACAAAGCCAGTCTTGATTTAAAACTTCCTATGTGCAACAATACCTCTGGCACAGCAGAAAGATCAGAATGATTTCTGTATTTGAAAGAAGCATGATCAAGATTCACAGGATGTCCATTTCCCATCATTTTAGAAAGACAATTTCACAAGTTCCAAATGTACATAGATACTGACATATAACATCATTTTCATAGATGCCAGCAATTTTAAACTACTTTTAAAATTGAGAGCAGTGTGAATAATACTCTGTATTGGGATTCTTCCAGCTTCAGAGATCTCTCTGTGCAAGTAACACTGGACTGACTATCCTCTGAGGACACGGGGAAACTCAGAACCACCCAGTGTCCACTTCTCAGAAGAACTGCTCTTGACACAGCTATCTGCACTGTTGTATAAGAAGTGTTTATTAGGTGTAAGGTTAACACAT
The DNA here is from genome assembly GCA_017589585.1 of Phylloscopus whistleri. Classification (NCBI taxonomy): domain Eukaryota; kingdom Metazoa; phylum Chordata; class Aves; order Passeriformes; family Phylloscopidae; genus Phylloscopus; species Phylloscopus whistleri. The sequence continues at coordinate 972,492 of JADMLD010000110.1, read as the reverse complement.
ATAAGGGGAAAGACACCCCATCACTACTTGGGCATACACTCAGAAGGCATGTCCAGATGTTAGCACCTGCATACAGTTTGTATTTCCTAGCTCTAAAAAATTATCCAGGATAACTTTGGTAAGGCTTGAGTGAGACCTCTTTTTAAGAAAATAAAGCCAATGCATTTTGGCTATCCACTTACAGATATCCTTATTATCTTTTATCCTAAAAGAATAAAGGATTTTTCCCTTTTGCTGATGACCACATAGCTGTCCCCTCACTTCTGAACAAATGGCTCCTTTTGTCAGCGTTGTGTGGACTCCTTTTTCATTAGAGGCCAATATCCTGAGGGACTTTCCTCAACAGTAGTCTTTACTCCTGGGTGTAGCTACCCTATGTTCAATGGAAGAACTGGCATGAACTTGGTGTATTTCACACTATACACCCCTCACCTACAGAGCTATATGGATCATCACACAGTGTATGATTATCTAGGTTTGAGTTAGGTACCTGGTTGTGCTGAAGCCTTCCCCCTAAGCCTTCAATTTTCAGTGGCTTATGCCCTCCTGAAGCAGTTACTTTCAAAGATGAATTCTGGTGTGCTTGTTCTCAGCTCAGTGGCTCTGAAAAGTCTGAAAAAGTGATGTTGATCTTTTGCTCTAGTTTGGATGGTCACATGATAAGAAATAGCTAATCTGGTTGTCATGTGTAAGCTGTCATGTGTAAGCATCTTCACTAAAAGTAAAACATAAAAGGAAATCAAATCTTGCCTAGCCTTACCCAAAAGTATTTCATTTCAGTTGGAACTAGTAATGAAGAACAGGTTTAGGGATTTGTTTGGTTTGTGGGATTTTTTTTTTTTTTTTAGATAGATCATTTGTTTGCACAGAAAACAATTAAGAAATTTTATTCAAGATCACACATCTAACATAATCTCCTGTGTCCCTGTGATTTAGGAAGTCTTTTGTTATGTGATCATAGACCACCATCACACATTCACTGATAAATATGGCACCCAACTGTAAACTCAATAATGCAATAATAAACTCTGCAAAAACCTATTCATGGCTGTTTGCTTACATTACAGGTATCTTTAATATCCTTTAATGACTTTTTAATATGAAAAAAATTCTATAAGCATTTTAGAGTTTCATTTCCTTGTGATGGAAAAGTTGCAAAAAGGTTCTATCAGTCCTGTTTTGAGGACATGAAGCAATGATAGTTACCTTTTTTTAAATTAATTTTATTTTCAGTTTTAAAAAGAGCATAAAAAGAGCATAAGCACACATTAAAACAGCATAAATAGAAAATTTTGAGTCCCAATATAGGCATGATCTGAGGAGTTATAACTTCCAAGTACACTCTCAGCTAATCAATGGGTATGAGGAGCACTGAAGAGAACTCATGCACTTAAATTCTCTGGTTTAAGCAAACAAGGTACTGTTCTGTTCCTCAGGATTTCTTTTGGGTGACTGACACTCAGAATTGCTGCCATTAAGTTTAAGGTGAGTATGATTGTTGGATGTGTTCATTTCTAATGAGCTGCAAAGAGTACACAGTGCTGCATCCTGTCCAGTCTAGTGTCACTAAAAGTAAAAGAGGGGGTTTTTTTCTGCAAGGCACACCAGAAGACACCACAAAAATCACCCACACATTATCACTCAGTTAAAGCCTGAAAACAGACTAAAACTGGGGTACAGCTGTGATGAGCACCCTATAGGAGTCTCATCACTGTCTAAAGTGGCATGGCTGGAAAGGGTAAAAGCATAAAACCACTCTAATCCCATTTTTAAAAATTAAAATCTGGCCTGTGAAGGACTGGCAAGCCATCAAAGACAGCTTGTGACAGCCTCAAGGCTGTCATTTTTTGTCAAGATTTCCCAAGGATCACTCTAGTACCCTAAGTCCAAAACAACCTCTCCTCCCCAAAGCATCACTGTGAACCCCAGTGTCTGGTACAGAATGTCTTGGCTAATTTTATCTTTCTGAACACAGGTGGAAGTCTGAATAGTCATTTCAGACACTGACATTAGCAAAATGGTGCCAATGAAAAGCATTGACTGAAAGTTTCCTTGTACAGAGGAAGACAGAAGTCTCATGGTGGAAAGGGCACAAGATCTCTTGGTACAAGAGAGACTAACTAAAGTCAGAAAACATACTTGAAAATGAGTAACAATGATGTACAGAGTAACATGCTCTGGACTAATTCACCACATTCCTACTGCTGCCCTGGAACATATTATCAGAATGCTCATAGCTGCATCATGTGATTGATCAGTCTTCAGAATTTACCAGACCATGGACCCCAGAGGTACAAGAGCAAGATGAATCAAAATGAGAATGTTACATAATGCTGCAATGCAACTTACACCTGAAGGTGACAAACATTAAAAAAATACATATATAATTAGTGCTTGATTTTATTGGGGTTGAAGACATCAGACATTTTTGAAACTGTAAGAGGATGATACTAATCTTCCCTCAAATAAATTATTCACATCTTCTTTATTAGTTCTAGCTCAGAGATATGCACTGTCTCTGACAGCTCTACATCCCTCACATTAGGAATCATTCAGCTTCACAGTCATTCCTCTTCTCAGACACTTCACATCCAGCAGCAAATCAACCTTACCCTTGCACGCTTTACGTTTGGGATTTATTATGACAGTGAATAAGAATTCATCCTATTGTTGTTCCAAAAAACTGTAATATTTAAAAACTCAAATAAGCACCTTCTTTCCCAAAGACTGTTGAATTTTTCATATCTGTAGACCTGATTTCAAGGCAGTTTGACCTGTTTTGATACATAAATACGGCTAGACTTTCAAAAGTGTTCCTTATGTAGCAGCTCTTATTATAGTCAGATTTTCTAAAGAATTCAAGTATCCCCATGCCAAATCCTTTAGGGGAAAAAAAAGTCATTTACTGTAGTGCTGACCAAGGATCTGTACTCTTTTGAAACTCTGGCCCTGATATTGAGTGCTACTCTCTTGTAGACTTCAGACTTTAACTGGTCTGATTCCTCCAGCATTTACACAGAAAGCCAGTGATGTCTACTGCTATGGACATCTGGGAAAGAGATACAAGCCAAATTCTTTATTTATATTAGCTGGCAAGCATAATGTATTTATAAAAGGAGAAGCATTCCTAAGCATCAGATATGATTATTTTTATTCTCCATGCAGACCAACTTACCCGTTTTATTATTCTACAGGGCGTTGGAATTTTATACAATGTTACTAAAGAAGAATCAATGCAATTACAGTGCAAAAACTTTATGCCATGCACATCCACAGGACTGGTCACCTCTTTCCCCTAAAATTCTCTAAAATCAGACAACCATTAAAATTAAATACTGTGTTTATATTAGTAGTAGAGTAACACATTGGGAGCTAGTTTCAGACTCTCTATTCTTCAACCAGCTGAAACTTGAAACAGAAATGGCAAAAACCTTTTGCAGAAGGCAAAAGACAGAAAACAATGTGAAAGCAGCAGCATGAGTGCCAGCTTCTGGGAGTACAAGATATAGAGAATCCCAGGCTAATCTGTTCCCAGCTATACTATTCACCACACAGTGTCTAAGGATTTGTTTTAAGCCCTTCCCAAAGAGTCTGTCATCCTGTTTCCTTGTCTCCAGAAAATGTATTATATAACTGTAAATAAATGTTCAAATGATTTTAGCAGTCATCAGAATGTCTTGTATTTGACTACGACAGCCTTTTTCCCCTGAAGATTAATTTAAGAAGTTTCATTTGTGGCCATTTTGCTATATATTTTTAACTTCACAAACATATTTCTCCGACTTTGCTGCTTTCTTGGGATTATAAAACTGATCTTTGTAAACTAAGCCCTGAACTGAAACTTGAGAAAAATGGAGATCCATTTTACTATCTTTTTTCTTTTGATCCACAGGACCTCCAAGTCAGCTTCTGTTACTGAAGATCAAATGATTTTATGACTTCTCTCTTGATATAACCTCTTCCTTTCACCTCAGTTAAAATTCCTGTACAAGTCTCACTTCTATCACTATTAAAAGGACAAAATGGAATAAAAAAAAATCCTGAAGAACTTTTTACTCTCTTGTCTCTTCTTTACTCACTGAATGTGTAATTTTGGATGTGTGAGTAAATGGTAGTTCTTTTCCACTCTTAAGCACCCAGCATATGATATGTTGCAGAACAAGGCAGTAATGTTCTGGCTACCTGAAACTACACCTGTTCTGAGTATTTTGAGGGCAACATTTCATGATAAGGACCCAGTCATGGGATCCTTGGAGCCTTCAATTCCAACAGTCCCTGCAAAATGCAGATACGATTTAAATCATACATATATATATACTGCTGCACACAAACTGTGTGGGGGATTTCCCTCTCCAAATCTTGCTACAAGTGGATTTTCAAATGTTTGCACAGATTTTGAAAAAATTTTGCCCAATAAAACTCATTACATTACTCATACAGCAAAAGAAGCAAGAAAGGAATGATTGAATCAGTCAGTGAATCTGAAGCATGTTATACAAAATTAACATAAAATGTGTGCCAACAAAAGTAAGATAAACACAATACTAACAATATTAATTCATTTTTTCACAACACTACAATAAATTTCCAAGCTTTAAACTCTTTTAATTTAATGCACAGAAATACATTTTCCCCAGGTCTGCCATTCTGCTGGACTAGGGGAAACAAGTACAACAGTTTGTTACAGTCAAGGAATATTTTAAAATATTTACACATTTGCCTCCCCAACTTCACATATCCAGTATTTTTAATGCAAGCTACTAATCACCTCATTCACAACGACTGTCTGCCTAATTTCCTCAAGTACTTAATGGTGGCTGTTATGACAACCAAGGATCACGGGACTAGATCCCTAAGAGACAAGGTCAGACCAGTAAAATTAGCCATCTGTCCAGTAAGGATTTTAAGCTCAGGCTGCATTTAAGTATTAAGTTTCCAACTGTACAGGCATTTGTTTTCTTCTCAAATGAGCAAAAAAAAGGCACAATAGTGATTCTAAAAACCAGCAATAAAAATCTAGGATACTACACACTGGGATAAATCAATACTCTGGGATAGATGCAAAGAGGATCTGAAGCTACACTTTGTGAGATGAGGCAGAACTTAGTAAACTTTTTGTATTTTCAATTGAACTGATCTCAGTGAACTCAGTGATAAGAGCTGCTGTTGGTCACAAAGACTCCACGATAGTCCCAGTGTTTGAGACAGTTCCGGGACTGCATAGTTATCTTCTCTTAACACCGCAATTTGTAAAGTATACAGAATGTCAAACTTCACCGTGCACTGTGTCTCATCTCACTGTTTACATTTTACCTTACTGTTTCATATGCTGCAGACTGTAAAAGTGTTTTAACAAACTCAGGGGTTTACCTTTCAACCTCTAAGGACTGTGCAGGACCTCCTTGATCAGCGCGCAAACCTCCCGCCGACAGCCGTGGGAACACTCCCACAGGACACGGGTAACGCTCAGCCAGGAGCAGGACCAGGAGGCACACCACATCCTGCTTGGTACACTACATTTTTGGGACAAAATCATTGCTTATCTAGCAATTTTTCTTTCACATTTACTACTCAATGTCTTAGGTCATTTGCTGCCACACATATAAATGTCGCAAGCCACGGACCAGCCACAGGTCACCTCTGACTGGCTTAGAGGTTCACCTGGCTTCTAACTCTGCTCACGTCGCGTCGCAGGTAACGGAATCCAGGGAAAACCGGATAAAAAAATTTGCCGATTTCTTCCGCAGTAGCTGCAGCCTGGTCCTGGTCCGTAAATTGAGTGCGCCCACCGGCACTGGGTGTAAGACGTCGGAGAAAAGGGGTCATACACCGACCCCGCAAGTTCACGGGTCCCTGCCATTGCGTGGGCATCCTCCCTTCCCCGTGAGAGGGCGGCAGGGGCTCGCAGGGCAGAGCGAGGAGCGGCGGACGCCCCGCCGGGCACCCGGCGCTCCCAACGCGCTCACTGCTCACGGCCCGACCGCCGGCGCTGCCCACCCGGGGGCTGCCCCCGGCCCCGCCGCCGCCCGTGCCTCACCCGGGACAGCCCCGGCGCTAGAGCACGCGGAACTTCGCCGGTGCAAGCGTGTGCACCCCTCGCCCGGCGCTGCCGCCCGTCCTACCTTGCCGGCGGGGGATGTTCCTGCGCGGCGTGGCCGCACACGCGATGCACGAAGCCAGGAGCAGCACCAAGGCGAGGCAGCGGCGGTGACAGCCGCCCGGCACCTCCATGTGCGCCGAGTCCCCCCGCCCGAGCGGGGAGCTGGGGCCGCTGGCCGCGGGCGAGGGGCGGCGGCGCCGCCGCGCGTCCCCTCCGGGCGGAGCCGGGTGCGGAGCGGGGCCGGGGCCGGCGCGGAGCGGAGCGGAGCGCACCGCGGGGCTGGGACGCGCGCCGGGCAGGGCCGGGGAGGGACGGAGGGAAGCGGGGAGGAGGCTGGGTCCAGCCCTTTGATGGGATTACGGCCGCCCGGCGCGGGGCACGGCTCGGCACCTCCCCCCGGGGCGCCGCCGCCGCGGCTGGTCCGACCCAGCCCCGCCGGAGGGGTCGCGGCGTCCCCTGCCGGGAGACCCCCGTGCCGGCGGGGCGGCTCGGCAGCCCGGCCCTGCCCGCGGGGAGGGCGCTCAGGATCCACCCCGGGCTACCATGGGGCAGTGTGCCACCCCCTCCTCAGCGGGGACCCCCGCCCGTCCCTGCCCTCCCCCCGCCCTCCACCCCGTTCCGCCCTGCGGGACCCCAACTCCAGTGCTGCCCTCCCCAGGGAGCATCGGCATTTGATACGGGTTTCTTCCTTTTTTTTTTTTTCTTTTTTTTTTTTTTTTTTTTCCCGAAGGTACGGGGCTGAAATGCTAGCCAGCTGCTGGGGCGAAGGCGAAGCTAGGAAGAGGATTTGGTGAGGAAATTGTTGCTGAATTAAGAGGATAAATTAAATTTAATCCCTCCCAGATGGAGGCTGAGACCTATCCAGCCACTCAGACTAATATAGAAACCCCTGTGGAGATTAGAGGGGATGGGGAGGGCTGGGGTTGGAAGGCAAGGGGAAGCACTTGAGTTTGACGATCCTGAAAAAAACTGAGATAAACAAGAAATCCAAAGCATCTCTTCAGAGCAATGAAACATTGGGATGAAAGACCAAGTCCATTTGGTTCAGTGTACCGTCTTTGAAATTGAAAAGAAGTGCAGAAACTTTGTATTAGCAAACATGAGATTATCTGCCCTCTGCTCCAGGTCTCATCCTAAGCTTGGTTAGTTAGAGATCAGCATAAACCCTGAAGCACCAGAGTTGTTATGTCTTGAGGGTTTGTGTGGGCTTTGGTTTGGAAATTAGTTTCATTTGTTTATTTTGCTGTTTACTTTGATAATTTTCAGTGGGTTTGATGTCCGTGTAAATTATGGATGTTTATACAGTCTCTGTGAATCTGTAAAACTGATACTCTGTTCAGTGAGTTCCATGCTGTAATTTTATGACATGTGGAGAAAATCCAGGAAGAGATCAGAAGAAAAACTGTCTGTCTGTGGAAACAATGCTGATATAGGAAAATAAGGAAATCTGTACCATTTTAAGGTATGAGAGGAGACAAAGAAATGGTGAAGAAGTCCTTTTGGACAGAAGATCAGAGGAAGGAATTGTGAGCTCCTATCCTGTAAAAGCACTGCAAGTACCTCACGAAGAAGTTGGAGACGGTAATCAAAGTCTTCACAGGAGGCAGTGGAAAGGACAGCCCTTGCCTACCTCAGGGTCAAGGAAAGGAGACAGAAACCTGGTCCGCTTAGAAAGGGCAGCATCCAAATTTCAGAGTGATCATTGCCAGGAGAGTATGCTCGGGGCTGCAGGAATTAAAGATGAGGAGCAGTTTTGTAAGCGTGGTTGGGATACCAGTGGTATGTCTGTCTCACACTCTTATCAGCCTGCCTTTGCAGAGACAGAGGAATTGCAGTGGGAGAAGTGCAGGACTTGTGGCAGGAATTCCTGGAAGGGTCAGTGACTGTGGTGCATGGTGAAACTGCAGTACACAGGGTAGAGAATGAACTCTGGACTCCATATTTGCCCAAAAGGCACATGGAGTGCTCACTCGTTGGCAAAAATGGCAAGCAGATCACAGCCAATGGTGGAGAAAAACAAGGCCTGTCCTTTATATACACTCCAAGTAATTGTGGTTTGTACAGTGTGCTGTCATCAAATTCATGACAATTTCTGTTTTTCTTCTCACTTGATCTCCTTCCTCCCTTCATTCACTCCCCCATTTCTTTCCTCTGACTTTTCTGGCAGTACTCATAATAACCACTGTAGTTTGTCTTCTCACATATGCCTATTTATCCAAAGTATTCTGTGATTAAGTTGTAGCTGGACATATTGAGGCCAAAATGATTGGAACACCGAAGTTGATACTGCTGAGTTTCAGGCAGTTATAAGATTCAGACAGATTTTGTAATTTTAATTACAGTTTTGGGAGATTATCTCTGCAGCCATGCAAGTTGGCAACTTGCTTTCTGTTGTGATGGAGCAGGATATTCAGTTCTGGATGTATGGAGAGGTGCTCTTCCTGAAAATCCTACCAACAAAGGTAATCCACCACAAGCCTGGTGAATTCCCTCTAAATAACAACATGACTCCCAAGTTGTTTCTCACTGCTAAGATTTTTACACTCTCCTCATTGGCTTAGTCCCTATTGTCTTCCAGTAGCATACTGATTAAAATTAATACAACTTGGCACACATTTATTAATGCAACCTCTGTCCAGAGGGAGAAGCGTTTTAGTGGAGTATACAGAATTAAAGCTTAGAATTTTGTTTAAAAGATAAATGTATGCCTTGCTGTTCATTGATCTGGGAGATGGCAAGATGAGTGAAAAGTTACATGAACTTTTGACAGTGCTGAGTTTTGGGAGGTTAGACTGTTGCTGAATTTTGTGCCTGTCTCAGACCAGCTTGTGAGATACATCATCATCTTATAGACGAAAAATTACCTTTATCATGGAAGACTCCGTTGTACCAGAAAAGCACAATTAATAATGATACCCCTTGTCTGCGTGTTCATCCAGCTGCTTCTCCTTGTCCTCACCTGAAACTTGTTCTGTATGGATTTGGCTTTAATCAGTGGTCTGCAGTTGGATTCAGCCTCAGAGCCATCTCTATATCAGTGATGAGATTTTTGTTTTGTTCCTGAGAATATCTAGATGTGTAAAACATCCATCATGTGCCTTGTTCTCCAGTGGCTGTAAATACTTGTTGATAAGGACTGAGACACAGTCGTTCAAAAGTCCACAAACCCGGGAGTCTAGTGGTGGTGGAGGCAGATTTCCTTCATTATCTCCTCCCCCAGGGAAGATGCTAACTAAGCCAGCACATGAATTTGCACAACACTGTCCCTGTGTTCAGGCTGAATATGGCATTCGTGCTCTTGCTCTGTAGCTCTGGGAAGGAATCAGACTCTAGTCCACATAATTTCTTACTCAGTGAAGCAAAGGGGTACAACACAGAGAATTGTCACCTCATCTCTCTTCCTTAAGAGGCAATGCATGTGCATACAGCAATAGGGATGCAAGGAATGGTGTCCTGAGAAGACAGAGAGAGAGAGTGTGTCTCATGCTTCCATGTACTCAGAACCTCTAAAAGCTCTACATCCGAAAGGATCAACTTGATTCAGCTTGCAACTACATTAACCTGCTATATCAACATGTTATATACAAGTGCCAGAATCAAGAGTCACCCCTTTTCATTGAAGAGATAAAATTAGATATAAATGCAAAGAACCAAATTTCAAGCATGGCCATAACCTCCCTTTCAGGTTTTGGAGATCCAGTATAACAGGACTTCATTTTTTTGGTAAATTTCAAAGTTGGCATGTCAGGACATGTTTCTTCTCTAAGAAACAGAGTGTTTAGTAGGCATCTAGACCATTACTCATTGTTAATTAAAGATAGATCCCTACACTTATTTTCAACACCTGATTTTACAATAAATCACTGTGAAAAGACTTAAAACAGGATGTTTACCCCAAAACTATTTTGTAGAAGCAAGGAAACCTTTGTTTGAGGGCAGTTCAGTGAGAAGATGGGTAGCAGAAGAATCTGGCCAGTGAGGTTATCAGGCTTTTCCACTGTGATTCACAGGGGTAAAAGAGCCTCATCTTTGCCTTGGAGCTTGTCTTCACTTGAAAGAGGTGCTTCATTTTCTAGAGTTGCTCAACATGTGGATACATTTTGTCCAGAATAGGATTTAAAGAAGAGCAGTGAAAAAGTCTTTTGAGATAGAAGTGTACAAATGGGAGCATCTCATGTTGAATTGGGATATTTTATACCTTTATAATTCTTTTTATGGTGAGAGTATAGGGGGCAGATTAAGACATTTGGAATCTGGACATTTTCATAATTATGAAGAATGGGTTCTTTTCTCATTAACTAAAGCTTTTAAAATGTTAGTGTTCTTTTTTTTAATAATCAGTATTTTTTAAAAGACAAATTCCAAATATGTAGCATTGTGTCAATTTGTTCACAATCCACTGTAGATTTTTTTTCAGGAGTTTTTCATAGGTTCTTCTCGAAGGAAGAGTGTAAACTTTTGACCTGTTGAGGTCCTTTCAGTATGCCAAGGTCACTCTATCTATTTTACCATGTTGGTATTAATTCCGATGAGGCACTGATTAAGAGTTAAACCAATCTGTATATGTGTTAAATAGAATTTTATGGAAGAAAAGATATTTTTATTGACTTTAGTGACTTCATAAATTTTTGGAAAATGGAAGGAATATTACTTAATAGCTTTCAAAATTAAACCTAATAAATGTAATATCACTTAAAACAGCAAACTTTAATTTAGTAAGTTACATTTAGTTTTATAGCAGTAACAAAAAATCAGTGGTAATTTGTATCTTATTATTAAATTAGAAACCAGGGATGTTTCATAAATTAATACATTTGTTGCTTCTGCTAATCTTTATAATGAATAGTTGCCTGACTTACAAAATGCCATAGATGTGCATAGAATGCATATGACAATATCTCACTTAAAGCCATAACTCTTCTTCATAAACTGTTTTTTTAATGGCTTAACTAGAGTGTCTTGGGTAGACCTCTTTCTGATACTCTGCAGCCAATATACATCTGAATAGGTTAGGAAGTTCAGGCTGCCCACCAAGATCAAGGGGTAAGGGTCGTGGAAACTAGTTTTCCTGCAGAGTTGGTAGGGCTTCTTCCTTAGGATATTATTAGGAAACACATAAAGGTTTATGTAAATTTAACCTACCTTGAAACAGTGAAGGGATGAGTTTATCCTATTAGGTTCTTAGCTTCTGACACCATCTACTTATTTTAGATCTGGGTCTGAACTGAGCTTTCAAGGCTCTTTCTATCTCTTATGTTTTCCATAAGACAGTCTATGAAACCCTGACTTAGTTCATTTAGGGGAAGGAACCCAAAACAATCCCTGGCTACCCTTTACTCTTATCTTAATATAGAAACAACTGTACATCAGAGACATACTACACATGGACATGTACTAAATGCCCAAAAAACAAGACCAAACAAGCAGCATCAGATTCTCTTGTCACATCAATAAATATTTGACAAATATTTTTTACCCAAACTGACAGTTCTAAGTCCATCAACCTCTCCAAGGGCTCAGATTCTTTCTGTCCACCACTGTCTCTCATATGGACTGGCTGTAGCATTGCCAGAAAGCACAAATGAGCATCTGCAAGCAACAAGAGAAGAGAGTCTTCACAACCTTCATTCACATGCCATCAGCTCTTTCTCCTAACCTTCCTGCCTCCTGCTGTATTCTGGGCTGTTTTGCAGCTCCTCTATCTCTTTGCTTCCTATGACATTTCAGGATGGTTATATTAAATACATTTCACAAGTTACTTGTACTCCATTAGGACTTACAAACCAGCAGCCAAGACCTGTGGTTCTACACACAGAGACCAAGAGATCACATAGAAAAGCCTCGTTGTGGCCCAGATTTCCAAGCATCCAGAAGTAAATGCTGAGAACAAAAGTGGGGAATGGGAAGATGATGAGCAACAACAAAAATAGTGGTCATAGCCCTGAAGTCATCTGGCCATTATAAACTATTCCATTCCTCATTGTTGTCTCACTCTTTTGCCCCCACTCTTTTTCACTTTTTTTTTATGCCACATTAGTACTCGTCATGTTACCAAGTGTTCTTCCCTAACACACTATGAATTTTTTATTAGTCACACTTTGCAGTGTATTTATAATTAAGATACATAATAATCTATATTTATAAATTATAATAATTTATAATTAAGAACTAGTATGCATTACACTATTAAAACAATAGTATGACAGGGAATAAACAACAGGTCTTCCATTTGTGGGCCAACTTTGTTACCTTGTTTAAAATTTAAAATAAATGTGATTAGGAGTGAACACAATCATTCATTTATGCCAGCGCTTCAAAATAAGATGGTTGTAGTCTATATGTTCAAATCCCAAAATGTAATCCTGTAGTTTCTTTTGGTAAATATTACTTTTTCTGACTTATGTAGCAAGGAATTTGACAGCTCTTCAGTCACAGATTAGGGTGTCAGTGTGCTACAGATGTCCAAAGTAAGCTCCAAAGACCATTCAATCTGAGTAAATTTATCTACAAGATTGGAAGATACTTAAGCAAAGGAGTCCCTTGGAAATGGGGCCCAGCAAGATGCGTGGTAGCTTGTAAGAGCCAAACCTGACATTTGTTATTTATGAGAAAGCTATCTAGTTATTCTTTCTGTCAGACTTGTTTGTGGATTTCTAGGGTCCTGTTTTAATAACCTTGTTTCCCTTCTCCTTTTGTCTTCCTTGGCTGTGTTTCAGTAAGGTGGGGAAAGCATTATTTTAAACTCAGACACTCTTTACAATGTCCTTTATTCAACTCATACAGAAACAGCAGAAGTACAAAGACCAAAATTCAAAAAACTTCTCACTTAAGAATATAAGCATGTTTTTATACATCTTTCTCACCTTTTCATGTCAGATAAGTCAATAATTCCTAGGTTTATTCCTGGTGATTTAGCACAGCAAGTTCTTCTGTTGCCAAGTCAGTTCTTTGGAACTATGGTAAATGCATTGAAAAGCAGCAGAAGGAAGAAATGTGCTCTTTTACAAACTTGATAGTGCTTTAGATACTCATAAAGTTTGCTTCCAGCAAATATTAAATATTTATTATTTGTAAGTTTGAAAGGTGTTGGAAAAAAATATTTTTTTTCTGTCTTTTCTGTTTATGATGATGATATTAAGAAAAATGAATGATCCACAATACTTTAAGAAGCTCAGGGCACCATCTTCATATTTGTATTCCCATTTCAGTCCTTCTGCTGCTCTCAAAAGAAAGTGACTTCAAAGATTGTCTTTCACTGTTTTTCTATTTAATATAATATGTATCATCTCCCCATCCTCTCATCTGTTAACTTCACAGACTGGTGTGTAACTCCTGCTTAGGATATAATTTCCTGGGGTATTTTTCCCACATTTGTGATCAGGATTTCAGAATCATAGGATCACAGAATGGGTCAGGTTGGAAAGAACACTGTGGGTCATCTGGTCCAACCCCCCTTCCCAAGCAGGGCCATCCCAGAGCACATGGCACAGGATTGTGTCCAGACAAATGAGATACCTCCAGAGAGGGAGACCTGAGCAATGTTCCAGTGCTCAGTCACTGCAGAGCAAAGTTCTTCCCCATGTTCAGGTGGAACTTCCTGTGCATCCGTTTCTGCCCATTGCCTCCTGTTCCATTTCTCAGCACCTCCGAGCAGAGCCTGGTCCCTGCTCTGACCCCTCCCTGCAGACACTGACAGACAGTGATGGGGTCCCCTCTCAGTTGTTCTTTCTTGAAGTTGAACAGGATCGATTCTCTCAGAATCGATGAGCCTTTGATGATGAGCCTATGATGAGCCTTTCCTCATAACAGAGATGCTCCAGTACCTTCACCACCTTTGCAGCTCTCTGCTGGACCCACTCCAGGAGCTCCATGTGTCTGCTGTGCTCCAGAGACCAGAACTGAGCAGACCCCAGGTGAGAGCTCACTTAGAGCTGAGTAGTAGGACAGGATCACCTCCCTTGACCTGCTGGCAGTGCTCTTCCAAAGGTACCCCAGGGTTCCCTTGGCCTTCCTGCTGACAAGGGCACTGCTGGCTGATTGTTTGCTGTCCACCAGGACCCCCAGGTCCTTCTCCACAGAGCTGCTTTCCAGCAGGTCAGGCCCCAGCCTGTGCTGGTACCCAGAGCTGTTCTTCCCCAGATGTAGGACCCTGCATTTGCCCTTGTAGAATTTCAAACTGATCTTTCCTGTCCATCTTTCCAGCCTGTTGAGGCCTCTCTGAAGGGTTGTACAGCACTCTGGGGTGTCATCCACTCCTCCCTTCTTGCTTGCCACAAAGAGCACTCAAAGATGAATTTGCAGAAGGAATGACATTTCTGGGAAGGTCATTGAAGACCTACAAGATCTGCTAGTTCACTTTCATTCAATCTCTTCTCCTCCTTCCATAGAGAAACATAAACACTGGAGGAAAAAGCAAAAGTTTTAAGAAGCCGAATTTTTCTTTCCAAGTCAAGGAGAAAACTGTTGAATGAGTGCAATGTATCTTGTAGGAGCCCAGCAATAGTCTTGAGTGTTCTAACACATTGCCATGGATATAACATACACCAGTTTACCTCTCGAACCTGACATTAGAAAACCATCTTGTAGGTCTCCCAGTTTACATGAATATAAAAGATAAGAGGTCTCCAACTGATTTTGATCATTGATTCATCTAAGATTTTCCTCCTCTGTCTCTTTCCAAAGATCACTGAAAACTTCACTTACCACACATAAATTCACTATCTTGAAACACAGAGAAAATACCATAGAGATAACTCCATCTGTCGTGCAGCTTAACGAGCCTCTAAGGAGCTTTTGAAAATCATAATTTTTTGAAGATATCTTTAAAAGCCATTTTAAGTGTTTGCCCTAGTAGAGTAGTAAAGTTTATATAAAAATAGCTGGTAGCAAGGTCCAGCCAATAAACCATAAAGGCACCGACAGCACCAGGATAGGATTACAAGGTGAATAAGTTGTGAAACCTTTTAACTTTTTCATTTTTTTACTAAGAAAAAAAAAAGTCTTGTTTGTTTCACAAGTTGTGTTATTTATTTCACAGGCTTAACTTGACATGATCTTACATTTTTCTTGTCATTATAATAGCCTCCTGTTTGTGCAAATATGAAAACAGTGGGTTACAGAGGTACTCATTTTATCCTAAAATCATGACTCTTGTTTTTAGGCTGAAAGATGTTTTAAGCAAGACAACAATTTCCTTTTGCCTTACCTGCATAGGATAATATCTAGGTAATTCTACACAATTCTAGAAGGATAAGTTCAACTGTGGCTACTAAAGCGACTGCTTGGTGGCTGTCACTGGCACAAGAGCTGCCCAGACTGTTAACTTAAGGGATCTGGGAAATTCTGTTTCCCCAAGAGCACATGACCAAATGAACTCTTGAATAGTCATAGAGCAGCAGATTTTATGGAGTAGGAAATGTCATCATCCATCTTATTTATGTTTATAATGACTAGGCTGTGGATCCATATTTCAGGTTCCAAGTGTCTTGGTGGGCTGCAAAAGCAGTACAAGGAAAATGGTGCTGATCTGTGACACAGTTTCAGGAGATGAGGGTACCATTCCATTGATGTAACTGTAACTCTGAAGGTGTCTGATGGTTTCTGTGCCAGGCAGCTGTGCACACACATCACATGTGATATTCATGCTAGTGTATGTAAAACTGTCTCCAGTCTTGGTCAGTTGTACTGTCTTCTGGCCTGTTCATGCATCTCCATTTCCTTTGACTTTGGAATTCAAGGCCAGATTTTTACAGTACAGTTTTGATGCCAAGGCAGTTTTGACATGCATTTCCACTCAACAGTCTTGTTATATTGCAGAGTGGGTGGGGTGTAGAATATTGTTTTCCTGTCCCAATGTCCATCTTGAGCTTGTTTTCCTAAAATTACCACCCCAGTTTCGATGCTGACCACCTTGCCATTTGCTTCTCTGTTACCCACTGCTGAGATGTATGGCATCCCAAGTGCAAAGGCAAAGTCACAGTGAGGCAGTGGTTTTGGACTTGAAGTTATGCATGAATTTGGCCAGCTGTCACCTTGCCAATGAACATACCCATTTATTTTCTCTCAGAGACAGGGAACAGAATGGTATATTCAGCTTGTAATTCGAATATGAGTTCCCCATCTGATTTAGCATTTTTTACTATGGATCTAATACAAATAAGACACTTTGTTTGTAACTTAGATGACATGGTTCTGCAAAACTTATTAATGCAATTGCCTTACTGGACTGGAACCAAAACTGGTAATGTCAACTGAAAACCTTTTAGTGACTTTAGTGGATTTTGCATTTGTCAGATGAACGTTGAGGTGTTCAGGCATGGTTTTTAATGCTGCTATGCCTGGGGATACGCGAAGCTGCAACCACTCTGCTCCTACTCAAGGCACAAAAGGGCACTAGTTGGGAAACACCACTTTGTATTCTGATCTATGGGCATATGTAGGACTTTGTACATAGCTTCCAAATGGTATGAAGGTCTCTGAGCTACACTGCTCTTGTGTAAGAACAAAACTCTTAGTGAGACCAGAAACCTGACATGGACACTGTAAGAACCCATCAAATTTACTTTCTTACAAGAAGTTAAGAAGCAACAAATTATGCTTTGACTTACAAGACAGGAGAGAGGAAGCCCATTGACCCAGCCCCCTAAAGACTGTCCTATTTCTTCAGGTGCACATGCTGCAGATTATTAGGGTTTCCTAAGCAGTCTTAATATCAGCACAGATATGTAACAAAGATGGTAAACCTAAGGCTGAACGAAATCAGCTGTAATATTGAAAATAAAGAGCTAAAGGGAAAAATAAAATATGGCTTTGGTTTGGTTTGGTTTGGTTTGGTTTTTTTAAAATTTTCTATAGAAATTGAGAACTTCATTTATTTGAGAGACTTCCTTATATGCCACATCTTTTTAAAATTGTTTTGACTTGCAGTACTCTGTAATATTGTAATTTCAGTGGTACTGCTGTGGCTTTGACCAGGTTTTCGTTTCAGAAACACATCTCTGTGTGCATGGTCTAGTGCCTTCTCTGCTGGTATAAAGAGCACATGTGCTAGGTGGGATATGGAAACTTAATGGGTGTCATCAAGCCTGCTGCTTCATTAGGCCTGATTCCGAGGGATCCTAAAAATGTTCAAAAGTTCTTAAATTCTGTCCATATAAAATTTCCACACAGAACAAGAATA
Source organism: Phylloscopus whistleri (assembly GCA_017589585.1). Lineage (NCBI taxonomy): Eukaryota > Metazoa > Chordata > Aves > Passeriformes > Phylloscopidae > Phylloscopus > Phylloscopus whistleri. Next base: position 955,213 of record JADMLD010000110.1, on the reverse strand, counting down.
GCCAGAAAAATGGTTGCTCTAACTACATTGGATAGCTGCCTCTTTCACGTTTATATTCTAGTAAGCAATGAACTCTATCAAATATTAGATAAACTACCTTCTTTGTAAAAGGAAGTAAATAATGACTTTTACACAATTTGGAAGTGAAAATACAACAGCTTATCGTTAGAGTAATCTGTCCATCTCTACCCATATCTTTGGAGCTATTCTGGATTTATAGCACCATTTTTCAGTTCAGGATCACTTTTCAGATCAGGCTCAAGACAGAGCAGTAATGGAGGGCATATACATAACTATAGATTAAGTGGAATGGACCAGGCCGTATTTCTCCATTCTAGTTACTAAAGAACTCTCCATATAAAAGAAACAAGTCTCATAGACACTGGGTGCAGGAAGTCCAGGGATTTTATTAAGAGGAGATACTGACTAATTTTTTTGGTATGTAACTCTCAGCTCATTGTTTCATCTGAAACTGCCATAGCCACAAATGCCACCTGTTTCTTTGCTTTGCAACCACATTTCCTGAGGTTGCTTTGCTGCTGCCAAACACATAGATGACCAATAAGGATATAGATGTATGTCCTCTTTACATCAGCCATATTATATTTTGTAATATCTTAGGTCAGATCTTTGTAGATTTAAGTCAGGACAGCTCCTAGGATGTTCCATAAGCTTCAGAAAAACACTGCCTCTGACAGTGACCAAGGGTGTAGTACATTATCCTGTAGCAGTATAGGGAGAAAGGACAGTCTGCTCATGACATAAGATTCCAGTGTTTATGTAGCTTGTGTTTTCCACAACCTTTTTCAAAGTCATCAAGGCTTCCTTTTTCTCACTCATCCAAGAGGAAGACAATGACTGAGTCTTCCTATTAATTAAAAGAATTTTAACATTATGTTTAACATTACAAACTATTTTTACTTTTTATTTTACATGGTGAAAGAATATGTGTGTTTGTTCTCCCTTTGTCTACCATCAGGAAAAAATACGTTCAAAAAAAAGAAATAAGTTAAGCCCATAAGAACTTCTCAGATCTTTAGGGCCTTCCAGATGCACTCTGTTAACAGAAATAATAGAAACTTGCATCATGTGTATCATATCACATCACACAGTTTCTTGGATCAAGCCAATTTAAAGTGTATTAAATTCTGCTTTGTTGGTCTCATATTTAGGTGTCTTTCCTCAAGAATACCATTCTGTATCTTCCTAGAGTAATTTTTCTTTGATTTATTTCTATTCCTGTACCAATCCCAGAGGAAAGCCATGTTATTTTTCTGTTAAGAGAAAATGGATCCACTGTGTGGATCCATCTAATGTTGTCTTCTGTACATGCAGCAGAATGGCAGTTATTAAAGGGGCTCACTCTTTAAACATCTCTGACCAATAAACTCTATATATTTTCATCTTCTGTAGCCTCTAAGTTTGTCAAGATCTCAGTTAACCAAATCTATTGTGTAATGCCCATGTGGCATGTAATTAAGACCTAAAAGGTTTTCATCTTCATTTTGTATTAATGCATACTGCTGAAAACCAGTACTGTAACCTTTCCTCTCACTAGTAATCTAATGCAGACTTTATGCAGAATGTAATTCTTAAATACTACTGATTTTCCTGTCCAGCACAGCCAAAAAGACACAGCAGGAAGACAGTGTCTGCAGTGTTCTGTCTCTGATCTCCCCAGAATGCTTTGGCTTTCAGGATGTGGCTCTCAGCTGCACTGCAGCACCACTCACTACCAGAGTCTAGAACCCACACCAAAAATAGCAAACTGCAGCTGTTCTGTTGGCCCTGACTTTGAAGCACTTGTGACAGCACAGACATCTGAACCCTGCTGGCCTGCCACCTTTGAGTGCAATAGAGTTGGTGTCACTATGATTGTGACAAACCAACCAGACTTGCTCAGCTGCTGGTCATAATCACATGCTATAACCACTTCTTTTGCTATTTGCAAACTCATTGTTTGTGAACTCTAGAAAACAAAAACAAAAATTGGTTTAGGTGGTAAAAAAAGAGTGCTTAGTTTCTTCATATGAACAAGAAAGATTTTAAAAACAAATGGGACTTAGAAATGCAACCATGCACTGCGGGCTTTGGGCCTAGGGACTCTTTGAACACTTATGAATACCTAGCCATGTTATAAACAATTAAATTCCCCACCCATATGGTGTGTACACAAGATAGTTTGAATGTCATACAGAGCTCTTAGAAACAACATGTAAACAGACTTTTTCAGCTCCAATGGGAGTCTCAGAAACCAAATGTCAAAGTGCAGGCCTCTGAAAGCTGTAGGGGATCATTGGGGTTTGTTTATCAGCTGGTGTGTTCTGCTGTCTGAGAACTAAATTGACACTGCTCCAACTTAGTGGGTGAAGGAAATAAAAAGACCTTCGTTCTCCCCACACTATGAGAAGCAAAGTGGTGACTTAGGAAAAGGATAGCAGCAGAACAGAGAAAAATTAGTGCCTCCCATTCCTGTGGGGAATGTGTGCCCTACTGTTGGGGGCTGACAGTAAAAGGGCAGCGGACAGTGGGATGCAGTTCTGTAGTCTAGTCATGTCAGCTTTTCCAAAACAAATGAGGGGGCAAGAGGTAAGGATAAAGCCTATGCTTTGATCCCCATAAAATGTGATGCTGCTCCTCCCATTCACCTCAGCTTAGGCTGGAAATTCACAATCCAGCCCCAAGCAACTGCTCTCCTGTCTAAGATTTGGTGGGTCAGTTTGGATCTGGGCAGGCTACATCCATGGCCCAAGGCCAACTGTATGAGGTTCAGTAAACCAGGTCCTGCCCTCGGGTAACAACAGCCCTGGGCAGTGCTATAGGCTGGGGTAAGAGTGGCTGGAAAGCTGCTGGTTGGAAAAGGACCTGGGAGTGCTGGCCAGTGGCAGCTGAATGTGAGACAATGTGTGCCAGGTGGCCAAGAAGACCAAGGACATCCTGGCCTGCATCAGCAACAGTGTGGCCAGCAGGACCAGGGTAGTAATTGTTCTCCTGTACTGGGCACTGATGAGGCTGCAGCTCACGTTCTACATCCAGTTCTGGGCCCCTCAGAATAAGAAAGGTGTTGAGGTGCTGGAGAGTGTCCAGAGAAGGGCAGTGGGGCTGGGGAAGGGTCTGGAGCACGAGTCTTTTGAGAAGCAATTGAGGGAGCTGGGGGTGTTTAGTTTGGAGAAAAGGAGGCTGGGGCTGACCTTATCACTCTCTACAGCCTCCTGAAAGAAGATTGTAGCCAGGTGGGGATCAGCCAGGCAGCCAGGGAGAGGAGAAGAGGAAATGGCCTCAAGCTGTTCCAGACGGTGTTTAGGTCAGACATCGGGAAGAATTCCATCACTGAAACAGTATTAAGCATTGGAATGGGCTACTCAGGGTGGTGGTGGAGTCACCATCCCTGAAAGTCTAAAACAAACATGTGAATATGCATTTGAGGACAGGGTTAATGGTAAACGTGGTGGTGATAGGTTGGACTTTATGATCTTAAAGATCTTTTCCAACTTCAGCAATTTTATGATTCTATGTGTGAGGATCTACCTTGGAAGATGTTAGACAGGACACAAAGGTTTTTACAAAGGAAAACTTTGGTGAAATAAGTTCCAGAAAAAAACTTGCAGAAAAGGGGAAATTAGAAAAGCGAAGGACAGCTGCAGGTAACCAGGACATTTATTTTCCAGAGCACTTCTTGGAAACAAAGGGAATGAAGCCTTCAACTGACTCCTATCTGTGTAAATAAGTTAAAGGGAGGTTACAGTTCTCCATGCCTGGCACTGTCTGGTAGGTACAGCTGATGCTGTCCTTCCTGACCTCCACACCGCAGTGCAGCGGCCCAGTCTGTGGTACAAAACTATTTTTGTGATGGTTGCTGTTCCTCCCATGCAACTGGGTAGAGAAAGGATGGTCAAAGATGGGGTTGTACAGCTAAATTTTTCCCCTTTGAAGTGAACAAAGTGATAAGGAGAAACAGTTCTCTACCAGCAGTGGCTGCGTTGTTCCTCCCCTTCTCCATGAACAAAGGAGAACAATGACTTAGACAAGACACAGACTCTCGTAAACCTTTCCTTGCTGATAGGATATTAGCATTCATATTTTATTCTATAAAATGTCCTTGGCCTCACCAAAATGATCCAGCTCTCCATTTCTTCCCTTGGAAGTCTGTGTAGCTCAGTAACCACTCTTTGTTAAAATGGATGTATTTCTAATTGCTGGAGAAGTGAAATGCCTAACTTACAGTAAGTGAATGACAGGATCTTCTGTGTAATGGGTTAATCTATGAAAGAGTGAGAGCCATCATTTCAAAGCAAGATTAATATGCTTTAGTTGCCTAAATTTTGTATGTGAACGACATCCATGCCTAATCAAATTAATGGCATACCCAACATAAATCACTAGGAGGAAGGAACAACAACAACAAAAGTATTTGTGGTAGCTGGATGCAAGAAAGGGGTACTAGCGTTCACAACACCATAACATGGCTGTATCATCCAGAGGGTCAAAAAACGCTTTGTCAGAGATGAGTGCAAGAATATTTAGCACAGCCTTGACTAAAAACAGATAAACTGTACAAACACAGAAGATAAAAGAAAATAAAATAATAATAAAAAAAAAAACCAGCACCAAAAAAACCTAAAAGAGTAGATAAAATCTGCTTTGTTTGCAAGGCAAGGATAAAAGTACATGGATACAGGCCTGAAATGGGTTTAACATAATGACAAACAGGGAGATTTGAGATGCACACTCCAAAAGAGGATGTATCTTGATAAAGAGAGAAAGTGAGTGCCAGGGAGAAGAACCAGTGAAGAGCAAACTCCAGGGGAAAAAAACTAGAGCCAAGTATGTAAGCGTGCAGGGTATGTAAGATCAGAGACATGAAATAAGTCTAGGGAGAGTGCTAAATATAGTGAGTCAAAGATGAAGATAAAGGGACCAGCTCAGATCTGCAGCTCTATTGAAAAGCTATAGGAGCTCTGAATCCTTCCATTTTTTGAGGAAACAGTTGGGGTGACAATTTGTGCATTATAAAACTTGAACTCTGGGAGTTACATGATCATATAGAGAATTAAAGATTTAATTTTAAAACTCAGTTGTTGTAGTTTAAATTGGAGGAAAAAAGAAGTGTTCTGCATAAATCCTAAAAAAAAATCCAACAGCAAAAGGCAATCAGTGGGAAGGAAATTTATTCAACTGGGTATTTTTGCATGATTTTAAAGCAAGTAACATTATTTTCGAACATTCACAGCCTTACCTATTCCCCAGTCCCTCTTTGAGGGCAGAAGTTCAGGGGAGTTAGGAGAAACCTTTCCAGTCCTGTTTCATACCCCCTCACAGCCCAGTGATGACTACTTGCCTGACATAGGTGTTATAAAGTTTTACATTGGAACCAGAAAATACATATTCTAAAAGAATTACCCTGAAAAAAATCACAGAATCACTGAATGGTTTGGGTTGGAAGGGACCGTTACCATCGTCTAGTCCAACCTCCATAAGCAGGGACATTTTCTACTCGACCATTTTGCTCAGAGCCCCATCCAACCAGACCTTGCCTGTTTCCATGGACAGGCCATCCACAGCTACTCTGGGTCACCTGTTACAGTGTTCCAACCACCCTCAGCATAAAAAAATTCCTCATATTTAGTCTGAATTAACCCTCTTTGACTTTAAAACTATTATCCCTTTTCTTACCTCTACAGGCAGTCCTACTTGAAAAAAAATCCTCATCAAAGGAGACATCCATGTACAAACTTACATTCCTGGGGTTATCCCAGGAATATCTTTTTGCTTTTGAGGAGAGGGGATGCTATAAGAGAACACACACAACCAAACACCCTCAACATGGCTTTGGAGTAGGGGAATGTGAAATGAAGGGTTGTGCAAATGCTGGGATTTCTCTTACCTAGTACAACTTAGCACTTAACAACAAGAGGCCTTTCCTCTTTGCGTGGAAGTGTTTGTGTAGCACCTCCAATAATATATAAAATAATCCAACAAGAGAGAATGAGTGATGAAAAAACAGGATGCCCTAGGGCTGTACTGGGCTCATCTAAGGCAGCCTGGGGGCTGGAATGCTCTCTCTGGCACCCATGGAGCCAACCATGGCTGCACTGACTCTGCTTTTGCTCACACGACCAAATGACAGCGATGCCCCTAAAAATTACTCCCATTCTGTGACAAAATGAGAAGATAGCCTGGAATATCTGCAGCACCTGGCAACTCCATTTGCTTTTCACTGTATTCTCAGGATATCAGTCTCATTTTCTACTTGGCTACCAGTGTCAATCAGTTACTTATTAAAAGAAAAAAATCAAAATAAGGTCCAGACTTTTGATTGCATGCTGTGACAATGCAAAGCTTGCAAGCTAATTCCTGAAAGGAAATGTCATGTTATCCCAGGGGAAATCTGGATTCTTCTGTGCACCAGAGAATCAGTACTGAATTCTTGACTGTAGAATGCTGTAAAGCATAGCTGGGTGGAAAATTTTCTACAAGTTCAAGTTCAGGGGGAAGGGAGTTAAAGAGCAGAGAAATTAAAAACTGTTCATCCTTTGTGCTGTGTCCTAAGCCTGGTGCAGACCCTGGCACAGCATGGTGGGGAGGACACTGGAGCAGGCTGGAAAGCCAGAATTGATGGCTACCTCATCTCTTTCGCTAGGACAAAACTTAGGAAGAGGTGAACCACAGAATAATGTAGTTTGTGAAGGACCAAGTTAGCCAGTCTTTTCTTTATTATATATATACACACACATAGATACATATATATACATATATATACATACATACATACATATATATATATATATATATATAAATTATCCCACTGGTAATCTCAGTCTCTTTCTGTCAGCACTGAGGCTAGGACAGTGAGTTTAAGCATAGCACTTCTCTGGCAGACAGTTATCATCAAGCTCATCTGGCTGCTTTTGGTCATCTGAGGCATGTCCTTAGCGCACCCAACTGAAACAAGCGGATCCTCCGGATGAAAACCATCATGTAAGGTTAAATTCCAAATCTTTAGCTATGAAACTGGAACAGGATGAGACTGACTTATCGTATTGGACATTAGAGCTGAGCTTCTAGGCTTAGCAAGATTAGTATCAGCTCTGTATCCAGCAGAAGGGGACTGAGTTTGTCTGGAACACGAGTTCTTTTCACCTCAGGAAAATCTGCAGAAAATCAGACTCATGAAGGGAAGTGATGGCCTTGAAACAGGAAAGAGCAGATATGTGTTGGACATCAGAGCTCTGAAACACGTGAGTGACACGCTTCAAATGCCGCAGCCTGGGACATGCTGAAGAGCAGCAGAAGGTCCTGACACTTTCCTGAGGAATGTTTAGGAAAAAAAAAAAAGTAGAGTGAATGTTTTAATCTACCTCCCCTGGATGTGCAGAAGTCCTATTCATTGGCTTATTAAACACTACAGTGAACGGGACAAACCCATTTTGGTTCTTGTCAGCACTGCGGCGAAAATCAGGATGTCTTTAGGTTAAGCACGACACAGATATATGGTCTGTTTCTGTTCCTGCTTTGAAAAATGCAGAAAATATATGACATGAAATAATGTTGTGCAGATGGAGAGATACACTGGAGTTTATTCTTCTTTACAGACACTCAGTTTTCCTTCAAAGAACTGCCTCAGCTTCATTCTCAAATTCCAAAGTCAAGTAGATGAATTAGTGGAGGAGAAAAGTTTCCTGCATTTCCTAATTTAAAGAGTCCCATCCACCCCTGGGAAAATACCAATTTTGATAAAATATTTCCATTTTTCAAAACAACATTTTGAAACTAACCAAAGTGCTTATTTCAAAATGTCAGTTCTTCATTTTGAATTTCTGTTTTAACTCAGACTTAATTTTCTCTAATGCAACAAGGAAGTTCCTAGAGAGAAAAAGTAAATCTTTTCTTGATGTTTGATTTTAGAGAAATCTGCTTAAGAGTGAACTCCAGGGATAATTTATAGTTCAAGAACATAAATTATTTTCTATGGAATATATAATGATTTGTTTTCCTGGTTAAAATTTGTGTCCTTGTTATTTCTTTGAGCCTTCTTAACACTTCTGTGATACAGCTTCAAGTTAATAATAATTTATCCAATCTCACAAACAAGCAAAGATTTAGATTGAAGGCAGTGGGAAGTTTGCCATCAGAGTTGATAAGGACGAGGTGCAGCCTCAGATTCAATGTCTCTATAATTTTATGTTACCAGTGTGTTTCGTCTGACTTCATATAACCTGGTTCACAAGCTGATGCTGGATATTCAGATTCCTGTGACTTCATCAGTGAAAAGGCACTCATGTTGTGTCTGGAACTAAATCCAGAAAAGCCTGTGTATTTTATTAGGAATTAATCTGAAGAGCAAGCCTAGGAATATGATCTACTTCTTTGTTTTGCCACAGTATTTGTATTATTGTTCTCTGTTTCTCTCTTTTCCCTCTGCAGAACTGAACTCTTTTCTTTTTATCTTTGTGGTATTCATGTAATAAAAACCTAATTTTTTCATATAATCAGTTACCATTTCTTTTGTTATTGCATTGTATTGTATATGTTAGATTTTCCAATTCAAATAGCAAGTATGACGAAGACAGAAGAGTGAATCCTATCCACAGAGAAACTTCTTCATTGAGTGCAAAACACCATGAAGCTATGGGAGGGGTGTAATTGTATACATAACTTAAAAGACAAAGAAAATAGATGTGGAATGTGATTGCTGAACTTACACTTTTTGTCAGATGTTTAATATTTTTTGTCAAGGGAATGAAGTTAGTTTTATTCTACACCCAAGCTGCTAAAAATACAGATGCACACACACACTCTCAAACACAAGCAACAGCACATGATAGCAATAAAAGACAGAAGTATTTTCTTGCATTAGCTGTACTGGCTACACCTGACTGACCCTATCTTTGGTCAATGTCTTTGTCAGTGCATCAATATTATACTCTCTAAATTTCTAGTAATTTAAATATGCTAAGCTAGCAGGTAATGTGAAAAGAAGCTTCAATACTCTGGGAAAAAAAAAATCTCTCTTCTCTACCTGCTGCTTTCCTAAAGATACCAGATTTGAATCTGGGGCTGCATCCCTGTTCTGCAGCAGAAGGTTCCTGCCCTTCTGTACACAGATGCTGGGATCATGAATATGTTGCTGTGTGCAGCTGTTTCTGTGCTGCAATGATCAGCAATGAAGAAAAATCTAACTGTAAAACCCTGCATATGGAAATGGAAATTTCTGTCACAGATCAGGAGTGTAGGTGGGGTTTTGGATACACAGAAGATGTAGGTTTTTTCTGTTTTGCCTAGAGGAGCCCAGCTGTTACAGATGACCAAAAATACTGCACAGCCACACTGTACCAAGACTCCAAAAGAGGTACTGCTGCTCAGACTTGTCCACACACAGATGCTCTTCAGCCAAGCTTGTGCAAATTTCTCTGTGAGTGCTGGTATTTCAGCCAAGCATAGGCATCTTTGACACGAGTGGTTAAAGCAGTCCCCGTTTACTGGGACAGCAGATGGTTTACAGCAGAGCAATGCTAAGCACACATTTCACAGCATTGGTTTAAGATCACAGTGTGAAGAAGGCTTGTCTGCCAGCAGGGTCACTGACTGGCAAGGGAATTGCAGTATTTTGGTTATCTCATGTTAATTCCCCTGTAGGTGCTCATTTCATTTACTCCCTGTGGAGGAAATAGAACACATTGGCAGGTTATCCCCTCATCATTGCAATGTAACCTCAAAGAAACCCTGTGGCATTCAGCTGGATGTGCTGAGACCATAATCAGAAGACATCTCCCAACCTCCCACCCAGACTCCTAGTCCAGCTTTGGCAGAAAAAAGTGAGGCATGGCTGATTCTCATGTGGACAGTGACCATCAAATAATAATAGGTATTTAGTGGCATTTGTTCTGAGGGTAACCCTGAAGTCTTCAGTCTCAGATTTATGCCCACATTCAGATTAAAAGAACAAGGAGACTCCCATCTCCTTTCTTACATTTGTATAGCAGACAAAAGAGATTTCTATGGGATGTGTGAGGAAACATCCCATTATTAGATATGGGCATTATAGTATACTCCTGCACATCCCATGGATCATTTTTCTCTGTGAAAGGTACTTCTGGGCAGCCCTGTAGCCTCCATTACTCCAGAGCTGATTTCTCAGAAATCTCTGGATAGGCATTACTGGATTACCCTTTCTCCTATAGCACAGGGCTTCCCTACTGCAGAAGGATGGAAAGCCGTGCTGTATCCAACTTACCATGCGATAAATAGGACAGACACGTATTCTTTCTGTGGCAGAACACTTGCAGTAGTACACTTTCAGGGAGTGCTTGTGCTGAACAGGCCTTTGCATGACAAGCTTGGCTGTTACAAGACTTGGCCCCTGTGTCCAAGGGCTAGGTTTTGTTCTTGGTCTGAGTTTCCATGCCCTGGTCGCCTTTCCGCTGTCGCCTGTGGCTGGTGAAGTGCGCGGTGCTGTTCTGTCAGGCAGCTCCTGCACACAGCCTGACTTTGTATTCCACATGTCCATAGGCATCGCCTGATGAGAGGGGGCTTTGTGCCGCCAAGAGCTGCTGCTTGGAAAAATACTTCTGATGGTGTATAGTGCTATTGTTGCTCAATACCACTGCTTAATCAGCAAAGCTGCGTCCTAACTTCTGCTACAATACTCCAGGAAAATGTGTATGTCAGCAAGGGATCCTGGGCAATAAACCCTCAATGGCCCAAGAGCTGGAGAGCAACAGAATCAAGATGTACAAGATGCAAAATTTGCCCCCTTCAGAGGAGAAGACATACAGGAATACTGAGAAGAAGTGGGAGTTTTAATTTCCTTTTCTGTGAACATCATGTCAGGTGCTGAGAAGGCACTCACCTAATGCACCTCAATGCTGCTTGAGCCTGTCAAAGTCAGTCTTCTGTGGGAGATGAGAAAAAGACAGCAGCTGACTACAGCAATGGCCTGACAACAGCAATGGGAAAGGCATTGAGAGGCCAAAAGAAGCACCAAGACAGAGAAGCTGTGAAGTAAGATCTGAGCTTTGAGCTTTTTTCAAAGTGGAAGTTAGGTATTTAAAATAGAAAATAGTGACGAACAAGAAGCAACCTTTGGAAGAGGGATTAAGCTTAGCAACAAATGATCACAAGTGGAGGATCTATACCAGTAAAACTGAGAGTCACTGAGAGTTCTTGCCCCCAGATAAACTAGCAATTCATCTGATCTTCTGTTTTTCTTTAGGAATACCTGGTTCAACCCATATTGTAAATATTACCGGGCCACACTGAGAGCCCCATGATCCAGAGGCATAAGATCAGTTCAGTAGTGCAGCTTCCATTGAAAATAAATAAGATCCTAGCCTTTGCAGCAAGAGGGAAAGCTTATAAACCCGAAGGCAACTGATACAAGTAGCTGGAATATGTGGTAATGACACTTAAGAGTTACCACTGTATTTCAGTTACAGTCTTACTTCAGGCCACTGTGTCTCAGGGAAAACACCCATGGTGTTGTAGGACACAAAAGAGTCCAAAAGGGCCCCTGGCACAGGCTCACAGGACTGAGAGGGGCCTTCTGTATCATTCTTCTGGGTATTAAAGGCAATCATGGAAGAAAACTTCAGTGTGGCAACACCAACGTTCTCTGGGTACCAGGAGGGACGGGCTACCCAGAGCCTAGCTCCGCCTATCAGCATCAGAGATGATAGTTATAAGGTCAGTTCATTGAAAGAAAGGGAATTGTTATACACATGATATTGTGTTTAGAAGAACCTTTCTACTTTGGCAGTAGAAGAAAACTCCCTCAGATCAGTTTCATGAGTGAGTTAGTGGTCTTTGTGGTTAGTTAGGTCTTTGACTATCTTTATAGAGCAGTTTTATGTTCAGTGCCTACCAGCAATGTCACTGGAATATTGTGGACACACTCTCATGCTGCATTACAGTTTGACAGTCCCCAGCTCTTAGACTACCATCAGTGAGCCTGAAAGTGTTTTACTAGGAAGGAGTTACACTCACATATCTGGTGAGAGAACTGAGCTATGGAGAAGTGACCTTCTGGAGGCCTCTCAGCCTTGACAGGGTCAGAACTAGTCAATGGATTCCAGATCTCTGGGGTCTTTCTAGGACTGGAAGGTGCTTCTGTTCCATCTGTGCCACTGGAGTGGTTTAAGACATCACAAAGGCCACCTCTGAACGTTTCTTGTGTTACAAAGAGTTCCTCATCCTTTTCATGGGAGATCTAAAGGCAAAACAGGCACTGGAAAGTTTCAATATAGGTTAAAAGTTTCATTTGGGTTAAAACAAGCATTTGGCTGTAGCGTAGTGGAAAGATTCCAGTACCTGAAAAACTGCCACATCTGTGCTTCAGTTAGTTTTCCTGATCCTATGCATGTGCCTTTTCCTCTCTTATTCCTTTAGAACTGACAGTGTAGCTTTTTTGATAATAACTCCTCAAATCTGCTTTTCAAAAAAAGCTGGGTAAGACGCTGTCTGTTGAAATAAAACAAAACAAAAATAGCTCAGATCAACCCTGGGTCATTTTGCTAACAAAAATGGAGGAAATGAGCCATGGAAGAGAAGGATGGATGGGAAAGGGAGGGTGCTGGAGAATGATACTTCATTTTACAAACATCAAGATACCATCTGAGTGTTGGCAAGAAACTCAAATTCCTAAGGCTTCTATGTGGTGGATATGTCTAATGTCTGAGGTAGGAATAATCAAGAGGCTGCTCTTGCAAAGCAGGCTCATCGACCCTCATTGCCAAAGCTAGTTAACTTGGATACCTAAGTTAACAGCCCGTCTAGCCACAACCATTTCCTTAGATGCCTAAATACAATTTATTTTCACCCACCTTCACAAAAAACATAAACATAAAACTTACCATACCTGTCACTCACCACAGTAGGATCTCCAGGTAAAACTGATATCAAAAACAAAAGGAAAGGCCTTATTCTACAGCACCACAGTTCCACGCTTTTCTTTTTGTTTTTAAATGCAGCAATACAAATATTTATTTTGTGATGGATTGTGGATGGACAACTGCTAGCTACACAATGCTATGAAAATTAAATCTTCACCCAATGGACTTAGATAGAACTTTCAGGAAGCAACAAAAATAAAAAATGTATTATTCATTACTTCATTGCTTATTTGCTGTGAAGGATATGAGTTTACTGTTCAAGTGGCTTATGATTTCCTAGTGCAATAAAAATTAAGTCAAGTGCCAATATGCCCAACATTTAAAAACAACTCTTTATGAAATAAAACCTTATTCCTTCATACCAACTGTATTCCAACAAGTTATGCATACTGAAAGAATCCAATTATTATCTCTGATTACTGAGATAATAAATAAGAAAGGGGAGTGTAATGAAAGAGATACCGGGAGACAAGGAAAGAAACATAAATAATATGCTACAGAACAAATGTTTCTCTTTCTTAGCTTTGTACATAGTGATTACCTTGGTGGGATCCTGCTGGAAGTGGTAAAACCCTCAGCATGGTTCATTTTCAAAGGCCACAATCAGCAACAGTTTATCTGCTGCTGCACTGGAGGATATGCAAATGTTTGAAGGGCATCAAATCAGGCCCATAAAAGCTAATGGAAGGCTTTTGCTTTCTCTGTGTATTGGATCAGGCTTGAGTGTACATATTAAAGCAATAATACACATCTCTTTTTATTTTTTATCTAGATCTCTACATCAAAAGAATGAAACTCCAAAAGGACTTTTTCAAGACTGGCAACAAATCACCAAAGGAAGATAAAAACTCTTTTAACTCTGCAAACTTGATGTCTTTCTGGCACTTTTTACTCGGGTGTCATTTCACAAGATACTTGGAAGAAAATGTGTTTTCAAACTGCAAAATAAACTCAGTGGGGCGAAAAAAAGGAAACTGTTATGTTCTTCTGAAATGCAAAATGCAGTACCTGAGGCAGTTGACTAATTGAAATATTACTTCAATCAGATTAGTATTTTCTAATACGAAAATTTAAGTCCTCAATTCATTACAGTGAAAAACAACAAACAAAATATTTGCAAAAACATAGACCCGAGCAAAATAAAAAGAAGTGTTAAAAATACTGTCCTAAAACTAACATATTTCAGCTTCCAAATTTACTTCACAAAGGCTTGGAACAGACTCAGTTTTCCATCTGGCTGAACAAGTATGTTTACAGGTACTTAAAAAAATTACAGTAATATAGTCTCATTTCTTTTTACACATGTCTGATTTAAACATTATCTGATTTCACAGATAATCAATAATGGTTTTCAAACATTTATGAATGTACCAGATTTAAATATAAGATGTGCAAGCAAGAGGCATCTTCTAATATAAAAAAGAGAGATTCTATGCTACTGAAGTTGATTAGGTACTCTAAAAACTCACGGTTGAGACAATTATTTCGATGATTATGTTCTAAATAAAGATGGAAAGTAAAAAATTATTTAAAATAAAGGGCAGCACTGAGATAAGGAATGGGGATAAGGAGCTGAGGCAAAAGGAAAAGTGTATTCCCAGTGAAAGTGAAGTTAGGTGGTGCAGGAGAGACATACCACAGCAGAGAGAAAATTCATATGGTCAGAGCTCAGTTGGAGTAGAAGCTGGACAGAAATGTGGGGAAAAACAAAAAGAGTTTCAAATATGTTATTGGGAGAAGTCAGTGCAGAAATAACATCAGCCTGTTACAGGATGAAGATGGTCACTTCACACATCAGAGAGAGAGACAAGGAAGAGGTGCTTAATGCTTTCTATGCCTCAGTCTTCAACATAGCTGATGGTCTGAGGGCATCCAGTGCCCTAAGCTGGAGGTACATGGCTGAGACCAGTTCTCAATTGAGCATGAAGAAGTGTGGGATCAGCTGCTCCAGATGGACCCTTATAAATCTATGGGGCCTGATGGGATTCATGTGAGGGTACTCAAAGAGCTGGCTGATGTCACCACAATGCCTCTCTTGATGATTTTTGAGCAGTCTTGTGAATCTAGAGAGGTCCCAGTTGCTGGGAGTTTTCCAAGGACAACAAGTTGTCATTGTTTTCAAGAAGGGCAAGAAGGATGACACTAGAAACTACAGGCTTGTCAGCCTCACTTCAGTTCCTGGTAAAGTTATGGAGAAAATTATTTTAGGAGATGCTGAAAAACATCTGAAGGACAACACAGTCATCAGTCACAGCCAGCAGAGCTTCATGAGGGGAAAGTCCTACTTATCAAACCTGATTTCCTTTCATGGGGAGGTAACCCACCCAGCTGATAAAAGGAAGCCAACTGATGGAATCTTTTTGCATTCCAGTAAATCTTTTGACACAGTGTCTCCCAGTGTCCTTCTGGACAAAATGTTCAGCCCACAGCTGGAGAAACACATCCTGTGATGGCTGAGCAGCTGGCTCATGGGTGGGGCACAAAGGGTTACAGTGATGGGGTGACATCAGACTGGTGACCTGTCACTAGTGGGGTTCTGCAGGGCTCCATCCTTGGCCCTGTGCTCTTCAACACCTTCATAAATGATTTGGAAACAGGACTGGAAGGGATACTGAGCAAGTCTGCTGAAGACACTAAACTGGGAGGAACTCTTGACTTCTGCAAGAGCAGAGAGGCCCTGCAGGGACACCTTGACAGATTTAACTAAGATGAGTGCCAGATTCTGCACCTGGGCCAGGGCAACCCTGGATGTACAGACAGACTGGGGAAGGAGATGCTGGAGAGCAGTGCCATGGAAAGGGCCCTGGGGCTCCTGGTCAGTGGCGAGCTGAACAGGAGCCAGCAGTGCCCTGGCAGCCAGGAGGGCCAAGCCTGTTCTGGGGGCATCAGGGACAGCATCACCACCAAGGGAGGGGATTGTCCTACTCTGCTCTGCACTGGGGCAGCCTCACCTCCAGTGCTGGGGGCAGTTTTGGGTGCCACACTGTAAAAAAGGCATTAAACTATCAGAGAGTGTCCAAGAAGGGCCACAAGGAAGGTAAAGGGTCTGGAGCAAGCTGTTGAGGAGTGGTTGAGGTCACTGTATGTGTTCATCCTGGAAACCTCATTGCAGTTACAGCTGCCTCATGAGGGGAAGAGGAGGGCAGACCCACTGATCTCTTCTCTGTGACAGGACCCAAGGAAAATGGCCTGAATCTGTGTCAGGAGAGGTTCAGGTTGGATATTAGAAAAGCTTCTTCACCCAGAGGCACTGGAACAGGCTCTTCAGGAAACTGGTCACCACATCAAGCCTGAAAAAATTCAAGAATTGTTTAGACAATGCTCTCAGGAGCACGGCATGGCTCGTGGGACTGTCCTGTGAAGGGGCAGGAGTTGGACTTTGATGACTCTTGTGGGTTCTTTTCAACTCAGGATATCCTATGATTCTATACATAAAAAATGGTTGCAAATGGTGTTGGAGCACATTTAATCTGAAAATCAGAACATTAGTAATCAGCAAAGGAGAATTGTATTGAAGAATTATCAGAGTAGTCCTCTGACAGGACCAGTCCTGGGGCAAGAATAAGATATTTCCACGTGTAGCTAGACTGGGTCTGGGTGAGGTAGTGTCCCACAGAAAGCCAGACTTACAGCTCATAAACCTCTATTCTCACTGTTGTTTCACCTTCCCAAAATACTGCTGAACCTAGCTTTAGAAAAGCTTGGGTCTGTTGAAAACCTTCCCAACTTCAAGAGAATCTTTTTCCATTCTTGCCTCAAACATCTTTCAGAAACTCTTAGTTTCCTTCACACTACTAGATTTCCTTCTGCTGTCCTAGATTTTGCTCCCTTCTAACTCGAAGGTCAGTATCTAAACCATTTCCTCAAGTACTCTCTTATCACTACACAGCAAATTTCCCCTCAGTACACATTGTGCAGCCAGAGTCTCCGGTGCCTTTTTCACCCCAGGCATGCTAGAAAGTCTCCCCTGAGATATGACATAAGTAGAAATATGAAGTCGAAGAGCCCCAGATTTTGGCAGCAGCTGCTGAGAACATGCTAAAAATATGAAAATATTTTTGTTCTCCAAAGGGACAACTTTGTGATAGGCTTGAGAAGACAGGGGAAAAAAACAACAACAAACAAACAACACACACACACACACACACACATACACACACAGACAGAAAACCCACAAAAAGCAAAAACAACAACAACAACAAAAACCCACAAAAACAAAAAACCACACACACACAAAAACAACAAAACAAAGAAACAAACAAACAAACAAACAAAAAACCCACTCACCACTAAAAATCTCTTTGCCGACAAAGAAGACAAGCTTTGTTAATCTATTTTATTTTAACACTGAAATAGCCATAGAAGTCCTAGGCTGTTATTTTGGATTATCTTAGTTTGTCTGGTTATCTGGGTTTACAAAGACACCCACTTCTCAAAAAGACATTTTGATTTTTAAGAAAAATTAAGTAGAGAAGAAAACCCTCCATCTTCATTTGAACTTTACCAAAGGCTCTACCAGACAGGGCTGTGGAAATACAAAGGTTTTTTCCTTCCCACTAAAAGACACCACATTAAATAATTTTTCTATTATTTTCTCAGTCTCTAACTGAGCAGGTACTTGAAGGGAGAACCACTTCTCTGGTTACACCACTGTAAGTGATATAATAGTCAAATATTATAGTAAGTTTCCTCCTAGTAATTTAAATCTAGTTTCTGTGGACTCTTCTCTGCATCTCTTTTAAACTGGCACCATGTAGATACCCTGATGGGTCCTAAAATGTTTCATTGTTAGAATGAAATGTTAGAACAAATAGAGGCCTTGGTATTGGCTCTGGTAGGTTTTAGCCTAATATGGAAAGGCATAATCAGGTCCAGGGCTGGAATAAAGGTGGGCAAATTCCATGTGGAGAAATCTACATATTTTAACTAATGAGAGCAGTTAGTTAGCAGAAGAACACACCTGGGATCACAGAGGATTTCACAGTCTTCCTTGCAGTTTAAGTATCTTTCTAGAAGCTGTGTTACTCTTCAGCTGTTGAAACCTTTCTAAATACTTGCATTAGCAACTGAATGGCCTGTATCTCTGGTCTGTACTAAAAGCATGTCACGAAAAAAAGTTCTTATCATTCTTTAGATTTATAAAATTAAGACATTTTTGAAAAGTATTCCTACTGCAAAATGAAAAAAAAATAGCTTTTTATTGTAAATGTAGTTTAGCAATATTTAGAACAGCGTCTCCAAAATTCAGCTGCCTAGATAGCACAGAAAAGAGATTCCAGGGCACTGTGATAGCTGTAGAGTCAGTAAGTGCACTAAGCTTTAGCGTTTAGCCCACAAATTTGCCGTTCTCATCCTAAAAGCAGGAGCAGCAGATCTTGGCTTTTGTTCAGATAACAAAAAGATACAGATACTCAGGCAGCTAAATCTCCATATCCACAGTGGAAGAGTAAGTGGATCTTTGTATGCTAAGCAGAGCAACTTGTATATCTGTGGGGGTCTTGTATACGTTTAGAGACAGAAAAGTTGAAATTTTGAAAGAAAAAGCCTTATTTAGAAACACAGTGCCCCAGAAGAAAAAAAAAAAAAAAAAAGCCCCAAACACTATTAATAAGTTAGGACTAGCTTTGTAAAGAAACCTTGTGTGTGAGCTGTGAACAGCATTACAGCCCAAGAAAGGTCCTAAACTGGTTTGTTCGTTCTTATCCCATGTGGTCCAATTAGATTTCCCCAACTTGCTCGACTTGAATCCTTGAAGGAAGTCCAGCTTCAAACAGTAAATTTCCACTGAAATCTAGTTTAATCATTGTGTTTTGGAATATTAAGCTTCTTCTCCAGTATTTCTCAAGCATCAGCATAGAGACGAATAAAGAATTTACCTTTAGTTGAACCTTTTATTTTAGAGATGATAAACTTTCGTGGCTGCAGGAAGTGCCAGTAGAGCAGAATGGCTGCAATCGCTGGGTTTGCGGGACATCTAGTGGGAAATAGAGGTTACTGACGGGGGTATGCAGTTTCTCAGACACGCCGTTCAAGGAGGAAGATGTCCCTGCAAGCGCAACAACATTAAGCAGAATTGTGAGAAACATCAGGTTGCTGGCACCTGAGCGCCTGGGAGAAAAGTCATCTGCGGCTCTGCATCTGCTGCGGCTGAGTCTGTTTCCCAGAGCACAAGCGCTTTCTGCTCTTCGCTGCAGCCGGGCAGCACACGCACTCCGGGCGAGGCATCCCCTCTGCTGGCCGTGACCCTGCACATGGTAACCTGGTAAAAACAGCGGGGAAGGGAGAGCCGCACAGACATCAGCCTGGGCCGACAGCTTCAGCCTGTTACGGCAATCCTGAGCAACCCGTACACTCCCATTGCCATTTCTCCTGGACAAAAGTCGGTAAGCTGTAGTGGGTCACCCTATAGGTTTACCCAATTCAGCATTCCTCTCCCAAAACAGCCCCTGAAGAGCCACAGGTCTCAGTGCACCTTCCCAGCCTCCAGACATTCCTGGCACAGAAACGACTCTGGCTTCCTCTTTGTGTCAAACAGAACTTTTTTCCATTCAAGGAAAAAAATCCTATCTTTTAATACACACTACCATCTGTGTCATTCACAAATGTCTGCAGATGTTTTCCACACTTCAAAGCCTATTATGAAATACTTAATTTTGATATTAAGTCTGGCACTACCTTGTTCCATTTGACATCTCTCTGTTCTATGTCATTATGAAAAAGAACCATAGAATCATTCAGTAGTTCGAGTTAGAGGAGACCTTTAAAGGTCATCTTGTCCAACCCTCCTGCAGTCAGTTGGGACATCCTCCACTACAGGAGGATGCTCAGGTTGCTTAAGAGTCCCATCCAGCCTGATCTTGCATGTTTCCAAAGGTGGGAAGTCCAATGCATTCTATTCTGGTTGCCTCATCACCTTCCTTGTAAAAAAACTTACTTCCTTATGTCTAAGCCAAATAGACCATCTGTAGTCAAACCCCACTACCTGTAGTCCTAATGCAAAAGAAAATTTATCCCCAAAGATTGGACTCTCTTTCCACATACCTTCTCTGTGTTGCTCTGTTTAGACAGCTCCTCTTTTTCTCTCTCTAACATACCTTTTTTTTGTAGGTAGCAAAATCTTTGCCTGTTCAGTTGAGCTTTGAACTTATGCTGCTGCAAATTTTGGTTCATCTTTGCCGCCCTTTGAAACTTTTTTTTTTTTTTTTGGTTATTTCTGCTATGTCCTCTCAACAATAGCAGTTCTGAGATTAAAACAGTGTCACTCACACTGTGAATTTCTGTAGTAGTGTAATGCTATGTCCCATTTACTTACTTTTCCTTTCCCAGTAACTCTTACTATTGTGTGCTTAACTGTCTCTGCAAAATCAGCAGACATTTTCACAAAAATATGTCTCCTTCCTCAGAGATAGTAATTAGTGCTGGATCTGTCACAGTACCTGTGTTCTTTTCTTCCAATGCATTTCTGCATGTTGGTAGCATTGGATTTCACTAGGTATTGTATCCTCTAACCTACTAATAGCATGAAATCTTTCTACAGGGCACATTCTCCTGCATAGCTCTTTCTTGGCTTTCTTGTTGTGACTAGTTTATCATCACATGCAAAAATTTCCATCTTCTTCTCACTCCCTTTTCCTACATCATTTGTGAAATATGTCAGATAGCACAGGTCCTAGGATCCCCTAGGAAATTCCTCCTCCATATTTCTACCTGTAACTAGTCATCTATCTGTGAGGAATATTTAATCTCATTCTTTTATTGATTAGCAGGGGGGTTTTGACACTTTTTTTGACTCATTGTTGAAAGTCTCCTGGAGATAAGCACATGCTCATATAACCAAGAGTTTCATCAAAAACACCCAACACAATCTTGAGGTGCTACTTCCTTCCTGTAAAGTCACACCCAATCCTTCTCCACTATGGCATGTCAATTCATGTCTCCACTAAGTCTAATTTGCAGTGGTGCCATGGAGCCTGACATGAGTTTCCCTGGGCTGCCTTTTTTGTCACACTCTTTTGTATCACCCATCACAGCCAGTGACTGCCCCAAGCAAGAGCAAACCCATCCTTCCCACACTGCAAGAGCAGAGGCTCAGTTGCAATCAACTTATACATCCTGAGACTAGGATGGTGGGTATTCATGTCTGAATGCATATTTGGTGTCTCTGGTTCTTTTAAGATCCCCACCCTTTTTCTCTCAGAAATAATTTACCATTACACCAATGACAACTGGAATAATCCCAGCTCAGGACATGATATTTTTCCCTAATTTAAATGAACTCATAAAACATAAGCTTTACCTGATAAGCTCAGGTGAAGGAGAGCAAGGTAAAGTGAGTGAGAGCTGTTCCTGTTCCTGACCTTGCACAATTCTCCTTTCATTCTTGTATCTCACAGTTCTCCTGCTTTCAAATCCCTCTTCAAACACAATTCTTTTAGAAACAGATCAAGCTTCACTTCTGCACAATTTCTCAAGTTCCCCAGAGTAACATATGTGTTGGGATGCTTTCCTGTCTTCATGAAACAGCTAATATTGGAGATAGAGCCCTTAATTTTTTTATATATTGTAAAGTCAAGTAAATGCAGGTGTGTAATTTTTCTTCTTATTTGAACAGTATGTCCTGCAAAGACCTTTCTTTCCTCTTAAAAATACAGTTCATGAAACAGTAGAGTCTATCTCATTTTTCACAATTTCACTGCACTAGCAAGGTTCACTAATGATGATGTGTTTAGATTAAGGAAGAACACTGCCTTAAAGATCAGCTTTATATCATGCTTTGAAGGTGACAACATCTGGCTTTGATAGACTGCTACAGAAATTCTGGGATGGTTTAAAGAGGCTGCTCTGACTCCAGTTGTGAAAAACACTCATTTACAGGCAGCTAGCAGAAGAAGAGGAGAGTAAAAGCATGTTGTATCTGCCTTTTTTGCTACAAGACACAAAAAAATTGACAGAGAGGTATATTCAAGTTAATTGATCATTTCTTGTAATAAGAGGCGTTTTTAATGCTAGAAGTTAGCCATGCTACTGCCAGCAAAGGGGAATTCAGAGCCTGTCCTCATACATCAAATCTCTGCTATGTTGTTTATGAGCAGCAATTTGAGATCAGGATTGGATTTGTAGAGGTACGTGAATTGTAAACAGTTTGCAGAAATGGCAACCAAGATTCCAGCATGCCTACTGTAGGCCTGCAGAGGTTTGTGAGGCCTTATTGTTCTTTAAACTTAATTACCAGGTACAGTTAAATCCTAGGCCAGATTTTTATCTTGCATCATGCAAGGAAGGCTGAATTTGATCTTTTGGAAGCATGTCAGTCAGTTGCTGGGAATATCATATGCATGGTCAGCATCAGATATGCTCTCTTATGCTATTTCAACACTGCTAAAGGAATCTCTTCTAGTATTTTGTGTTCAGCCCTGAGATGAATTCAAATGACTATGGTGAGACACTTGTCTAAGGTCCTGTGTAGAGGACTCTTCTCACCAATAAAGCTTAATCAAGAAAGGAAAGCAAGAGCTCTCTTATAATGCTTTGGAAGAAACTGAAACCATTTTATGCAGTACTACAGGATCAAAACTTGAAAACTCACAAAATACATGCTTTGGAGAAGAAACAACATAATAGGATAATTGCAATCACATCAAGTGCAGAAGTTCAAACTTTCAGCTTATTGGAAGACCACTAAGGAAAACAGACTTCCTGCTAGTGTGTTTAGGTTGAAAGTGAGAGGTTCTTCTACTCGTCAGAAAAAGCTGAAGCCCCCACGCTAACATTACCAGACAAAGCATCCCAGGAATAAAAACACACAGGAAAAGGTCAATGTTTTTTAGTGTTCAGTAGCCAAAGTTTTACACAAACTTGCAGTAAGTTCTAAAGCTATGAGCTGCCATTTGAAAAAATTCATGGCAGTATTCAGAATTTGAGTTGCACAGCGTGCAGCTCAGGCCAGGGATTCTCTTGGTGCTTCCCCTCTCTTTAAAAGCGTACACAAGTGTGCTATGACAAGAATATTCAGTCAATAAATGGGGATTTGTAAGTTTAAAATAGCAACAGCTGAAATAGTAGGCTGAAATAGCATCATGTAAACGTTTTTGTACTTTAAATTCTGATGTCAAGCTTTTTTGGCAGTTGACACGGCCAACATTTTTTCAAGCCACTTATATAATGCGGGATAAGTACCGGACTTAGCGAAGAAAAGGAGAATGAGTTTGACAGCTGAAAATCGCTACTTCGAAGAAGTAAAATGAGACAGGCGAAGGGGTTTAAAGCGCCGGGCGACTAGAACCGGGGCGAGGCCGGCAGCAGGGGTGCGCGGCTGCTGCTCCCCTGGGCGAGCGGGCAGGGGGGCGGCAGGGGCGAGGGGCTGGTGGCCGCCAGAGGGACCCCGGACCCCGCCGGACCTCTCTCCGTCCTTCGCTCGCCCCATCTCCGTGTTCCCGCTCCCTGCACTTCGCCCCTTCCCTGCGCGCTCTCACCTCACACGGAGGATCTGTGGGCGCTGCTTTCAAACGCTGGAGATGCTCCTTCGGAAGACAGGTGGTTATATGAGGTGGGGATGACATTAAAGAAAAAAAAAAAAAAAAAAGAGAGAGAGAGAAAGAAAGAAAAAAAAAAAGCCAAAAAAACCACAAACCCCCAAACAAACAAACAAACCAACCAAAAAAAAAAAAAACAACAAAGCAAACAAAAAACCAACCAAACAAAAAAACCCCAAAAACAAACAAACAAAAAACCCAACAAAACCCACCCCCAAAACCCTAAAACCAAAACAACAAAAAGATTCAACAGGAGAAAAGCACAAAGGTTGACACCTTTGAAATAAAACAGTCAAAAAGAGCAACAAGTCCAAGGGCACATACAGAATGGGGGGTGAGGGGAGAGAAAAGGGAGGAAGAGAAAAAAGCACAGCAGTAGCTGGCAGAGAGTGTTTTTTTCTCCACTTTTATTAGAAATAGAGAAATTAGGAGAAAATCTGAGCAGGTGTATTATTACAGAATTTTGGTAGATGAGATAAGCAGGTCAAGGGAGGTGGTTCTGCCCCTCTAGTCTGCATTTGTGAGACCCCACCTGGAGGGGAGCTGCATCCAGCTCTCAGGTCTCTAGGTCTCTCTTCATGAAAAAGACATGAACCTGTTGGAGAGGGTCTGGAGGAGGCCATGAAGCTGATCAGGGGCTGGAGCACCTCTGCTATGAGGACAGACTTGCTATGAGAGGAATATTGGGGATGTTCAGCCTGAGGCAGTCAAGTTTCCAGAGGCCTTATTGAGGTCTTTTTGTATTTAAATGGAGATTACAAAAAAGATGGGGAGTGACTTTTTACAGCAGATAATGATAGGACAAGGGGCAATGGTCAAAGTAAAAGAGGAGAGATTTGGATTAGATATTAGGAGTATACTGATACTCAGAGGGTAATGAGGCACTGGAAGAGAGAAGCTGTGGATGCCCCATCCCAGGCCAGGCTGGATTCAGCTTTGAGCAATCAGAAATGCTGAGTGGCATCCCCGCCCATGGAAAGGAGCTAGGTTGAAACTAGATGATCTTTAACCCAAGCCATGCTCTGATTTGAAGTTAAGTTTTATGATGCCTATTTTCAGCTACTTGTAAAAATTTTACCATTCTCATTTTTCTTACATTCATTGAAGAGAGGTTTTTCATAAGAATCTGATGAATTGCTGCTACTAGATGGGAGCACTTTCCAGATATTTTACATGAGGCTGAATAATTTCAAGATGGTTTGGAGTTTGACTTCCCATGGTTGAGATTCTCATAATACTGAGATGGATCTTATTTTCATTATAAATTTTTTGAAAAGAATGGAATTATTCCAAGTTAAAATTAGTTTGTTCAGAGACTTTGTCTTTAGACCAACAAAATAGACTTCAGAGTTATTAGCAGAATTTTGAATATTCTATTCTGTTGTTTTGCTTATGAAGAAATGTCTGAGTCACATAATTATGCTTTTTATGGTCCAATTTCTTTTAAAATATTATGCTAATATATAATGCTTACAATTCTCAGGAAAAAATGCTGAGGATCAGAGCTGAGTAATGCAGTTACATCTTCGGAATTTGTCAAGGTTTCCCCCCCCACGAATGAACTTGAAAACTAGTTTTCAAAGGTGTTAATTGACCCATTTACTTCAACAGGTAGAGTCTGAAATCTGCTGTCAACACTCAACTTAATGAACTTTAGTGCTGCTGCACACCTCATTGCCTGAAGTGCCAGAAAGACTACCTGCCAAAGGTCTTCATCTCTCCTCTTTAATGTTCTAATTACTACCTACTAATACAAAAACACCTAGGCTTACTTCTAAAGTCAGATGAGTCTAGTGGAACTTTTGAAGGACCCACTTTAGATAAAGGATTTCCATCCGGGATAGAGCTGGGCAAAGTATGAAGATTGTGTTTCATTTGAAAGCCTGCAGGTAATCTTAAAGTAGTTGGTCATACTATTAGATTCTTCCTAAGAAAGTTTTGGATTTAACAGCTGTGGACTCTTACATTTTTGCAGAGATTGAAGTTGTAATAAGGACTGGAAAGGCTGTAAAATGGTCTTAAATATATCAGGAATGTTAGTAATTCACTATGTAATTTTTTCAGTTAATTCAGTATGCAATTCCTTCAGTTAATACTGGCTTTTACAATTATTTGTGGTACCCATGCAGCTGAAGTCTTTCTGAACAGAAGAAATACTGGATACAGCCTTTGCATGCATTGTCTTTCTCAGTCCTACTGCCCACTCCAGTCAGCCTCAATTTTTTCAAATGCCAATTAACAGGTGTGAGAAATGCTGCTTCTTACCCAGGGACCGATGTCTGCATAACAGTGATACTATCTTGGCAATCCAGCCTGCAGCATAAATATCATGGTGTTTGAGCCCTTGGGGCCTGTGGAGTTTACAACTATGCTGTCAAGATCTCTTCGTTGGGATAGTCCTTGAAGTCCTGCCAAGATGTAGGGGACTCTGGTGCTTTTATGTGCTCCCAAGCACAGCCCTGGCTCCAGGAGTCAACACTCTTGTCAGGCTGAGTGATGGTGTGAATCTCAACTCGCGAGCTGAGATTCCAGCGGGGAGTGTGACAGTGCATGCTTGCATGATGATGCCAGAGAAGCAGGTGACACT
The DNA here is from genome assembly GCA_017589585.1 of Phylloscopus whistleri. Lineage (NCBI taxonomy): Eukaryota > Metazoa > Chordata > Aves > Passeriformes > Phylloscopidae > Phylloscopus > Phylloscopus whistleri. Next base: position 929,207 of record JADMLD010000110.1, on the reverse strand, counting down.
GGCAGATAGCTGCAAGGAATAGTAACTGGGTGGCTTCTTGTTACATATCCTCAGAACTTCACAGGATGGAATTTGAGAGAGAGGAACAGTTATAAAATGAGGTTACAAAATCCGGATGTCCTGATCAATTCGAGACAGTTGTAAGGTACCTAACACTGCATGCACAGGCAAGAACAGCATTCAGCTCTGGGTCAGGATCTGTTTGCATCATATTTTGACTAATCCAAGGATTAATCACATTGCAAGTCAATGAGCTGTTACACTCTTCCAGGCTCTCCAGAGACTGCCTGGAGAGAAAATAAGGGGTGGTATGTCAAAATAGTGACACGAGGAGGCGCAGAGCAAGTATGTTTTCTTTGTAATAAAAAACTACACAGGCCCAAAGTATTTAAACACAGCTTGTAAAGGAAAACAAGAGTTAAAAGGGCAGTTTGTCTCGGCCACATCCCAAAAAAATCAGGAAAGTTGGATCAGTTCTGAATTTGTCTTTCTGCACATACAATAAGTGGAGAGAAAGAGCCATAATTTGTAGTCTGAAACACTTCACATTTGCTAGCTCTCAGGAATCCTGAAAGTCTTCAAAACTGACAGAACTCTTGCAATACAGGACATTACTAACAGGTTTCTGTGCATCATATGCATTTCTGCTGCTATTGGCCATGAATATTTAGATAGCAGCATGCCTGCTTTTCACCTGGGCCAGAATTCAAAGGCAAGTTCAAACACAGCATTTAAAAAGACATATCATTCTGCTGACAAATGGGGCTGATTTTGCAGTTATCCTCAAGCTCTACTACCTGCCACAAATAAATATAATAAAATCTTTTCACTTAGCCATGGAAGATCTGCTGAATGTCAAGTGGTTGTTCCAACAATTTATCCAAGGGTATAAGCCTGTGGAGATCTTTGTGCATGCTTCCACTGGCACCAGCAACTAGCTATGAAGTTCTAGAATGGTGAGGGAGGCTGCTGGACCACTCACTGCTTCTGAAAAGCTTTTCTCTTGTAGTTCACTCCTCGTACAAGGGACAGTATCCAGATGAGAAAAAAATCAACAACAGAAACCATATCGGAGAGACACCATTAGCAGTTATATTGTACCTTTCCCTGTGCTGACCTTCAGGGACAAATGCACTTAGATAAGTGTTTGTTTGAAATGGTTTTTGCCATAAACAAGGCTGTTAAGTTTCACCAGTCTCTTTTAAGACTCCATGAAATAAATCCATGTTCAGGATCAGTTTTGTGATTGACTCAGTGTCCTTGACCTCTCACAGAGAAGGACTGCTCTGATGAAACACTTGTGGCAGGATTGTCCCAGCTTCAATACTGCTGAGTATCTTCTGTTCACTAAAACATGCAAAAATTCATACAAATTACATATTCAGAACAAACATTGTTTTCCCTGATAAGATTAATTATGAGCTCAATTCTGCAAGGTATTGTTTATTTACTAGAAACCTCTGGTTAACAGAGTTGATGATATTCACTTTATAAAAGTGAGCCTATATGAAAAGCACTTTAAGTGTTGATATCTTAATAAATATGAAATAAAGCAGAAATTAATTCAGGGGTCAAAGTGGTTTCTCAATAAAGCATCAAGGAAAATTACTCAGTTAAATTTAACCCTGTGAATGGAAATCGTTGTTGTACTACTCAAGGATAAGGAAAGTTATAGCAGGGTTGTGTATAGACACCTTTAAATTCCATTTAAAATTTTAAAAGGATGGGGTTTTGCCTTATCACATGGCTCCTAATGAAGCTGTCTCACACTGTCAGATGAAGATGAGATGGAGGCAACCTGCAGAGGAGAAGCAGGTTGGTACTATAACACAGTGTTCTTGTTGCTGTTCACAGTAAACAGGTGGAGGCTGGTTGCTAAACATTGGCTTTTTCCAGTGGTAACTTGATGGGTTACATTTACAGCATTCAGATTGAAAAATTTGACCTCAGAAAAATTAATGGTCATGTGGTTCTGAAGTAACAGTGAAGATGCCCACACCAAGGAGCTGCAGCTGCTTCTTGCTGCTGTCATTTGCCCTTGAGCTACCTCTATTTCTGTCCAGCACAGCTTGAGAACTTAGGTACATACCAGCCACCAGCTTTGCTTTTACTTCTGGAGTCAACAGAAGTTTGCACTGTGCTGGAACACTGGGAACAGAGTTCCTTCCTGTGAGGAAGATGTGCTTTATTCTTTTTCTTCCTTTTTTTTAAGAATTTTATATGGAAAATGTTTTCAGGTTTGGTTTTCTCAAAGATGTTTGCAGAGAAATCCATGCTGGTCTTGTAATTTCTTTTATTTCCCCTTCAGGATCTATGCATCTACTAGCATGTTAAAACAATTCTCTTAACTTTCTTCATCAGTATCAGTTTGTATCCTGCTACATTATGCTAAATGAAGCATACTGAATACAAATAAAGAGAGAAAGCAAACCCAGCAACCCATTTGCAAGCACTCACACTATGGTCTCAGGTGGCTGCAACCAGCAATCTGCCCTAATCCTATGCCTGTGTGGATCATGATCTTGAACAGACAACTGCTGCTGACACAGTTCAGTGTGTGGAGTGGTGACTCCATCCTGATGGCAGTGGGTAAATGATACTGCCACCCACAAGCACCTGTTCTGCCCACGTGGCAGCCTGCTGAAGCAGTCTGCAGAGACATGGCAGCCACCTCCAGGCACAGGACAGCATGCCCTCTGGAACAGGGGCGTGTCTGGCTGTTCCTGTGCACACATACTTGTCTGGATCTCAGCTCAAACATCCAGGCTGTAATGCAACTCAGACTTAAAACCTGTGGCCCAGAAGCTTGGAAATGCAGATGAGCAAAGTCTCTACAGCAATGCCTTCAAGGCTGAAGAAGCCGTGGCTGATCTCCATGCAGGGTCCTACTTAAGCTTTGTAAACTCTAATTCTCTTCTCAAGCTATTCCAGGACTCCAGAAGCTGCTTTAAACAATATTGTTTAGAGTTACAATGCTTTTGCCTGCAAGGAGAGGGGAGATACAACTTAGCAAGATGAACCTGCACCTTCCTGCCTTAAGATTCTTCAGATATTTGTTCAGCAAAGAGAACTGTAAAAGCTATTTCCTTAGACACAGGGGAGTACTATGACAATCTCACCACATCATTCCAAATGTTCCCAAATGTAGGGCAAAGCTGTTCTTAACATTAGGGCGTGACCCAAAAATAGGTTACTACCAAGCTTTGTGCCTGCTACCATTGATGAATGCACTGCTGAATCTAAGTGGAAATTTTACATTACTAAAATGAATTCCTATAGGAAAAATTTACAGGATTCTCTTTATTTAGGACTTATATTTCAGAAAAATGAATACTGTATGATAGTGATTAAATTATTTGTCCAACTTCATTTTACTCTCTATTATACTTTGCATCACCCTGTTGGAAGGGAAAGGAACTATATGAGATTCCAAAATGAGCAGGTATTACCTTCAGATACTTCAGGCTGTTGTTCCACCATTCCCAGAGACAAGGATGGAGGTTTTCTATGGCCATAGGCGAGATGTAGATGCAGATAGGGTTAGGAAAGCTGAAGGTAAATGTAAATGCAGAGAAGAAGGAGCTGAGGACATCAAGAAGTTACTGAAATTGTGCTACACACCTCGTAGGGAAGCAAAGTACTTTGGGACGTCTTTGATTCAGGAACTATTCCTTAAGTTTCATATACTGTAGTTTACCAAAAACTCTTTATTCAGCTGTGACTGAACCTCTGTAGGATGGTACTAGCACATTGGGAGGATCATATTTCTGGAATTACAGTGGCTGATGTTACATCTGCAGTGCAGGTGTGCAAGGTGCTCCTTTGGACCTCTCCAACTCAGCTCACCAGAACATTACCTTCCATTAAGAGTCAGACCAAATCCAAAATTTAACTGCTCCTAATGTGATAGGCTTAGGAGATTTTTCTGGACTAGGAATTTAATTCTGAAAACAACCAAGCAACCATAGGCTCTGTGATCTTTGGGTCATACCAGCTACTATAGGACACCACAGAAGATTGGTCAGCTGATGGATGATTAAGAGCTAGCTTTAGACTACTAAAGGGAACTACTGACAAGGAACAGTTACTTTCTCTTTCCCAGAAAAAAAATCTGCCCTACTCCAACCATACAGTTGCCAACACAAGTAAATTCCTTTGCTTTCAAAGCCAGGTGATGTTCAGAACTATCAGAGTGGAGTTGTTCTCCACATCACCTGCTCACTAAGCATATTTCCTTGGACAGCTAATGAAGAATCAGAATGCAATGTAAGTCACACCCTACCTCAATATGCAATATATTGCCTGTCTAGACCAGCCTTCTCCTGAAATGGATGCCTTGCTGCAGTCAGCAGGTAGCTTTTGTTATAAAGTGTGGTCAGGTCAGGATCACCAGACTAGCTGAGTACAGAGCTGGCAAGAGCAGTCCAGTCCTCAGCTACAGACAAGTCTGGACAGGAATGTATGCTTAGAATGCAAGTTTAAACCTCATTCAATAGAAAAAAAAATTAAAAACCAAAGGAACATATATAGGTGTGTATATATATATATATATATATATACACACACACAAGACCATATTGGACTTAATGAGGGAAAAACAGGTACCATATCCACATTATTAAAAAAACAAACAAACAAACAAAAAAACCAACAACAAAACAAAACAAAACAAAAAAAACCCAACCAAAAAAAAAACTCAAAACAAAAAAAAAAACCCACACACAAAAACCCCAAACAAAGAAACAAACAAACAAAAACCCAAGCAGAACTTCACTCATTTAAATGAGAAGATGAGGCTCTGATTTACCCTGTGCCTCCAAAAATAAATGCAAATCAAGACTTTTATTTATCTAGTTTTGAATTTTTACAATGTGTGGTATACTGCATGTAGTTGTACTGTGGTGGGACATTTAACTCTTTTATAGAATAAAAAAACCCTCTTCCTAATTCAATTCAGAAATTTGCATTCAGTTCCCAGAAGTGTTCTAACTTTGAGCTTTAGGAAATGAAAAAAGTGTTTGAACTTTAGAAATTACTTGCATCATTAGTTTTTTGCAGATGCACAATACAGTAATCATCACAAGTGCTGTAACACTCATGTTGCTGACATTTTATTAAAAAATGGAAATATACAGATGTGCTAATCCCTGCAAAGTGCACATGCATCACCACAGATGACTTTTTATTCTTAGGCCATGGTGACCAAGGGAACAAATGTGTGGGCATTAATGATTTCCCCTGCAGTGTGCTCCACTAGGTCATCACCAGTGCACGGTGTTTATTCTGGTTGAATAAAATGCTCTGGGCAAGTAACATCAAAGAATCTGCAAGGCTGGTAGTTTGGTCTTTTCTGTTGCTCTAAAATGTACCCAAAGGGTCACTACTATCTGTACACATGGTTGTGTGAGACAGTCCTTGACTGGTAAAGTGTACAAACATCAACTGATTTCTTACAGAACTGCTGTTGCAATTTTCAGACATGACTCCCAACCCTTCACAAGATATACAGCAGGTATTAGTTATACTTAAGGGTATCAGGTCTGTGAAAAGTGGAAACATAAGTTAAACAGAGGTGCTGACATTTTGTCTGACATTGTGGATGACACAAGCAGCCAGATCACTAAGTGAATAAACAGAGCTTTTTATTTTCCTTGCAGCTATGTGAGCTCTGGTTATTTCTGACACACCTGCAAAGCCTCTGTGGAGCTTAAGATAAGTGTCTCACAGAGAAAGTTTGACTTAAACATACATTTAGTGTGTGGGATCTGATTTTGGGAGAGATGGGCCAACAGTACTATTAGAGAGCCATACCAAAGGACTGTGAGCTTGTGTATGTACCAGTTAACATCAAACCCCTTGTTCATGAGGGAAAGGTTATGTGTGCACTCCTCATGAAAAAGGTACAGCTGCATATTAAGGCAGAGAAAACCCACATTTGGCTTCATATGCTCTTTATGTCTTAGGACATTTGTATTAAAAGAGAGAATCTCTGTTTTGCCCTTGCCTATTCCACAAATAAAATCATCAGCACTTTCACGAGGACAAGTTATAAAGCAGCAGTTCCATTGCTTATCAAGAGCCTTTGGAAAATACTGGTACCCTAACATCTGGATAAGATGCTGCTTCTGCTCAGAACTCTCAGCCCATGTGATGCACTACTCTTTTCAGCATAATTCCTGGTCCAAGCAAGGGTGATGGGTTAAGCCTAGCTGGCAAACAGTTGATTCTTATTCTTATTCTTATTCTTATTCTTATTCTTATTCTTATTCTTATTCTTATTCTTATTCTTTACTAGAGGCTGAAAGTTCCTTCCTTCACTGAAAGAATAGACAAAGCCAAAACCAGCTGAGGTGTCCGTGCTGCCTCTTTCTGAGTGTGTCAGAGAATGTACCAGAAGAGCCTTCTTTTTCAGGAAAGGTAATCATCCTAATATATCAATAAAGATTTGCTGTCAGACAACTTTTTCACCTCCTCAGTCACAAATTTAAAAAAAAAAAAATCCTTTAGATTTGAATAGCACAAAGAGACCAAATATTTTTGATTGTAGTAGAAAATGGAAGCACCTTCACAAATGTGTTGCTTAGCTCCAGTTTCTTCACTACCCAGAGGGAAGCAGGCTGTTTAATGAGATGACAGTTAACTAAACTTCATTTATCCAATAAAGCCTGCGGGAAGCAGTTTGAGAGGCAAAGGTGCAAATGCTACTGATGCTAACCCTCCACTCATCAGACAAAAACATTGGTCAGAAATGTCAAATGGTCAATTCTTCTGTTTTCTAATTCTTTTCTTTGGGAATATGTTATGGGTGTGGTCAGGATTTGGAACAACAGGGAGAGGGGGAAGCCTAGAAATGGTGCTATTTGTTAAATCACAACCCTGCAAATCACAAGCTGCCTGCTATTTGGTTTCCACCTCACCCTTAAGGCTCTAACCTGGTTTGAAATAAATGTCAGGTCCCTAAGAGTTTCACCTAGTGACAGTGAAGCCAACTAGAGCTCTGCTATCATCACAGATCAACTATCATGCATAAGAATATTTAGTGTCACTTTTATTTAAAGAAATAACAAAACAATCTGTCTCTTATCTTTCCTTTGAAGACAACATGGCAATGACCTTTCTCTGCCTCATGGGAGGCAGGCAGTGCTGCCTGCAAGTCCAGGTTGTGACTGAAGATGAATAGGGAAAAGGAGGACTGGGCCAATGGCAATATTCATTCCCCAGCACTTCTACTGCTCTTCCAATGTGTCTGTTATTAACAACTTGGTACTTTTGTAACACTTAGATAATGGGCAGTGAGTGTTTCTATGGTGACATATTGAGAACTAAAAGATTAATGTGTCATTTTACTATTTCCATTCTGATATCTCTATGCTGATAAATGTTTGGCAATCTCACCATCCCATTAGTAATATTAAATACTGTGAACCTAGGGTTTAGGGAGATATAAACCATTTTAAAATTGAATGTGACCAATAAAATGCTCTCTGGGCAGTTTTCCAGTGCAAACACTCTCCAAGCTCACTATCACAACATAGTGAAGAAAGGAGCTACTAGATATTTCTTCTGTAATTGAGAATAAGGGATGTGATTTTTTGAAGTAGTCTTTTATGAACAAGCATGGAGATGAACATGCAGATATTTCTGGTTTCAAATAATATTGCAGCATGGATCAGAAATGTTTGGAGGAGCTTCATTTAGATTTTCCCATCAATGTTGGATTGAGTCTTTGGCAAATGGAAGCCTCTCTGTTATATCACTCTGTTCTGACAAACTCCACTCCTCTCATCCATAAAAGATGGCATTGTTTTTGTAAAAGAAAACTCAGAGTAAAGCCCAACGAGCATGAAAAGAGCTGAATTAAGGCCTTGGTGGGGGCTTTTCTTTCACACAGAAACCTTTCTTTTACCAGTACAAGGCTGAGATGAGTTAATCACCAGCCTGATGAAGTCAATCCCTGTTCCAGTACACTTTCTCCAAGGTCATCCAGTGAATCAATGCATAAACTAGGCTAAAAACATAGAAATTGTGTCCTACAAGAGCAGTAGTTCTGCTATTTATCCAGGCTCTTGGGATTCCTAAAGCTTTTCCTTTTTTTATGGGGAACATCAGCAGGCTGCTCAAACCAGGCAATTTTTGAGACCTCATACAAAACAAGGTGTGTAGCAAGTCAGCATCAACAGACAGGTGTGAGTGCTTCAGAGGCCTTTGGGGAGGATTCAGAAATTCATCCAAGACTCATAATGAACTTTAACATTTAAACATTTTTTCAAGAGAGAAAAAAATTGAATTCAAACCCCAAATGAATGGGACTAGAATGTGACCCCAGGAAAGGTCATTAAAGCACAGAGACACTTTTCCACTCTGTTTGGTTTAGAAACTAGAATGCAATCAGGATGCCTGGCAGCTCTCCACTCCTACAAGCACCTTAGTAGCATTACATTTAGATGTGTATATCCTACTGCCTTATGTCTCAGCCATAACAGGATCTTTTCTCTACCCTGAATAAACAAAGTCTGATCTTTTCCCATATCGCTTCTATTTCAGTAGAAATAAATTGGTCTGGTTATTGGTCTTGACTCCAGTAAGCTGCTTTCCTCTATATATGGGCTGAGGCACACAAAATGATGAGCTCTTTCTGGACACAGTTTGAACCTGGACTCAAGACAACACAAGCAGAAGCAGATTTTCTCAGACCTGCCTCACTGGGGGGGCTTCCAAGAAAGCACAAACAGAAGAGCAAAGGTTTTGAAACAACTGAGAGAGAACCTTGTGAGGCACTGACCACCACCAGTACCTGTAAGTTCTGTTGGGAAGGGCGAATGTGTTGGGCATGGAGGTGAACTGGAGTTGACTTAGCAGCTCAGCTGTGCTTAAATTTAAGTAGACGATACTTAAACCATTCCTTCTCCTTCTTACCTTCCCTCACAGTCAAGCAGGGCCTTCCCATAAATGTACAGTAGAGTGTGTTGCACCTAGCCCTTAACAAATTTAACACCACTGATGAGAATCAGAGGACAAGGCACAACAACAAATCTTCCACACAGACTCTAAGTCCACATAAAGAAAACAGTAGTTTGCAGATTGTCACAGTATATTAAAAGATGGAAACAGATCACAACAATGTCAGCTTTAACAAAGGTAAGCAAAGTTTCAATCCCAAAGTATCTTCACAATAATTGCCAGTCTGTAAAACCATTAGAATAAAACAAGGGACTGTTGTGGACTTTACACATGGGTCATAACTCACCTCTTTCCTCAGATGACTGCCTAACTGTGAAGCTTTGAATGTTTAGATAAATATCAGTAAGTAGGGCTGATTCCTCAAACCCATAAGATTTCTCTCAGGTGACCAGACATCCTCATGTCCAAATGCCACTTCACAGGAAGGTCTCTTTACAGAGGCTTATGGGAAAGGGTGGGGCTGAGAAGCAGAACTGCTCACCCTTCTCATCCACATATCTTTTCTCTAGGACACTCTAACACCCTCTGATGGTATCCACTGGATTTAACCTATTCAAACAGCAGAGTAACCTGACTTGGCATCTGCTGTTGCCATTCAATAACAATTTCCTCTCCCATGTCCATAAGTCATTGTTAAATGAGGACATGAACAAAGCAGCTTCCTATTTCTGTCCTCCTTAATGACCCATAAACATGAATTGCTTTGATGGCTTTCAGCCCTTTTCCAGAAATAGGTGTCCCTAGCACTGGCTCTTCCCAGTCTCTTCCTGCCTTCTTTAGAGCAGGCCTGTGGAGCCATGCTAGTGCTGTGCCTATACAGAGAAGATTGTGGGAGGTGAGACTTTCACTGCACACAGGAAGAGGACACATCAGGAGGCTTCTTACCTTACTCCTTCCTCCTAAGAACAAGAGTGCCCAGGAGCCAGGTAAGTTTGGTCACAGATTAGACTCAGATTGCTCTGCAAAATTATCTCATAGTAGAACATATTTGATTTAAAAAGAAATACACAGCACAGACACTCAGCTGCCCAGAGGTTGGCTGGGACTCAGGAAATCCCAAAGCTGGGTTTAAAAATCTGTTCTTACAGCTTGAAAGTAATGCTCCTAAACCTAAGGACAGTGTCACACGGGGACTGATTAACAGAAGTTTGCCACTGGAATGTAATTACCTCGTATCAGTGAAGGTTAATTTCAGTTAAATAGAACACAGCAATATCCTTTGAGTCTGGGTAAGCTGATCTAAGATGAAGCTGCCAGTTCAGTGATTTAAAATTAGAGCAATGCTCTCCCTCCTTCAGGCACCCTAGCATCATTCTTGTTACCACATGCTAACCCCGCTGCAATCTGATGCTGTACCCGATCAAGAATTGCTATGCTTAAGTGGGAGGCAGTGAGAACACCAGCACCACTGCTACAAAAGTCAAATAGAACTTTCCTTATTGCAGAAAAAGATGAAGAGGTACAAGGGTCTGTTTCTGTGGCATCGTGACAGCACTGTGTGCAACTCCTATGTACAACCTTTTCTTTGTAGGACAGGTATGTGCACTCTCTCGAGGAACTCCCCAAACAGAGTGCACATACAATACAACAGTTGTGAGGGGTATCTGGAAAAGACAAATAGGGAGAGAGGCACCAAAGGGCTAATAGAAAATAAATATCCTTCCATTAAAACCAGATAGCTTAAAGAAGGGAAAAGAAACCCAAAGAGGACACTCACTTATGACCAATTATTAATAATCCATCAAATTGAAAAGTAACTTTTTCTCAGACTTGTGGCAGTCTAATTCTCAAGGAAGGACAGTCTGGTGGTCTTCTCCAATGCATCAAAGCCCTTAGCCTTTGTCCATTAGGGTTTGCACATCACTGCCTGACCGTGCCAAGTCTGCTCACACACAGGCAAAATAGCAATATCATGGCTGGTGATCTGGCCTTTAAAACACAGCAACTGAATTTCAGCCACAAGTATACAGGAGATTCTGTCTCTTGGGCCATTTGGGTGATGCCTCATTGGAGAAAAATTCTTTTCTTTTAAACATCAGCATTCAGCATCCCCTACTTATGTATGTGGACAGAGTACATCAGAGCTGTATCCCAGTGTTTCCTAGATATATTATACAAATATAACAATGATTCCACTCACTTTTATGGCTCCTTTCCACTTTTTGCTGTCTTGTTACATGACATGTCTTAAATTCTCTGTAAGCTTTAAGCCAGAACAAACAGCTCTAGTGCACAAAAGGTGAAAAAGCAGTGACAGATTGTGTCACACATATAACTAGGACTGGAATCAGTAAAATGTCACTCATATACCATTCACATGGAATCAATTTCTGGGATAACACACATATCCAAAAAGCCCATTCAGCTTTTAAAATGATCAATAATAGACCTTTTTAATGTTATGTCTAGTAACCCACTAGCAATCCTAGAAAAAAAACTTCCCCCTCTTTACTACCTAGAACTTGTAAACCAAAAGCACTTTCTTTTTTATTCTGCATAATTTTAAAGGATGTAATTTTACATTTATCTGTACTGACTGAATTCTATAGCTTCAAAACAACTATTAATTTCTCTCTTCCCTAATGTTTCCCTCTTTCCCTAATTTTTCCCCTAATTCCCTTTAAAATGCTCATTTGAAGATGCTTTCCTGTTACCTGGTATCACTCCAAATTTTACTACATTCATCTTCATCTCTGTTGACTCAGTTCTATTCTCCTGGAGATGTGAGCAGAATGATATACACATTGCAGTCAGTAGAACAATATAAAGCTGTTTTGAGAGAAGAGCCAGATGGAGAAAGACATGAATCCTGGGCATATGAGGACACACTTGCAGTATTGACCCTGAGGGGTTTAAAAAAAGTTAATGCTGTCACTGGATTGAAAACTCTGTTTTATGCTAGTAGCACATAAAGCTCTTCACACTTGACTGTGGTTGCCTGCAACTTATCAATAAGTATTTACCATACATTTTTCACATAAATGACCTTCATACTCTGAGTTCAGTATGCCCATTACTGCTTTGCACTGCAAAATGTATCTGTTGTTTAATAAAACTGCTGTTAGCAGCAACCTGAGAAATGTGTGATCATATCCTTTCTGTTTGGACAGTGTCCTTTTCTTGCTTTGTGCTGTGGAGGCTGAAGGGGATACATCTAGGACGACTGGCAAGGTTTTCCGTGACTTACATCAGAAAACTTTAATCTGTGATCTAAATTTTACCTCATAATATTTTGGTTTTACAACTGTCTTCACTCACAAATCAAAGTCCCTGCTCCTACCAAGAGGAAATGTGACCCTCTCTTCCCTGTATTATTATAATGCCAAATGGAAGAGTTTCACAAGAGGAAGCAGCCAAAGCTCCATACATCTTATCTAAAATGACATAAGTCATCGTAGAGATTGGTATTTCTCTTGTACCCCCCAAAGTACAAGGGAGTCAGGGAGGGAAAAGTTTTGCTTTCATCAAACTGTCAGCTGAAAATGGGGTTCTTCTGAAAGCATCTTTGATGGGAAAATAGCTTCATGCTGAAAATGAAAGATGGGTTGGCCACAGGTATGGGCCACCAGCAGCACCAGAACAGTCAGCTAGACATAGTAGAGCCTTAGAGTGTAAATCTGCTTTGTTTGGACAGCTTCCCCTATGACTAGTCCTCAGAGAAGCCATTTATCATTTGCAGAGCAGCCTAGCAATGCACTGCAGGGCAGAACCAAGTTCCTCCTGATCCTTCTGGGGAAAGCCTGCAGTGTGATACTCCTGCCTTGCATGGCCTGGGGCAGCTCTTATTCCTGATGCCAGGGACACATTTGCCTAAGGTGAATCCCAGTCACATTGTGGATCTGTGCCAACCACTAAAGGATGTTTGTTGTGCAGTGTCACCTCTCAGCAGGGCCTCTGTGGTTGTGCATCTGAACTGCTGTTCCTCTCCCCTAGCCATGGGTGTGCAAAACATCAGGAAGGCAAGAGAGGTTACCCAGCCTTTAACCAAGCAGTGCTCTGGGAGACAGAAGGGGACAAACCTCTCTGCTCTCATCTCCTTGTCGTCTTTCTGGGCACTGGGGAGCACTAACCACAGCTGATGTAATGGGGGTCTTTGAACAAAAAGCATTAATATTTCAGAGACTGTCTTCCCCTGGTAACATCTGTGACAGCTTTTACCAAGTGCTGCACATCAGTGAGCAACTAAACATACCAAAATCCATTAGGCAACAGATCACACATTTATGGGGTGTTCAAGGGGAAAATGTGACATCAACTCACCAAAGGCAGCCCAAGTACATGCACAAGAGATGGGATAAGGACCTTAAAGGGTTAATAGAACCAGTTAGGGTACTATTTTTGGACTGCCCTGCATGAGGGGAAAGCAGATTTTCCCAGCATGTCAGTGACCTCCTTCTGCCTACACTTCTCTATGGCTGCATGTAAGACTCTGCTCACGAGAGTTATCACTGGAGCCTTTAAAAAGCTCATAAACCCAAACACTACATGGGAGATGGGACACTAAAAGGACAGAGTGAGCATCTGACTCATCTAAAACCGTTTTGGTATGTTCTAGTGACATACAATAATAAAATCTGCACAGTTCTGTTTTATATCAGAGAAATTTATTGTTTGGGAAAGCTGCTGTGAGAACAGCTCTGAAGAGACCTGCTCCTGAGAGCAGTGGCCACAGGAGCAGTGCCGTGCCCAAGCTCACTGCAGGCAGGATGATGATTGCCTCCTGCCACTGTGGGGTGCAGGCAGCCTCCAGCCAGTAACAAGCCAGGTGCTGCTTTTGAGGAACTGTCTGGGATCAACTGATGGGGTAAAAATTAAGTAATTAAAGTAATCATCCAAGTGCTTTCAGACATGAATGATTTTAAGACATTACCCAAATGTGATGGCTCAGGCTGGAATGTCCTGGGTTGCACCACAGCAAGGAACAATGACATACATCAGCTCCCCATGGAGGAAGGACAACAGATGGGAGTTTATCATAGTTTGACATTCTCAAATGTGCCTATGCTATTTCAGAGACCAAAGCAAGAAAAATATGGCCCCAGTTATTCTGTATTTCCAGAGATCATCATTCAAGCTCACTTGAGCAGTTTTTAAATTCTGTTTCTACAGGATTTAACCAGTATTATTCAGCAACACTTTGGAATGGAAATAGCCCTTTAAAAGATTTGGAGATTTGCTTGTTTATAGGGAAACAATCTCCCATTGCAAAATTCTACATATTGAGTAAATCACATTGTTTGGTGATTCATTTGGAAATTTGTCTGCATAACAGATACAAAAGACTTCCAGCTGACAATACACCTGGAGCTTCTCCTCTGCAACCCACGGTGGGTGGCAGTAGAGGCCTGGCAGACAGGGCAGAAGCAGCCTGAGTCACTGAGATGTTTATCTAGATGTTAGCAGATGTTGCGAGTAACTTCTCATATTGTTTTGTCCCGTTTAAAAGGGGAAAAAAATAAAGTTTTCTTGTAACTAAAACAAAAGAGACAAAACTGGTTGAGAAATAAATTCTTGTTCAGTACCCTGTCCAAAAGTGTTCATGAACTTGTAGCAGTATGCAAAGCACACTCTGATTTGTTGGATGCTAAGCATGAATAGAGCTTGTAGAGACTTGAAAGATATTGTACCTTCTATGTAATGGCAAGCATTTGCCTTTAAGGTACTTGCTGTTGATGCAGCCTGCAAAGCAGTCAGTCTTGAGAAGAAATGTCAGAGATGTCTATGATAGAAATTGTCTCAATGTGGACAAATCAGCAGCAGAAGTCAGAGATGAGGTGGCCGCTACCAGATGTTACAAAATTATACCCAGGTCCTTACAGCATGGTATCAAGGTTTTAATAACAGCCATTCCCAAGACATCTCTGACTCAGAACACCTGTTAGAGGGAAACCTTAATTGAAGTCTGCATCCATCAAAGATGAAGTCTTTAAAATTCAACTTTGAGGAACTAGAAGCTAAGAGGTAACTGCAGTCTTATATTTACTTTCATGTTTTAATGGTTTTGTCCATTCAAACATTTTTGCCCAATTCCAAAAAAATAGCTGGATTCCCTCACCTTGTGGGAAGCACAGTGGCAACCTTCTGAATTTTCACAAAGGATGAGGAAAAAAAACAGTGATTTCCTCCTAGTTCATCTTCCAACACAAGGACCAACAGGCTGCTCTGCAAGCACTCACAGTTTTCAGATCCCTGTATTAAAAACTGACCTCAAAAACAAGTGGGACCAAAGAGTCACCCAAACATCTAATCTGTGCCCAAAAGGTGGTGGCTTACCTAGGATTAGGCTGGGACAAAGGAAAACTGGTGGCCCAGTGACCCACAAGGAGGTCTGTCAGTCTCTAAAATAGCCTTTATATGAAGCTGACTCAAGTTTATCAACATATTAATACATATTTCAGTGAATTTCCATATAATTTGCATTCTCCTTTTTTTCCAGAATTTCCCATGTAATTTTGTTGTGATTTTGTAGATTAAAATTTTTTAAAATTTTGTGAAAAAGTAAAATTTTCCATCCCCAAACCCCCAAATCTCCTATTGTAACTCCACTTTACTGGGGTGCACAATTAGAGCCAGCACTACAGAACACATACTATAAAAACACTAGAAATATTAGTAGAAATAAAAAGCATTAACTACCAAGCATTAACAGACACCCAACAAGGAATATTAGGTTTTTGTAAAAAATATTTTTGTCAGTAAAAATCTATCAGAATATGTTTGGAGCTTGCACAGATTTGGGCCAATTAAATCTACTGGAATAAGAAAGAACAAAAGAAGTGCAATCTGATTTCACTAAACTTCTGTCTTTTAATGTGGATGCCTAGTTTACACTAGTGGATTCATTCTTATCCCAGGACTGAGCACGTCTTATTCTTCTAAGTGTATAAAAATAATTAACTTATCAGGAAAAAAAAAAAGGAATATAATTTCTTTGAAATTATGTAGGGCAGCTGTCAGTACCCATGTATCTGATGAACACAGTTTTACTTCAAATGTGCTTTTGGAGGTGACTTTCTGGAAATCGTGCTGTCACTGTGTCTGAAGGGAAAAAGAGTTTAAAATTATTTATATGCTGACTGTTCCTCTGGATTTTGGTATCACAAGTCACAATAGAAATTTAACTCATTTATAAGGGTAAAAGATTTGAAGGTTGCATTGTTGGGGGCGGTTAGTTTGGGTGTTTTCCCCTCTTCTTTCTCCTCCTTAGACTCTAATATTAAAGGTCTTGTTGTGAAAGGGATAAAAAGCAACTTCCAAACTGTTGCTTGGCTATTTAGGACAGATGTGCTGCCAAAGTCCAACATACTTTTTTAACTGCTTACACATGTACTCCAGATGAGTTTATTGGTGAAAACTAGGTTTTATTCTTAGTCATATGTCTATAAATTAAAAATACAAAATAAAATAACAGCTTCCTCCTACTCTTGCTTGTTGAATTAATCTACTAACTAAACTATTTTTCTTTCTTGCCTCTCTATTTAAATTTGTCAACACAGGCTAAAAGGCCAAGGCTGATGGAGATAAAGAAATATTAATGAGGAATTTCAGTAAAAACTCAGTCAAACTGGATTAGAGATCAACTGATAAACAAGTTGCAAATGGATTTTTTGAAAATGTACATACTATTAAGCTGTCTCACAACTGCAGGATCCTTGTCATTTGACAATGTAAGAGACCTCAGGCTCTGTTCTTTCTGGAGCTGGTGCAACCTTGCAAACTTTCTGCTCAGTATGAGGAGTAAAGTTTTTAAAAACTAAACAATGGATAAAATTTTTTTGCAGTGCAGTTCCATTTACCTGTCTGAAGTCAGCATAGGAATGAATTGCAACCATGTACTTCACCCAGAGGATTTACTGACTGAAACTGAGCAGGTGGCTGCAAAAGAGGCCATGTAAGACAGGAAAGACCACATGGTATTGGAAACTCAACCATGGTCTCCTCAGCCTACTGTTTGTACATACTTGGTAACTCAGAAATATCTCTTGAAATTAGCTCTGGGAGTTTAGTCAAAACAGCAGTTGTAATTAATCCTCTCAACAATGTGTAGGAATAGTGAATTCTATTTTATTTGAAGAGTTTCACCAGTGTCCTTCAGACACAGAGACCTGAGTTGAAACAGAAGTTGCATGCTTAAGACAAAAAGGGATTGTTTAAATTCTGTGAAATATGCTGGCAGGAATTAACATGTGGTCATCCTGAATTTATTAAAGGAGATGGATCCATGATGTGCCATGATTTCTAAAGACATGGTTCAGGAAAGCTGCTAGAAGCTGGTTTCATCTCTCCTTTACCTTGTGCTCTGAATAGCTTCATCTAAATTTAGACCAAATCTCATCCTTTTCATTGCTTTCAAGAACTCACAAGTCAAAAAAACACACTGAAAAGAAACTCAGAAATAATTACATGGGATTTTCATGAGGATAGCAAGAGAACAAGGCACAGGATCTCTGATCCTGAGAGAACATCTAACTCCTGTGTTGGCCCCAAGAACAATGGATATGTGCAGAGTTTTGGCGAACTGGAAACAGAAGTTACAGCACAAAAAAGTGCAGCGTGACAAAATATAATATTGGGGCTTTATTCTTCAGGAACAGTTACATGTGACTATTGAAATGACATTTAAGTTAAAATGAATTATATTGATGTCTTTATAATGAAGTCACGATTAAACTTTAATGAAAGGCTCAAAATCTACCAGCAGAATGTGTTTTTTTGAATGGGTCACCCACATCAAAGATGCCATACTCCATCACAGAGATAATATTTAAAAAATAATTTCCTGTATTCACATCCTTTTAACAGATGATTCAGGAGGGAAGAAAATTATGGAGTTCAGTCTTGACAAGGGCAGAGCGCTTGTCTTCTTGCACTAATACTGCTGTTTGAGGAGCAGGTTAAATTGTGGAGGAGGACTGAGAAACAGGCTAGTCAGAAGAAAGAGAAAGCTTATTCCAAGAGAGTACATGTTTTAGATGTGTCAAAATCAAATGACTAATTAAGACAATAATTCAAATTAGAACCTGCTGGTAGTTTAACGTTCCTCAAACTCTTATTCAGCAAAAGCTTTCCATGTTTGCCTGGTTTGAGTCCCACAGAAGTCAATTCACAGTCAAAGAACAGTTCAGAAAGTTTGAAACCTGAGAATTATTTGCCCTGTTTTTTGAAGGGTTCTGAGGCTTTGGTCTGGTGTTAGCTAGCTCAGTCCTGTGCAAAAGTTTTGTCCAACAAGACCAAACTACAAATACATTTGGTATATCCTATGTATAAGCACAGCAGCACAAGACATAGGGTAAGGTTTTGACTCTGTGAATCATCCTGCTCAAATCTTGGTGACAAGAGCCACCATTCAGGTGCACAAAATCCTTTCTGTGGAGACCCAATCACTGGAGAAGCTTCTTTCTTATCCCTCTATGGACTAGCATTTCCCTTTTTGAGACCTTATTTCCCTTTTAAATTTTCTATATAATCTCAGCTAATACAATTGTTTCAGATTATCCAGTTTATTTTGTTTCTATGACAACCTGAGGACAAGAGTTCCAGTGATGAATTACACATCCTGGAGCAGGATCCTAAACTTCTGGCATTGCCCAAGCTGGCCACATTTCCATCCGTTCAGAACTCTTTTTTCCACATCAGAACAACAACCTTCTTCATTCCAGAGACTCCCTAAGACCAGGAAGAGGAGAAGGCAAGCAGTTCTACAAAACTGCCCTCCAAAAGTCTTAGTGTTAGTGTACTAGTAGAAAGTCTCTAACAGAGCCCTTCATGAGAGCTTTCAATTAAGTCACAGATTCTTTTCCCTTAACATTTGCCAAGGACAAAATTCAAGACAGTCACAGAACAGCTAAAGTAGTTGCTGTCACTAGCAATAAACTCCAGAAACTCCAGCAGAAACTTAAAAGCTCTATAGAATAATAACTGGAATTCCCTTCTGGTCTCAGCTGACATAAAGTCCATTGCTTTGATGACCTCTTCAGGTTTTATTTTGGGCTTCAGACCTCATGAAGAAGGATTTGTGTGGTTTTCTGACACTGCTAACTTGTCAGAAATTTAGATGTATCCTCTGGTTATCTCAAGCAGTTTGGATGTATCCTTAGGAATGTAGCCATTTGTGTTCTGGAAAGGTTTTATTGCTGCTATTTTTGAGATATTTTGTAATTGCCACAAAGTAGTTTTCCTGTTACATTCATTCCCCTGCTGAATGCCAAATAAAGGGTTATTGATGAATCTTTTTGATGCACACAGGTTGCCACCATCTCATATTATGAGATAGTGGATGTGGCTTGTGGAACATTGTTTTATATATTTGGGAAATAAATCACACTCCAAGTTCCTTAATGTATATTCACACTGAGGAATGCGTGTCTTATATCTTCTTTTACAAACTTAGTCAAGATCTGCAAATATTCTTAGCGAAAGGAAAAAAAAAACATTTGGGGGAGGTAAATATCCTTCTTGGCCTGTTTTTATGACTTTTCTGAGTGACAATACGAAACCCATCAAATTACCTGCTTTTCTGTGAGACTGTGAGCTCCTTAGAAGCATAAGCTATTCTGAGACCAGTGAACAAGGAAGAAAATAACCTTGCAGTATCCTTTAAGCCTTATCCAAACAAGAGTCAGGATTTTTTTCAAGTGACTAATGACTGTAGGTGCCTTGAGACTCCATAAAGAGGTCTGATTTCCAGGGCTCAAGGTGTTGCCTGAAAATAGCAGCCTTGCTGGTGCCTTGTGTTAGCTAATCTTGTAGAGAGGCACCACAACTCACTAGACTTTTCCCTTATGCCAACTTGTACTGCAACCTACTGATGATAGTGAATGTGAAACAACCTGCAACCTTCCTGCTTCAGAGACTCCTCCACGTTTCCTCTCCTACACTAGACTGCAATATCTCTCCTGGTTGTTTGAATCAAAATTGAGTAATTCAGTTTGTCAGACGGAGAAATTTTGGAGACTGTCATGACTGAGACATTCTCTGCTTCCAAATCTCAAGTGGGAAGAGAAGAAAACGAAGTGCTTTGCCCCTTTAGATGCCAAAGATAACCTCCAAGCTGTAAAACAATCAACTCACATGTTATAGAGACCTCAAGCAGACACACTAAAGCAAAAACAACCAAGGTGCTAATTTCAGCAATCGATCTCCAAGCCAGGGTTCACTTCAAAGGATACTCGTGATCATTTGAGTGTTAACATTTCCTAACAACTAGTATAAAAAGAAATATCCTGTACTGGGTTAAGTGACTTTTTTAAAGGAGTATAATTCATTCCGACTGATATTCCAGGGAACATATGTTAAAAATCAGACTCTCTGCAGCACATGAACTGTTACAATTAAAATAATGAAAGTCTACCCTCTAGGGTAAAAATGAATATGCCTTTACCAATGATACAAAACAGCAGTGCAACATTTAGAAGGAGAAAACTCCACTGTATTTTGAAAGGCACCCCCAGACCACCTTCAAGAAAGAATCATTGCCCACTAAGATTTCACTCCCAGTGGGCTCAGCCCCTTATGCCTTAGAGTTCTGTTCCCCAACCATTATGCTGTAGATGGCTTAGGACAGCACTAGGCATGGATAGTTTCACTGAAGATATTTCCCAGGGAGGACAGGAGATGAGAGACATTGCAACTGGAAGCATTTACAGCATAAAAATTCATGTACATTGGCCAATGTAGCATGGTCTCCTGCTTTCTCTCTAACTGTATAATCAGGATACCATGTGTTGTAACTGAAATAAAGGGAAATACACGTGGTCTGTAGCAGACCAGAGTCTACCTGTCCTGAGTGATGTTGCAGGTTTAAAGATAGCCATTATGTATGAATTAACCACTCATATTCTGACTACCTATATTGTTTATTTTGCTTGTCACGGACAAGCGTACCTGGCAGGTCAGAGAAAGGAGCCTGGGAAGACAATAAGAATGTTATCCACTAGTAGCATTTGTCCACCATTTTTAGCTCGCCTGCTCTTCTGCAGCTGAGCCCTCCATGCTAGAGAGTCTCTGTAGTCAGACCAGGGAACAGACACTGGGATGTATTCCTGTCAAACCCCACTGATAACAGCATGTTCACACTGGCTTGGGAAGAGGCCAGTTCTGTGGCCTCAGACCCACTGACTACTCATCACTCAAAACTCTTGCCTTGAGCCAGGTCATATTTTCAGTCACCTTGGGAAGTTACCACCTCCCCAGGACTTCCAGGCCAGTGTGGAATATCTAAGCTCTCTGTTCAACTGCAATGTTAACAGCAAGGTGCTCATGTGCAGTGACAAACCACAGGATCACTTGCAAGACTGCTTGGCTGCCTAAGTTATGTTCCAACTGTCCATTGTGGGTCCCCAGCTAAGACAAAATAACTGCTATATGATCACTCAGCTCACTTCAGAACAAAGTCGAACAATTTCAAATCAAGGGGCAACTGAACTGACCCTGTTCTGCTCAGCTGTGATTTTCTGATTTATAATGCAAATTCTATATGACAGGTCCACCATGTAAAATTAGTGCTGTCTCTATGTTGTTAAGATTGGTCAGTAAGAACTTCTTTAAGCTACTAGTGCCAAACAAACATTTTGTGATGTGGTAGTGTTCAGTATGATCTTTGTTTCCATCTTCTGTTGAGCGCTATGCCAGGATTTCTGAATATTTCTTTTAAAGAATGTTAAGGCAGATAGGTAAGCCTTGGACTTCTGGACAAGAAATTTATTTCTTGGATATGTGGTAAATTGCATCCAAGCGTGTTATATATAATATTTCATTGCTGACTGTCATTGTCAGATGACTGTCAGCTCCAATATGGTTGGTCATTGCAAGCTCTAATTTGCTCCAGCCCCAAGGAGGATAAAGAGACCACAAAACTAATTATCTGTAGGTTCCATCACAAACAGCCACAGCTGAAAACCCTTTGCAGACTGCCCATAAAGACTTTGTGTGGCTCCAGTGGCCAAAAAAAAGGTGTACATTTAGAGCTCTTGAAGGGAAATTATGTCTGATTTCCACAAGAGGCTTTCCATCTGAACCTGATTCCCATGGCACTTTTAGATACAACGTCATGTCTGCATGGAAGTCTCTTCCCTTGCCACTTCCTCTAGTTTGCCTGGCAGTACAAACTAACGCCGTTCCAGGGTCTATGGGCTAGCTGTGCCACCCCGGCACTGTGCCAGAAGTGGGACGCGACTCCCAAGCGAGCGGTGGGAGCCCCAGCCCAGAGCTCTTGCTCTACGGCACGAGGATCTGATAGCGGCGCAGGCTGGAGGCAAGGAACGAGAGGGAGGCTCTCCTGTTTGAATTCCAAGAGGTTTAATCTCTTGAAGGGACAGTGACAGAAAGAACACAGAATACACTGTGCAACTGTTTATAAACTGAGGAGGCCCAAGGGGTGGGAACCAGCCAATGAGGAAAGAGAGGAGGAGGATCCTAAGGCATGGCTTATAAAGCAATAACCAATGAGAGGGCATAAGGGGAGGATACAACCTGGGTAAACCAATGGTGCATCAAGTAATGTAGAACCTTCTAGAACTAAAGGCAGGGATGAACAAGGATTGACATTCAGGTAGGTGGGGTACTAGGCAAAGGGTTTGGTTCAAGGGAAGTTTGGCATGGAATGAACAGGAAAGGTGGATAGAGTCAAGCTAAACTGACAGCTTAAGGGAGGGCATAGCTTTTGGGACAAACTATTAACTTAGGAGAAAAACAGAGGGATACAGAACATACAACAATTCATTAAGGCAATGAACTCAAACACACCACCACAATGTGGTGGTTCCATCACAAACAGCAACAGCTGAAAACCCTAAGCACACTGTCCATAAAGATTTTGTGTGGTTCCAGTGGCCAAAAAGAAAAGAGAGAGATCTCAACATTTGGAGATCTTGAAAGGAACATATGTCTGATTCCCACAAGAGGTTTTCCATGTGAACTCGATTCCCATAACACTCTCAGATGCAACGTCATGTCTGCGTGGAAGTCTCTTCCCTTGCCACTTCCTCTCGATTGACTGGCAACACAAACTGCCCCTTATAACAACTCAAAAACTTCAGTTCCCTAATGTAAAAATAGTGATGGCATTTGTGTATCAGCTTGATGTTGGCAGTCAGAAGTTCTACTCACCCACCTGTGAAGAGCCCTGCTTCACATATTTTGCTCTCATACAGTTTCTGCTCCATGAAACATTAAGAAAGGAGGAGTTTCTCTTGACCTCCTTTGAGCTGCATTGATCAGTTAGTTATACACAAGAACTCAGAGTGTAATGAACATGCACTTCAAACTGTGTTCAATCCTGCTGCTCTGTTGCACAAAGATACAACTGTCCCTCACACACGGGCAAGGTGCACTTGGCACAAGGGCTTTGCACACCACAGGAACAGAGCCTTGCTGACAGAATGCTGGTATCACCCAGTAGACAGGAGCTCAATGCCTTCCGACACAACCTTTCATTCACCAACAGCCAGCAAAAAGAATCACAGAGTCACAGAATGTTCTGAGCTGGAAGGGACACACAAGGATTATCAAATGAGCACCTTTACTTCCCTTCCTAGGAGTCCCACAAGTCTAGGATCAATGCATGAGGAAGACGAATTAAGACCATGATGATTGTGTAACGAAAAGTACAGACATAAATGTCAGTGCAGACTTGAGAAAAAATGCATCCACCTAATAGAAGAGTCAATGAGGCTTACCTTTGTCTGGCCATGCCCTTGCTTTTTTAACAATACAGAATTAAACATGACTGTGTTAAACATTTTCAGTTGAAAACTGAACTCAAGGTCCTTGTCCTTCTCCACTCTCATCTTCTTTTTCACTGTCATCTCTTCTCTCTCTCTTCCTTCCTCCCTTCCCACTCAGCATTTTTGAAGTTTATATCATACTCAACTCTGGAATTTAAGTAATGTGCTTGGAAGTTGATCCTAGAGGCCAAACTTTATTCTTCCATGTGAGTTATTTTTTGTTTCACTCTTGAACAGGCATTTCTTGGAAGTACAAGTACTCACAGAACTGTAGCACACGGCAATCATGTAAATATTAATATTCACATAGCACTGAAGATTACTAGATAATTAGAAGCTATATAACCATGTAACTCAGTTTATAAAGAGTATGACAGTTTTAGGACTAAATTTTGTCTTTCTTCCAGGCCTGACTCCTTGGAATCTCTTTTCCCCTCTTTGTTTATGAGGAATTAATCATTTGGAACCTGATCCAAAAAGCTCGAGAGTCAATGCAAGTCTCCCATTGACTGCAGCAGATTTTGGTCTTCGATTCAGTAAACTCTCTTGAAACCTTGGCAGCTCAGACCTCAAGCACATTACCAGCCTCCTGGTACCCCATCCAGAGTTGTCAGAAAACTTTCACATGAGAGTCACTCTTGGAACAGAAAAGAGCATCAGGCAAAGCCTTTCATTTGGAGAGAGGACATTCATGACCTCGAGCACATTAGGTCACGTCCTCATTAGACTACAATGTCTAAGGGCCCACTGCCTGGCTCTGCCCCTACCTGGTAGCACCAGGCCAGATCCTGGCAGACCATGACACTCACATCTCCCCAGAGGAGCAGAGGGTTTGTGGGGCTTTGCTGTAGACAAGTCACAAGAGGAAGGAGTGGGAGTTGTGAAACAAGGTTTACGAGGTATAGCATCAGGAAAGTATGTTTCCAGCTTCCCCCTCTCCTCCCCAGCCACCACTTTTGACCAGACATTGCTGTTCTGGTGGTAGCATGGTTCTGGTTCTCTTTCTGGCTTGCACACAGTTATGAAGTCAAACAAATAAATTACCCATCTGAATACAGTCCTTAGTGGCTATAGAACCTATTGCTTTATGGGAGCCATTTACATGCAATCTCTGTTTTTACAGATTTATTGCATTAACTGTTTTCCTTCTAGCTGTAGAGGGGCAGCAAACTCATGAACATAAAGAGAACTCATCATGATAAAGAGATGCCAATGGACAGGTTTTCTCTCAGATATTGTAGGAGCCCTTGACAGAACCCAAACTGTCAACAGACTACATCCATTACTGAAAAAAATGGATGTGTTTTAGACTAGAAGAAAACTGACTGGTAAATAGCAAACAGCAAGTATTTGATACTGAGCTTTTCTTTTTCTCTTAGAAACTGTAGAAAGTCAGTCCTTAATTAATTATGCTCACAGAGAGGAATTTCAGAGATGTTCACAGAGCAACTGCATCACTCTGCTTGAACAATGAGACCTAAAATAACATTTTATGGCATTCCCCCTAAACCAAAGAATCTACTTGAATATCTTTTTACTGTACTTTCTGTGTGCACATGTTCAGTAAATCCCAGAAATGTTACCGTGACTCTTTCGAAGTGAAAGTGTTTCTCAGGTAAATACATGTGCTTTAGGTGTTTATTATTACAGTATGTTCTGAAGTTGTCTCCATCCCATAGTTTTGGAAGTTTGGATTGAAACAGATCTTTTTTAAAGCTAGTATGTCACCATCACAATAATGCATGTATCCAAAAGAAAGAGATTCATGTACCTAAAAGAAAGAGATTCCTAAGATTCATAAGGTGAATTTTAAGTAATCCACATTTCACAATGATTCAGTTATGTCTTATTTCTTCCTCTGCCCATGTAGACTCTGTGCCCTGGGGCTGAGGTTTCACAATACTTACCATGCCTCAGCAGCTTTCCCCACACCCTCTGTTGCTCCTCCCTAGCTATTTGCATGGCCTCCAGAACAAGCTGGCTCATGTTTTGGGCAAAATTTCTTCAGTAATTAATGTTTGACCTCCAACTAGTTTGTGAAGTAGTTTGAATTACATGTATAAATAGATAATTTAAAAGGTTGCATTTCATGTTAAAATACAAATTGTAGAGGCTTTCTCCTAACCACTTAGGCAACCTTGTATATATCCGTTGAAGGATGAATTCCAAAACATTACCACTGACTGGAATCTAACATGCACTTTTTGCAGTCATTTTAAAAGCCAATGCATCATTCATTTGCATTCATTTTCACAAAGAGCAGTCCCTCACTAATCCATGAAACTAAATACACAAGGTAGGCTGAACTGAATTTTGGCTTTGATACTGAATAAAGTTAAAGAAAATGGTTTGCTCTTATGAATTTCTACTATTTATTTGCATTTTTATTTGCATGTAAAAGGTCAAGATTCAGTTTAATAATCACTCACTGTTCAACCCTAAGGGAAGAAGTGATGTGAATTACTTCCATCCTCCCACTAATTTTGCCTGTGTCAGAAAGTCACAGTGAGGGACAAGAGGTGGCCATGGAAGGCGCGTTCTCTGATGTTTTCAGGCAGTGCTGGAGTTGCAGAAACAGCAGTAGCCAGAGCTTTGAAAAAGCAGTAGTTGAACTTCATGTATATAAATTCAACACATTCAAAATGCACAAAGTGCATTTTCTCTGTAGTGTCTGTAGTTGCATTTTCTTCTGAACATCAACATTTTACAAAAAAATGGAAAAGATTCTATTCGAAATCCAAAAATTAGGCTCCATCCTTTCAAATAGATGTTCTGCATTCTTCTAAAAATTGTGCTGCCATAGATATCCAGTGGGGCACAGCATGTTACCAGGTCATTTCTACAAATGTATTTAAATGAGTAATTGAAGTCAGTCAATGCCAACAGACGTAGAAAAAATATCTCTCTAACTTCAACTGAGAAGAGAGATATTTTATGTTCAAACCAAGACACCTTACAGCAGAGGATAAGAGGGATGCAGCCTTGCATTTGGAAAACAAGTCACAATTTTACACCATGTAAGGTCGGTCTCAGCTCCTGAGTGAGGCATCAGGATATGGCAAAGAATACCAGAATGAGATCTGGGCGATGAGGTATCAATGGACATTTTCACCAAATACTCAAGAAGTGGAAAAAATGATAAATATCTCCCAGAATATACATTAAAACCATGAGTGAGCCAAGGTGTTTCTTTGTCTTGATTTCTTATGTGTACTAATATATATTAGGCACATTCAACTAACAGTAATAACATCCTATTTGACTGTGGGTTTGAAAAGCAGATTTTTAAAAACTAATATATACTCTTTCTGATTATTTTCCTGTTATTCAATGCAGCCATCTCAAGGCAGCAGACAAGATGATCCAATACCCCACCCCACGAGTGTTGCAGCAAATTTTCCAGGATGGTTGCATGAGGACTCTGTCCCTCCATGTTCAAGTCAGTCACGGAATCTCTTGATGACACCCAGGTACAGAAAGAAAGCTTTCCCTTTGTATCAGCTCTCAAGCCAGTACAACACTAGCTTTTCTATTGTCCCTTATCTTACTCAGCCTTATACTTTCAGACATCCATCCATAAATCGATTGAAAAATAATTTTCTCCAAATGCAGCCTGTCATTTATGAAAAACCGCACCATAAAGCTTGTTTGATAGAAAAAAGATTTGCTTGTAATTTAATTAAAAGATGCTAGAGCACCTTTTCAGGGTTAAATTTGGTGTGGCCAAGTGTGTCATAACCTTTGTTTCTCCATGTGGTTGGTATCCCCATGCCTAGTCTCAGTCACGAGTTAGACATCATCATCGTCACTGAGTCCGTTCACAAATTCAGAATAAGTCCATTTATTACTATAGAAGTTGGCAGGAAATTCAAAGCACAGAGGGTGAAAACTGTGAACCACAGAAGCATAGACACTGCCAGCTCTGACACCAGAGGAAAGCTCTAAGGCCACAGTTCCCATCTGAGCGGTAGCAAGCCCATGGAGGGCATATCATTAAGTTGGCTCTGCCTGGAGGTAAAAGAAAGAATGACAGGGAAAAAGTCATCAGGAGGGAGCTGATCCCTTCAATCAGGACCAAGCTGGCCCTGAAAGGTTCTCCCCAAGCTCCAGATGCAAAAGACAGAAAAACCATGCAAGGTTTTTGAGGCAATGACAAATCAGCTGAAACCCAAAAGATTCTGTGAGATATGAGCTTGCTGTGATTAGATTAAGTGTTCTCTTTCTGTAATTTCTTCGTTTACCTTTTTTATAAACATTTGTAACTGTGTTGCCTATATTGGATGCTGTAAGTACTTCTCCTGGCATACTTCCCAAAACTCTCCTTTAATTTAAGCCAGGCTAAGGTAGCTGGGTAAGATTAAAGTGTTTTTCATCAAGACTAGTGAATTTAAAAACATGAGTATTAAGAAACTGTCTCGTGTATCCAGCTCCCCAACATACTTCAAGAGAGTCAAAGGGTAAAGGGCCTGCCCTTACAGAAACCTCATGAGCCAACTGAAGACTTGGCCCTGCTAGGAACGAGAAATAATCCTGTGAACCTAGCCTTTCCTAGCACACAGCAAGGTGGTGGGAAGCAATCCTGTGCACAAGGAGCCTCCAGGAAATGTTTCTAAAGGAAAAGCATTTTTATTTTCCATGACTGCATGTGGCAGACAGCATTAAAGAGTTTGGCAGACCTGCCACTCTCAGAAGTCACATGACTATTTGCAAAACCAACCCTGGAAAATCCAAGTGCAGCTGAAAAAAACCTGGGAATGTTCTGAGTGTGCAAAACTTGTAGTTTCACAATTCAGCCTCAAAATCAAGCCACTATTGTGTTCGAGTGGCATTATACCTGTTTCAGTACATTTTTTCTCTTAAGGTTTTCAAATAGGGTTTAAAGTTAAAAATAATCTCTTTGTACAGTTGTGTTTAATCTGTATGTTGAATTCAGGTGGATGGGTCCCCTCTTTCAGAAATAGCAAAGTTCCTTGACCACAGAGTTGGGTTTTGGGGTGTATTTAAGTCAGCATGCTCCATTTAAAGTAGGATTCACAAGACAATATCACAATGCGAACAAAGTTCACTGCTACTTGTAATCTTTTCGCTTTAAGGACCTGTGGAGACTGAGGCTTGTGCCAGGTGCCACACCCAGAGAGCAGCAGACTGGCTCCACAGAAGGGGCTTGTTGAACAGGCCTAGTGGTGAGAAACACACAAGCCCTTGGAAAGCACACTGAACATAAAACAGTAGCTCCTGGGTATTGTAGTGGGGGATTGGCCAGAGGGTTTAGGCAATGCAAGGAAGAAAGGAGCTGTAAAATATTTTAGGCAAAGAGATAAGAGTGGAGTGATACAGAGTTGAAGAAGCTGAACAAAAGGGAATGGGAGGATGGACACAAACAGGCAGACAGCATGGCTAGCTGCAGTCCAGGCAAAATTCTGTGGATCCTCTGAATGCCAGAAGTCCTGGCTTGTGGCTGGCTACAGTCTCTGGCCAGTTCCTCGGCAGACTTCCCCATGGGCCACACAGTGGAGTGGGGAGGAGGAGGCACCTGGGCAGGGCTCTCCCCTGCACACCTCTGAGTTCAGAAGGTTGCTGGCAAGCTCCATTTCTCCCCTTCCCCTCCGTGCAGCAGGCCCAGATTTGGCTGCCTTCTCAGCTGCAGCTGTTCCTACCAGCTGGAATCAACCGTCCTGGCCCTGTTCCAGCCCAAAAGCAATTACATTCTTGCAAGTGGATATTGCAACTTCCTGTCCTAAACAATCATGTACTGTTCCTCTGCACTTTTAACCAGCTGCTGCCTTGTACGCAGAGATGGCTGCAGGCACAGGGGTGGGACCCTGGAAGAAAGGTGGTGGTGTATCAAGAGAAGATCATTCCTGTGTAGGTTCACCTCCAGCTTAGAAGGGTCAGGGAGTGCTTCCTGACAGCTCTGAATGTCTGCATATAGCACTCAGTGCTTCAGCAACATATAATAATATTACCTGGGCTAGACACTGCAGCAGAAGAGTGCTTTTTCTTGGCTCAAATCTTCCAGGAGAAATCTTCCTCTATGCTTGAACTTCATAAAACAAGGCATCTCCAAGAACTTTGACAAGAACTACCTTGCCTTTCCCAAGCATTTAAAACCGGAGCCTGGCCCATAACACCTGGAAAGGAGTTTTGTAAAATATCTTAGGGAAAAATTTGCTGAAGGCATCCGAATGATATGTGGGATTACTGGTCCCAGACTAACATACCTACTTACCTGCAGCTGGTTTTCTAAAACTGCTCCCCCTCAATCTCCAGCTTCTCCAGGCATATTGTTCCATTCTAACTTTGCTACTTTGATCCATGAGCAGCATGGATCTGAAGCAATCTTTAGGCTTTTTATTTCTGTAACATTTTCCATATCTGAGCTTTTCAGAGGCATGGATTAGTCCAGGTATCCACCCCTTAAAGGAAGGAGCTCACACATTTATTAATGTAAGCACAGCACAGAGTAGCACAGAGTGAAGCAAAATACCTTGAAAGACAGAGTAAACACATGGGGAAGCTGGGAACCAGGCTCCCAAGTAAAAGGCTGTGAGCATGCTGTAAAAGGTCAGAAGGATTGTGGGGATAGAAATTCCCACTCAGACAGGCACCATCTCTTGTAACAATCAGCAGATCCACACCGACTCGTCAGGACAGTTAAACCCCTCATTTCATCTAAGAATAATCGACTACCCATCTGGGGAGTGAGGACTTTTAAACATCACTGATTCTTACCTCCTTAGTTCCTAGTGCTCAAACCTCCATGTCTGTAGTTAGTGGCCTGCTGATGTGCCTGTGAATCACTTGTACCCCCACGACAATGAGACAAAACAACTCAGCCACAACTGCATTGAAAAACTGCAAAAGGGTCCTACAGTAGGTCCATCACAGCCTGGGGAAACAACCCATCATCTTGCCATCATTCTTCTGTCAAGCTCTGCTTGCAGGGTACAGCTGAGCACTAGTGTGTCTCATGGTCTCAAACAATGTGTTTAGTCCTGGTGGAAATACCAAATATTCTATTACCAGAACAGTCCCTTTAACATGACTAAAAAAGCCTGACAGATATTTTCTGAAATTTTGAAAGCGCAGTTAACATTATTTCACATGAACTTTAATAGACCAATATTAAGTGATGCACCAACAAAAAAAAAGCATCTAAAAAATTAAACTAACCATCACATAGTCTTTCCACCTAGTGTTTTAGATTTGTGATAGGCTCTGTGTTGGATGACAGCCAGGCTGTCCTAAATATAGTGTAAAACCAAATATTTAAGTGTGAGTTTGAACAGACAAGGTTTTTTAGTTGGTTTTGCATTTGGTTTTTCTTCTTTTTTTAAACACATTTCTTTCAAGTGCTACAAAGGTGGCTGCAGATGCAGCAATTGATAAATTTCTCCTCCAAAGGAAGTATTATATGCTCTGGATTCCCAAGGTAATGCTACAAGAGAGCAAGTACTAAAGTACTATGATGTATGAATTTGAGCACCATAATTTATAAAAATGTCTCAAAGTATTGTACAGTACAGAAAAGTGTGCAGATAAATCATAGAAACATATACAGTATGTGTAGTATGTTTTCAGCATGTGCTGTCTGCCAGTTTGTAACATATACACCTGCACAGGGGAGTGCTAGAAAGCAGTACATTCAGTATTATTTATTACTTATTGTATCACAAAGTTGTTTTTATCTGCATGTATCACTTGAATACTCTACTTTGCAAACTGTACTCTGTTACGCAGTTATCTCTCATGTATGACATTACCTGAGAATAATGAAGAGTGAGAATGAAACAGGGCCACTGAAAAATAAAATTTAACCAGGATGTCTTACTGAATTTCCACAACATCCCAATCTCACATGGGGTTCTGATTTTTTATCTTTTAATTTTGTCTCATATAACTGCCTTCTCCAGATTTTCCCCCTGCTAGCTTTGTGCTTGGTGATCTCCAGCGTGTCTCGAGAATGGGAACACCTCACTTGTCCCTTCAATAAGCAATTCTTGTTCTTCCTGCAGCTCTGTGCACAGAACTGAGCCATCTGGTACCAGAAAAAAAACTTACTATATAAAAAAAAAATCCACCCCCTCGCACTAGTGAGTGAAAAAGTGGATCTCCACAGGTCTGCAATAACCAAAGTCAAATAGATCTCCGACTCTAAGCCAGAGCTGAGGCATATACTGACAAGCGAAGACTGCTTATGATGGATCCAGGAAACTCAGCATCAACTCCACAATCATCACTGAAATCCTTTGGTTTTTGTTTTTTGGGGTTTTTCGTTAATTAGAAAGCTTTTTTAAACTTTAAGTACTAGGAAATTAAAATGAACCAAAAAGAATCTTCTTCAATTCCTTTTATCACTGGCTTCACACTCTAAGACCACTTCCAACACTTGACAATATTACCACCCTGATTTTGAATCTCCTTCCTGTTCTCCTCCCAACATTCTTTCTCACATAAATAATCCTGGTCTCTTTTCTATCACTCTGATAGCATGTTTCTTGTCTTCCTCTCATGCACATCTTTTTCTTGCCTAATTAAAGTTTTCTCAGAGCTTGGAGTGTGATCTAGTCTTTTTAGTTTTCGAAGTCCTGTTAATCAAAGAAAAATAATTACCATGTTATCACAAAAATCAAGACAATTGCCGTAGTCAGGACAGGAATTCATCGTTTTCTTACAATCTTTTGTGCCTTCCCTCACCCCTGTTCTCTATAGCAATGGTCACACTGACTGAAAAGCTTTGGATTTGTTTTTGCTCTGGCACATCTCTTGCACTCAGTTATTGGATGCCCCATTCTCTGGGGAATTTAGATTGTCTTTATTAATTGCCCATTAGTAACAACAGATCATGTTGATTAACAGTTTAAAGAAAACAAACAGACAGCTCCCATTAGTTTTTAAAGCTTCTCTTTGAGTGTCATATTTAAGTAGCTCCTCAGGGACTGCTCTTCAAAGTCTGGCCCATTTTGTTGATAAGAGTCTGCTACAACATACCAAACATCCAGCTGAGCAGAAAAGAATTTAGTGGGTCTGTGAACCTGCCTAAATAGGCAGATGCTCTCTTCCTGTCTACTTTTGCAGGACATTTTATTTTTTCCCCACAAAATCTGATGATCATAAAAGAAGGTTTAGGACATGACTTTCCAGGGTTATGCAGCTGTATTAAATCTATTAAACAGCATCTGGGATCCCTGTGCCTTACCATAAACCAGTAAATACTATACAGGAAAGAGATTTTTATAGCCATAGCTATTACTTTGAGCTGTGAGGGTACAGCTTTTCAGGTTTGGAGAGGAGAAGTTTTACTCCAGACTCATTATTTTTTCTGTCATTTTATGTGTCAGATATAAATTCTGGATGGCCCATTCTTGTTCCAAGCCATCATGTTCAAGTCTATATCACTGCAACTGAAAAGATTAATTTTTTTTTTATTCACTATTACTTAGAGAGCAATGTTGATTGAATAGCACTTTTTGACCCAATATCTTTGATCAGGTACAGGATAATGAAACTTTGCCATACCCTGCTTTCCCCAGTAAAACCCTCTCTCTATACTTCTTAATAGCCTTGTTCTCAGAGCTGAGACATTCCTTTTTAGCATTTCTAACCCTCCTAGATGCACCTGTGGACACATGTGCTGCAGACACGTGGTGTGCACACGTGCTGTAACTTTTCTCTCTTCACCTGCCAGATTTAGCATGGAAAAGGCTCACAGCCCATGCAGTCCAAGATTAACATGTGGCCAGATGGAGCCTTTAAAGGATAATGTCCCTGAGCAGATCGAGGAACCTTCTGCAGAATCATAGAATAATTCAGGCTGGAAGGGACCTCTGAAGATCACCTAGTCCATCCCACTGCTCCAAGAGGGACCAGTTTCAAATGCAGATCAGATTTCTCAAGCCATTCCAGTCTCAAAATGAGCTGGTCTCTGCCAGAAACCCAATAGTGACACTTCCCAGAAAAATAACCGTGTATAGCATCTTTCCAGTGAATCAGCTACAGAACAAATAGGTTTAATTACAGCCACTACACTTTCACAATTGGGTGGTTCCATGACAGAGAGTAGCTCACTATACATGCACCTTCTCCTACAGAAGAGGAGCAAGCAGCTCAATTGGGTAGAAGGTATAGGAAAAAAAAAAAAAAAAAGGTTAAAGGGTTTGGTGCCATAAACTTACAGACTAGTCATGTGTTACTCTCCCATTGTCAAGTTGTTCAACTAACCTTTAGTCTGTCCCACCCCTGGGACATACAATCAACCTTTCTTCTCTGCAGCCAAATAGTCATTCATTTTAAAGCTTGTTAGGATCAACTAAATATACCTATGACTGTGTATTGCAGATTTTTTGCATATATAAAATCAAAGAACAAGCCATTAGAAAGCAAAAATATTTTGTCATATCTACAGGACTGAAAGCTTCAGGTGCAGGTGAGTGCCATGTTGATAACAGCTGTGATTCCCTTGGGAATCCCTTGAGCCATTCTGAGGGCTTGCAGTAACATGTCTTCAACAAAACATGGGAAGCTTCCACAACTTAACTCACTTCCAGTCATCTTCCTACAAAGGAGAACTCTAATAGCTCCCAATTACACAGCTTTTAAATTAGATAAGAAACAAACAAGAAAGATGCAGGAAAAAAGAATTAATAAAATTGTCATAGTGGTAGGAAAGAGTTATGTTTAAAAAAGTAGTTCAAAGTAATTTATTTCATCACAAAGCCATAATCTCTTTCGGGAGATGGACTGGGGTTTTTTTTTTTTCTATTATTGCTGTTGGACAGGAGAGAAGAAGATTTTGTGTCTTCCGAAGAGAAGGGAAAATGCAAAATAGAAGTTGACTTCATTTTCAAGCTTCCAGCACTGATGATTATCAAGATTTGTTCTTTAGTTTCAATCCACAGATTTCATTGGAGAAAAGAAGTTTAAAAAATATAGATGTTTTCATGTCCAGTCTTCATAAAACCATTGGAAGTTATTTTTATATGTGTGAAAAGAAACCTGGAAGAAACTTTAAAAAGGGTGATTGTTTGAAAGAAGAGAAATGTCAGATCATATAATACTTACATTTTAATGCAAAAATTAGGATTTGTTCCCTTTAAATTCCCCTACTAGCATTATTCTTCTTAGTATAACAGTACACAGGGTTTAAGACAAAGCAGCACAGAGTGTTCACTAAATCCATGCATAAAACTGAGACCACAGACACTTGCATCCTAATTCCACTTTTATTATTCTCAATAAAATGGAATCTTTGAAAACCATAGAGGATCAGTGATGCTAACGAATACATCTTCCAGCTGTTTTAATGACCGTATGACTAATGCACAGGTAAAGCAGTTAGAAAACTGAAAGCAGCTTAATTATATACAGACTAGTGATTGACAATACCACTCCAAACTCCTACTTATACCAAAAAAGGCATCAAACACTGCTGAGTCCCTGGAAGCAGCAAGGCAATCTGTGCAGCCTCCTGCAAGCAAGGCAGGAGTCTGTCCCTCTCCCATGTAAGACTGAGACCTTTTAGGGACATTACACAGTGACAGAGACTGCAGCGTAAGGAGGTCTGATATTCCCCCTTGATCTCAAGGACATGCGATCACCTCAAGAAAACTTTTCCATTCCCTGGGTACTCTGACCCCGTGGATCTCCCCTTGCATGGCAGTTTTGCACTAGGGCTTGGCTGAGCAGAGGGCGGATCTCAAAGAGCGGAAGCTGGCAAGCAGGCAGGCAGGGAGGGCAGCTCAGGTGAGGCAGGGGACAGGAAGGGCAGAGGACAGCACAAAGCCAGGCTATGCCAGGCTACACAGGGCAGCCCAAAGTAGAAGTCAAACAACCATCCAGGGTAATATCAGCAGCTCATCAGTTTGATAACGTTGATTGCGCATGTTATTTGGATCACAGTACTCCAGTGGTATTGGTACATCAGCCACTGCAAAAACCTCCCCAAGCAGCATGGAGAATTTAGAACACAGCTCTCATGAACTTCAATGAGAATGATGCATCTGTCTCCTGCGGTAGCTTTGAAGCTCTCGGCCAAAAGTATTCTTAGCCCTACTGTCATGCATGTCCCCAAAGAGACAAAAAAAGAAGGTGCGAGCATTTGAGACCGGGAGCGGACGTGGTTGAGGAAGTGAGAGACCAAGTAGAGCCTGATCCGGGAACCCTGCAGAGACAGATCATGTCCCTCAGGCTTTATGTTATCAACACTTGTTTGGAGTAAAGAACAGGGCTTTTTCTCCTAGCAGAATGAGGGACCCAGTCTGGACCACTGGGCTCCTGACACTGCGCTGCTTTCATTAGCATTCCCAGATCATGAAAGTTGGCTCTGGTATCTCTACCTGACCCTGTGGACACAGAAATCAGAACAAGCAAAGCAGAGAAAATGCATCAAAGAAACAAAGGAAAGACAGATTTGCAAGAGCTGAATGTACAAATATTTCAAATCAATTTTCTTCTGCATTTATAAATTGTTTGTGTTTTCTCAGCAAGTGCTTGGATGTAGAAAGGAAGAAACCCAGCTCCTAGCCAGTTTAAAATATCCCCTTTTTGCAACAGTACAGTTCAGTATCAATGTACCTTTCTTCCCATTGTACACACAGATTTTCACTCTGGACTGCTGCAAAAGTTTCAGTTTCCCTCCCCAACAGCACCTGCATTCTTTACTTGTGTGTGGTCTCTTGCATCACCACAATGCTGGCATCATCTTCTGCTCCTAGCTCAGGGCTGGAAAGCAATGGCTAGAGCACATTAATAACAAGCAGTATGCATCAGATTCCTCTGGAGCTTGGGGGTTCAGGGGTTTAGAAAACACTTGTGTGGAGGAAAATATCTTGCAATACTTGCGTGTGACCCACTTCAATCCTTGCAAAGCTAAACCAAGAAGTCAGAGCTCCCTGTGATGAATAAGTAACAGACAGGGAGCAGCTTCTGCACTTTGGAATAACCCTCTGTGCCTCATAAAGCCATTTCATGGAGAGGAGGCAAGAATTAAAGCATTTTAAATACAGTTTATGTGCTCCCTAGAAATAAGGAGATACCTGAAAGTTTGATGAAAAGTAAAGATCAGTAATCTTTATGTTAAGGAATTAATCAACTAACAAATTTTTTTTGTTTGTTTGTTTGTTTTTTTATCTACATTGTATCTGCAAGGGCGGAATGCCAGTTCAAAGTCTGAATTCAACTGAGCATAGATGTTGCTACTGTGTATTCCTTATTTGCTGCAACAACTCTTGGAGCCTGACAGTTCGACGTTGGAGCTGTATTTTCATGTTGGAGCTGTATTTTCACGAATCCTGGAAGTTAAATAACTCTTAGAATAACAGAGAAGATATTACATTGCCAACTAGAGTTGATATTCTCTTTCATTATTTGTTTCTATAAATAGGTATGATCTTTTTTTTCTGGAACATAGTCTCATGTAGAGCGATACCTTTTCCTCAGATGGCATAAAGAGGCACAAAGTAAGCTTGAAGTTATCCACTCTGCTAACTCCACCTCCCTTCAAGGCTCTCACAAGAGACAGGGCAGATTAAAGGACACGTAATCATGTTTCTACACAGAAGTCCCAGCAATTCTGAACCTTGCAGGGATAAAACTGAAACAACAAAATATCCATTCCACCTGAGAATGGTGGAATTCTTTCATATTAGGTGTCCCTAATGTTTTGTCACCTTTCTGGCACTTTCTCAAAATAAACTGTAGGATTGCTAGATCCACAAGGACTGCGTGCACAGAGCAGGAGGATTTCCATGGCCCCCCTAATGCCCAAGAGACTGTCAGCTTCAACAATTTGTTTAACAACAGAGGTGATACACATTGGTGTTGAGGAATACATCTGGTGTAGGTAACTGAGTTGGCAAGCTGTGGTTTGAGATGTAGATTGACCTCTGGGTGGGAGTCTGAGACAAGAGGCCTTGAGCTGCCAACAAAGATGTTTAACAAAGAGCACAAGAACCAGTGGCCAGCCAAGTGAAGAGACACTTGGAGACACAGCAGGAGCATAGGACTAAGGAGAAGGACCAAGGCTGTGAGGGTACAAAAGCCCAGGTGTTCTTTTGTTGGGGGTCCTTCCTCAGCAGCTCCTCAGCTCTAGCTGTGTCTGTTACTGTGCTGTGAATAAATGTTTATGGAATGAGACATCTGAGACTCTGCCAGGGGAAATGTCGGGTGGAGCCAGTGAGGAAACCTGGTCAGAGTGAGTGTGGTGTGCAGGAGCCCAGCAGGGACCCCTGGGGGCACCGGAGCCACCCACGGTGGAGCGGCTTTGGTGCCACAAGGAAAGTCCCTGACCTTGGGAGTGAGGCTGCCAGGGGCCTCGGGAACGGTCAGGCTGGGAATTTTCCCTAACATTGCAAAGAAATAAAATTAAATTGCTCTTCGAGATTTCTGTTTGATGTAATTTCATTCTTTAAGTTTCTAACAGCTTTTCAAACTTTTAACATAGCTTTTCTAACATTATTTTCAAGATAGCAGTTTAAACTTCCATTGCATGGTTCTTAAGCGCCACAAACATTAAACATTCAGAAATTACAAGTTATGTTTTAACATCACAGTTCATGTTGATGTATCTTGGGTTCTTAGTTTTGACCCTGAGAATGCTATTTCCAATACTGTCTCCCTAATCACATGAAACAAAACCTCATTTTGAAAAAAAAGAAAGCACATTCCAATTGTTCTGCAGACCTGACTGTGGAAAGTTTTCTTCTATGAAAAATATACGAGGCCTAGAACCAAATCTAAGTGAATGAGCTTATAGTAACCTTATAAAAATAAAAATGTTTTGTATAGCACAAGAAAATCTGAAGCATAGGAAATGAAAAATGAAAACTAAATCTAGTTTGATAGAATTCTTTATACATTCTTCAGAGCAGTCTGTCCCTTGATTTTGTACATTTGCTAGGTCTCAGTCAGAATAGCATACTACGAGAATTTATGCACATTCAAATGCAGACCAAAGAGGGTTGACTACAAGTTTTCTGCCACTGAACTGCAAAAAAACCAAGTATCCATTTAGGCACCAGGATTAAGGAAAGAAAAACATGGAAACTAAATGCTTTCCAGTCAGTTGATTCAAACTAAAATGTGGTTAAATCATTAAGTTCATTAACACTTATTTTGCATTAAAAAAAAAAAAAGCCCCAAAACCACACACACACCAAAAAACCAAACCACCAAAACAAAACAACAAAAAAAAACACCTAAAGAAAATAGTCAATATGGCAGTGCACAATGCAAAATAGAAGAAAATATTTTCAGAACTATTGTACAGAAATTTTGTGTGTATTAAAGTACTGTATTTTCATGGAAAAAAAATAAAATTCGAGTGCATAAAAATTAGATAATAAACAATTACCTAATAAACAATAGTCCTGCACTTTCTCACACCTGATCTAAACCTTGCTTTGGAAGTTACCATTAATATAACAATTGGATCTGCACACTTCTGAAGTATCACATATGTTTAAATAGTGCCTAGCCATTTCACAGTCTCCAAAACTTAGTGAAATGAACTTCAGATTGATTAATTTAGGGCACTGTGAAATTTCCTGTTTGTATTATCCCAGAAAAATATAAAGGCAGTTGGATATAGTCATTATTTGCTCTGTGTCCTCCAGAAGCAAGCACAACCCACCAGCTCATGGGAAGGTTGGAAGAGCATGTTACACTACTACATATTTGAGGAGGACTGCACCAAAGCTGTGCCTGCAAACCTCTTGGGATCATTCCATTAAAAAACAAATAAACAACCAAAACCCCAACAAACAACCAATGAAAACAAAAAAGCAAAACCAAACAAACCACACAAAACCCCACAATTAAACAAGCAAGCAAACAAACTAAAACCAAACAACACCCCCAACCCAATCAACAGCCAAACAAGAAAACAAAGAAACAAATTGAAAAAAAAAATCCCCCAACAGAAAAACCCC
Organism: Phylloscopus whistleri; assembly: GCA_017589585.1. NCBI lineage: Eukaryota > Metazoa > Chordata > Aves > Passeriformes > Phylloscopidae > Phylloscopus > Phylloscopus whistleri. The sequence continues at coordinate 889,597 of JADMLD010000110.1, read as the reverse complement.
ATATCATCCTGATTTAAACCCCTCAGTGGTTTAGGGGACCACAACTTCTGGAAGTGAGAAAGTGCATTTTCCATCTCAAAGAAGTCACTGTCACTGTGTTAAACCTAGGTCAGGCACCCTGTGCAGGATTTGAAATTACTCACGTCCTCCTTCCCAGACTGGCATTTGTTTAAGTTGATGGTAGCTGAGCTCAGGCAACAACAGGTCATTTTCAAATGCCAGCTGCCATTTCCTGGCCCCAAGGCCTGTACAAGAGCCTTGGCAGAGTCAAAACTACCCTGTCCCACCATAGGTTGGCCGCACAGGTGTTGCAGTTCAGTTTTCAGAACAACTGACCAGCAAGGTAGACCGTGAGCCAACCTGATCTGATTGTTACACTTATTTTCTCCAACAGCTTAGCTCACTCACAGGCATGACCAGATGTATAGACATTTATGAAACCATGGTCACTTACTTGTCTTCAGACATACAACAGCAGTTTCTAAATTACATTTGGTCTGCCCTGCACAGACGGCCTTGTCACTATTTCTGCAAGCTCCTTTAGCCAGCACAGGTACTCAGACGTCTTTGTAAACAAAGACAATACTATGATTTTGACACCAGGAGATAAGTTGATGTTTAGCCGGATTAGCTAAACTTGATAACTTGGGGTAATTTCATCACATACTTAAGCTTTTTATTCACCCAAATGAACTTGAAAATAACTCTTTAAAAATGGAGACAGTGTTAGTTATGAACTGTAAAACTGTAAAATCTGAAAACAGATTGCACCTCTGAAGCATCCTGGCCTAAAACTGGAAAGTGATTTGGTGATAGGATGCATGTCCCAAAGGGGAACATGCATCTTCCTTAGAGGGATTTCCATTGCTCCATCAGTTGTGTTTTACTCATAAAATCTCTCTCAAAGGAAAATAAAATTTGACTTCAGGTATTTCAATGTTGCCTGGCTGCCAGACCTGCTTAAATCATCTATGCTGGCTGAGAAAACAAGCTCCAAATGTCCTGAGCAGTGAGCAGCCCTGTAAAAACTGGAGCCAAGGACAACTACACTGCTCTATGTTTGCAGGTTTTAAGCACTGCCATATCTCTCCTGCAGTCTGGAGCAGTGACCTGAGCTTGGCTGCAGGGTAGCAGTATGAGCACACACAGAAGTTAAGCTATAGCAGGACAGATCTCATCGTATCTACATGTGAGTTTTGCTGATAGCTCAGAACAGCCATGCAAGCCCACAGGCTTCTGGAAGGCAGCATATACAAATCTTATCAATTCTGCTTCAGCTGGAAAACAGCTGTACTCACAGTGGTTACTAATGTACTCACAGCCATAGGGAGTACCCTGATAATACATGGGCAACAATGCCAATTCCAACTTTTATACTTACAAGAGGCTTTATAGTGGTGCTCCTGACCTTCCTGCCACCTGCTAGGGAGTACCAGGCCCAAAGCATCACCATGGCCTGGGCATGCCTGGCATCAGCCAGGTTCCACTGTTAAGCTCAAGCAAGCACACTAGCTGCAGAAGAGATGTTTCAGACAGCCACAGAAACACCAATGGTGAACGGGCATGAGAAGAGGGATTTAAAGCAGCAGAACTAGAGAAGAAACTACCTTTTAGTCATGGTATCTGCACTGACAGGTTAAGTCTTCCTCAAAAGACCTGCCAGTGTTTAACATACGCACTCATGCTAAAGGACAACTATTTAAACAACTGCCTGAAGAGTGCTTTTAAGAAATCAGCCAGAACTGATGTCAGAGAAAGGAGAACAATCATTAAAACATTCTCAAAGCTTTATAATATGTCTTAAAATAGTATCCTTGCATATAGGAATGCCAGGAGATTAAGATTCAATATCTCATGATCTACTGTGTCTAGGAACAAGTACTTTAATACTATTGGAAATGTGCCCTCTTGAATTTTTGACTGCATATTGTTTCCATCTCTACTTGTAATGAGTGTCAAAGTTCCCTTTTTTAAACCATTATTGTTTGCCATACATGGGTATGATTTGGGCTTAGTAGGTCACATTTTGAGGAAAAACAGATTATTGTTTTGAGTTTGTTGGAGTGTTTTTTAGTTTTAAGATGATACCTTTTAAAAGTAATATAGACAACTGGATATTAGCACACAGCAAGCCACTTACAAAGTGCAAATTGTCACAGGATTCTCATGGGTGTGAGCTGGAAATTCATCTTTCCTAAAATGTGAAAGCATGCGGCAATAATGGTTTTGCCACTCATTTGGCAATCAATACAACTAAAATATAAGTCTGCTGTTTATGATTAATGGCATCACCCAAATGCATCCCAGCAAGAATTTGTACCAAACAGCCCATCACAATTCTAATACTAAGCCCATTCTAATACTGTTTATCCTTTTACTCTCACTTCTTCTACATGAGTTAGTATGAAAATGTCAGTATGTGTGCCACAATTTTTTACCAAACACTGGTAGAGAAGCACTGAGTTGAGTTCTGGGCTCCCCAACACCAGAAGGATGTGGATCTGCTGGAGCGAGTCTAGAGGAGGCTATGAAGATGATCAGAGGCTGAAGCACACACTGAGAGAGTTGGGGCTGTTCAGCTGGGAGAAAAGAAAACTCCAGGATGGCCCTGAAGCACCTTCCAGTACCCAAAGAGAGCCTGTAAGAAAGCTGGAGAGGGACTTTTTACAGGGGCAGGGACTGGTCAGACAAGACAGAATGGCTTCACACTGAAAGAGAGTAGGTTTAGATTAGATATTAGGAAGATAATCTCACCACTATGAGAGTAGTAGACACTGGCACAATTTCCCAGAGAAGTTGTGGATGCCTCATCCCTGGAAGTGCTCAAGACAAGGCTGGATGTGTCTTTGAGCAATTTGGTCTATGGTATCCCTGCCCATGGGAAGGGAATTGGAACTGAATGATCTTAAGGTCCCTTCCAACTCAAATTATTTCATGATTTTGTGAATATTTTGAGATAAATAATCAGCAAATTCCCAACTGTAGGTCATGCAAGTATTGTTTTCCTTATGAAAAAAAAGTAATTGGGAGAGATTTTTACATCCAGTTCAAGCCAGTTGGGATTTTCTTCAGTAATGTCTCTGGCTATGCTTTCCCCCAATCATCCACACAGAGCACACAACCACTTCACAAAATAAGGACAACAAAATAACACATTTTGGCTGCTACTAACATTAGAACAGGTGGTTTTAAACAGCAGTGTGTCCATCAAGGACCACAGGGCTGAAGAAAGCTCCAAGATCACTAAGGATGTGTAATACCATATTTTGTCATTGTTTCAGTCACATTATCTCTTGAAACATAGCAATGATCTTCACCCAAGCAGATGCAGAATCCCAAACCCCAGCTCTGAAAGTCTTTAATGATTTCAGTTTCCAATATTTTCGCTCATTGCCAACTTCAAGGGAAGGTTACCCAAATGCAATATCCAAGTGATTATCTTCTGCTTGCACCCACATTTACCTAGAATCACACAGTTTTAATTTTACTTAACTCAAAGGGGAAAATGCCATTAATTAGTCATCATAGCTACCTCCTTCAATTGCACACACTGACTCCCTCTCCCTGGTGGATGGACAGCTGGTTCCACAACTTGTTCTCGGTCCCAAAAGGACCAGCTGTGGGACCAGCTGTTGGTCCTTTATCCAACTGGGAGGTGTGTAACAGGAAAAATGGTGCCTAACCAGGAGGTGTTGGAACAAAATCCTTTATGACTGGAACTGCAAATATTTGGATGCCTGTCATCTCCAGCCACTGTAGGCCATCCTACAGCCATAAATGCCATCATTCACCTATCTGGGGGTTTCAGGGCAGTCTGCTAATGGTTTTCATATGTTTTCTTCTGCTAGCTTTGAGAGATCAAAACAGACACAAGAAAACCTGGATTTGGTTCTTGTTGCTTTATCTTAAGTTGTCCTATGATGAATATCAGTAATGGCATCCAAGCCTCTCTTACCATCTTCAGTGGTTAAACAGAGATAGATAATAAAAACCTCTCCAGACCTTCCACTAACTAGAAGATCAGAGTTGTGTCTGTTGATTCTTACCACAGCCATTTGTAAATCCCTCACAAGCCAATTGGAAATCAGGAGAAGATTTAACTTTTGCTCACAGGCCATTCTCTGCTCTTTCCTTTGCCAAGGACCCATAGCACTTCCCCTGCTGCACAGTTTTGTTGGAATGACTCAGAATCCCCAGAGTTACAGGTATTTGATTGCCCTTTTGCTCACCTTACAACAGTGAGAAAATATCTCCAGCAAATTAGAAGTAAAAAGAGATGAGGGAAGCAACCACACCTAAATTCAACAGAAATCTTAAAGGTCTGTACATGAACAATTCCCAGCTAGAGGAGATAGGTTGAATGATCCTCTACTGTGCTGCATCAAAAAATCAACAAATCAGAAGTTGCTACAAGTTACTGAAAGATCTAATTTCCACATCTGCATGAAATATGGTGAAAGCAATAATCATATTGACAATTTATACCTCCTGCCACACAGATGTAGAGACACAGAATATGTCAGTGGTGGCTATGATGAGTGCGGACTGGTTGCCAAGGGAAAGCTGAAGCTGGCTGGCAAAACACAGAAAAAGGAAAAACAATGAAGTGTAGCTTGTATGGCTAAGAGTGAATGGGTCAAGGCACCCTGACAGAAAGGAAGAGCCAGAAAGACATAATATACCCACTCCTTAATGGGGTATGTGAGATTTTTTAATGAGCAATCTACGCTTTTACCCGGATGGTTGTCAGGGAATACAAGAGCAGTTTCTGAGAAAGGTTCTGGTGATATCAATGTCATATCAATCAGGTGAAAAGGCTCCTATGGGGCCAAATGCATTTCCTTTCTGTTGCTCCTGATATTGACAGCTGTTCTGGGCCTTTCCAGATGAGAAAGGGAAAGAAGGGAAAAAAGAACAGCAACTTGCAAAACATGTATTGCACAAATCCACGCATTTACTAAGAGTGTGCTTCAAAGAGGAGGGAAGAACACGCGTCTGTATCTGCAAGCACATCACCTAACTAATACATCATGCCAAAAGTCAGTTCCACCATTAAAGCAGTAGGAATGCTGGTTACTGAGAGCACTGGCAGGTTTTGAGGCAGTTTTGGGCTGGCCAGTTAGTAAATGTCAGAAGGAAGAAAAATCAATTTTTATCGTATAGCTACAGTGAAAGCAAAACTGTACAATTAACTTATATGCCTATTGACTACATAATGAAAAGTGCAATTAGATATATTGCTTGCAAATGCTGCCATAGTCAAAGGGAGCATAGGGAGTCATGGGAAGCATGTGGGTATATTTAAGTGTATGCTTTATCTAGGAAACAGCAGAGAGGTAATCAAGTTAGAATTAAATATAGTTATACCGGTTCAGTTAGGCCTCACAATTCATTTCTAGAACACAAATAACAACTCATGAAGTGAATGAGATCATTAAAGCCAATATACTTAAAAAATTTATTTGCTGAAAGCATGGGACTGAAAGCTTTACTTAGAAATGAAAAATCTAACAAATTGGCAACAAAATGTAATATAGGAAGGAAATAAAAATAAATTCAGAACAGCAGGCTGACTGCTACAGATAAGAAACAATAAAAGCTGGAAACTAATCCCTGACAACTGAAAATTTATGGCACTGCAAAATACAAGTGACCACCCTCAGACTATTTTCATTTAGAAAATGAGTAGAATACTCAAAAGCTTCTTCTGAGAAAATTAACATTTTCGGAATTAACCATATCCATTTGGGTTTGTGTTGATTTCAATAACTGTACTAATACATACTCACTATATCTATGATTTTACTTCTTGTATTATTACAGCAGGATTTGAAAACTGTGTGCAAATTTTTTGCTCCCATTCTGCTCAATTCAATAGTTATTTGGATACCAGGGTATCCCAGAAAATTTTTATGCTGAAAAAGTAACTTACAGCATTTGATGCACCAAAACGAACATAAAAAGATAAATATTCCAAGGAAAGGAAATTAAAATTCTAAGCTATTTAGATCCGCTTTCTTTCAACTGTCCAAAGTTTTGCTTTTTATATCCTTTTGAACTCTGTCCTTTAATACATTTATGTTTATGTTAAATACGTAACATAATACACATAGGAAGTGAAAACTATTAAGCCTTTTACTATCCAGACTCCTATGTACTTAAATGCATGCAGTTAACATCTCCATAAATGCAGTCAAAAGTAATTCACAGCAATCACCTGACAAGATGGTAACAGAGAATAAAATAATTAGCATGGAAACCATCAGAACTCTGCAGAACTACCCAACTTTACTCCTACCAGTTGCAGGAGCATCATCATACTAACAAAGGAGCAAGGCCATTTTAAATCTCAAATTTTAGAACAATTAAAGCTGAATAAAAATCTTGCCAGTGGTATATCTCCTGTTTACAGTCCTCATTACATCTCTACTGTAAAATGAATAAGGAAAATATTCATGTAAGTACAATACCTCTACAGTGTAACCCCCTAAAAGACATTAGGTCACTTGTATTACTAGGCTAAAACACTGAAGTGCCTGCCTCACCTGGTCCTGTTTTTTATTTTATATAAAAATTACATTTATGAGGCAGACCAGTAGCTGGTGGTAAGGTTCAAGGCGGGGGAAAAATAGCCTTTTTCCTGGGGAAAAATATTTACAGCAAGAAACTTAAATAAGCAACATAAATCAAACAGAAGAATAGTAGATTCCCCTGTCTGGAAAATAGACTGAGCCCAGTACCTTCCTAACAGGGCATTTCTTCTCAGGAACAGAATACTGACTGTCTCAAACGAGCCTGGAAAGGGATCCAGGCACATCAGACGATTAACCCCGGTCTTCTTCCTAAGAAGATTAGTCAGGGCTGAACACAAAAAAAGATGCCAGTAGAAGGGTGGTATCTTTCTGTTCCAGCTCTCAAGTCTCTCCTCATCTTTCAGCAAGTGTGGGAAATGTCAGCCATAAGGAGTTGTTACATTCCACCTCCTGGGGAAAGGAGCATTGCATCTCACACAGGCTCCAGTGGCAGCAAAGTCTCCGGATTCAGTGCCCATCCCAGAGGAGCCCTTCACAGCCCCTTGTAGGCTTCCAGAAGTAGATGGGAGCAGGAAAACTAGCAGGGAGGAAAAGGCAAAGCAAAGCTCTGCAAAGCACAAAAAGAGACACCTTTGAAGTCCTCAAAGTGCACGTTTAGGGTTTAGTCTCTACTCAGAGGCAATAAAGAAATGGAGGCCAAGAAATACACATTCTGCACTCTGTTAGCATCTGTGAGGAGAAGCCAGCAAGTCAAAGGCCATTCCTCAACTTTCCTCAGTCTTTCTTGCACCCAGGAGATGCTCTTCATTCAACTAATCTTCCTCTTTTCCTAGCAGGGAAGTAATAGGCTCTTCTTTCCACTTGCATGCATTAGCCCCCATTAGACAATCAAGGTATGATTTTAATTTCTGCAGAGTTCTGTCCCCTGCATAGAGAAACAACAGCCACACAGCACGAATCACCTCCTTCCAACCCCAGACGCAGTGGGAAACTCATACACTGTAGTTCTTATGAGCCCAGGCATATCTTATTAGCAGATAATCAGCAAGCGACTCATTAATTAAAATATGAGCATTTTATTACAAGAATAGAGCGAGCTCTGCAAAGGATACTTTTACCACATTTCACATGATTTGTTGTGATTTTGAACATCCGGCACCATGATTTTGTGTTTCAGAGAGTTTTTTTCATGTAAATCAAAGTCTGAATAAATAAAGATTGTAAGAATGTATGATATTGTCTGTATTTCAGCCCAGGATATGTAAATGCAAAAACTTGAAATTGAAATGTATGCATCCTGCATAACTTTGTGGTCTAAAGAGTAACAGGAAACAGATTTTGATGTGATTTATGCATAAGTAGATGCAAAATAAATCTAGCAAAATTAAAAATATTCTCAAAACTAATGAGAGGCATTTCTGTCCTAAGCACAAGGATCTTGACTCAAGAGGGAGCTAGGTAGCTGGTTTTATAACAGAGCATTTCAATATTCTTAGTCATTTTCATTTGAAAATTAAGAAATTAAATAAACCTGCTTGTGCTCACAATTGATCTTGTTGACAAGACAACAGCTAGGAGTTTTAGTCCCTGGGGTAGAATCCATGACTGCATACTGATGGTGATTTCATTCAAAGATTTAAAATGAACATTCAAATTCAGCTGAGCTGCATTTTTCTATAAATGCAGAATAGTGTTCAAGAAATCCTTCATTTTCACCTTCTCTTTTCTGATGAGAATTCAGAGGATACTCTACTCTTTTCTGAACTAGTAAAGCAAAAGTAAACACAAGGACTAGTAACATCATGGAATCACAGAATGGCCCGGGTTGGAAGGGACCTTAAAGATTGTCTCGTTCCTAGTCTGCTGCCATGTACAAGGACAATTTTCACTAGACCAGGTTTCTCAGAGCTTCCTCCAGCCTGGCCTTGAACACTTCCAGGAGTGTCACTCGTCTATGCTTCATTTCCATCAGAATACTGTAATGGTATCTGACATATATTTTTTTTATTGCAAATATAAATTTTCAAGAGATCAAAGGTAGATACTCTGACCTGATATTTTGCTGCATAGTTTGCTAAAATGCTTTTACTACGTACAACTAGTTTTACTAGCTTCAAATATCCATTTAAAAAAAAAGAATGAACCTAGAGAAGTCTTAGCAGGAGATAAACTATCACAAATGTTGACAGAGACATTCAGATGCAGCAGTGACAAAATTATGACAAACCAGATGAAGTAAGGAATGACTTTTCAGGAAAGATAGTTTTATGGAATCCCTTACAGATTTTTTCTATAACTCTTTTTTAGTGGTTGAAATTTATAGTTAGTGCTACCGAAGTACTGGAAAACCCCTACTGTAATGTGAAAAATAGCCTGAACCATAAGGGGAGAGCAAAAGTAAAATACAGAAATATGTACTGTAGAAAATATTTTGAGCAAAAAAAGGAATGTGTTTATGTTTCTGTGCTGGCTGGCAGGGGTGCACCTGGCATCTTAGCCTCCTGCTGTAAACAGTAGGAGAACTGTACCCAGCTCTCCCAAGAGAGATGAGAACCATTTATTTACTGTTTCTCCAATACAGACCTCAACTTTCTAAAAACAATTTTCAACTTTCAGTTATGAGTTCTTGCAAAATTATGATGTTTCTCATGCATAACACCATTCCAGTCAAACCTGTGTTTGAGACTTCTGGCACCCTTGAAAGTGTTGTGGGGCAGTGCCTGGAGGTGGGGAAAGATGAGGGGTTGGCTCTGGGCTGGGGTCAGTGTGAGAGCCCATGTGCCAGTGGCAGCACACAGACCTTGGGACTGCACCGAACACGTGGACAGAAGAATCACCCCTTAGGATGGCACAGCTGTGTTCAGCAGCACTGGGACTCTTCTCACAGCTAAGAAGGGAATGTAGCACACTTGCCCCTCCAGACTGCCCAGTGTTTCTTGCTGTTCCATGGCTAATAATCTCTCCTATTGATTTCAGAATAGGTGGAAGGGAAAGCAAAGCCTGTTCAGAGAGTGTTACGTAAAGCAAAGAACATCTGCAGTCGCTTGTCTGGAGGAAGGTTCCACCCCATCTCTGGCTAATGACCACAGAATTTGGATAAGGAAGGAGGGAGGGAAAAGCCGTATGGCCTTTTGGCACTTGCATTCCCCTTCTTGTCACCAAACTGTAAAATGGGAAACAGTTACACAAGATTTGTTCTTTTCACAAATAAGGAGGGTGCTGGAACTGATTGATTTATTTATCTAAGTTTTACAGTAATGGTTTTGCTCTCTGAAGTGACAAGGAATGCTTGCATGAAGCAGACATATTGGTGAAACTATGTTGGGACAGAGTCTACAAAAGCAAACACATAAACCCAAGCCTTGTCACCCCCACCCCTAAATTCAAAGCATGTGACAAACAAGCACTATGCCAAAATCTGCAGAAGTTATGTTTAGTTAATTGCATTAGAGTTTATTTACGTATCATAATTTACAGCAGCAGGAAAGAGTCTTAGCTAACAAAAATGGGCATTGCTTTGTTTCCAAATAATGCTTCTAACTTAGCATGTAAAGAAAACACTGTTTAACTAAGGGTTAAATTTCACTGTCATGCCGGAAAGCCATCCAAGTTCATTCTGCTGTAAACAAATTCTACTGCCAGTTAACAGGCATTATTACTGTAGCTCTGAGAAAAGTTCTTAAATAAATGTGTTTGACATGAATGCATTAAATTATACATTAAAAGATCAGTGTCTTCCTTCAACGTGGCAAATGTTGATGAAGCATTTGCCAACTAAAAGAAACATGTCAAACATTCAGCTAGACATCATTAAAACCTTAAAGCCCTTGGGGGAAATGAAAGTAACACCTAGAAAACTCAAATTAACAAACATGGACTTTAACATATCATATGAAAAACAGCAAGAAAAAAAATAGCAACAGATTCCTGCATTAGCTCTACTTGTTTGATACCTGATGACAAGCTGCATATAGTACCAAATTCTGAATTACAAAAATGTTACATGTGTGATTGGATCAGGGGAGGGCAGGGGGCCTCTCCTGAGAGGCTGGAGATGAACAACTGCTCCCTGTGACATGAGAAGCAAGTCTTGGGCTCTGCAGTTTGGGAGCCAGTCTGCCTGGGATGGGGAGAGGATGGTACAAGCAACCCAGAAAAGCTAACACAACCCATTCAGCAGGGCTTTCTGTTTTGTAATTCTTTCTGTTTCTGTTTTGTCCTGTTGGTTCTAGTGGGAAGGAGGCAAGAAAAGCTGTAGAAAATGTTCCTCTTCCACATCAGTGAGGAAATGTGCTGCACAGGGCAGCCAAGCAGCAATAGCTCTTCCCAGGCAGGAGTAACACAGCAAAAGGGTAGCAGAGGACAATCCAGCCAGAGGACAGGACAAGCCAAGGACTCTGAGACCCTATGCCATGTGGCAATTGGCTCTTTAAGCTTCCTTATGCAGCAGCTGCAGAATTGCTAATGGCTGCTGCAGTGAAGGTTGGTTTTGATCTCTGATAATACCTGTGAGCTTCCCAGTGGAGCATTAGCTATTCAGCCATCCAAATTCAGCCAAATCAAAGTTGGAAGAAAAATTTTCATTTTGGCATCCAAACATTCAAAATACTTTTTTCTTCACTGTTTTTGAATTATGAGTGGAAAATGACACATGTGCATTCACCCAGCTAAGCAAAAGCATACCAGGACTCCAAAGCCCACTTTTTCAAACTATGAAGTAATCACTTAGTTTTGTTTAAAAGTAGACAGTTATTAAAGCTGAAAAAAACCGGGGTCAGTTAGAACTAGACACGAAAATGTCTGCAGGTTTTAGAAAAACACAGTCAAGAACATCATGACACAATCATATTTGAGGTACATATTGCCAATAGACAGCCTGGGCTATGTCCTTAAAAATTTGTAAACATAAATGTTTTTATTTATTTAACTTCAGGCTTCGAGTTACTTTGGAACTGGTTTTAAATGTTACAGAATTCCCAACCCACAGAAAAGAGGAAAGGAGGTTATGTGTCTTCATTATTTGAACTCTACAGAAGAGAGGACACATTTCCCACATTGCTTCCTTAGAGGTATGATATGCAAATCCCTACATAGAAGTAGCCAGAAGAGTTGCATTACCCTCACAAAAAGGGCAATAAAACAATTAGCAAAATATTTATAGCAAACATTTCCACTCTAATTTTGTTTCTTTTGACCAAACTTGTCATTTGGCAATAATACTTCAATACCCACCTTTGCACCAGTAGAAGTTGACATTCACACAAGCACATGGACATGCCTTCCTCTGCTCTCACACCCTGAAAAAATTAAGTATCTTTCCAATGAGAGAAGCAAAAGAGCAGAAAACCTCCCTACATTTAACTCTGGCTTCAGGGAGCTTAGTAATTCCACCTAAAACAGCACCTGAACTCTTAAGACAGCCCAACAAGTTCCTTTCAACTTTCTCCTCCTAGAACAAGGCTCCAAACACCTACCTGGATACTCCAGCTTGAAGAGAGTGGTAACAGCTACTTGGCGTAAGACTCACCAAGCAAACACAAACTACATCCTCAGCTTTCCAAATAGACCGAAAAAATCAGCAGCCTCCCACCACTCCCTGAGCAGCCATGTGAAAATTAATCAACCCACATGCTTGATACTAGCCCCCAAATTTATAGCCTCCTCCCAGAGCTTTGATTTGTTTCAATTTGTTCAGCTGATCTGCTCAGCTGTCAGACAGCAACTGCCAGTCTGACCCCAGCACACATCTCAGACTACTCATCACCAGGCAAGTGCTTCAGCTGAGCTGTTCTGCTCTGCAAATACAGGATTCAGGTTCTGTGCCTGTTATCCACTGCTGCAAAAGAGTCAAAATGGGTCATCAGGACCTATTCTAAGGCCAGTCTGGGGAGAGCTCTGACTAAGAGGAAATGTGAAGGAGAGGTGGAGAAAAGGGTTTTTCCAATGGTACTAGTTCACAGCGTTACCTATGATGGGACTGCCCAGGTTATGGACTTTTAAATAACCATGTAATAAGGAACTCCCTTAGACTTGCCATGGCAACTGGACCCTTTGTTATGTTTATATACTGGTTATCCAACTAGAGAGTAAGGTGACATTCAGTCTTTAGGGGACCTTCAGAGCAATCTAAAAGACAAGGAGAAACAAGGCCATGCTACACCTTAGCGCTTGTATACTTCCAACTTTACCATCCAATATCCTTCTAGCATATGTTCTAACCTGAACAGACAAGACCCAAAGGCCAGGAGCAGGACTAGCCAGAATGGGGAAAAAAGGGGGAAATACTTGGTGGAAATTAGGTGGCTTTGAACAAGTCACTGAGAGACAGAAGGCTTAAAATCAGCTGAGTAAACAAATTGCAAATGGCAGCCAGCAGGGAAATATTTGAACCCAGTACTATTACTCACTAGACAATTCGAAACATACTGTTTAAAACTCTTGTTTTCTATAGCAAAACTCTTTCAACTTGGAAATAAAAAAAATAAAATAAAATATAAAGAAGTAGAAAAATATAACTTATCCCCACCAATTTTTAAAGCACATCTCATATTTGCAGATGCATTGTTCAATACTTTCCACATTCTAGCCAGGAAGTCTAACATTAGGCTATGAGGGAAGGGTATTATAGGCTTTTAAATCATTCCTCGTATGTGCTTGAGGTGATTTATGTGACAGCTGTGCATTGAAGTCCACATATTCACTTAGAAAAATGCACCTTCCAGAACAATATAATTAAGTAATTGGAATTCAATTCAGGTAGATTTTCCAGTTTCCTGCAGTGACCCCCAAATAGGAATGCTTGTCTGTAGACAACAAATTGAATTAGGATGTTTACTGGAAGAGGTAGATGACCTGCCTCATTAAGCCAGCTGACATTTTGTTGTAATCTCTGACTGAAAGGGCTATTCATGGAATTTTGCTTTCACTTCAGGTTTCTCTTGCTTAATCCTCTGAGGTATATTATATGTTCTTCCTATAGGAAGGTTATGTTACTAGAATTTCTTTGTGTGAAACACAGACAGCTGCCATTTGCCGTCATTTAATTTTAATATTGCCTTCTCAGACAAATCTTAATTTAAGGTGCATTTTTGTCACATAGAAACACTAGATCTGTATCTGGGAGTCACCTACATAAAGGTCCATTTGTCAGCAGCATTCTGCAGTGAGACTGCCAAGACTTACTCTCTTCTTCATTACATTATCTATCAATATTCTTTAACATGATTAACTAGCATCTTAATCTGGCAGCATGGTACTGAACTCCAACATGTTTTGATTTTATATAGTGTAAAAGACATTTGTTATAGTATTTTCCTAGCACGTTATATATAAGCAGCAATTCACTTGAACTGTGTGTAAAACAGGGCTAAACAACAGGATACAGATTGCTTTCAGACTTTAAATTGAGCTGCAGTATATTACACCTTATTTACATAACTCCATAATGTGTTTGGAGCTTTTTGGGTCAGACCCATGACCACATGGTCAGTAGGACTGTACCACTCAGATACCTATAAAGCATGTCTAGAGAAATAAAAACATGAGATTGGGTTGGCACAGTACCAGCCCGTTGTTAGAAAATACACTGCATGACTACTGAAAAGGCAGAGCACTAAAAACCTTCAGTGTGATTTACTCTTTTACTTTTTTTCCCCCAAACTGGCAGCATCAGTTTTAAAGCAGTTCCTTTTCTGTCCACTATTCGATACTTATTTTCTGCTTCATCAAAGCAGTAAGGAATTAATTCATCTTTTGACAACATTGGAATGTCGTAGATTGTTCTTATGAATTTGTATGTCACTTGGCCTCAGGGACTGATTGAAGGACACATTAAAAAAATGGAAACAAAACCACCAAACCCCAAAACAACTGAAGAATCTGTGTTATGATTTTATGCTGACCAGTATTCTGATAGAAACTAACACAGTGGAGTTTTGTTGACAAATTAAAACTGCTTCCTACCTCAGGGCTCATCATATTTGATACATTCTATACCCACCTTTTTTGATGCTTATATTGTTTCCTTCCTTCTCATTAGGTGTAGATATATAAAAAAATTCACAGCTACGAGTGTTCTCACAGGTTGATTCATTAGGCCATTATTTTGTCTTTCCTTCTACTACTCACAAATTGATTGCCACAAATGCAGTTCCTTCCTGGGAGAGTGCCTTTGGAGGCCCAAGTGTGTCATCACATCACCACACAATGTAGAGAGTAGAAGCCCCACTGTCTCGAATCCCATAAAATGTATCTCAGAGGAAGTCCAACATGACAAAATGAAGGCCTCTGACACATTTCTCTGCTTGTTCAAAGAATAGCTGGGAATGCTGTCAAAGGCTATTCAAGAGTGTCCACACCTCCAGATTGGTCAAACTACTGTGTTAAATAACTGATCCTGTATCTACCAAAGGGTTTTGTTTCAATACTTTGAAAGACTATTACGTCTCACAAAAATAACAGGTTTCTCTGCATTCTCATGATATCTCCTCTATAGCTAAAGTTTGTGCAAATTTGTGCCCATTCTGCATGGGCTTTCACATGCAGAATGAAGTGAGTAGAACTGTTAGTAAGCTGTTCTTAAAAACTCCATTGAGAGACCTGACAGAGGAATAGAAAGAGTTCTGTCTTGCAGATCCCTGATGCTGCCTCTAGCAAAACCTTAAAGCAAATTCACCTATTGATTTTCCAAAATCAATTGATTTATTCACATGCCTGAGATTAATTAAGTGCTTAAAAAATCAGCAAGATTGGGTGCTTGGAGGATAGGGTTCTGAACTTTTTTTGCAAAGCAAAGCTCAAAGCAGGCACTTCTCTTCCATGAATTTGCAATTTTTTCATATCAGAAAGAGAAAATGATTTGGGCTTGCATTTCTAATTATTGCACGAATTTGGCATGAACTGCCCTTAGAAAATCTGATACAATTGTTATTCATTACTCTAGGAATCCTAAATGCTGATGTAATGTAGCAATGTACAGGTTTTTTCATGGGGAGGGGATGTGAAAGGGGGAAGAGGGCTTAACCTCGCAATATTTAAAACCAAGGCTGACTTCTATTTCTGTAGGGAATTTAAAGGATGTCTTCGCTAAAAGCAGATGCGTACATACATATGTGTTTACACATATGTTCACACAGTCAAGCTTGCTACAGGACCTAAAGGAATAGGATTGAATTTGGATAAGAGTCATCCTGTTAACGAGGAACTGGTCACTCAGGCAGGAGCGTCAAAGGTGCTGACTGTGGTCCAAACCACATGGCTGTGTTTGGTTGGCTGTGGAAACTGAAAAGATTAACCACTTTAGTCAACAGTGTTCTCAGGTCAAGACAGACTAACCTTTTATAAATCCTAAAAGTAGAGGACATCCATTCCAGTTTGGTTAGTGGACATGTTTTACAGCTATTTTGTCATAATGTCAAAGAATGGTTTAGGTTGGAAGGGACAAAACGGTCATATTGTTCCAACTCCCCTGCCACGAGCAGGGACAACTTCCACTAGACCAGGTTGCTCAATGACCCACCCAACCCGGCCTTGAACACTTCGTCTGCTATTTCTCTTACCAACTTTTCCAATGCCTCACTGCCCTTATAGTGATGAATTTCCACCTAATATCTAATATAAACCTGCCCTCTTTCTCTTTGAAATCATTACCCCATATCTTATCGCCCTTGTAAAAAGCCCCTCTCCAGCTATTTTTAGGACCCCTTCAGGTAATGGAAGGTGCAATATGGTCTCCCCAGAGTCTTCTCCCAGCTGAACAGCCCCAACTCTTTAAGCCTGTCTTCACAGGAGAAGTGCTCCAGTCCTGATCATCTTCATGGCCTCCCCTGTCTCCTCGTTCTGGAGACCCCAGAGCTGGATGCAGTGCTTCAGGTGGGATCTCACCAGAGCAGAGCAGAGGGGTAGGATCACCAGAATTCAGCTAGCTTTCTGGGCTGCAAACACACATTGCTGGGTGTCAACCCTATTCCTTAAAAAGCAATCTCCTCTCTGCTCCCATGTATCTTTCACTGAACTGACTGCATTTCATAAAACTATTCTCAAGTTTGACTTGAATTTACACATCAGCTATGACTGGCAACAAAATCTCAGCTCGAAAATCTCGGTCTGGACAAAATGGCTCCCGGGATTCACCTAGCTCCTTGGTAAAAGTTTAAAGTTGGTGCATCTGTGTACATCACTGCAGTTTAACCAATGTCGCTGTGATCTGGAAGAGGTGAATTAACAAAAGAACAATTTTATGTTTTGGCATGGCCTGAGGTAAATATGTTTTCATTCCAAGAAAGCAAGTATTAGATCCCAGTTCTCAGAATACTTTAAAAGATTACATAAATTTATTTCAGTCCCCCCCCCAAAAAAATATCAGTTTTAAAATATGCAGTTTGTACTGTATAGACACATATAAAATTTCTCACAAATGCTATCAAATGTTTTGGCTTCTAAACAGTCAATGGTAACTTTAATATTTGTATTTATCTCTGCTCTTCATAATATATTCCTTCTTTGGAGGTGCTTGAGACTGCCTTCCAAATATCCCAGACGCCAGATTTACAAGCACAGCTACAAAAGATGCACCTGCAAAATCAGCCTTTACTGAGATCTATGGCAATTCAGTTTTTACCAGCCTGGAGTGAGAAAGAGGGCTCTGATTAGATACACAGATATGGATTTGTTCCGGAAGCCAGGGAGCCTTTATATTCGACATCTTTTAGTCTTTATGCAATACATGCTGAACAAACAACTACTGAGTTCACTGGAGGGGAAGAATATGGTAACAGACTTCTGGAAATGTTCTGTCAAATGCTGTGTAAATTAAGGATTTTATACTAAGGCCAAAGAGAGATGCCAATGGAAGAAATTCAAAAGGAGCAGGTGCAAGTCAGAAGTGACAGAAGAAATAAATTTACTACTTATACAACTAGAACTAACCAAACAACAAAAGCAGATATACTAAGATAATCCAAATTTAAAAAAAACCCTCAAACAACTATGGCCAAAGCCATAGTATGCCTGTACTAACCAAGTATGCCTATAAAAAAGCTGATAAATTAAGTATATGCTCTGGCTTTGTTTTATAGAAGGAACTTTACATTAGAGATAACAAAAGGTGATATGTACCCATTTGATGTTCACATTCTGCCTCCCTCCTGGAGATGCAATAGCCCTCTCTTCCCATCCATTCCATCAGTTTCATTTTTTTTTTTCAGCATCTTAACACATCCAGAAATTTCAATATTCAGACTATTGTATCAAATATAATCATTCACAGAAATCAGCAACTTCAGTAAACTTACAAAACCTTGGAATACTTTGCTTTTCTAACTAGACTCTTGAATTTTTTTGTTCCCAACTCATCATCTGATGGACTATAACTCCTGCTTCCCATTCCCACTCTCTGCTCTGACATTTGGTACACCAGTTTCTAACACGGTCACAGCTGCCCACCATCTG
This sequence comes from Phylloscopus whistleri, assembly GCA_017589585.1. Classification (NCBI taxonomy): domain Eukaryota; kingdom Metazoa; phylum Chordata; class Aves; order Passeriformes; family Phylloscopidae; genus Phylloscopus; species Phylloscopus whistleri. The sequence continues at coordinate 871,616 of JADMLD010000110.1, read as the reverse complement.
CCACAGACTGGGGTGACCATGCTACTGACCAAAAGAGCTGGAGGGAGATTTGGGCCACAACTTCACTGTTCACAAACTTGCCACCAGACTTCAGCCAAACCGTAATTCTTCTGTTCCTGACTACTAGCAATGGCATCGGAAAAATGAAAATAAAACTATAAAAAAGAAAAATGTTCATTTTCAGCATATCTAAAAGGAACTCAGTTATATAACAGAAAGGTATTTTTGCCTCCAATCCCAAAGGAGTTAAGAGTATCAAGCATCACTTAGGATTCTTCAGATGTAAGTTATGGTTAATGTCTTAATAGTGTATGTTTTGGAGCTACTGAACTTAGTTAGGTGTCTCTTTTTCCTCTGTTCAATCTTTGGTAGTCATGCAGGCAACTCACCTTGGTAGCTAAACAGGTATATCCAAAAGATAATTATCTCCTTCAAAGGAAAGTATCTGCTCGTGACTATAGAGGGAGCCTAACTACTGCCTAAGCCTGAATGCCTCACTTCTGTGCAGCTCTTAGGTGAGAACATGAAGCCACACGTAGTTCCTAAGCACAGTCAGATGCATGACTTGAACTGGAGGTTTTGAAAATAGAGAATAGCTAATATATGATGATTTTCAGAAAAATAAATTGACACAGTTTAAGGAGAGTGTAAGAATTCACAACCAGTTATGCTTTAACTGAAGCGGTGTCTAACCAATCTGCCATACAGCTGTTGTGGATGGTACTGAAAGTCAGTAGTAACACAAAGAAAACTGAAAACTGTAGATCAAGACACACCCTGGTATTCAGACAGAGAGAGGTTTGCACATCACAAGATTGTTCCTTTCAGCAAAAAGGTTGGGACTACAGTTGTGGCAAATGATGGGCATCAGTGGGAGACAGCTATCAAGGTATCTCTGAATGAAGGAGCTTCTATGAGTGAGAGGATCTGGATTTTTAACCTGGCATCAAACTGCTGCATAAATAGACCTTCTAAACCTGTAATGACTAATGAATTGGTGATTTGTGATCATCCCATGGAGGATTAGGATTAAGCAGTTGTTCTGAAAATAAAAGATCTTGGATTATAACTTGACAAAACATGGTTTGTGTGATCCTTTCATGATTTAAAACACAGGTCAAGCAAAGTTCTCATTTTCATCACAGCAACTAATTTACAGAAGAACACATACGGTCTGAGGATTACCCGGGCAGTTCAGCCAATACAGGTACTTCAGACTTAAAGGAGACACAGGGGATGCATAACATTTCTAAGAGATGGACATTCTGTGTCAAATAGCTGCATCCCAACCACTGCAAGTCTGCTGATCACAAGCAGCCTGTTACCATTTCCACCTCTACTACCATAGTGTAATGCTTCTGAGGTCCTACTAATGAGTTCTCTGCTTCAGTGATAAACTCAGCTCAGAATGGGTTGTGGTGCAAAATGGTTTTAGTGTGTCACCGTCTCTTAATAATTCTCAATAACTGTTAGAAGGGCTAAGATAAAAGAGAATGAAGTTCCTGAGCTCTTGAAATTTCCAGTTCAACATCCCCCAGAGATCATTTGTGAAATGTTGCCACCTTGATACACTGAGCATATTCATGGTCCCACAAGGCTACCCATATTCGTGCAGCACAGTTTGTGAACTCCATGGCTGTAATAAAAATTATATTCTAATGTAAATAAAACAATGTTCTAGGACTCCCTCCAGGGCCATTAGGATTTCCTCTGCTCAGTTAGTTTTGGCTTTGGACAATTGCAATAAAAATACATGTTAACTACAGTTCTTCTGCTTTCTCAAGTGTGGGAATTCTGGGGAGTACAAATCTAAAAGGGGAAAAATGTTATTTAAAATTCTTCATGTACCTACACACATATGACAATCAAAGTAACTTTTAACAATTTTATATTACATACTGGTCTGTAGACCTAACTGTTTAGATACGTATTAATAAACTTCACAATAAACCCAAGACACAGACACTTGAAGTCTTCCCTCACCATCACATCCCAGGTACTCAGAACTCCCATGCCTGCCTGTTCCAGGCCTGAGACAGCAGCTCCATCAGAAATTCCTCTGACGTACCACAGCTAGATCAGTTGACTACATCTGTAAGTGCAACTAAAAGTTCCATGCTCTAAGCTGAGACCAGCTAACATGTAACGGCAAAAATAAGTTTGCTATCAAACTCATATTGCCACCAAAGTGCCACTGCAGTTACCTTGCTCTTGTACAGACTCAGAGTTGGGGAGACATAACCGAGGTAGGAGTCACACCTGGGACCATTCTAGCAACCCAACAGTGTAGAAGTTCAGGGTCCAATACCCAGCACTGTTTAATCTTCTACAAAAAACAATGGGCAGATCTTGAATTTCTGTTGCAATATCAACACTTCATTGTCATTACTCTGGTTTTATTGTCAAAGTAAGATCTAATTTTCTGTACCACTGCCACTAGTGCATTCTCTGGCCTGTGTCCCACTGAAATAGCTCTGTGGTTTCAACCCAGGTGAAGTCAGTACCCAGAGCAAAGAAGGACCTCCTAGATTCCAACCATATTTGTGAATGTAAGCTTCCAATCTCTGTAACGGAGACTTGGTCCTTTCTTTGGTGCTCAGGCCAAACCAGAACTCGCCACCAATACACCCTGGCTAAGGTAGATATCCCAAGGCCTATTTTGTACAGTTCCTTTTTTCCTTTTTGGCAGTCAGATGCAGAGAACTTATAAACCCAGTTTTAGAGCTGGAACATTGCTAAAGCAAAAGGACCCAAAGTCTTGAACTATGAATAAGATCCAGTCCAGATCTCATTAATGATGCTGGCAAGTCCTGGTCTTGCTTCTGACCCACTACAAAGGAGACCAGAAGTTCCATTATTAAAAGCCTGCCAGCTCTTTTAATCTTAATGATATTTTCCTCTGCAAGCAAAAAACATTGCTACAGACATGCAGACAGACAAATCTGAGAGTCTTTCACTGACTGGACTTTCTTTGGAAGGACATGACGCTGGAAATTGGGACCTGAACAGCAGTGAGATCATGCAGTCAGACTTCTGATCTTGGGCCATGTGTGTAGCTTCCACAGTGCAGTACCTGACCAGCATATGGCATGCAGAGCCTGGCTCAGACACAGAAGACTTGGGAATGGGCTCTTTGTCCTGGAGAGACTGCAGTATACCCTCATTCAAACTCACCCAGGGATGTGAGGAGGCCACTACTGCAAAGAAATTAAGTAGTGCTTGAAAGGGGGTCCAGATTAATTTGGTTTTTTCCCATTAGTACTGGGTAATGCATTATGCTGCCATGCACCAGATGATCTTTACAGAAAAGGCTTCAGAGATCTGTGATAACAGATATCACCAGATACCAGACTATGAGCACTACAACACAGAATTGTGCTGCCTGTTGGCAATGAACAGTGAGTACTTGAATCTATTTTCAAGAAGCAAACCAGAGATGAAATCAATTGCAGGCTCTGGAGAACTGGAAAAAAAAGCTTCCCAAACACAGTCCATGAATAGATAACTCCCCAGAACTCAAGGGCAATCCATTCACCACTAAGAAATGCATCCCAGGAACATTAACTTCCTGAGAAAATTAAATACTGTGAATATTTTTGGCACATACTAGAAGGCTAAATATATTTCCTTAACTGCAAACAATCATTTAACACAGTAGGTTATAGAAATAGATAAAAATTTCACAATTTGTTTTATCTTTGCTTTCAAAAATGTTCCAGTGTAATGTAAGACTTCTTTGCCAATGCACAGGGTTTTAAGGCACCTGCATTGCCTTTGAGCACTTCAGCAACCCGACAGTGCTGTGCCATATATATAGGAAAGGCAACCTTTCCTGTTAAGGCCATTTAAGTGCAATTTATTTCTGTACAATGCTAAGCATTGTAAGGATAGTTTCAGAGGAGCACAAATGCAGTATTAGTGCTGCAGAGACATTATTTGCTACAGTAAACTATATTTGACACAAATCCTCTTAAAATCAAAATCAACCCCATTAACATCAGCAGGAAGTCTAATACAGCTGGAGCCACTTCCTTGCATTTAAAAGAGAAATAATTTTTAAAATACACAAAATCAAATGAGATGTTACATTTACTAATGCTTGATTCATTTCTGATATGTTTCCTTCAAATTGTATCTCAACCTGAGTGAGAAAAATCCCAGACATACCATTTCTAGTTACATTTAAGCTCCAAACCTCCCTGGATCTCTTTGATTTTGTGTCATTAATGGAGATCTACTTAAGGAACTAATGCTTCCTTATGTTGTAAAACACTTGCATTTTAACCAAGGCTGGTGACAGCATGCTGCATCAAGGCCTCAGCACTGGTAAACTCAACTGCTTTTGCTTCAGTTAGTGAACTGTACCATTGTGCAGACCACCTGCAAATGCTGTCTGCATTTATCTGCTTGATTGTTATTTCCAGAGCAGAGAATATTTGTCCCAAATCAGAGATCTAAGTTGTGACCCAAATGAAAAAAGGTCCTGAGGTACAAACCCTAGCACTGAAGGTGAGAGAAAGCCCTCCGAAATTGCACTTTTACAGTATTTGATTCTACTTTAGTACATACTTTTCAAACCTCTGACACTCTTCTGTCCTTCAGGAAGAAGCAACGATGATGGCAGTGATGGAATCTTCAGCAACCAGAAAAGAAGTTTTGTACGTGAAGGGCTGCAAATCATGTTCACGTTCTGGGAGGATATGTAAGGAATGCACCCAAAATACTGTATATTTATGGCACCCCAGAGGTTTTGATGGCAGTCAGGGTTTTCCCCATTTTCTATTCCCTCTTTCACATTTGGCAAAGAACAGTAAGTCTACTGCCAAAACAAGTTTCAATTCATAACCTATTTTCTTGAGAAAAAAAAAAGCAGTACAGTTGACAGCAGCTTTTCTCCAATTCAGATGTTCTTCAGTTTCTGAAGAGCCAGGAAAGATGGTAATTTGGACTGGTGAGATCCCTTTTCTTCCCAAAGAGATTCTGACATTGATTTTAACATCATACTGATTTATTCCTGAGGATATGAACCTATAAAAATTGCAGCTTCTGATTATCTTAAAATAAAAAAATAAAAAAACCAAACCATATAGCAACCAAAGAAAACAAAAACCATGAAACAAAAAAGCCTTCTACCCTTAACACACTATTTTGATCACAGACATTCAGTTCATTGTGTCCTTTCAAATATTTTAGAAAGAAAAACTAAAAAATTACAAGATACCATGAGTCAGAGACAAAGTATTAGCTGTCATAGGAAACCCACAGTGCTTCCTCTTTGCTGTTTCACTACTTTAAATCATTCTATGGCTCTCTTCCATACTAGGATTGTTCTTTTGGAAGCCCATTGTATTCCTAATTCCATCTTCAAATGCAGCTGGCTAATGCTGTGTGGATGTTCAGCTGTCTCCTATGGGAACGACTCCTCTCTCTAATCAAGTAATGCAAAAGTTTGACAGAAAGCATGAAACAAAATACCTGGTTTGTGACCATGATGGCTATGTGATGTTGTCTGTGACTACAATAACAAAGACACAATTAGAGTATTAAGTGTGGATGTTTGCATTTCAACCTGTAAATAAATGAAAACAGATCACAGGGAGAATGTGTCTTGATTTAAGAAATGGGACTCTGCAAGAAAAAAAAGCATTATTGGAAACTTTTACTGAGTTTCAAAGGATCATGTTGCACAGGAGACACCTGGTGATAAGGCCAATGTGGTAAAAGGCACAGAGGTTTCTCAGCCACCTTGTGAATAGAAAGCTACATTCAGCTCACTGCTATCAGGCAACAGAAGTGAACAATGAAGAAAGAAAAGGGTAATGTATATTTGGACCTCTTAAATATTTGCATTTCAGTTACAGATAATTATTTGAGGCTCATGCTGAAAAATAGTGTTCAAAACATATGATGTTTTCAAACTGACATTCCAAGCCTTCTTTTATAATCACTGGCTAACCCTCCCTAACCAGATTTTAACTTAGAAAAACTAAATTAATGCAAAATTTAAAAATTCACATGAATAGGAAGATATTTGCCTCTGCTGTGGTGTTCTGCTTCTCTATTTGTTCATCCCATCCCAAATTTTTAGGCAGTAAACTGTCTCTGTCTGCCTCCTGCTCTGCTTGTTCAGAGCATAGCACAATCTGAATTAACAATACATAAGAGCTTGCTTTTTAACATTTCAGACTGTATTTGACCTGTATTTCACTAGGCTGTTCTTTGCATCAGAAAAGCCCTTGAGAAAGCAGACAAGCAACACCAAGATATATTGTAATGAACAGCATTAGGAAATAACCATTTAATTCAGGCAGAGATAAGAGTCATAGCTCCTCTCGTCAAATGCCAAAAAATGGTGAAGATCTAAACCAAAAATGTTTTGAGGTTTTTTTCATTTGATGTTACCTACAAATTAAAATGAATTGTGATACATAACTAGGTTTTTGGCTTCTGTTAATATACTACAGTCTGCTTATGTGGGAAAGAGAGAGACAGTGGGAAAAAGATCAGTTGGGTTTTACAATCTATCTTCATGCTTCACTTACATCCATTTCCAGAAATGTCTATGTCCTTCTGCCTGTCTTAAATGCCTTCCCAGTCGCTGGTGCTCCTCACGTCTGTTTAAGCATCAAGACTGGAGCTGTAATCAATGAGATGGAAGACCAAAAGTCAATACAGCCAATTCTTCAAGATAACAATCAAAAATCAAAATGATGTAAAGTTAATTAAGGCTTGATGTATATAGAGCAGAACTATGACCTTTTCATGGCAGGCTTTAGAACTCATCACATATGAATTTTCTCCACTGAAAAAAATATTGACTATACACATTGGCAACTCAATTATATAACAATAATCAAAAATAATATGTTTTGTGATAGGTACTTTTTGTTTTCCTCAAGAGTGGAAAGGATTGAAGATCTTAAAAACCTATTTAGTCAACACAACTAATAGAAATCGTCAAACTAATGGTGTACACTGTGTTGCTGTAACAGATGGAATTGTTGAGCAGGAAGTGTTTCATTGACAGAGTAAACTGATAAGCCTGTTTTCATTTAAGAAAAGAAAATCAATCAAGTCTAGTATGATTCACAACAGTAACAAAATACTTTGGATTTGTTTTCAGTTCTATCAGAAAACAGCTGAACATATTGTTCAATTAATCTGTGATGTTGGAAGTCCTAAAAAACAATCTTGTTCTCAAATGTCCAGCTAATAGCTGTCTATTGTAAAGAGCACATGGAGTCACAGAAACACAGAATATCCTGAGTTGGAAAGGACCCACAAGGATCATCAAAGTCCTGCTCCTGGTCCTGCACAGAACCATCCCCAAGAGTCACACCAAGAAGCTGCCTGAGAGCATTGTCCAAATGCTTCTTGAACTCTGTAAGGCTTGGAGCTGTGACTTCTTTCTTGTGGAGCCTGCTTCAATCACCAGCCATCTTCTGGTGAAGAACCTTTTCCCAATATCCAACCTAAATCTCCCCTGACACAACTTCAGGCCATTCCCTCAGGCCCTGTCACTTGTCACCACAGAGAAGAGATCAGTGTCTGCCCCTCCTCCTCACCTCATGAGGAAGTTGTAGACTGTGATGAGTTCTGACCTCAGTCTCCTCTCCTCAACAGCTGAACAGACCTCTCCTCAACACCTTCCTTTCCAGACCCTTTGCCATGCTTGCGGCTCTCCTTTGGATGCTCTCTAATAGTTTAAAATCTTTTTTATTGTGGCACCTAAAACTTCCCCCAGCACTGGAGGCTGCCCTGGTGCAGAGCATAATGGGACAATCCCCTCCCTTGCCCGGCTGGCCCTGCTGTCCCTGATGTCCCCAGGACAGGGTTGGCCCTCCTGGCTGCCAGGGCACTGCTGGCTCATGTTCAACTTGCCACCAACTGGGACCCCCAAGTCTTTTCCATGAGGCTGCTCTTCAGCCTTTCATTTCCAGTCTGTCTGTTCATGTGGGGTTGTCCCATCCCAGGTGCAGAGTCCAGCACTTCCCTTAATGGGCTTCATACAGTTGGTGATTGTCCATCTTTTTAATTTGTGAAGGTATTGCTGCAGGGCCTTGCTGTCTTTGAGGGAGCCAACAGGTCATCCCAGTTTCGTATCTTTGAACTTACTCAGTGCTCCTGCCAGTCCTGCATCCAAGTCATTTATGAAGATGTTGCAGATAGCTCAGAGCAGAGGATGGAACCCTGTGGAACCCCATCAGTGACAGGTCACCAGTCTGATGTCATCCCATCCACTACAGCTCTTTAGTAGCCCACTCATGAGCCAGTTGGTCACCCATCGCAGGATGTGTTTATCCAGCTTGGGGCTGGACGTTTTGCCTGAAAGGACTCTGCAAAAGTATCAAAAGCTCTGCTAAAGTCCAAAAAGATATCATCAGCTGGCTTTCCTAGATCAGCCAGGTAGGTTACCTGGTCATGAAAGGAAATCAGCTTTGGTAAGCAGGACTTTCCCCTCATGAAGCCATGCTGGCTGTGACTGATGACTGTGCTGTCCTTCAGGTGCTTTCCAATACCTCCCAGAACAATCTTCTTCTTAACTGTCAAACCACTATGGCCTTGCAGCCTAAGGTAGAGAAGTGCACGTTCCTGAAAAGAGAAACATATCTGTCTGAAAAGACACTGAATGAAAAAGCAAGATTTAATATCAGCAGATCCAGCCATGGAATAACTTCCTGTGCCCAAAAAAGTGAACTAAAGTTACACTGCCTTCACCTCAGCTCCCCGGCCTTGATATGGAGATAACAAAGCCCACTTACTTTACATGCAGCCTTCCTAATTCTCAAGGTTAAAGGTCCCAGAAGAGGCCTTCCAAGGACTCCATTCTTACAAACTCAGAAAGGTTCACTTTCATCCTGGTTCCTAGCTCTGTAACTGCAAATGCCTGAAGAACTGCTAAGGCACATATGCGGAGCTGCTGACAGGGCTGGGTGTTATAACAGCCTTGTGTAGTGAACGCTTGGATTTGAAACAGGACACATGATCATAAAGAAGATGGCATAAAGAATGGAACACTTGTAATAATTCAATGTTTTGCATGTTCAAAGCATTGGATACGTAGAAAAAAGTTCACTCAGTGTAATTGATGCTGCTGTGTTTATTAAGGGTCTTTCAGTAGAGAAAGTAGAAAATATAATGATTCATAATGTGATTTAGGAAATGTATGCAAGTTACACAAACCTGAATATGCAGCATTTAAATTCATTCTCCATTGTTTACATATGGTAGGAAATTCATATTTTCAAGCTGGGTTAATAATAAATAAGTAAATAAAATTAAACTAAACCCAGAAACCTGAGGAAGTTTCTGCTGTCAGATTTCATGTATAATTTGGCTGCCTGTTCTGGCAGAGGAGGAAGCTTCAAATGAGGTCCTTGTACTGTGGCAGTGAGGCTATGGTTTGTCTTTGCTTTGGACATGGTCAGGACAGGGCGAGCCCTGCCCAAAAATAATCTCCAAGACAAACAAACCATCAAAACAGAAACAAACAAACAAACCCTGCCCAGACAGTGCGCACATGGAATTCATATCCATGATAGTATATTAGTGGAATGCCAGCAAAGTCCCTGAAATTAATGGGAAAACCAGAACTAGTGAGAGCAGCCAAACCAAAGTTTACTGACCACACTTTTCTGCACCAACTGCAATAACAGTGCAAGATTTCCTTCCAGCTCATGATAACATAGCTGATAATAAAGATGATTGTTCTTTAAACAATAAACACCTCCAGAGGCTCAGAAGGCAAATATACTTTCAAGATACCTGTAATATGGAAGACAACCTCTCCCCTCCCTTTACTCCTTTCTCAGTGCAATTTTACTTCATGACCCATGGACATTCAAACTCATACTTAAAGGACACTCAACAAGCAGGATGCAGGAAAACCAGTGCAGATGTTTGAGATCTGCTTCGTACATGCTACAGACCCTACTGTGGGAGAGGATCATGCCAAGCTTGGGATCTCTACGTTATTATAGAGCTTGGTTTCCCTGGAAGCTCCTGCCAGTCTCAGGTTTTAAATCAGCTTCCTACATTTGTCATAGCCATGTCTCTTCCCTAAACAGCTCAGGACTACAGCTGACACAGGAAGAGACCTCTGAGCAGTGTATGGATTTTTACCTTCCAGTCCTCTGCTACTTCTCCCTCAACTTGTAACAAGCAGAATAAACCAGTTGGAAAGCCATCTTACCCTCAAAGCAACTCACTATTGATATAGAAGACACCCCAGTCAGCTTCAGCCTGGGCACAAATCTGCCCTTTGAAACTGGAGCCTCTTATTTTAGGAAAAAGAAAGCTTCATATGTACATCTCCATTAAACACTACTCTCTCTATTAATTATTAACCATTTTTTACATAGACAAAATCAAGCAATATAGAATTAGTGAATACAGAGAAGTTGTCAGAGTAAGCAGAAGTAAGACTAGAAAGGCCAAGGCACACCTGGAATTAAATCTGGCCAAGGATGTCAAGGATAGCAAAATACACCATCAGAAAAATACACCAATAGCAAAAGGAAAACAAAGGATGATACAAGGTTCATTCCTAAATGGAAAGGAGACCCCAGTAACAGAGGACAGAGAGAATGTAGATTTATTGGATGACTTGTTTGCATTGGTCTTCACTGATAAGACCAGCCCCCAGTAATTTCCAACCCAGGAGACCAGGGTAAAGGAATCTTAGAAGGAAGGCTTTCCAATGGTGAAGGAAAGCATTAGAAAACACCTAAACAAAGTTGACATCCACATGTTCAGGGGCTCTGACAAGATCCATCCACAAGTGCTGAAGGAGCTAGCAGACATCATAGCCAGAGGACTCATGATCATTTTTGAAAGGCCATGGAGATCTGGAGAGGTTCCTGAGGACTGAAGAAAGCAATTGTCACCCTGGTCATCAAAAAAGGTAAGAAAGAGGACACAGGGAGCTACCAGTCAGTCAGCTTCACTTCAATCCCTGGAAAGGTGATGGAGCATATCATTCTGGAGACCATCTCTATCTACATGGAAAACAAGAAATTCATCAGGAGTAGTCAGCATGTAGTCCAGTCACTAAAGGTAAGCCATGTTTGACCTACCTGATTGCCTTCCATGATGAAACAGCTACCTGGATAGATGAGGGGAGAGTGGTGGATATTGTCTACTCCAGCTTCAGCAAGGCTTTTGGCACTGTCTCTTACAACATCCTCATAGGCAAACTCAGGAAGTGTGGATTGAATGAGTGGACAGTGACATGGATTGAGAAATGGCTGAGTGCCAGACCCCAGAGGGGTGTAATCAGTGGCACAGGGTCTAGTTAAAGGCGTGTCAATATTGGTGTCACCCAAGGTTCAATTCTGGGCCCAGTCTTGTTTAACTTGTTAATCAATGACGTATTCACTGATGATACTAAGCTGGGAGGATACCCCAGAGGGCTCAGGAGACCTTCAGAAGGACCTCAACAGGCTGGAGAGATGGGCAAAGGTGAACGTGCTGAAATTCAATAAGGGAAAATGCAGGGTCCTGCACCTGGAGAAGAATAACTCCAGGCATCATACAGACTGGGGGCCAATCTGCTCTAAAGTAGCTCTGTGGAAAAGGACCTGGGGGTCCTGGTGGACAACAAACTGTGCATGAGTCAATTCTACCATGATGATTTAGTTAGCTAATCTTTTCAGGAGCATTTATACCATTCCAGAGACATATATGATGTACAGCAAGTGTTTCCTGAATTTGTCAGAGGACAGTGCTAACACTCAGGAGTCCAGGAGTTTCCATACAATGGAACTTGCCCAACCTCAAGGAGATTTTTCAGTGCAATTAATTTATAATGTTTCACTTTTGTTCAGGTGACATGGAACAAATACATGAAGACCATAAACATGTTTCACCTTCTGGGAGTGCAGCCAACAAAGCAAACACATAACTGATATTTGTCACTCTTGTTTTTTCTGGAAAAATTTCTAGCCCTTATTTTCTCTGTGGAAAAACTCCTTAAAATCATCTTCACATGCAGAGTTGAAACACAACTACAGTCCCACAAACAGTTCCTCACATTCCCAGCTTGCTCCATAACCAGCTGCAATCCAGATGCCATATGATCGCGTAAGTGTAAGGTTGAGTCCAGACTATAAATTCTGCCTTCCAATGAGCAGACATGCAGCTGTCTGCACCACGCATGAGTGTCCTTGGTGTCTCAGGACTAGCTTGCCAGTAAGCCAAGGACACTGAGGGATCCAGCAAGTGTCAGCACAGACAGACCTGCCAGGCGAGGGAGCTAACATTACAGACAGGGTTATCATCTTGCCAGCAGTGCAGTGTCACCCCAAATTCAGATATTCCCTGGACATAGATGCCCCTGAGTGCACAGCTTGACCATTGCTACTAGCCCAGGATGCGTACACCAGGTGAGGTGGCAAAGGAGAGACCAATGCTTTACTAACTACCTCTGGTATCTGTTTGAGCACAGCACACTTCAGCCTCCTGCTTTCTCTTGACCTCCTTGAGTAGCATGGCTAGATCATGTCTGGGCTTACAGTTCTTCATATTCTTTAAGCAAAAAAAGGTTTATTTAAGTTACAAAGCCCAGACCTTCTATAATTATCCTTAAGAGTGCCAGTTCTGTATATATTAAGTCCAGAAATATTTACGGCATCACAGACTAGCTTGAGAGTGTTTGAACACTTGGTTAATTGGTCTCTCACTACTCTGTTTCTCACATGTACATGGGAATCACCACAGCCACATCATCTTGTTCACTTCTATTGTGCAACAAGCTTAACTTCAATGGTTAATTTCTTTAACAATAACCTTCACATTGTGGGGGAGGGGGGTGGGGGGATGGGGGCAAGGGGGGATGTTACTAGACACAGAGAATTGACACAACTGACCCTCTGCCTTCTTTTGGCCCACACTTGGTATCTCTCATAGATCTGTCCCTTTCCACCAGCATGCATTACTGCTATTACAGAAAATTCAGAATGCTTCTCAGCTTTTCTAAGGCTGTAATATATGTCTGTGTGCTCTATTAGAAATGCATTTCCTTGTCTCATTAGCAGACATTGGGTAATCTCTCTTGTATCAGAATAGTATAAAATGTTATCAGTCTGGCTGTCTAAGACACAGTACTTCTGCTGTCCAACGTTCTGTCTAATAAATGTACAGCTGCCTTAAACTGAAGCTTGTAGCGATTTAGTTTTTGAGAGCTGTTTAGGACTAACAGTAATGAGTTTAGAAAGACATTTTCAACTGTTCCCTGAAGATGTTCAAACTGCCAAGATCAAATAAAACTCTGTCATAATATAGGCACAATAGATCAAACATGTTTTTTGGGTTTAAATCTTTTTCCAGCAGTGATGTTGTAATCTGCAAGCCAGAGCTATATGAAGATCATACACTTAAATATTCCCAATGGGAAACCAAAGAAAATACACAAAAAACTCACTGGAGCCTATTGCAATCTCACGGCCCTGAAATAAGTATTTCCCTCAGAAGTCAAATCACTATGCAGTGGTGGTAGGATTATTTTACTTTTTAGTTACAGCTGTGCTTCATTGCCTGCATAATTGTAGAACATTAAAAGGAAGGAAGCAGGGGAGGCATTAAAGTCTCTGAATGTTTTTGATGGGATCTTTTTCTGTCCCAAGCGTGGGAGGTGAGAAAACATCAGAACTTTGGATGTAGTAAAGGCAGCTAAAGACACTCAACTGGATGTGAAATGTCTTTTATGGGGAGCATAGAAATATAGCCAGGGCAAACTGGTTTACAGGCAGATGGGCACAAATTTCTTTGAAAAAGTCCATGGCAGCAGAGTCATCCTTTAAAAATAGCACTAGTGGGGCTTAGTTTTCATTTTAGCATTAGGTCCTTCTCCATCCAGTTTGTCATTGCAGCAAAATCTCTGGGAATGCCAACATCAATGCATAGAAAGGTAAGAGGAGGTTTTCTGTACTTTTTCGAAGCCTGCTGAGGGGATTGGAAATTTTCTCCTGGATTTCTGAAACTTCTGGGAGACCCCAAAGAGAAGAGGGTGCTTTTCTACAGAAGTACATCACACTTCTGCTATATCACAAACACCAATTTATTGGACAGAAAATATGAAACCTATGTTTCTCTGTCCACAGCATCACAAAGGGCTTCAAATTTTCTCTGACAGGCTCCTCTCTCCTGTCTTTGGAATGACGTTCAATTTTTTTGACATGGTTGCATTTACTCCTTCCATTTCTATTTCATATCCCACCATTATCACAAGTTCAGTAGATTTTGATTGTTATTAGTTTTATTATTTATTCAAGCAGTTTATACTACTAATCAAGTAGATGTCTGAATAACATAGTTCATTATATAATGCTTCATTTTTTCCATAGTGAAATTATGTTTATGTTGCCATTATATCTGTATGAACATGACCCTATGCATCTCCCACATCCCCCCTAACAGTACTCAAATCCCTTTACCAATTTCAGCTGAATTTAACAGAAAGCTCATCACCTGCCATTCAGAGAGAGAAATAAATAGAGACTTGCTACTACTGCCCCTGCTGATGGTAAGACAAGGTGCTCTCATTCCTTATCCACTCAGTCCAGCTGAGCAGGGTGGGCTGGATCAATAACCAGGCACAAGCCCCTCAAGCAGCACACAAGGTCCCTCAATGACACAGCATTCAGGCCATGAATATGGAGATGGGAAAGGGTTCTGAGGACATTTGGTTGTGATGAGGATCTGAGGGTTTGTGGGTCTCAAAGAAGTCAAGAGCCAGAGCTGTGGGTATTAAAGGAGGAGAGAGTAGGTAACTGGGCAAAACTGAGGGCATGACAGTAATGTTGCACAAAGCATACAAGAAGAGAGACAGATGTGGCAGGGAGAGGAAACCAGGGGTCCTGCAGGAGAGCCTGCATTGTATGGATGACAGATCAGGAATCCATAGGTACCCTAAATTTCTCTGTTCAGGGAACAACTTGTTATGGTAATGCCTGATAGGATATTTGGTGTAAGTCTGTTTACACTGGCACCATACCAAGTCTGTGGGTTTGCTGGTATTCTCTGAATATGAGGGTAGGCTGACCTTCTGTGTCCAATGTTTTCCTTTGTACAAATTCAGATGTACCAACAACCAAGTTTACGGGAAAAGGTTGGTTGTTTCAGTGAAACCAGAGATTCTAGTATGAAAGTCAGAAATGGGTTCAAAAGAAACAACAACTTATACTTTCTTAGAAGTCCTGCTTTTTTACAACTAATACAACCTTCTATTCATTTTTCTGGACATGTAAACATTTGTTTTATTAATTATAGAAACATTGAGGATTTAGTCTCAAGTTTTTTGAGGTGTTTTATTTGAAAAGTTATGATTTTGTAAACCTAGGTCAATGGTTTTATTTTAAAATGGTTGCTCTTGTCAATACTTAGAAGCAGTTGCTGGGGAGAGATTCTGTTCTCAGCTCTGCCAGTGATTCCTCATGGGGCCATGACATTCAAATTTCATGCCTTCTCACTCTAATCCGTCTGTAAAATGAATGTAATAGGCAACTTCATGAAGTTGTTGGGAAGCCTCTTTAATGCCTGACAAGCATTTTGATATCATCCCACAGTTGCTTGTATAAGCAGAGTATGGTAGTTGTAAGCGCTTTTTAATTCCTGTTTCCTTTTCTCAGCCTAGTCTTGGTTTTGTGTCTTTTTGTTGCAGCCTTGTCACAAAATACTCTGATTTCATACTGTAGAATCTATTTAATTTGTGCTAGATAAGGACAACAAATGGGTTTGTCTTTTACAGCACAGATACAGTAGTGTGCATTTTCTAGGAATGTATCTCTTCCACAATCAAATTTTTCTGGCATCTTACCAGATTTTAATTCTGCAAAATTTAAAGAATCTGTAATCCTCATTGTACATGTATACATATTTCATTTAAAGGGAAATTACACTGCAATGACTATTTTTCTTTTAAAAATTGTTGTTAGTCCAAGTTTTGAAAACAACATGAAAAACCAGCCTTCAGGTAGATTGAAATCAGGATCCTGTATTTCAGGAACATTTTTCTGTGCAACTTCAACTCTGTATTAGCTACTGCAATTGACCCATCTTTATTTAATTAAATTTTAAATAAAAACCAAACCATTCAGTATAAGCATAGCTGAACATAGTGTAATTCTGCATTTTGATACCAAGAATAAAAGTAATTTTCCTGTCATATTCAACACAAAAGCTATCCTGGTTAATGCTAAATCTATGACAACCAGAGAAATCCAAGAAAATATGAAGTTAATGCTGACATTTTCTGCTCAGTGCTTTTCAACACATCATTCTCCTAGGAAATTATTCTTTGATTTCCATGGAAAGATTTCCAGGTGTCAGGGTGAAATGAAACCTAAAACAAGCAGTGAGACCAGCTTTTTACTTCTTTTCAGGCAAGTCAGACTACAGGTTATAGCCATGAGTCTTATCAGAAGGACAGAATCTTTGCCTGTGCAGAGCACAGCTGATATAAATTAGAACAGAGGACTGTGATTTAAAGTATTAATAAACTGGTGGGAAGCACAGGCCCTTTCCTCCAGATCTGGGATTTCTACACCCTTTGGGAGTAAGGCAAGTAATATACTTTACATTATTTACTCCTTGCACAATATGCTGACTTTAAAGCATCCTATCTTAAGTCTCAAAAGTTATGTACTAATGTAATAACTTAGTATTTGTTGTACAGTCGCTTTAGATATTATACAACTACTTCTGATTTTATTTCTTTTAATGGTTAATATTGAAGCAAATGGAACAAGAACAAGAGAGATCAATACTGAAAATGTCATTTAGCATCCTTAAAGTACCACCTCCTTCACTATCAAGACATCAGTGTCTATCTCCAAATTGCCCATGTTGTCAGCCAGCATGGTGTGTTAACATTTCTAATTCTTTGGGATTTCCCCAGTAATATACCTCACAGACTCTAAGCACCACCCAAATAGCCCTACCTCAATTCACTGTATATTTCATATATTCTTCAAAAAGTTTGATAATAACAGGGCTTAGGGTAACTGGTGTTCTAGTACCATAATTACCAGCTTGTTCTTTGTTTTCATTCTATATTTAAATTTCAGGTTTCTTTGGTACAAAGTGGTTATTTCCTGCTTCTGAAGCATATAACAAAATAAAATCCTACTGACTGACTAAGGATTCTAGATCTTGAAGCTTAATAGCACCAAATCCTACTCTGATGTCCTCCAAAAAATGTGTCAGAACCATGGAATACACAACAATACAACATATTCATGTTCACACTCAAATGACTTAGAGGTGGGTACCTACATGCAGAATTTAAACCTTCAGTCCTCTGTTTACCCTCTAAAAGTATCTCCTTTTGGCTCAAAAACAAATCATGTTGCTGCAACTAATACTGTACCAGGGCACTAGCCATATCAACTACCATGCCTGAGATGCATGTCTGTACTAGCCTATGTATGCTCAATCTTGATTTTTTTCACCAAAATATCTCTTAGGTAAATTCATTTCTGCTGCTTGCCACAAAGCTGTAGAGATCATGACCTGTACTGTTCAGCTCAGTTCCTGCCCCAGGCTTAAACCATGGTTTAAGATTTCATGAAGTGCTCTCTGCATTTTAAAAAAGAAAGATTCCTGTAAGTACAGTTCACCATTCCCAAAATGGAAGACTTCATGTCAGACCTACGTTGTTATTTTTTCTTAGAAGCCTAAAGATTTACAGTAGACCAAAGCACTCTATAACTGAAATACAGGGATGTAAATGACCCAAATTCAAGGCCATGTAAGGTACAAATTGAAGCAGAGATCTGAAGACAACTTCCAAGAAAATGCTTTAACTACCAGGCAATTGAGCATTTCAAGGAAGGCCATCTTTCCTGTTGAAGATGTTGTGATACAGAACAAGTGAGAACTGTGCAAATATCTGATTTGGGATGGCTTGCTGAACTGAAAGACCACCAGACTAAAGCTATTTAATTACCTATTTTTGCATAGATAATTAAATAATCTCTGGAGCAAGAGCTTGAATGTAATGCTTCTTTATTTCAGACAGATCTCTGCTGACTGAGCTGTTGGCCAAAAGTGAAAATGCACCACACGTTCCTTCCCCTCCTCCTATTCCAGCTGCACTTTATGTGAGAAAGTCCTGGCCTCCCACCTACTTGCAGAAAAGGATTCATGGCTGTCAATGCTAAGAAGAAACAGAGGCACCTTCCTTCAGAATTAGCTGTCTAAGCCTCTTTGAGAGACAGAGTAGGATGAAAGGTTTCCCACAGCCCCAAGTTCTCTGGTCAATCCCCTGCCTGTTGTCCCAAGAAAGGATTTCTGTCCTTTCCCTGTGCTAGGCATCCCTAGCACAGCATCCTAAATTCTGCCATTTAGGACAATGGCTAAAAGCTAGAACATGAACCCAAACCCAAACAGGTTGGCATTGTTCTCAGAGACTTCCCGTCGGTGCAAATTTCTGAATTTATTTGAGTGATGCATATAAATGAGAAAACTTTGATGATTTCCAGACACATTTGAGACTTGTGCTGAACAAAGCTAAGTGTGTACAATTAAATAATTCTAACATGTGGCTCCAATGCTCCATTTTGGCTAGGCATAATTAAATTAGAATATTTTATTACCAAATGGACCATGAGATTACAGAATTACTATCCACTCATAATATTATTTTGCAACACTTTTATTCAAGCCACCCTTTGCTAATTAAATTCCTATTGGGGAAAAATAATAGGAAATAAAAAACAGACTAATGAATCAAGATAACCTGTTCTCTAACAGTTGTCTTTTTCTTATGTCAGGCAAAACCTCTGACCAAAGTTATGGACCTGTAATAGATCTTGCAAGCCCTTAATCAAAGCCAAAAGGATTTGTCAGATATCAAAATTAAAATCAGGCTGAAGATAAGTAATGTCCATGTTGATGTTGTTTTTCATTTTAAAAATATAACTGATTATCCAGAATTAATTGTAACAGGTGTTCTGAACAGAAAATGTGTTTACTATTGATTTATGCATTTTTGCCCCGAACCATGAAAAATTCTTATTTATAATGCAATATGACATTTGCTATCCATCAATTTTATTGCACATTGTTTCACACGCACTCAGCAGACCAGGCACGGCACAAGCCACAGTCAATGCCTCTACACTCACTTTTAAAGATCAGTTGAGGAACAGGAGGATACTGCAGGGTCTCTAAATTATATCCAAACACAGACCCACAGTCAGCCTACAGACTGCCTGCAAGTACCCATCTTTCATTTTCTAGAGGGCATTTCCAGTTACACATTCACCTTACAGAGCTTGCTTTCACTTGCTTTCAGTCTGGTCTTGGAAAAGGCTGCAGATATCCTATAAAAATACCTTAGAGAAAGATAACCTTAGCTATGAAAACACGATGACATGATGCTTGCTTCTGCAAGGACAGCATGCACACATCCCTGTGGTATGTTACCGCAGCAGGGTTTCAGTGCAGATGTATGCATCTGCCTTTCCCAAAGTGCAGCAGCAGGGCCTATGACAATTGTGGCAGTGAATAGATCAGACTGAATAACTGATCAGGAGAGATGAGTAAACCAAAACCCCCAATACCCTGAGAAAAAAAAAATCCTTCTTCTTTTAGCCAGCAAAACAAGCAAAAATGTATTTCACGTGATGCCTTCCATTTCCAAAAGCAGGGAAAGCTACCTTACAGGGGTTTTCAGTAGCAGTAAATCCATGCACATTACTGAAAGAAATGTACCTGACTGCTGATTTTTTTTTTCCCCTCAGAGATACCAGACTGCAGCATTTCAATCTTTTTTCTAAAATACTTATTTTTTATATTAAAAAACCTTTATATTAAATCAAATTCATAAATAATTTACAGAAAACTGAAATTCATTAATTTGATAAACAACTACCAATGATGGTAAAAAGCTAGCAGGCACTACACCATAGGATCCTAAAAGCTTTTGAGAACTCCAAGAAACATTCTGTTCTGTACAAACTCAGGTTGTTACAGTGGGAGCCTGAACCTGTTGTCCCCATGGATGAACCCGGTCCCACAGCACAAAAAGAGATTGGTGACTAATACATCCAGTTCCCTCTCAGGTAACATGGCAAACACCCATGTGACCCACTGAAAAAAAACAAAGGCTTGCTTGTGCAATGAGAATCATGCCTAAGGTGTGAAAAGTTATAGCCAAGTTCAACCAGCTTTTGTATACTTTTAGCATATGGTACTAAAATGGTGTGGTCCTATTACTGTGATATTTAATGTTGTTGTTTATTTGGTAGGGTATAAAACCTAATTTTCTAGCAAAAATACTGTTTTCAAATATGAAGAGATCTAAAATGAGACCTTATCCCTTATTCATGAGAGACAGATGTTATTTTTGGCTTCATAGTTTAATGAATACCATATTATGTTCTTTATAACCTTACACCAGAAATAACATACTTCTAGCACTCATGAACTTCGAACCATTATCAGTAAAAGCTTCTATTAACATCCAGAACTTCTCTCAGTTTTCGCTGCAAATGCTTTAAGCTGTCAGCTACAGTCTCTATTATGGCAGGATTTTTTTACTCTGAAAAGACATAATCCTTAGCAGTGAGCTAGTTGAGATTGAAAACTGCAATATTATTCCTGATGACTTTACTGTATTTAATTTACTCATTTGTTTGATGCCTTGATGTATTTTTGTGTTTGTGTTTTGGTTTATGGCCTTCTAAAAGTAAAAATACTGCATCCTTTTAAAAATGCTGTTACACTTCTGTTTACTTTCACTGATTTGGAGCAATGCCTGCCAGTAAGTATGAACTGAAACTAATTACCATCAGCACAAAATCTCCAGGCTGAACTGGGATGCTGACAAAAATGCAACCAGAAAATGAATAAAATGTTTCTTGGGAGCACAGATCAGTCTCACCAGCCAGTGACTACAATGAAAAATAAAGCCCTGCATACAGTTATTCTTAGCATTTCATTTCTGTACAGATAACTTTCTTCATACAGTAAAGGTTGCAGCTAAAACTGCTTGGTTTAAGCCAGCTACAAAAGATTTTGTGATGCCTGTGTCAGTGTGTACAATAGGATTTTTCCCACTGCATCTAATACAGTGGCTTGAAACAAATAAGGCTGTGCTTAAAAAGATCCTTAAAATCTAAAGTTTCATGCATCATGTCTCAGCTTCATGTATAAGAATACAGCAGTGTATCTCCCAAACAGGTAACCACAAAGCCATCCTGAGCTTCCTGGCCCTGAATAAAAAATCAACAAAGCTCAGGATTTATGGCATGGAAAATTTAAAATACCATTGCAGCCTACCACAAACTCAGACTTTGTGAACAGATCATCTTTGGAGGTGCAAAACTGTCCAAATTATCACTTATGTTCTCACGGCCACAATAAAGCCATTCTAGCAAATGCAGACCTTGAACACCTTTCAGCTACACCAACCTGCTTCTTTAGGCTTCACACAGGAACCCACCAGAAGTATTGAGGTTAAATGCTTGTTCAAAAGCCTTACTAGGAAATATCAAGCTGGCAAGGGACATCAAGAAACAGGAGCAACACAGGATTAAATCAAAACTCAAACTTAGGAGCAGACCATGCCTCATATTGCACAACTGGGCTGAGCAGCCTTTCCACAGCAATAGGGGAGGACAAATATCTGGCACTGCACCTCATGATTAGTCTGGCTACAGCCAACACGTCACAGAGCAAAAGGGACGTGATGAGAGCAGATCCCATGTTGTTACTGTTCCCACAGAAGCTGACACTGTTGGAATAAAAAAAAAAAAGTGCCCAACAACACACTTCTTCCCAGGGCAAACAGAGCTGCTAGATGTGTGGAGCACACCCAGTGACAAAGCAATCTGCAAAGGCTCACAGCAATCCATATGTACCAAATTCTGGGACCAGTAAGGAGACCCTCAATTTACACAGGCAAGTATAAATTTACAGCCCCATGCAGGATGACCATTTCTCCTGGGCACCTTACCCTCCTTGAATTTTTTTCTGAACAAAAGAACATCCATGACTTTAGCCAAAAGTTCCTCCTGCTCTATATATTGTCTCTGATGATAGCCTGGAAATCAAGAAAATTAAAGGGTAGAAGTAATATCAGTAATTGTTTGCATTTGGCATACTGTCACTGAGAAAAGGGAATCAAATGTAAAGTCTGCCATACCCTTAGGAAATCCACACACTTAGAAAAATTGTCTGGCAAAAGAATGTATCTCTGAATGCATACATGAAATCCAGCAAAGGAAACTAAAGTATTACTGGCAGCAAAAACCACAGGTTAAAGCTGTAGTCAAGTGACTTTAATGCAGCTGAAGAGAAGACAATTTATGATGTTTAGACTACACCACTGCTGGCATTGACAAATTGTCTGAGTAGGCCAAAAAACCACTCAAAACTTGGGTAAATTCAAATATGTCTGCACATGCACATGAACGATTTTGAATGTTTTATTGTAATTCCTTCCTTTCTTTTTTTGATATTTCATACATAATATAATTCACCCTTTCTGACCACTGACCTGGAAATTTAAATAGTAAAATACCACAAAATGCTTTGAAGTTGTAATGTCAGTAAAAAGTGCTCATAAAATATCTTCAACTTTTATTATTGTTTGTGCTCTTTTATCTCAAAAATCATCAAATTGACTTTTTCAGATACCTTGAGATTTCCTGCACTGATGGTCAAGTTTTATCTGAAAAAAATCCCCACTTTTACAGTTCCATTAACATTAGATAGAAGTCAGAAACATAGAGTTAGGGTATGCTGATACAGAAAAGTTTTAAGTCTCATAAAAGGGAAAAACAACATATTTCTGTAGGATACTGCCAAGAAAGAGCAAGATACTGAACAGGGAACACCAGTATTGTTCCTTCACAGTGCTGATTTGCATCAGATGATCATTTGTCCCCCAGGTTTTTTTCCTATTACATTTTTTCATTTTATCCTAGTGTTCAACATGTTTGCCAGAAAAATGCAAGGTGTGGGAGCCAAAATACTGTCTGGAGATCTGGCAATTCTTTAAAACATTTCATCACACTGTCCCCACTTGGGAGACTTGGGATAAAATTCTTCCTTGGTTGACTGAGCTGATGCAAGGATTAATCTATCAGTATTTTAGGTATTTTCAAAAGGACAAGTTCCATACAGATTACAGTCCTGCAGAAATCCAATTCCTGAGCCTGCAGCTTTTACTTTTTGGGTTATATTTTGTCATTAGCATAGTAGAGCTGCTCTGCAGACTTAGACAACTATATCAGCAAGCCCTATGGTGTGGTGGCAATAACTTGTTATGAACCAGTGGGAGCCCTGTTTCTTCAAGACCAGGCTGTAACAGATGGGAGAACAGCTTCAGCACAGAGAGATTCTGCACACAGTTAGGCACTCAATTTTCAGTTGATTCAGGAAGATGGGGATTATGTTCACATGGTACAATGGAGAGTGAGGCAGAGGTAGAACCAAACGTGCTAGTACATACCCATAGAATGGAGTGAAACTGTGCAGAAACCATACTTGAACCCTCAAACCAGACATCTCCTCAGCATATCATGGGCCTGATATTAATTAGACTGGCTGTGAGGCTCATAGTCAAAAGATGCTGCATTGTGCCAGCCATACGGCTTCTAACTGCAAAGTTTCATAGTTCACTACCTGAGGTACTTAAAAGATTCTACAAGTGCCTCTCAACATCTCTAAGCAGATTCATGTACTCATGTTTTAAGTAAGGGGTAGTTCCAGGACCTCTACTAATGCCACTCCTTGAACTTAAGTCAGTCAAAAAATCAACTGATACAAAACAGCTGGAGCCATAACTGAGGCTGAAAGGAGAGATAAGGGTGGAAGATAAAGGTGGAAAAGCCAAGTCAGTTTTAGGATCTGGAAGGAATTGGGAACTCTATAACTCAGCCACCTGCATCTGTGGAGCAATAGTTTTAAACCCAGACGTTGTCCTTGATGAATGGACAGTTACTCCAGCTAGAAATGCATCCCACAACAGTAGTTTCATACCCTGCCTTGGCAGCTGTCTTTTTTGTTCCATTCCTCTAACAAACCCTCCCTGCTTATTTTTTAAATTCATTCCTTCCCCATCCATAATTACTTATACCATCCTTGTGGATTAACATGAACAGTTATGCTGCTTCTCCTTGTAAGACTCTTTTGATGTGAGATAGTCAGGTCCCATATTCCCGTCAGTCATTTCTGCATTACATATTCTCACTTCTTTTCCACACAGGTCTTCATTTCCAAAACATCTATCATGTTAGCTGCTCTCCTTTGATCTCGCTCCAGCTTGTCTGGGGCTCTTTTAGAACATGTTGCCCAGAATTGAACACAGGATTATAAATCATGTGTTGACTACAGCAAGCTAGGAACACTTGCCTCACATGTAATACTCTTGGTAGTTCAATGAAGTACAAGAGTAGCTATTTTTCTCATTAGTATTGCACTGTTTACCAATTCAAGCCACCATCCACTATAATCCCCAGACACTTCTCTATCCGTTAAATGCATGTCCCAAAAGATTTCCCTCATTCTATATTTACTTTTTCTTATGTGAAACATGCTATTGTTTGCATTTAGAACTTCACTTGATTGACTTCAGTCTACTTCTACTGTTATCTTTGATACAGTATTTTAAACTGTGTTCTAACAAAGCATTCATGACTCTCTTCAGACTATTCTTATGAAAATGTAACAATGAAGATTCTGAGAAACATTTAAACCCCCAAGAGTACAGAGTCCTCATACATCAGGATATCCTGGTAATGAATAATTAGCAATTACTGGATCTATTTGTTTAAACTTTAGTCAGAACAGACTAGATCCTCACTACAGCAACTATATCTCCACCACATACCTGAGGTTTTCAGAGGAAAACTTCATACAAGAAAAAAAAATCTAGCATGGGCACTGCATTTCTTTCCTTCATAAAGATAATCACCAAACACATAATTTAACATGTCATGAGTCATTCGTAACAAACCCACATTATCTTTTCTTCGTTGTCTTATTTTCTTCTGTTAAGATTTCCCTGTGGTCTCTGTAACTATAGCATTTAAGGATACCAGGGAGTGAGAAAAAAAATATGAGCTTTTTTGTTCTGTACTAATCAACAAGAAGTGGGTTAATTAACCCAAAACGTGGTGTCTTTCCTGAGCTAACATATGCAAAGCTATGTCCATATCTCTACATCGCAGTCTAGCCTGGAACACACACAGAGGAGCTCTTGTTATCCTTAAGTACAGACACAGAACACAGAATAAAGCAGATTTCTGGCAATCACTGATAGATAACTGAGGATTCCTAAATTAAACACACCTACTGCTTCTCTCTCCTCACATTATGATCACCACAAGTTTAAAGCCTCCTCAAAATGAGAAATTTTGTAAAGCATTTATAGTGCTTCATTCTGTATCTGCCAGCAGAGAGGTCCAGCAAAAACCAGGCTTCATAGCCCAGACTCTTCTAAAGCACTTGTTGTGTTCATCGATTTTCATTTACTTCTGGCAGAGAAACCTAACTATGAAACAAAGCTTAAAAAGTGGAAAGAGTAATACCAGATAAAAACGAAACATGAAAGATGTCTGTTGAAACAGGGTGTGAAAAGAAGGCCAACTGACTGAAGAGTTTAGGGGTGATGTAAACTGAAGGACAAAACACTCATATAGACAAATCAGGAGGAGAAAGGAAAACAAGTTGGGTCAGTAACACAAACCAGACTGTCATTAGGATCAAAGTCCAAAGCTCTAGGAGACAGATCAAAACCTTTGACAAATAACCCTTAAGAATGCTGGTATGACCTGCAATTTGAATGAAACTGTTCTCTCTGGAATGAGGTGGAAATGGCTGTTGAACAAGAGACATGATGAGTAAAGACACTACAGCTGAACAGAGTCTGCACATCAAATTAGATGGGTATGCTTGATGTTCGCCATGGTAGAGAACAATGTCACTAACAAGCAACACATCCTCATCAAGATTTTGGGTTTTCAGCCCAGACAGGCATATGCTATTAGAGTTTAGGCAATATGCTGCTCACATCTTCAAAGAAAGCAAGCACAAGAATCTTGTTTTGTCCAAGAAGATGTCAGGCAGGCATAACATTGGTCATTTGAGAGAAGAGAGACTGGAGATAAAAATAATGCTCACAAATAAACTCCTTGTTTTTGAAAACTGGCAGTGATGGTTGATTACCTGTGAACTTCAGTCAGATCCCATAAGAACCTAACTAAATTATAGGATGCTGTTTATAAAGTCCAGTAAGAGTGAGAAAGACTGGATTAATCAAGTGTACTGCTCTGAGAAGGCTACTGAAGAGCTGCATCAAAAATGTGCTATGAAAAAAATATAAGAATTGACTAGAAATAAGTAAGCCCAAAAGGAAGCACTGGAAGTAATTAACAATGAATGAAATTACTGACTATTCAAACCATATCTCTTTAGAAGCCTTCCAAAAGAAAAGTCTTTGGGATCAAAGAATAACTGAAACTGCCAGAACACATAACTTTCCTAAACAATCTTTGAACAGTAGGAAAAGGGTCCTCTGGGCATTACAGCTTCCATCAGTGACAGAAGAACCCTAGATCTCAACTTAGGTATGATTTTTTTCTTTCCTGCTGCTACATTTCCCCTGCATACCCTTCTCTTGAATACCACCTCCTTCACACCTTGTTTCCTTTTACTATGTCTCTTTTTTTTAGCAATTTGCTTTGGAAAGGTCCAGTTTAGACAGCCCAGAGTTGTTTTAGAACAACTGGCCTCATCCAGTGTCTTCAGAGGAAAATAAAAGCTCTGTTGAGTGAACTCTTGAGTTTGCCAAGTTTTGTAGTGACTGTAGCTTTGTTTCTCTGACAGTCAGAAACTCAAGAGTCCATGTTTGCTATTTCTATGCTCTTTTCTGCCTCCTTCATCTGCTTATCTTTCTTTGCTTTCAGAAACAAAATCAGATTTTAATGACAGCAGAAACATCAGGTCCAGCCACAGAACCATCTTGTGTGTTCTTTTCCCCAAAGTGGAAAGGTATTACGTGTCACATTTGAAAGATTGTTGAACAGATTTCCTTAGACAAATTCAATCATCCACAGTTTAAGGGGAAAAGAATCTCAATGAAACAAAGCTTTCTTCTACTTTCAAATAATCTAGCTGTCTCCTTTTCTATCTTTTAAGGTTTAAAAGATTTTGAGATGCTCTAAAGGATAGCATCCTCAGACCAGGGCCTCGTGGGTTTTAGGAATCTCCATCCTGAGCACTGAAATACAGAACTGCCATCGATCCACACTGGTACAGACTGAAGTGGACTGTAGCACCAGTTATGCTAGCTCAGTCCAAGCACTCCAGGGTGCTGCTTCTTCACAACTAACCACCCCTGACTTTCAGCTGCATCAGACTAACATGCTACAGTGGGTTCACATTAACTCTGTGCTGTAATTATATTATGTCTGTTTCCAGCTCAGAGTTGGGTCCTAGGTGTTGCTGCAGTAGTTCCAGACCTCTGCAGAACAGAGATGTATAAAGTTCTTGCATATACCTGCTGTTATCCAGAACCAGCTGCTACTGTACTGAGAAAAGATCTTATCCTTTGCAAATATCGAGAAAGGAGAAAATGTGGGCTAACTAATTTACTAGCTGGGTCATCATGATTGCTACAAGACTCAGCTCTGCTATGTCTATTCTTTGAATAAGTTAGACTTTTTTGTAATCAAGAGATCGATTCTCTGAGGCTGTCCCCACTTTAATATAACCTTTAGTTCTGATTCTGTGTACTTATGTGGTGGTTTTATCCCTGTAATGAAGGGTGCTACTCAGAGAGGTAGAATGCGGAATCCTGATCTCCTCTTTAAACTAAAATTTTATTTCAAAGCATTAATCATTTTCTGACTATCAGAAAAACAGATATTTTCATTTTTACTGCCCTGTCATCTTCTTTTACCAGTATAATTTCAAAGATAAATTCAAAATCCTTCCCTCCTACATACTGCAAAAACATCTGGAATTAGGCCTCAGAATTAATATCTCAAAATTACAGTGCAGATCAGTGTTCTGCAATGCTAGCAACTTTTAGCTGTCACATATCCTGGCTCCAACCCAAAATTCCACACATCTTCTGACAACCAGGACTGCTAACAAGAAAAAAAAATATCTCCGGATGAATTTATTACTTTATTACATACATCTTCTATAGAAATACGTTGTAACTGTTGCAACCAAGTTATCTCCTGATTTTTTCTCCAATGTATCTCATCTACTGCCATGGATCAGTAGTCCAGAAGTTGTTACTGATGGTTTTATGTTTGTTTCTAAGTACTGGAACGGATACAGATCCTAATCGAAACCTCACTGAAGTTAAAGAGATTCTTTCCTTTTTTGCATTATTTCTGGAGCAGTGTCATTACTGAGGCTTTTATGCTAAGATGTCATCTTCACACAATAGGCCAACATCAAATCTGCTGCAAGTATAATTCTTATGATTTTATGTTGGCAAGAAGATTTAAAGCATTCCTTAACATCTCAATAATCACTGAATATGATGCAAGCAAATGTGTTTATTGGTCAGGTTGCGTTTCCACAAACTTGTGAGATCCATGTTTTCCAACTTGTTAAGCCTTTATCTTTTAAATATAAAACAAGGGGAATCGCAGTTCAAGAAAAAAAGATTAGCAAAACAGTTTATGCAACTGTTTCTGTGATGCACCTCAACCTACAGAAGGAAGGTTTAGATAGCTATCATTGTCCAACCTCAAGAAATAAATCTAAATGGAAACTCGATAATTATATGGTATTAGGAGTTGTACCATAAAATCTAAACTAATCGAAGATTTGGTTTCTAGTGGAAAGCATTCTACAGCTGCTTGAGATGTGAATAACACCATCTGTAATAAATAATCTTTTAAATGTCTGTCATGGATTAACACAGTTTGGTTATTAGTTGAAAAAAAAAAATGGAATATTGCCTTGTAAGGACCTTTGAATTTCTTTAGAAAGGACAGACCTATCAGGAGCTGGTTCTTGGCTATTGGCATATGGTTTGACCATGGAGAAAAGAGAATGCAATTTTTGGTAATACCCATATAAAGTTGAGACTGTGTGGAAGCCTCCCTCGTTTCTCCTGGTGAGGCACCAGGTAACAAACACGGTGCGGGACCCAGGGCGGGCCGGGCCAGGCCCCGCTGCCCCTGGGTGGCCGGGCCGGGCCCAGCCGGGCCTCCGGGAGCCGCTGTCCCGCGGGAGCAGCCCGGCCGGCTGAACCCCTGTTCCCCCGGCTGCCGGCGGGGGAGAGGGGAGGAAAAGCCCCAGCAGCGGCTTGCTCCTTGGCCAGGGCCGGGAGGAGATGTTCCCTCCCCCTTCCCGGGCCCCTGGGAGCACCTCTGAGTTGAGCCACCCCGGATGAGGCCGAGGAGTGGCAGGGAGAAGGCATCCATCAGTCTGTGTAACTACTGAGATCCCGGCTGGCATTTCTGAGCCTTCCCCCACCGGCATGGCTTTGAGATCTTTGCGGCTCCGGCCAGGCAGGGATCACTGACCACCACAGGCCTGGGCACATTTAACTCTTTCTGTCAGCAGATGGAACTCCCAGAGCACCGGCCCTTCCCGGAGTGAGGACAGACAAAGTGACTGAACCATAAAGAGACATAGCATGGAACTGAAGTCAGTGAAGAGAGAGTGAAAAGATTATTTGGGGCAAAGGAGGAGGAGTGGCCTAATTTGGCTGGACATTTCTAGTAAACTATGGAGAGTGGATTTTTTTTTTTTTTTTTTTTTTTTTTTGCTGTAACATATAGATGCTGTTTGAGGGGGCGTGTAAAGCTCTTTGCTCCTAAGGAAAAGGAGATTTTTGGGTTTTGAGATGAAGATGGTTTTGAAAATAGAAGAAGAGAATCTTTGTTTTATACTAGAGGAGGCAACCTTAAACAGTACCCCTAATCAGCAGATATGTCCCATGTGCAGTGTTGGTAAAAGCTGCTATTGGGAAGGACTTCACAAGGCAGGTTCCTGAGCGGTTGCCTTTGTGAAAGCTGGGACCCACAAGAGAACTGTTCTACGTTGTCAGTGGGAATTCTTTATGGAAATTTCTAAGAGACACTCCTTTTCTAAAGAAACTGATGAAAGGTTATTTTTAAATGGTAAAACTGACTGAAATTATAGGTTTTGTCTTTTTATGTTGTGTGTGGTGGAAAAGTGAACACTGGTGGGGGGAGGAAAGGATGTTTTTAAAGTTTCTCTTTTTTTTTCTTATTTTCATTCTTTTAGTGTGTGTGAATAAACTATCTTTGTAATTTTAAGGTAAGCCTGTTTTGCTTTTTGTGTTCTACTAGTCATATCTAAAAATAGCAAACACTGAAACCATCACAATGTCACATAAAGAGTAAATGGTCTAACATAAGAGATGGAAGACTGAGTGAAGATTTCAGACTCTACATGACAGTATCCATCTTGTGAAACCTGAAAAAAAAATTGTTACTGAGTTAAATAAAAAATTCAGTAAATTCAAGGAATTTCTGGGACATCCTTCCCAAATGGCTGAAAACAAAATCCAAATCCCTTCTCTTAATTATTTCTTATCATCTGCATTACAACTTGTAAATTCATTGCTCTAGCAGAGATTAAAAAAAAAAAAAAGAAAAAGAGGAAAGATAAATATGTGGATAGATAGAGAGATAGAGAGATAGAGAGATAGATAGATAGATAGATAGATAGATAGATAGATAGATAGATACTCACTCATTTTGGAAAACAGCAGACTATAAGCTTTGTTTGTGAATCCTTATGTGGTTACTTTCTTGGTATACTGACTGTGAGGAGAAGAGAGAAGAAAAATGACTGAATTCCTTGATCATCTTTGTTTTATACTATATATTTATAACATGACATTCATTTGAGGCTTCTTCTAGCTGCCTGAAATGGTCAGGAAAGTATTAGTTTCCCCTTTTTTATAAAATTTGACATGTTTATTTTTTTCCCTTCAGTCTTTCAAGTATGGGAGACAAGTCATATCAAAAAATAATATAGACCAAGACATTTGAATGTGGCATTGATTTTGTAGTGTTGCAAGATCTAAATTCAGTGCAGGGTGTGTGCCTTGTGGTTGCTGATAGAGAGAGACACATGGGACTAAAAATTCTTCTGGACTAACCATTTCAGATGTGGTTCCCCAACCCTGTGGAAGTCAGGACTTGGTGATACAACCTGTTCCTTTTGTCCATTCTGTATTCATATTCTTCTGTGTCTGAGGATACTGAAGGACTTGTATCAATCTACTGA
The DNA here is from genome assembly GCA_017589585.1 of Phylloscopus whistleri. NCBI lineage: Eukaryota > Metazoa > Chordata > Aves > Passeriformes > Phylloscopidae > Phylloscopus > Phylloscopus whistleri. Next base: position 840,377 of record JADMLD010000110.1, on the reverse strand, counting down.
TCTCATTATAGAATCACAGAATCATAGAACATGGTGAAATGAAAGGCACCAATCAGGATCATTGTCTTGGGTTATAGAACCAAAAATGTGTATTCTATTTCATCTGCTGAAAGCAGTTGGGGAGATGTTTTTTCTTTATCTCTTGTTATTCTGGGGGAGGGGGGTGGGTGCCTTCTGATAATGGGCCAACTGTTAAAACCAGGTGGGGCAGTGTTTCTTAATCTCTTTCACCACCTGTCCTCCCTCCAGGGGGGATATTTTTTCTGCCAATGGGCCATTAAGGCTCACCAATGACAGGACACAGTCCATCATCCCATTGTGAGATGCTCCACCCAGTGGGGGGAGCCAGCCATTCCTACCTGGATAAAAACTGAGATGTAGGAACAGAAGTATCTGGTTCCACTGGAATCCCAGAGGAAGACTGGACTCTTCTCTGGACCCTTTTCTCTCAGGATCATTTCTGCTCCAACAGAATCACATCTGTCACTCCAGGAAGACTTACTGTGGACTGCAACCACCACCTTAACCAACAAGGTATTATTTAATTTATTTTACCTTTTTTTTCCTCCTCTCCTATTAAATTGTATCTCTGACTTAGAGTCTCACTAGTTTTGCTTTCAAACCAGCACAATCATAGACTTCAGTGTCTGATCCTACCCAGGACACCCCAACAATCACACCGTGTGCCTGAGAGTGTTGTACAAATGCTTCTTAAACTCAGAGCTTGGTGCTGTGACTATTTCTGTGGAGAGCCTGTTCCAGTGCCCAACCACCCTCTGGGTGAAGAATCTTTTTCTGATATCCACTCTTAACCTGCCTTGACTCAGCTTCATGCCATTCTCTTGAGTCCTGTCACTGATCAAGAGACTAGCAATACAAGGTAGCAACACTAGAATGGGAAAGAAGGTTCTTCTTGTCCACCAAGGCTCGAAGAGGGTAACAAGCCTCATAAGGGAAGCTGACAACAATGGTGGTAAAAGCAATAAAATGCAAAATGGAGGAAAGAGTTAATGTAGTGAAAATAGTACCAAAAAACACCTACTGGCTATGGTGCAAAGCAGAAACTGATGGTGCATAACCTATTCCAAATAATTAGGCCTGGGCTGCAAATCCTATTCTGGTGCAGTTATATATAGTTTATTAGAAACCACAGTAGACCAAGCAGCTCTAGGTACCTATTGCATTGTCTAGTGCAGCTATAATCTGAAAATCATTGTTCTGAACTTCACAAATGGCACTCAACCAACCAAAGATAACATTAGGAAACACAAAAGAGGAGTGGAAAATAATGCTGAGTATATTGTAATGCTGTTACATTTTAGCATGACATGCCCTTAGCTGGGGTACTGTCTCACAGACTTATGTCTTTGGCTCAAAAAGGCACCCAGCCTTTTTATAGCCCTAGAGTGCAGCTAATGAGACCTAGGTGACCTGGCTAACAAAACAAATCAGGCAGTTCATTACCCACCAGTCTGACACAGCCTCTCACACTCCTCCTTTGTCTGGGGTTGGAAGGTTGCAAACTGAGACTCCCATACTATCCATTTTATCACAGCCACAAGCCTTAAAAGTTGTTTCCAGAAGACCTTAATCACAGTACATTTCAAACATTTAACTAAATACTGCTTTACATTAAGCTAAACTTGTGAATCATTTAAGTAATTTCATAACTGAAGTAGATATAATAATGGCAACATCTATATTTATCAAGTCAAATCTCTTAGTCAGAAAATCTCTGTGTTCCCTGTTGAAAAAGTGGTGAAGATCCTGTCTGTCTACCAAGCACACCTGGGAACTCAAAATCCCTCTTTCACCTCTGGATCCCACCAAAAGCCTAGAAAAATTTGTCCAAGAGTGCCACCAGAACTGCCTAACCTGATCTGGGCAGGAGCTTTTGCATTGAGCATGAGGTGCTCAAGCAGGGTGTACCCTTATCAACATCCCAAGTGAGCAAGGACGTTTCTGGAATAGGATATCCACCATACATGTTGGCAAGCTGTGTCAGGTTTTACCACGCTCATTGTAAAGAACCTCTGAAGAATAGCTAATCTAAATCGACCATCCATCCATTTAAAGCCCTTGCCTCTTGTCCTAACACAACAGGCCCTGTTAAACAATTGTCCTTGTCTTTCTTAACAGCCCTCTTCAAGTACTGGAAGGTGCTATCTGTCTCCCCAGAATCTTCTTCAGGCAGAACAACCTCAATGCTCTCAGCCTGTCCTCACAGGAGAGGTGCTCAGCCCCCCGATCATCTTTGTAGCCTCTGGACTCACTGCAACAGGACCATGTCCTTCTTATGTTGGGTACACCAGACCTCAATTCAGTGTTCCAGGTGGGGTCTCACAAGGGCAGAGCAGAATGGGAAAATCATCTCCCCCAACACTTCTCTGGGTGCAGCCCAGGACACATTTGGCTTTCCAGGCAGCAAGTGCACATTGCAAATTCATATCCAGCCTCTCACCCACCAATAGCCCCAGATTCATGTCCTTAGGACTGCCCTTGAAACATCCATCCCCCAGTCGGAATTGATACCAGGGGATCCACAAGTGTTCCAAGGTGTTCCTCCACAGGACAACCGTACTTCTTTTGATGTGCAGTAGCCCAGATCAGCTCATGCCTGGCCCTGTGCCTGGCATGGAGCCCTGCACATCTACCAGTACCACACATCTCAGCCCAGCACTCGTGTCAGGCGGGTTGTTTGCACAGCTCAATGTGGTGATAGTGATGGGAGGGTCTATGCAGCCCTGCCCACCCTGTGTGTGCCTCCTCCAGTCAAGGACACTCTGGCGCAAGCTGCGCATTCCTTGGTGCCCTGGATGAGCAGTCACCAAGTGGCCTTGGGTGACCTAAACAGGCTGGGTGCAGGCCCCAGAGAGCACCCAGGCACTGTCCCCACACCAAGCATCAGCCCCCAGTGACAGGCTGGGGGCGTTCCTGCATGGGGAAGTATCAGTGGGACATTTTTCTAACACCTCAAAGAGTGTTAAAAAGCCACCACGTGACTGCATGCCTTCCTAGTAGAATGGGACTTAACCACTCTTCATGAGCATGTGGGTTTTCCACAGCAAAACTGACATCTCTCTTCCTCCCAGCAGTGGAGCAGGAATTTTATTTCTGTTTCTAACCTTGGAAAAGGCATCAGGCCACAATCTCCCTTCACTTTGGGAGGGGGCTTATAGAAAACCCAGAACTTGCTGCCCCAGTAGCAGAGTAAACAGCACTCTGCCAAGAGCAAAAATCAGAAGCAGTTTGACAGACTCTCATTTCTACATTTGCCTCCAGGTGTGGGTGGATGAGCAGAAAGCAACGTGGTGATGTGAAGATTTTGCTTTTCTTTCCCCCCTATTAAAGTCATATTCTGTCAGCCCAATCCTCAGCTCTTGGGAAAAAAAGTCTCATTAATTTCATTTTTGGAATATAAAAGAGCAGATAATCACAAAGCAAAACTCATTAGTGAAGTTTAAAAAGGGAGCTAATTTAAGCAGCATTTACTTCTCCACTCTGCAACTCAGTTCCTAGTCGGTTCAGAATTAGGGGCAAATTAAGAAAATATTTCCAGCAGGGAAGAGGAGTTTTCAGCATACCATTAAATTTGCCTGTGGCATTCCAAACCAAAACCTTTTGCTTAATGTATACAGCTTACTGAGGGCTTATCACAGGAATCCCCATGCATGCCTGCACAAAGAATTGATATGGACCTATATACATAACTACTTAAAAATGCATGCAAGGGGGTTGTGTAGTTTTCCATTTCCTACGTCATCTAATCGGAGCTGTGACCCTCGAGGTCAAATTACTGTAGGTAGATCCAATAATAGAGTTAACCCCCGCAGATCAGGCACCAAATACCTGGCCTCTTAGCATCTGGCTCCTTCTGTGAAATTCAAAACCCAGAGCTGGGTGCTAAGCCTCCCTTCATTGAGCACATGCAGAGTTAGACCTCTCAGAAGGGCCGTCCAAGAAAGCACACGTAGAGCGGGAGCCACTTGGAGCTGGAAATGTTAATTACAGGAGCGTGGCCCAAATTCTTGTACCCTCTCCAGGGCTGTGACATCTGCCCATGTCAGATCTCCAAATAGAGCCTGACCCTGCTCCCTCCCACCAGCAGGCAGCTCTCATCAGGCTTCTGTTTTCTTTCTAAAACCCAGGCAGAATGCTCAAGCAGTGTTGGTACTTGTGCGCATGTCACACCCTGGAGCTGGTAGCAGGGTACCAGAAGGAGACACATGGGTGCATGTGATGGCTCCTCCATCACCTGGGGGACCATCTTCTGCATCCCAGCAATGCTGCTTTGCTGCAGGTGTCTTGGATGATGGGAATCGGATTTCCATAGCTTTCCCTGGAAATCCGAACCTTTATGATGACTCTGGCAGCAGGCCTTAGCGCTTTGAGTGTATATAATGAATATGGATGGAGTTTTACCACTTCACAAGGACTGACTTCCTATGGCCACCCAACCCCTGATATTAATCAAGACTGCTGCGAGCTTGCATTTACTCTTGTGGATATCAGATACACCATCCTTGCAAAGAGCACTCTACTCGTAATGCAGGTTTCACCTGCTTGAAATCAAGTGCCCTCTCTCTGAATTTTGTTGCATAGAAGAATAACATTTATTGATGATTTGGGATAATTCATCCAAATACATTGTGATGCTTTTCAATTCTCTCTTGTCAGTTGTACAATTTTCCTTTTTGATCACAACACACACACAATAACTGTGCAATAACTGTCATTGTTTTTAAACAATACATTTTATGACATATAAAAGAGTTACAGCTAACCTGTTGTAAGATCTGAGTTAAAAAGAGAAACATATTTTGTAGTGATATTTGATGTTAAACATATGTCCTTAAAACATCATTTCTTGTAAAATGTTTATTTTATCAGTGAAATTAGTTTTTGTCAACATATATTGTAATGATATATAATAATTATAATAATATTATCTCTGAATTTGAAATAAACAATAAAAGGACATGGTAGTCTTTTTTGCAAAATGTGAACTATGTGTCTATCAGAACTGATGTCCACAGACATTACTGGTAAAATACTGCTCTGAATTGTAACTCTAACATGGTGATGTTATGGTATATGGTGATACCATATTTCTGGTTTTACATTTGCTTTGAGCAGCTGCACCCAAATTCCCTACTGTGAAATCAGCTAAAGTTGATATAACAGATAATTATATTTAGGCTCAGAAGGAAAATACTGAGATTCGGATTATGTGGCAGAAAATAAGAACTCCCATTAGACTTGCATAATACAAAATAAAAGTTGACTTTTAAAGTCTTAAGGAATGGATTATTGAGACCTTTTTTTGCATCTGAAAATACCACTTAAAATTTTTAAGTATTGCTTCACTGAAAAAAATTCTGGAAAGTTAGTGATGATTTACACCCTGTAGCATTGCTATTAGCGTGTAGTTCAAGAAGTCCCACAGAAACCTCACATGCATAATTCCAGAACAATTTGCATTGAAATGGAATTTAGCAAGATACGTTCCCTGACATGTGGCAGAAGAAAGCGCACACCTCTCTACTCCATGCCACTTGCAAGTCAAGAGTCTTACTTCCCAGAGAGAGGTACTGCAACCCCTTGCTATTAAGAAGAGGGGGAAAAAGTGAAATGAACACTAGGGGCAGAATGTGAAGAAAGATATCCTTGCTCAATTTGCAATAGCAAACCCAAAATGAAAATTCTGGCAAAATCCTGAAAACTTGGGAGCACACTGAAAAGACACTGCTGGGGCATGGACACAATAACCTTTTAGGCAGAGCAACCATTTAGAGAGTGCCTCCTGCCACCAACACATGGCACTACAGCTGGGGAAAGAGATGGTGTTTCTGGGAGACAAAGGTTCTCTTTTTTCCATGAAATGGCATAAAAATGAAAATAAGTCTGTCCAAAACGAACTTATGACAATGGAGCAAATGAACCAGTTACAACCAGATACTTCAGCACCTCTTCCAGAATAGAAGAGCCACTTCTGCCATTGTTCAGTCCTTACACCACTATGAAAAATACCCAAGTTCTCTATGCTAGGCAGCTTCCTGCTAAAGTCCTATCAGTTTAATGCTGTCCACTACTCATGTCTGCTAGACTTTCCTTATCTGAAGGCCCCCTTTGACTGAAATAGAATGAAAGAAGGAAGCCAAGATACACACAGGATGTCTCTATCTGAAAAAGTAGGAGCAGGTAGATAACTTCTATCACATATCCAGGCACTGAGCCAAATTTTCAAAGCACGTAAACAAGCATAGCTTCACTGAAGCTTGTGGAATCTTGCCAGTAGAAAACTCAAATGAGTCTATCATTCTCTTTACCACTGTACCAAACTGATATCCTAGGATGAAACCTGAATTCCTTAGGCCAAAAATAAACTCTTTTTTAAAAAAAGAAAGATCACAGAAAGCAAAGCTGTTGAATTAATAAGTGTCTGAAAGAAAATCAGATACCTGAAACTGTAAGCTCTTTTTGTAACTGTGATGTAATCTGTTTAATGAATATTGCATTTACCTCCAGAAGTTTTTGACAGGATAACAGGCAATGTTTCTGTGCATGTTATTGTTACCAAAGTCACAATACTTCTTTCATGCTAGATGAAACTAAATTATTGATTCCTTAAAAATAGGGTTAAATTTCTCAGGACAATATGGCTGATTTGTTAAAATCACTCTTGTGCACTTAAGACTCACTTCAGATAAATGAGGACAGATCTTGTGTTGAAGTACATTGACCCTGCATCTTTTTTTCTAGAAAATGTAGGCTCTTGTGCAACTCAAATACTGTATGTCAAATGATTACATATACCGACAAGATTAATAAATAGCAAAGAGATAAATATATTCATAATAAAAAAGGAAAACCTGTTGCATGACTGTGAGCATACAAAGCTTATAAACAAAGGAAGAATACAAAACTTTATATATATTAAGTTTTATATATAAAATACATTACTATCATAATTTCAAATATTTGGAATTTAGGTCCAGCAGGTCATGAAACTCAGTAAGAAATTTCAATGTGAGAATTAATGATATTTAATAATTCACTGTGAATCAGGGTGGGAAAATATATTTCTGGCTATATTATTACTAGATTCTTTCAGCATTCATGAGAGCTTCCATTAAAATAAATTAAATATTTCATGTCTCAGTCTGAATAGACTTTGAAGAATCGCAGTGGCTAAACTGAAATATATTTTATGTTAGGTAAGATTTTGGGTTGTCCAGGGCCTAGAATGCTGAACACACCTCATCACCTATTCCATACTCATTATATATTGTTGTCCCTGTTTTAAATATAATAACTTAACTTAAAACAGAGCAAATCAGTGTGGGAAAACACAAATCAACTTGTAATGAACTTAAATGACTTTTTTTCATCTACAAGAATACTGTCTGAGCAGCATTCATTAGCATCCCTTTCATCTATCTGATATCTGCCTGTTGAAGGTGCAGAAATAGATGCCTGATGGTCTAGCTCACCAAGTCTCCCAACAACTTCCATTCTGGCACAGGGAAGTTTATATGAGCAAAGGCCTCATGTGTCTTTAGGTTTTGAGTTAAATTTCCAATACCTGGCAGAGTGGACTGTGCAATTTTGAGAAAATTTTCATGTTTTGTAGTCCTCTTACAGTACATTATTTTTATTGTTTTCATGGTAGCAAATTTAACACTTTGTGATAATTTGTGAAATTAATGACACTTTAATTTACACCTCTCCAATCTCCTCAGTACAAAATAATGATCACACTCAGGCATAAAGTACAGGAATTTTCTGACTCTCCCTCCAAGTCAGTTTATAAAAGTTCTTTTTCTATTAACATTTTTCACAGAAAAAAAAATATTTTCTACTGAATAAAGATTTATACTGCAGTTTCCTGGAATAATCTTCAAAAAGGAAAAGGTATTTCCTCCCTCGCAAATGCCCTCACTCCGTGCATACACAACAGCGTGCTCTGGATAGGATGAAGAAAAATTAGAGAGGATATGATTACTTTACTAGAGAAAGTCTACTCTCCTCCTGCACCAACAAGATATTATAGGTCAAGTCAAGTAAGGTCAAGTGAGTTCTTGTCATATCCAAGAACCCTGATTTATTCTGTCAGCTGTTCACTGTCATGCAGCACGATGGGTTGAGTGTCAATACTGAGATAGTGCAAAGTGACTGGACAGGTTGATTTAGACTCGGGTGGCTTATGTTCATTTGCAACACACAGTGAGCCCTGCTGGGTGATTATGGACATCATGGGGAGTGTGGGATGAGCAGTGTATTAGTACAGATAATTTATGTGTGGGGCTTGCTTTGCCTTTAAGAGCACAGCCCCAGGGATGGGGAAGTCCCATGGGTTCCTCTAAGTTCTGCTATATCCTAACAGATGAGGAAACACTAAGGAAGTAAATGAGGAAGAGCTGGTGCAGTCAAACCTGCCACTTCTCCTCTCAGCAAGCACACCCAAGATCAGGCAGCAAAACAGCAATACAGCTAGAATCCAAAGCCATGAGTTCCTGTTTGCCAGTTCGGTAGGGTGTCTTACTTCCTAGCTCATCGAGGCTGCATTTCTGAGAAGTTCAGCATTTCCATTCGAAAAGCAGACTGTATATGTAGACTGTAGTTGTGGTGTTATGCAAATGAATGATGGCATCAAACCTGCAACTTTTTTTTTAATACTTTAATTGGTAGATTTTCATTTTTTGCAATACTATTAGAGATTAGGCATATTTGTTTATACTGATCTTTTTCACTCCTTCTTTATAAATACATATTTTCTGTGGGCAGAATGTAAAGCAGAACAGTTGCTGAAATGGATCTGATGATTATTGGAACATCCTGAACTTCCTTTAAATCACTAGTTTTTGATTTTATGGGTGTAAGTTTCAACAGTGCAGGAGTCTAGGGCATCTCTTCGAGTGGCAGCTGCAGTCATTCATCAGATATGGAGTCAGAGGTACCACAGTTAAATGCAATAGTTGTATCACTGTCCAAAATTTCGATTTGTTATAGCATATGAGTACAGGATGTAGACACTTATGTATACATAATGCATTTTTGTGCATTAGATTATGCAAAAACAGTATTTTATACAGAGTTCTTCAATAAATGTGGTCACACTACATTATAAAATACCTATAAGCTAGATTATGTAGAAATCAGGTTATGAAAAAACCTTATCTATTGTGGGCAGAGCTACACCTCAGGTGAATTAATTGCAAAACTTCATTGACACCTGTCTATGCAACATTCCTCAGTGTGAAAATGTTATGAAGCAGGGTTTAAACTACAGCAGTATGAAACAATCAACTTCTGTCAGTCACATGACACACCTTTTTTGTAATGACTCTGGTCTAGAGCAATCCATAGCCTGTTATGTTCCCACTTCCCACAGTGAATGGCTTTTGCACCAAACTCTTCAATGACAAAGTCTACAGTTCTGCGTGGCCTTTCGTGGGAGCCGTGACAAACCATGGGGCTGGGCTGATGCTTTGATAAACACACGGAAAAAGCATCTGTTCTGTGGACTAAGGGGAAGAGAGAGGACATTAAAATAACAGGAAACAGTATGAAAAATTACTTTTCCTTCTAGATTTTGATACCATTGGAGCCAAAGGAGCTGAATATTGTCAGGTAAAGCAGATAGGACTCCACAGTTGTGCTATGTCTTTGGAGCCCTCCAAGTATTTCCACTAATTCCACTAATTTCTCTTCAAAGAACTCAATTTCATTTTGAATTTCTGGTTTGGGAAAGAATTTCCAATTTCCATTTCTATTCACTTCCTGAAATGTCCCACAATTCATTCTTTTCTGATATCAAACCCATGAAATAACCATGGAAATCCCTGTTTTCAGACCTGCTTTCATTGGTTAGGATTCTAAACTACAGATCACTCAGGCATACACATAACTTCAAGTGAGTAATCCCAGCACTTTGGGCTACACCACTGAAGTGAGTGGGAGTCTTGCCATTGAATTTTATAGGAGCATTATCGGACTGTAAGTGCTTTGCTGGTTCAAGGCCAATATTTTCTCAGACTTTAGAGGAAGCCAGATTGGGTCCAAACTCTACACAGCTTCTCCTAGAAAGACAAAAATAAAAACAAATGATACTAAGCAACAGGAATGCACATAGCATAGAGGAAAGGAGCATTGAACACAAGACAAGCCGAGGAAGCATTTCTCATTGAGAGAGTGGTGGTAGGTTGTTTGGTTCACAATATCCTTCCCTCCCAGTTCTGTAGACAGAGAGTTATCCATTTAGCAAACAAGCATCTATCTGACTGAGATCCAAAGAGCCTGCCACAGAGCCAGGGATGTACCTTACTCCAGCAGAAGAGTATGCTGCACTGGTCAGAGAACAGGCTGTGCAAAATACTGCGTGCACTGATCATCTGTTTCACACACCTATGGCAGCAGTGAGCAGCACAGGCACCAGCTACAGGCAGAGCCCACAACTGCAGCCTCCAGCAGAACAAGAATGGCCCTTTTGCTCCTTCAGTCTGTACCTGCAGGTCTGAGAGGAAGAGGGGCAGCCACTGCCCTGTGGTGGGTCTCTCTCCTCACAGCACCTTGACATCACTGCCACAGCAACCCAAACCACAGTCCAGAAACATCCACATCTGACACTGGCAGGAACAGCCTTTCTGAAGCAGCAGCAGCCAAGCCCTGAGCTAGTCATGCTCTAACACCTCTACAACATCATTTCAGGGAAGTCACCGGTTCCTTATTACAGCACTGTAATATTTGGCTTAATACAGCTCTGTTCAAACTCTGTTGGTGCTATGACACTTCCTTCACATTAAGAAATTCTTCCTGTATTAGGAATTGTGTAGACACGTGTTTTGTCCAATATTTTTATCATTTGGGTGCACTTGGAGATTGAGATACTATGTGGATGACCCACTGTATGTTTTAGTGTGGCATCCACCACATGGACACATAACCACGGCCAGTGATCACGTGGCTTCTCTAAACCAGCTGAATCCTGCAAGAACACAGTCTCTCAGGTTGAACACTTGAATTTGGAACAAAGTACCTTGGCAGAGGAGGTTTGTTCTAGGAATAAGGGGCTTTTTCTCCTCTTGTGGCTGCATTAGACAATGCATCCTTAAGCAAAACTAGCAGATAAGCCCTTTGGTTCTGATTCTGTTACTCCTTTAAGAATAATTCAGGTTCTGATTCTGTTATTCTTTTAAGATTAATTCAGTGACATGTGCTGTTACTCCCATTGAAGTCAGTGTGATTGTTTTTGTGGGTAAGATTTATTCTTCTAAAGCCACAAAACCTAGACTCTTGGTTTTCTGCTATATTTTCTTCAGTGGGAGAACATTTATTTACTCCTCTCATTCCATTCAACCACACAATTTGTCAGCTCTTTCAGGCATGTGTATCTTTTTATGAAATAGAAACCAACTACCAAATGCTCTGTTGTTTCAAGCCAACTGAAATCTATGCTGTCCAGAGCACACGAACAACTCAGCTCCATTAAAGGCACATACCTTGAATTGCTAACCAGCTCTGGTTAGACCAGAGCATTTTAAATGACAATGTCATATGCAACTTGTGAGTGAGTAAAAAGCTATGCCACTGTGATGTCTCTTGAAATAAGTGCTACTGTTTTCCCTAGGCACTTCATGACCTTGTGTGTTGATCTCAGTCCGTTTTCCAGGACTGTAAATAAGAGCACTTGGGAAAGCTTTTCTGTTCACACATTTGTAGTTATGAGGGAGAACTCCTGAATGGAAGCATGGCATCCATCAAGCAAGCACAGCAGGTGGCACAGGACAGACTGCATTAGGCAGATCCTACAACTGGGACTTTGACAGAATTTTATTATGGCAACAACTGAATATATATTTATCAAAAAAATTAAATAGAAAAAAGTCATTCCCTTGCACAGTAGTAAGCTGGAAAGCTTCCAGTTGGCAGTTTTACTGTTGGCAACACAAAGAAGTCACTTGCTGGGGTCACCAAACTTCTGGGGTTTGCAGGAATCTGCAATTACTTTTATCATATTATATCATATATGTTATTTTATCATTATTATAAGGAACTTTGTTTGGGTTCCTATATACTCGCAGGAGAACTTGGTCAAAATAGTTAATCTTCATTCGTAGTATTGCAAATGTTATAAAAGTTACTTTTTCCCCTTTTTCAGTTTCACAGGTGGTGATACTTTTTTATGCTTTCTTTCTATTGGTCTCTATTTGTATTATTCTGTTCAGGGCTATCCAAACTGAATGATTAAGCAGCAAGTAAAACTGCCAACTGGCTTTTATATTGCCCATCCTAGAATGCATAGGAAAAACATAGCCAGCAAAGCATCTGGGGTGCTGGTATGAACTAGCTCTAACCCTAAAGTCAGAAAAGAAGCCTCAGGAAACTTGGGAAACCACAGCCATTCTACCACTTTCACACAAGGAAAAGAAAACCCCAAGATGGAAAATGACATCTGCAGGATAACATATGTGCTAAACATGCTGCCAAAACAAGGAAGTACTAAGTCCTCAACACCTGTACTTACCAAAAACACTAATGCAATTATAGTGAGTGCCTCACTAGTCTCCCATTTCCTGGAATCACCGTTAGTAATTTCAGACACATAGAAAAGAGGAAAAAATAGAAGCAGAAATAACTAAGTGGGAGACAGCCATGGTTATTGGCAGGTTCTGCTGCTTCCTTCCTGTAATCTTTATAGATTACATCACATCACCTGCGCATTGTTCTCTCTGTGTTGAACCATAGACACATACCTGCACTTGCAAGACGCTGGCACAACCTGGCAGCCTGGCAGCTCCCACCCAAAATTTGAGAGGACAAATGAAAGATGGGCCCATTTCAGTGGCCCCTATTTCCATCTGCAATAATCTATTACTAGATTTTCTAACAAATACCTTCTATTTTTATCATGTTGGTGCTTGCACTTAAAGACAGGTGCCTGAAGGAAACCACAAAGACAACCACTGTTGTCTTTCAAATTCCTCCTTAAAATTTACTTTGCTAGTGATGTTAACCAAGAGCTTACAACAGCAAAGTTCTGAGATTGTGGCTTAGCCCCCTCTTCAGTCTTCAGGTGCAGCCAGATTTTCTCTCCTGTACTTTTACACTACGTCCTTAAACGAGAAGAGCTTACTCTGATGATCAGTAGAACTGAGAAATGAGGATAGCTCTTTCTTTCACAATATCCATTTCCCTTCACACAATATTTAAGGGTTTAATTAAACAGATTGTAGACTGTCAATGGCTTTTATGATCTCAGAAAGCTCCCTGACTACAAGAGCCCTTACAAAAGGGAGGAAACTTCTCATACAGGAATAAAAGGAATAAGACTGAAAACTCACAGCTTTTTGACCTACTAAACAGAATACCAAAAAGTGGACACACTAAACTATCAGGTTTTCATATAACAAAAAGTTCATTTGATTTAATGCAAGATGGCTATTCCTTCTTATATAAAAAAAAACATCAGAGGTTTTACCAGTAATTACTCATTCCCTGAAACTGAACAAGAGAACCTGTGCCAGGAGGAGGAGGAGAAATTACAGAGATAAGCCAGAGAAAGTCTTGAAAAAACACAAAGGAAGTGCTAAAGAAAGAGTTTTCAAAAGGATCCTTACACACTTCCCTGTAAACATCTTCCTCTTTGTTGAAGTCCTTACCAGCTAAAAACTGATCCCAACCCTGCAGTACAGCAAGGAAAGATGATGAAGAATTATAAGACAAAAATTGTAGTGAAGAGAACACAGAACTTAAAGTAGGAGTCAGTCTAAATAGAAACCTTTTTCCTCTGAGTTTCTAGTCTGATAGGATTAAAATTTTATCATGCCATGGCATTACTAAGAGCACTTGGGAAATTACTAACACTTGAGAAATGTGCCATTTTATGCCATACTTAGCAACAGGGCAGGAAGAAGGAGACTGCCAGTAACAACACTGAAGAAAGGACGTGCCTTTTCTCAAAACATCTGGTGTTCAGAGTTTGTTTAGGACCCCCAGCCAAAGTCAGTTGTGGCACTGAGGTCTTGTCCATCAATGCCATTAGGTTTCTGATCTCTTTGGCGAGGAGAGACTGACAGTCATTTTTAATCCCTACTGAAGACATGTTTTCCTATGCAGCCCTTTGAGCTCAAACCCTGAGCCAGACCTTTCTATAGCAACAAAGCACAGTAGGAGTCATGCCTTCTGGAAGCTTGGAAGGGCAGGAAGAGAGATATGCCAGTGTCTCTCTATTTATACCTTTAAAGCCTATGAGGAGACTGGCGGGGCATGAGGACCATGGCCAGCTAGGAATTCCTTGCAGAGCTAGTATTGCTAGCAACTCTGGACCTAGATTTCTCTGTCTAAGCTAACTGCTACTCTGTGGAAATTACAACTTGTGTGTTTTGCCAATATTTTAAGATATACGGGAAGCTAAGGGTTCATGTGTTTTGTTAATCGATACAGACCACATGGCATTTTCAATGGCTTAGTTAAGCAACACAAAATAATCCAATAATTGTGCAGTTTAAAAAATTCCACTGTTCCAGCCTGAAACTACCGGAAACCCGTGGAAGAGGCTACTAAAACTGCCCACAGAAATGGATAACTAAAGGATGACCAGCTGTGTGCAATAAAGGCATGTATTTTATACTAGCACAACCAATTTATTGTACAAGGGAAAATATTTATTTGATCTAGATCTGCAGAACATCTGATAAATATTTCTTAGTACATCAAGTTTTTCCCAAATGAGTCGATGTTAAGTGTTATTAATGTGCATAAATACCATTTAAAAAATCAGATTTGTTTCTGGAAGCCAAGAAGGGAAAAAAAAAACAAAAACCAAGAACAATCTTTTCTAAAGAGAACAATAAACTGTTTAAAGCATGGCTCAAGATCCAAGAAAATGAAAGTATATTTAATGACAAGGCAAATCTGCTAGCATTTTATTGAGATAAAGCAAAACTTGCTTCTATACCTTCCAAAAATGTGAATATCTGTTAGGTAGATCACTAGAAACACTTAAAAGTGGTTTTAATTTTACTCTTAGGGCATTTCTTAATTTTTCCCGTGGAAAAATATATCCTTTCAGATTCTGAGATACTGTCAGCAGATTATTTAATTTATATTTCTCTTCTTTAATGCAGCCCAAAGCATTCAAACCTAATTTTGCAATGTCCCATTCCTGGGAGCTTGACTCAAAGAGTTCTGCAGCACCTCAGAACCACTGTATCTCCACACCTCAAAACAGCCTTGGAGCTGCACCCATCCCTTCATCCTAGTCTGCACTCTGGAGAAAGGCAGGGCAGGGAAAGGTTAAGTCAAACCTGGGTTTACATCTCTGTATTGACAAATTTTGGAGAACCTTGAGTTAAACCCTCAACTGAAATGTATTTCTGATTATTTATTACTAACTTACATTTTTCTTTTGTGTTCTCATTTTTTAGATATTCTCTGGCAAAACCTCAGTATTTCTGAACTGCCTTTTCATTGGCAGTTCAGAAAAGTTCATTGTGTCTTTCATTTTTCAAATCTGGTTGAGGGCTGCGGAGTTTTTCCTAGGAAAAAAAAAAAAAAAAAAAAAAAAAAAAAAAAAACCACCACCAAACCAAAACCAAAACACACTCTCTTTAAAGAGGACCTAGAAAAGTTGCCAATGGATAGGTATATTGGCCCCATGAGCAGCCATTATCCTCATGAACAGTTCTTGAAGTTTGGTCCTACCCATCATGTTTCACGCTCTGCCTTTAACAAGTCCTGGACTACTTGCTGTAAATGCAAGAGTAATAGCACAGCAGTAGACAGATGGAGGCATGATCTACTCCTTATGAGAGGTCTCATTCCAGTCCATAATTGTTAGCAGAAATAATAAATATGAAGCTATTTATTACAGAATGTAGCATTTTGTCAACCTAAATCTTTTTCTTTCTTTTCTTTCTCCTGCCTCATCTTAATTAGTACCTGGCCTTTACCATCTGCTGAAGAGAGATATGAAGCAAACACCAGATTATCTTCACAAGTATCTGATACAGCTAACTGCTTCATGTCAGAATTGTCTAAAATGCTTTTCTCTGAAAGAAATGGGAAATCACAGCTCTCATTTTTCAGTACCCGTTCCAAGGCAATGGTTTCCAAACTGTTTTGGACCTTGCCTCACTGTTAACTCTCAGCATTACTTACACGCCATCAATTGCCATTACTGTCAAACATTCAGCCTAACTCCCAGGAGAGCATGGCTCAGCCCTCACAGGCCACCAGTTGGGACAACCTCCCACAAACCTGCTAAGAAACAGGTTTACCTGCACAGGCCACAGCCAGAATCAAGCCTCCCCTCACCACTTAAGAGGAAGATTTGAGGCACAAGAAAATTTCTATCTACCCTTAAGTCCCAAATGAGGACAAGGAATAAATTACACCCCAGTGTTCAGGTGAGCTCAATGCTACTTTCTCTTTTCATGCTGAAAGATTAATGACAAAATGCTTTTGTTTCTGAAGAGCACAGTACAGAAACCGAAGAATCACAAAATCATCAAGGTTGGAAAAGCCCTATAATATTATCAAGTGAACCATTAGCCTATCAGTGCCAGGTCCACCACTAAACTGTCCCCCAGCAAGACATTTTTTGAACACGTCCAGGAATGGCGATTCCACTGGCCTGTTCCAATGTTGTCCACCCTTTCAGTAAAGAAATTTCTCCTAACATCCAATCTAAACCTCCCCTAGGATAACTTGAGACAATTTTCTCTTGGCTTGCCCCTTGTTATCTGGAAGGAGAGACCGACCCCCACCTCACTACACCCTCCTTTCAGGGAATTGTCAAGTGATAAGGTGTCCCCTGACCCTCCTTTCCTCCAGGCTAAACACCCTCAGGTCCCTCAGCTGCTCCTCACCAGACTTGGTCTCCAGACCCTTCCCAGCTCCATTGCCCTTCTTGGGATTCACTCCAGCCCCTCAGTGTCCTTCTTGCAGTGAGGGCCCAGAACTGGACAAGGCTCAAGGTGTGGCCTCACTGGTGCCCAGTACAGAGGGATAATCACTGCCCTGGTCCTGCTGGCCACACTCTTGTTGATACAAGCCAGGTGCCATTGGCTTTCTTGACCACCTGGGCACATGGTAGCTCATGCTAAACCACCATCACCCAGCACTCCCAGGTTCTTTTCCCACAGGCTGTTTTCCAACTGCTCTGCCCCAAGTCTTTAGCATTGCACGGAGTTGTGACATTAAGAAGCAAAATCTGAAAAATTGGAAAGCCTCTGGTAGGAGGAGTCTACCAAGACAGCCAACACAAGGGTTGAGGTGCATGGCAGGCACATAAAGGGTTACATATTTATATACTTTTCTCATATTTCCTTGCATGCTTGCAAAGCTCATGCAGCACGTGTACTTAACCAGAAGGAAGTTTCTAAAGGTGCTGGTTTCTCCCAGACACCCAGCCACTTCGATGAAGTATCATCCCCATCACAGAACTGGACCTAACTAGCTCTGTGAGGCTGTCCCACTGCTTTACACTCTCCCTTGTAGGACTGCTCCTTCCCTTCATGAGCCAGTGCCAGCAGCTCCAAGGAGCTAAACAAGGCATTTGATTCCCTTGATTCAGCAACCATGAATTTCCCCAAACACCTGGACCTGACCCTCTTGCCACTGAAGTCCAGGGTTTTGTGTTTGAATTCCACGAAAACAACATTGAAGTCTGCTCAAGAGTCTCAAACTCTCCTGACTGGACTGGTGGAAAGATGAAGGGTTTGCATTATGTGCCTGCTTTATGGCTAAAACTCGAAATTTTGTTTCTACCAAGCTTTCCCTAACAGATCAACATCAAATCTTGAAAATTATGTATATGCTCAAAGAGAGGAGACACAGGGAGTTTCTTTACAGCTGACTGATTGAGGATTTTAACTTTCTGGCCTACAGTCAACAGAGCATTTACCCGTCCTTGTGAAGCTGTAAGTGTGTCATCAGGATACCACATGCTTTGATAATTACTCTAGTGGGTATTAAAGTTAATCCTGGGTTGTATAGATCACTTACAAAACACAATAACTGAACCAGAAATCCTAATGTGAGACAGTAATGAAATCAACATCTCAAAGTGCCAGCACGTCTCTGACACGTCCGGCGTAAACTGGAACCCAAAATTCCTGCCTGTAGCAGCCAGTCAGGAATCCAACTGTTCTGTGATTATGAAATCTGAGGCATGGCAGAGAAGCTTATGTCAGATCTACTGCGTACCCATAAGCGTTAAACCAAGACTTGTGAATATAACCCATGCCTTTCCAGGATTGTGAGAAGGGTCATGAGCAACTGGTAAAATTTCAGACTGAAATAGCTAATGCATCATTCAGTGGAGTCAGCTCCTCTTCCTTTAAAGACCAGACACCCATCCTAGATGCTCTGATCCTACTCAGTTATATTCCCAGCATGAAATCTCCTCTTCTGCAGAAAGCCTAGAAAAAAAACATTTTAGGCTTTCTGAAATTTTTCTCAAGGAAGACAAAGCTAAAGCCACCTCTACAAGGATGGTGGAGAGGAAATTACATCCATCCTTCTCACCCTACTGCTCTCCTTTGCTATATCCTGCAGCAGCTGACACATTATTTTGTTCTCACTCACGACTTCTTACTATATTTTCCCTGTACTACTGGTAAAAGTCCCAAGTGAACTAAATAATGGTTCTCATCTTAGTCCTCAGTCAATTTAGTCCTCAGTGAACTTAATAATAATAGCAAACAGCATGTCCCTTTAACACCTCCCTTGGATCCGTATTTTCTCTGTTTTCCCTACATCTTTGTTTGATACTGCATTGGATACTATACTCAGTACAGAAGCTGGACTCTAACACTGTGTAACAGAAGGCACCAAGTACCAATACTAAATATGACCACCTACTGTCACCACAGCTGTCTAGTGCTTGGACAACACTGGCTTAGAAGTGAAGAACTGTAATAACCAGGTAACAATGCTGGAAGGTAGTTTTATTCATCCTGAGTCATCTGCGGACATGTAATTATCATCTTTGGTTAAAGATTTCCAAGCAGCTGCCTCTGCTGTGCTGGATTCACCATGTGCTCTGAAAACAGGATTCAGTAATAATCCTTTCTGTATCCCTGGTTAAGCGCAAGAGCCTTCCCTCAATTTCAGATGAAAACTTCAGCTTTTGAGTGACAAACAATCTGAAGCCCAAAGTAGCACAAGATGTCTGGAGGATATCAGTTCTGTCTTTGTTTAAATTGCCTCAAATCAGCCCCAAAGTCTTGACCACTGTCTTCGAGGCATTATTTTTGCCTAAGTCCATGAAATATAAAAGGCTACGAGTTAAGGGTGGGTAGGAAAAATTTCCTCAAAGACCAGGAGTAAAATACTGTGTACCTCAATACTCCCTACTCCACATATATGGCTCTTTCTCTGGTCTTATTCTCCCCATAATTAAACACAAAGAAATACACAGACCTTAAAAAAATACATCTCCTTGCTAAAATAAGATATTTTACAGGGAGAGTGTCTCTTCAAGCAAAGAATAAAGAAAACATAACAGAATCTGAGTTCAGACAAATTATGAAACTCATTGGGTAGCACAAGATGGAGCAGAGTTCAGCTAACCATAAGCTCTCTTAGAACCACAGGAGGCAAAGTCCAAGCCCAGACTGTGGAGAAGGTGAGGATATGGAGAGGACACAGCTGTACTGGCAGTAGCTGGGGTAGCTGGAGATGCTGTGGCCTTTGGGAGCAGAAGAGGAGATGCATCATCCCCCTGGTGCAGCCTGTTCCTGTAGGAACTACTAAGGAATTACTGTTTCCACCCCAGATTAAATACAGTGGGCCCTCATGTACATCCACCCTTACCTAGCAAGGAAAAGTGGTCTATTCAGTATGCTTCCAAGAAGGTAGACCTCTGTTCTTAATATCACAAAAGAAGTGTGATTCCCAATTTCATGTATGGCTCTAAGAATTTAGAGGGCTTGGAGTTTTATTCTTCTATTTCATATGCAAACAGGGGTTGGAACAGGCTTAAAATTTTCTGTTTGGTTAAGCCTAAGAGTCTTTTAAACCCCATTCCCTGACAGTGTTATTTCCACTACCTTTAATAATTTTAATCAGGCTGATTATCCTATTCTTCAGATTTGAAGGGGAGGTAATTCTCAGTGATCTCTGAGTTTCAGTGCCACTAAGACTAAATAGTTATTAATATTAATCCAAATAAGCCCTAAAACCCAGTCAAACTAAGGTTAAAACCACAGCAAATAGACAAATTAGCAGGAACATTGGAATTAAATGGCTATTTTGGTTAGAATGTCAAACTGAGAGGACGGAAAATAAATCTTCATAAATCCTTAAACAGGAAGTTAAAAGAGGTAGTTATGTAGGTAGTTACAAATCATATGAGCAAATTTTTGCCTGCAGCAATAAAATCAAATTTCAGTTGGAAATACATCTTAGTGCTGAAGCAAATTACTGTTTATGTCTAGATCACAATCTCACGGCTAGCAAAGGCTTCCTCCCTAGATTTCTATTGCATGAAGACCAATCTATTTCCTTCTGCCTCCCCACAGAAATTGTAGACTTCAACAAGTAATCTTTGAGAGAAATGTTTAGCAGTTTGCTCTCCCAGATGTACATATATATATATATATATTTATACGTGTGTGTGTGTGTATATATATAATAGCTTAATTTCTCTGAAACTTGTCACAAAATGGAACATGAAAATTTCAGTCTGAAATTTAGCCTGTAGAAAATAAAGAGATTAACCTTGCTCCCCATGCAAGGTTTATGCAGGAATTTGTAGGCTCAGGGCAGCATCAAGCCAGTTAGCTTTATTTGCCTTCCCAAGAAAATACATTGTCCTAAATACCAGGCCTTCAGCCTAGTCTTTGGCCTCAGCTGTCCTCTCTACAGTATCTCTGCTGAAGGCTCCTGGAAATGTGAAATGTGCCTCGGATTTGGACAAGAATTGTACAATCCAGGCAGCTTCCTATAAACTGCTGAGCTAGAAGTTACCCTAAAATAGTACATATGATTACAATAAATACAGTCAAAGCAATAGAAATGAATTTGTGAAACCATTTCTGAACCCTCCTTTCTGGAACAGGTGATCAGAGCATACCTTTGCTATTACTAACACCTGGTAGAACTTCCAAAAATCCATAATCCACAATTCTCTGGGCATTCACACATCCACTTTCTCTGGGCCAGTGTCTCACCAGCCTCTCGGCAAAAGATTTCCTTCCATACCTCCACTCTAAATCTACCCTCTTTCAGTTTAAACCCATCAGACCTTGTGCTGTCACTTCGGGCCCTGATAAAAAGTCTGTCTTTCTTATATGCCTTTGGTGTTGACTGAAGAACCTTTCAGCCTGTCCACTTTTGCCCTTGCCTGTACAGCTCTTAGATTACTTTGAGGAAATGATTATTCCCCTCCTAGCTACAACTGTTCTCCTGCGTAGACAGGACTACGTATATCCCATCCCACTCACGCAGCACCCCAAAGTCATCCAAACTCTGATTCATATCCGTTCCCAGGGGCTACTTTAAAAATTCCTGGCCATGATTGCCATGGGAAGACTGTTTGCCTTCAGGCCACGAAAAAGGTTTTGTTACCCTGTGTATTTTTACATGGTATGCCTGCCTGACTTTCAGAAATAATAGCAATAATTCACTTTGGGGCTGCTTCACAGGAAAATAGTTTGGCAAAAATAAGTACCAAGTGGAAAACAGATGGTAAAATTAGTTGGCTGTTTCTCAGTCACCTATGGCTCCCTTAAAAGGTGCACATAACTGTTATGGTCATCCTTGTAGCAGTGGGAATCTGTATCAGTCCAGCATAGCCAGCTGCAGCCATATTTTCTATCACTTGTTAAATCAGAGTGCAAATTTATCTTTCTCGAGGCTAAATAGACAGTGTTCTGAGTCACCAGTGACTGGGACCTCTTTCTCCAGCTCGTTGTAAAGTGTCAAGCTGTAAAGACTCAGCAAGATTTCCTCACTTCAAATGAGCTGCTCTCCATATGCACACACTTCTACAGGCATGATCTTTAGAGGGATTTTTTTAGCAGGCCTGGAACATTATTACTGTATGCAGGTTATTTCATAGAAGTGAAATCACAATTACAAGTACAGTCACTCTTTCTCCAGCTCTTGCTCTATTTAGTTGAGTTTTGCATACAGCAGGAAGTGATTCAGAAAATAATGATTTTCTGTGGTAACAGGATCTGGAAAAGCATCAATGAAATTACACCACATCAATGAATGCTCACTTACAACCTCCCCAAAGCAGATGCAGGCAAAGGCAAAGCACTCTGCTATGGAGGAGTTCCTGGCACAGGACTTCACTGGAAAGCAGTAGCATTGATCCCACAGTCTGAAGCCATCTACTCTGCACAATTTTTGTTTTACTCTCTTAATTTTGTGAGGGATAAAGGATACCCAGCCATCCTCTCAGTAAGCCAGGGAGAGGCTCTTGCTTAGCCTTGCAAGAAGGATAAAGCTTTCTTGCACGAGAAACACTGCTTTACTTATGTCCTTCAGCATAAATTAAAAGAAAAATGTTATGCAAATACATCCTTCACTACCACAGATATAACCAAAATATAACTCACTATTGGAAGATATAATTTTAGGTCTTGTGCTCAGCATATATTAGAACATACAGTTCTGCATATTTTATAATTTTCTTGATTCACAGATGAGTAGCAAACTCCAGAAATGTTATTTTTAGGGAGAAGAGAAGCAAACACACAATTTCACACTGATCCGTAGAAGACAAAAAAACATTCATGGCTTTTTCAGTAATTATCAAAGTATTACATCTGCTCTAAGTCCACAGTTAAGAGCTCAGGGACAGAACTGCAGTTACCAGTGACTTCCCAGTAACTGAGGTGACTTCCACTGCTTATGCAGGGAGAAGGACTTACACTTCTTTGCATTTAGATACAAGGAAGGAAGGCAGGATGCAGGCTCTAGCAGTTCTTTGTATTCATCCAGTCCTAAGATCTGACACAACAGCCAGCAGCTAGAGCAGATGAGATAAAAAAATCTTCAAGAGTGTCACATGGGCAAGCCCTGGGTGTCCAGACAAGCATACCAAGAGAAAATTACTTTTTCAGCTCATACAGGTCTTATGTCTGTCTTTGCTTCCCAAGCTACTCTTGGCTGCAATCTTAAAGAATTTGCTTATGTCACTGTAGATTTTCATGGAGTTGTCTTTTTTCCTCACAGCTCATTTTTTTCATTAGCCTTGTTCATTATCTAACATCTGTCTCTTCTTTTTCTTCCTGATCTGGCTGATGTGGTTATTACTAGAAAACTTCTTCATTCCATAACAGGAATTTGAACAATTGTCCGCATTATTTACTTTGGGAATTCCAGTAGTCCAAAAATAAAAGGATCAGATTCTGATACTGGCTAAGCTTATGTAAGCCTGGAATAGCTCCACCGATTTGAGGAGAATTTGCCTGGATTTACATTGGTATGAGTAAGATCAAAATCTGGCCCAGAGTTTCTATTTCTTCAGTCACATTAGAATTCAACGGTCAGACAACCCTGGATGCTAATAGTTTGACTAAAACTGGAGACAGGGTTTTTCACAGAGGCTGGCACTTTATGGTCCTTTCCAGCTATGGAACATCAGCTGTCTCTCCCAGGAAACTACTGTTGATTGAAGAAATTTAAACCTCCAGCCTAAATTCCAATTCATAAGTTAAAACTGCTACCAAAGTGTTGCTAATAATTTTTTTACAATTTAAAAATCAGCAGGCTACTACTGCTTTGGGCTCCAAATCTCTTTTGTAACAGCTATACACTGGCTGTAAGTTTTGCAGAATCCTCTTCTTTGAGGACCACTTGCAAACACCTAACGGGTGTTTATATCCCAAGGGGTATAAACTGGCTTTGCTGTAAATAAGAATTGGGCACTTTACATGTAGCATTTCTTTTGCTGTTTATTGTCAGCAATTCTCTGCAGCACGTTGATTTCATCTTCTGGATGAGCTGCATGCAGTTATTTGGCTTCTGCTATTGAGACTTTTGTCCTCTGTTGACTCTGCCTGTCTCAGGGCACGCTACTCTGGCAGTGGCACCAGGGTGTGCATCACCAGCCTTGCCTTGTGGTTCCTCATCACACACAATTTCCCTCAGGGCAGCAGCAATTTTCCTGCAGTGCTGGCCATGGACATCAAGGGCTTTCACACTGTGGGGTCACTATCCATAGCAGATGCTAACACTGCACAATTGAATGCCACTGAAGCCACTGGAGCACCACTGTAGGTCAGCAGAGTTTGGGTAGCAGCTCATTCATCCCATTGCATTATGTAAGGCATGGTGGCTGCCCATTATTGTTGCACAGGGTGATAGTCTCTGTAAGAAAATTATTTTTCTCCTTTCTGATTTACTCAAAGCACTTTGAAATCAGGGGAAAACCAATGACACCCTTCAATTTTTATTTTAGCTGACTGGCATATCCATCTTCAGAGTTTAAATCAAGAAACTTACTGTAGCTGAAACTATCTAAACCAAGATCCATCAACAGGGTAATATCATTTTTAGCTTGCTGCCTGGGGGCACATAACTGACATTTTGTCTATATAAAGTATTGGCATTCCTCATATGTCAGAGTTTAAACCACAGAAAGAATCTTCTGGCAGATTCTAACAGAAGTTCCCAGAGGCAGCTGAAACAGTCTATTATCTGTGCGTGCCTGTGTTGACTAAAAGTTACACATGGGCTGCACTCCACTATCCAGCAAGCAAGACACAATGCCAGCCTTATCCCTGCAGCATTTCAGAACAGGAGCATCAGGGCTGCTTTCCCACATCCATCACAGGAAGAGCTGCCCTCTGCCAAGCCCAGCAGGAGCTGCACAGGGAGTGCCCCACAGCCTCACCACAGCTCTGGGAGCTCATCACACTGCTCCAGCCCCTTGACAAAATGAATTAGGATTGCATGGAGACGGGAGAACACCGTGACAGGTCACCTACCAAATTATTTTAAAATGTTAGGGACTAATGAAGGGTAGAAAGTCCATGAAGCAGCTTGTGCTGGAAGTACAAAGAGGTATGTTCCTAACATCTAACACTTGAATATTTTTCATTCAAAGATAGCCCAAGGCCTAGGAGGAGTGGAATTTTTCATCTATACTGGTTTGTTAGGGCTGCTTGAATGAGCTCTTTTCAGACTTTAGTGCTTGTTTTTCAAATCCTCACTTTCTTACTTGTAAAGCTAGGATGCAAATAATAAAAGCTGTGCTCTGCTCTCACCAGAGAGAGCAGTGTTTATCCTTGCATTAGTTTTTTTTAGAAAGAGCTTAAATGTCTGTTTGCACTAGTAAGTTCTGTGATTTTAATTACGAGAAAACTACTCAATGTAATGGCTCATTTTGGCTCTTCCTTTCAGAACCCCATGGGATGAAAATGAGCAGAAAGGCTTAATTAAACAGACACTTTCTCCCCAAGACAAAACAGCAACATTTTAGAGCAAATAGATCTGTGTTATTAAGACCAGAGTTTCATTAAGGTTTTTTGTGTACAACATATTAAGTCATACCAGAGCTCTAGCTACTGTTCTTCTGACTTTAAAAACAAAAAAACAAAACAATCCTACAGTTGCCCTGGTTTTAATTTAGATACATAATAGATTTTATTTTTATTTTCAGTGAGGTTTATTGCCAAGAAAGATTTGCCATCACTCAGACCCTGGCTCATGGTCACAATCAGCCCCTGCAGGTAAAGCAGTTAAGCATGTGGAAAGCTTAGCCATATTCCATGGGAGAAGAATAATGCTTATTGGTGCTTTGCTCCACTTTTTCAATATTCACCAGATTTATGGTTCTTAGTAGATACCTTGTTTCAAGTTTTACACAAAATTGGCACTGAGAAATTTCTATTTTACCTGCCAGTTTTTCCATATTCGGATCAAACACCACAGAAGAGCATGGTAACTTTTCTATAGGTGTATATCCTCACATGCAATAAAACACTTAGTTATGATGCACAGCATTTTACCCATTGTTCAAAACTATGGTTCTGTTTCTGCCTGTTCCAGTATTACATAGCTGCTGCCCTTCCTCCGCAAACATTAAGTTCATCTTGAGGGTAGGCTCAAGTGGTTGACCTATAACAAAGTAAACACATGTAGCTCAATCAGATGAGCTCAACGCATGCTTGTGTGAGGTTGCTTGACAGTCTGAGGCCTGTGAAACAAAATGTGTAGCTGCAGCAGTGCAAGCTGCTCCAGAGGGGAATAGTTTACATGAAGGCAAAAGCAGAATTTAGATTAATATCCTCTGGTACAGTGATGTTGCAACCTTGTCCAGGATCACTCACCTCACAGAGCTTTGTTTCACAGCCCCCAGGGTGGTGAAAACCACACTGCCTGCTCACTTGAGCACTCCTGCCTTGCCCATCTTCCTCTTTAGGAATTCTCCTGTTATTTTCTGCTCTAGCCAAGTTCTCAGCACAAAGGCTGGGGACATAAGAGTGGGAAGAATTAGAAGCTCTAGAAGCGGTCCACAGCATCAGCCCTTACTCCCACACTAACAGAGACAACATCTCCCAGAGTCTAGTAGGAAACATTCAAGTGTAGTTATACTTTTCCCTCCAAAGTCATTGACTCAGCAGCAAAACCACAAATATAAAAAGCTGTATTAGAATGGATCCACAAGCCACACTAACATTTCTGTGGCTAGGCTGGAAATCCCCTGCCCAATCCAGCTTGGCCCTGTGCTACAGTCTCCCCTCACACCCATTCCAGCTATATCACCCACGTGCTCCTTCTCAGCCATTACCCTTCTCCCCCTTCCAGACAACCCACTCCAGGTCTGGCTTTCCTAATGCCAAGGGGACTTGGAAATACAATGACCATGGTATTTACAGCCATAGTACTGTTCTCTCCGCTTGTTTGTCCTCTCCTTTTTCCCTCTCTACCTTTATTCACCTGCAGCATCTGTGCCACATTGCAAAACTCAGCATACTTTTTGGTATGAAAGTAAAAAAAAAAAAAAAATTGTGCACACACCATGAGACAGTTTGGAGAGACAAAATTGAAATTGCACCTGCATTTAATTAAGAGACAAATTTTCAAGCATCAGTTTTGCCTGCCATGTGTAGGAAACCAAGCACACAAGTCTGTCTGCAAGGCAGCACCATGTCTAAACACATCAAGCTTCAGATGCAGATAAGACTTTACTCCAAGATAGTTGCAAATGAAAGTGGAAATCTCTCACTACAAAACTAACTCAAATTTTTATATGGCATAAATGATCATCTTAGACTTAAAATTTGGTCACAGTAATTCAACATCCTATATACTGAGTGATGACTGTACCTCTGGTAAAGTTGAAAAGGAAAAGGTCAGTAACTTGTATGAAATAATTACTCCCTGCATGCAGAAAGCAGCTGTTCTCAGCATCTAGAGTCAATACGTGTCACTGGTTATCTGCAGAAGGGTTCTTTATGTATATGGAGTTGATCAAAATGCAGATGTGAACACTGTTCATATCTAAATGGATCTTCTTTTTACTTTTAATTTCTCCTTTCCTTCAAGAATTTTTAGTCACAATGTAAAATTATTATGGTATTATGATTGCTGGTGGTATAATATTTCAAACCCACCAGAAGTTAGGATTTTTTGCTCAAAAAATCTAAGCTAATGCATTTTTGAAACAGAGCTTTTCTGGTAGGAAAGCTTGGTCTGAACCAAGGGCTAATGACCACAGCCAATAATAAGGAGCTCCAGTTTCTCTAGCACACTTTCCAGGGCCAGCTTTCAAGGTCTGACTGGTAACTCCCAAAAGTGAATGAGTTCTCCCTTCAAACACACAAAAAGTATTGTTAAGTTAAATACATATGTGTCTACATACAAGTAGACAATATCCTAACAGCAGCTATGTTGTCTAGCTCATCTCCTTCCTGTCTTCGTACAGTAAGAGATGTCCCAGGATGTGAACTCCAGTGCTCATCCTGCACGGGAACAGAGAGTCCTGCCTCCCACAGCAGTGGGGCATAGCAGTCTCCCTCATGCCCTTCAGGTGGTGTTTATTCCTGCTGTCAACAGCAGCAGTGGCATGCTGACACTGTTACCAAAACTGTTTTGACTTGCTGCAGAAGGAATAAACAAACTCACTGGATTGGGAACTACACCTCTCAACAAAATCCTGCAACTCCTATGGCATGACCAGGCTCCTATTGCACTCCTCTGTGTTTTAGAGGGGGACACGTGTGTGAGTATGTGCACTATTCTGGGACTTAAGTTCAGAACATTCAGCAATTCACATTGTCACTGGAAATGTAACTGTTGAACTTCTAGCTTGGAATCAATTGAGAGTTAAAGGTCAGTTTGCATCAGGTTTTCTATTTAATGAGTAAAACTTATGCGCTCAAAAATATGCCTCATCCAAATGAATTTATTTAGTCCAGCAGGTTTATTTCAGAGCAGAGATGCTTTGAAAGCAATAAGCATGATAATTACTGTCCTATCATAAGGAAAACAAAACCCAAGTGCTGTCCTGAGAGGTTTTCAGTATTTTATCACCTTCACAAAAGTCAAACATTCTTTTAAAGGAATTGCCTTAAAAATAGAAAAGCTATTTTAATCAAACTCCTGGATTGCATTATCTTGTCACCTGCACCCAGTAATGGAACACTTTTTTCCTTTAATAGATATTTTTTCTTAAAACGTCCTGATCACAAATGACCTTTGGGTGTTTTAAGTAAAATACAACAGAACAACTTAGTCCTGCACCTCTTCAGGTCAGCGGGAAAACTGCCACCCCTTGCAGCACAGAGCATCTCAGCCTGTGAGATGCACAAGTTCTACCCTGCAAAACCATTTCACCACCCCCCCTGCCCAAACAGAGTCCATGGACAAGGGGGGCTCTCAGTCCCTCTGAGGATCAGGGCCAAGAGATGCTTTCCAAATGATCCACAATAGAATATCTCGGCATGCAGCAGCCAGCTGACAGATGAGAGTCCTGTGGGAAAAAAGCTTTCAGTTCTGATTTACAGAGTGAAAGGGCAGCAGTATCTCTGGCATCTTTGGGCAGGGACTTTCAGGGATGAAGTAGCAGCTGCCCAGCCTGCATAAATTTATGAACGGGTGAGACAAGCAGGCTACTATCTGCTGGCCCTTTGGAGAATAGAAGGTGTGACCAGATTGCACAGAGAGAGAAAGAGCTCAGGTTCAAACCTTGAAAGGCTGCATAGAGTCTGTGGAAAGCAAATTACCTCAAAGGAAATACTGAAACCAAATATATGCAAAGATGTAGAGTGGTATTCAGCAGTGACTGGTGGAACCCTGGGAGCATGTGTGAAACAAATTACCGTAATTTTTTTCTGTGCAGTAAACCAGCATGAGAGGCATTACAGTCAAAAGTGTTTATAAGCAAACTGTTTGTCAGGGAAAGGTGCACAGGCAAAACAGCTTTTTATTAACTCACATCAGTCCAAAGAATATCTCCACTAAGAAGTGTAAAGGTACTTTCTGTCAATAGCTATGAAAACCCTTTAATTTTGTTTGAAAGTTTATTTTTCCTGCTTTGATATTTACCTTTTACCGTGACATTTTTGTACAAAATGCACTACTACTTAAATCTCCTAATGAAATAGTTAAGAGATGCAACAACTTGCAAAAATTACCAAATACTGAATATAATTTAAAAACCTCTAATCAAAGAATTTACTATTGTTGCGTAAGGAAGACAATTTAGCCAGTTCAATTTATTACAAGATAATCAGACAAGACAAATACACAGTCAAGTGTTTCAAATGAAAGAGCTGCAGGTCCAGGAAACACAGTGCTGACATTTCTGAAAAGGTTAAAATTAGAGCTCATCCCAGGAAAAAACGATGAC
The DNA here is from genome assembly GCA_017589585.1 of Phylloscopus whistleri. NCBI lineage: Eukaryota > Metazoa > Chordata > Aves > Passeriformes > Phylloscopidae > Phylloscopus > Phylloscopus whistleri. Next base: position 810,559 of record JADMLD010000110.1, on the reverse strand, counting down.
TCAAAAATTCACTCTCCTCCTGCAACTGTGCTTCTCTGGTAAAGATCCTTAAGAAGTAGCACCAAAGAGAGGAGATGGGCAGAAGAGTACAGATTCCCAAGCAATTGCTGGAAGTGTAATCAAGAGTAAGTTTCTAGATCTTCTAGTCCCTGATACAGCATAGAGGAAGAATAAGAATTTTAAACCAAAGCAGCTTATGAATACCATCTAGTACCACATCAAAACACAAAATTTTCCTGGGGAAAGCATGAAGAGATGTAAGAGCAGAAGCCCAGAAGACACACAATAACCTGAAGTGTAACCCACAAAGGAGAACCTGAAAGGCATCAGGGGGATGAAGGGGCCCAGGTGAGCAAGGATTGTCAATCAAGAGGCTAAAAGATTTTCCACATTCAGGGCAGCAAAAAAATTACATTCCCAACCTGGGGGAGGTCCTAGACCACAGAGAAATAAATATAACTCACAACAAATAGAAGCCAGCTCCTCTGAACACTGTCCCAGGCTCCTTGTGCTGTCAGTCTAAACTGAGTCACTAGCGACTTCAATTTTCTGCATTTCAGGGGCTTAATGACAGACTTTTTCTCTATGTAGAAGTCTAGGATTAGGTGTCTTCCCAAGTAAAATACCAGGAATACAGTTGCTTACCATGTTTTACACTAGGGTTTAATATTATCATTAATGACAAGATGACAGTAAAAACTTGCCTATTAACCGAATTTTCAGATGATTTCCAGAAACTAATCAGCCATTTCAGACAAATCATTATCTTTGCAGTCACTCTCCCTCTTCACAGATTGCAAGTCAAAGAGAAACTCTTGCATGGAGGACTGCTAAAACTGTGTGTGCCAAGATAACTCTAAATCTTGTAGGAAAACAGATATAGCTGTGATGAAGCCAAGGGGGTGAACTGCTCCCATGTGTTTCTCATTTCCTAGTCAGCACAATCTGCAGTAGAAACACAGAGAGCAGACAGAAAAATGCAGTTTGTTTCAGCTTTGGTGCTTGCACGGGCAGTTATTGGGAGTGCAGCTGTTGAAAGATGAAGGCATTTCTCTTCCCTTTGCCTGTCAGACAGGTGATGACATCGCACGGAACCTTACCTGAGAGATTGCACACTCGTAACACCACTATTAGCATTTGTCTTCTCAGGTGTCATCAGCTTTGCAATAATTCATTAAACTTGGTGATCATTAAATACTTTCTGATGTGCTCAGAGCCTTTGCCCTTGCATTTTCCCATGCACCTGTGCTGCCTTTCCCCTGGAGCCAGGGAACAAGCCAAGATCCGCGTTTCTCCTTAGGCTACATCTTCTTCTGTGAGAAGCTGCCTGCAAATTTTCTGCCAAGAAAACCTGGCAGAACTGAAACCAGAAGAAGCACAACTAAGTCTCTCTAACCTTAGTACTGCAGGGAACTATGGAGGAAGGAACATCTGTCAATGTGCTGCATATGTGTGTGCAGTGTAGGCACAGAGCAAGGGCTGGACAAGAGGAGCATTCATCCCAGGGCACTGCTCAGAGGCAAAAACTTAGGCCAGAAACACCTCAGAAATTAGGTTGACACGTTATTCCCAGCAGTGGAAGTTTTGAGGAGGGAGAGAAGGGCTTTCTGAACCATAGGGCACAGAGAGTCAAGAGTGTGTGTGTTTCTGTAGGGATTCAAGTGTTTACAGCAGCCAGCCCAGAATGCAGAACCAATGCTTTTTTTTCACAAAAAGAAGCCTGTGAGGACTCTTCCAATGTCTTATCCAAGCATGGGAAAACAGGTCTTCTCTATCCTGCTTTCATCCAAGCCTGTTTAGCAGAGATGGCTCTTTAATGAGACTGGTCACCTCTAGTTTCCTCTAACACCAGTGATGACACACAAATCTGGGGCTCATCTCTTAGGTAGGCCAGAATGCCCTCTGGAGAGGCTGTACCCACCGTGAAAAGGCATCTGGCAAACTGGTTTCTCATACTTGGCCACCTAAACTCCCTAACAAAAATTAGGTGGAAGGGGATTAACTCACAATACCTCTTCTAACATCTTTCACTGGGAATTTCCCAAAAGAAAGCAACATGAAAGTGGTAAGAGGGTTCAAGAGGACCAGTGTTAAGCATCTGTGTGTATTTATCCTAATTCCATTCCTCTGGTATCTCTCTCCCTCGCAGAAAAGGAAAAAAAAAAACCAAACACCACCACACAACCACAGAAGAAAATTCATTAGTATCTGTAGCCACCTTGCTACAAGGTGGGTAATGTGTTAAGGACTACTGGAATTTCCATAAAGGAACAGAGATAAAATTATGTGTTCAGGAGATTCAGTTCTTTGAGTTTGGGGCTTCTTTTTTGTTCTTTTTTGTTTTGGAGGAAGATGCAAATGCCATAGATTTAGCTTTTCTTTTTATTTGAGAAGTGAGGGGAGGGGGACAGTGGGGGTGTTGGGGATTTGATTTTTGCTTAAATTAGTGCTTTGTCTTATATTGCCAGCACAGAGGTAAGTGCTGGAGCTGTGAACAGAGAGGACCAGTGCCTGGTGCCTGCACTCTCCATTCCCATAATCCGAGGAACACATGCCCCCAGCAACACCCCTGCTAGCACCCAGGCACAAACCCTTCATATCTCTGACAAGGACATCATTGAAGACTAAAGACCAGCAGAGGAGCGGACAGCAGGTTTTAAGCACAGAAGAAAGCCTGAAAACCTGAGAGGTGAGAAGTGGATGGAAGGGTCACTTAGAGTGAGTGGCAGGGGCTGCTTGCAGCACATGGAGAGAGTGAAACAGGGAAAGTTGCAGTATGGAAAAGTGAGAGCTGCTGTGGCCATCCTGAAACAGTCAAGTGTCAAGGAGCATTGAAAGAGCAAAACATCACTGAAATTCTGACAAGATACTGGGACCAGAATTGGACTTGTGTCCTGGGTTGTCAGAAAGAGAATGCTCCTTTATTTCAGGAACAGATGGTTTGGTATCCTGGGATTGTTTCTGAAATAAGGATTCTGTTGATGTTTTGGGATAAATTGCTTGATATCAAAACCTACCTTGATTAAATCTTCCCCAGATTTTCCTCATATGTTGTAGTGTTCTGACACATGACCCCCATTCCTATAGCAAAAGGTGATTCTGAGTTGTTTTTGTTTTTGTTTTTGTTTTTCCTGAACAAACCAAGCAAGTTCAAGTTTGGCTTTAAAAATGCTAAGAAAAGAAATTAATTGATCTGAACAAACAGCCTTTAACAGCTCCCGTCACAGTATCACATGTTCTCCCTGAGGAGACCCGCCAGTTTTTCCCCAGCTCCTTTCTAAAGGTCCTAGAAGAAAAATACAAGGGGAAACATAATTAAGGAAAGCTGTGGGGAAATTACCCTTTTACTAATTTCCAGAAAAATTAATTCCTTGGGATCTGACCTAATAATTACATAATCTTTATTCCTGCACAAGAGTGAATTTTTTCTTACACAAATAAAGGATTTATCGTTATTTCCGTTTCTCATTTCCATTCCCCTAAGCAAACCATAAGTTCTAAAAAGCCTGATACAGCCTCTCAGAGAGAACAGGTGAGATATTTTATGGAAAGAGTGATGTTGGAGGAGAATCTGAAAAGAGAGGAATGGGAAGTAAGGGGTTGATTTACTAAAGGCAATAATAATTTTTCACAGGAAATAGCTTTTGCACAAACTGGAGCAGCAAACTCATCCAGCAGCACCACACTGAGTCTGGAAGCAACTGGTCACTCAGAAAATTGTCACAATGAAGTCAATGAAGTATTGCTAGAGTAAGAAGAGTAGACAGAGTTCCCACTAATGATTTTGTATTAACTTCTATGGGAGAAGATACTTTGAAACCTTTGAAGGAAATTTACCAACAGTTATCCACAAAGCCTTGTAGCATCCCACCATCCCAAGACAAACAATATAATTTTGGGTTTTGTTGCAAATTTTAACATTTCTCTCACTGGTTTTTGAATTGATCATATCTTTCTGGTAAAAATGGCTAATCATACTTGGGTTTCTTTCACAGCTTCCCTCATTTTCCACCACTATCCACCTTCCATTCCTCCTTCCATCATTACTCACCTCTACATTTCTCTGTTTCAGTTTGCTGATTGGTACTGTCTATTCTTTTCTTTTCCCCTGCACAAAAGCTGTGAAAATAGAACTTCATGCTGAGAGACATACAAAGATTCAGGAACCAATTCTGCAAGAAGCTTCCAGATATCTAAGTATGCTAGCCATCCTTGGCTCAAAGTCAGTGTTTCACTTCAATGCTGAACTGAGATCCTAAACCTGTCTTTGGACAAACTTCTTCGAAGATCACACACACATCGTTGCACTTCTGAGCCTTACTAACTATGGAGACCTTGGAGGTGTAGGCAAGATCATGGTACAGTTCCCCCACATTTTTCCTTGCTAAGGGAGAGAGAGGTTTATGCACAATTCACACAGAGATTTTGTAAAAAACAAGCCAAGAGTGCTCCTACCGAGTGATTTTAAAAGTAGCCTGGTATAAATAAAATGCGTCAGTTTGCATTTTCATCCCAGACTATAGCCCCAAGCTTTAAGAACTTTTTTTGCTAGCTGCTGAAGATTTTCATATGGGTAAATTCACAGCTCTATAAATTATTGTTATGTTTATTTTGCCTGGGAGCTCTTTTCTCAGAATTTGTAACAAGACATAAGTTTTCTGCTCTGTTAAAGTCTAATCATAAATGTATCTTTCTGAACACAGAAACCAAATAAATGTTTCTAGTTTCAATAGTAGTGAAGTTTTTCCAATGTAAGCCAGCATGTTGAAGCAATACAAGCTAGTAGCCAGCACACAATATAACTTTTATTTTAAAAAAAACCCAACAACAAACAAACAAAAATCCCCCACCCAACCAAACACTGCCATAACTCCATATTTGCAAGGAGAAGAAAAAGTATCAGCTAATTGTCTCTACATGGTGATTTACACATAAGCAAGAAACTGGAGATTTATAGCCCAGTTGTTCTCATAACCAACCCCAGTGACAATGTGTCTCCGCTCATCCTAACAGAAACATCTGCCTAACCACCAGAGCTATGGATAACCACTGCTATCTGACATTCCAGTGGTTTACAAGGACAGCACACTTACAGCTGCCAATCTGCCACAAGCAAACATCTAAATACTCTGCTGAACGCATCACAGTCATTCAGATTACTCAGACGTTCCCTCCTATCCTTAGTAACAGGCTAACATGGATCTTGATCCAAAAGAATCAAGCTGCTGCTCCTTATCTCATAAAATTTGATGAGGTTTGGTGTATGGCTTTTTGAGGCATTTTTTAACGGCTTTTCCTGGCAGAAATTACAAACTAATGAATACTTCTAAAACACCTTCCTTGTGCCTTATGCCAACACTTGACAGCAGAACTCAAATTCAGAAATACAGAAAAAACCCTTGGGAGGAAGAATCCAAACAGTAAAGCTCATCACTCCTGCAAAGTGTCGCTGCTGGTTTCAGCTCTCCCTCTGCATGGCTTGCTCCTCTTGGCTTCTCTCAGCACAGATTAGTGACCTTCAACCCTGACAAATATGTTGCCCTCATGCTTTTATGATCTCATAATCTCTCAGAAGGTGCCACATTCTGAGATTAAATTCACCAGAATCCCAGTGGCAGCATAATACAGATGCAGCTGTGATTAAAGCAAATTAAAACAGTAGCAGCATGTGACAGCTGTTACAATTACTGTTAATTAGCAAGTTTTAAACCCTCTCTTATCAGGCTCTGCTTCAAAGTATGCGACTAGAATAGGTCATGAGTTCATGATTCCTTAGTCCTTTGAATGACTTTCTGCTAGAGAATTACTACATGAAGGGCTTGACCAGAAAAGCTTTGCATGATCTGTTGGTATTTCCCTGGAAAATGTCTCGTAAAGAATAAAGGCACTTCAGCTATGGGGCGAATCTGGGCACAGGACACTGCCCAGATGGGCTCTTAAACACAACTTGCTTACAGTGTTCCCCACAGCATGTTAAATTTCACCTATAAATATACTAGTTAAACAATCCACGTAGGTATCTACAATAAAGTCGTGCAAATATCTTAAAGAGAAGGTTGTTCTTAAGCCCTATTTGCCACATCTCACACCAATTTTAGAAACATGGTATCTTCTCCCCTTTTCCCACCACAGCAAGAAGAGAGCCCCTGCTTAGGATTTGTTTCTATTGCCCTGGGAGGTCTGCCTGAACCACGTGCAGACATGCTGGCTGCACCTATCCCAGGAAAATAAACACTGCAGGGATGCTGCCAGGCCCAACCATTGATGATATCAGCCTGGTACAACAGCCACTGGCATGCTGGGACCCATGCTGTCCCAGGAAACATCATCCCACATGGGTGCACAAGTCCACAGGGGCCAGGAGCCACACCCTGCAGCCACCCTCTCTGGCAGGAGTGAGAAGGATGTAGCCAAAAGGCAGCAGTTAGCCCCCAGGCTAGAGAACAGACCTTGGCACTGGCTCACAGCAATTCTAATAAACACAGCAATTAGGGATAGCTTTAACTCTATTGCTTGAGCAGGTTATCTGGGCTCCAGCAAAAGGTGGGCACCTCGTAGACCCCAAAAAGCCTGCTCTACCCAAGCGGCTGCCACATTTTGACTCTAATTGTTACCTAAATCAGTTTCAACCCTTGTCCACCAGTTAAGTCACAATAATACACATCCCATGGGATGCAGGAATGGAAGATCCAGTGTCGGATGTCAATGCAGACCAGAACAGCCACCCATGTCCCCAGAATGAAGAATTCACTACAAACCTTAATCATCTTAAATAAAAAAAGGGAATGAATGCTCAAAGCGCCTTCAGGCAGGGGCTGAATGCTGCAGGGATCTCCTGCAGGCCTAGGGATGACCAAGGGCATTTGACATCACACAGGAGCAGGCAGCTGTGGCCCAAAACACAGCTGCTTCCCCAGGCATGCACTCGCTTGGTGCATATTCCTGGTACTCAGGTGACTTCCAAGGATACTTGCTTCAACAACAGCATGGTCTCCTCTGTTATTAATACCAAAGAAACCACCACTCACTGCCTGAGCAGTCATGCTGTGACTAGGAAATCATGTTTCATCTTTCAAAAGAAACTGAGAAATTACAGTTTGGAGCGCTTGACATCTTAAGAGATCTATACATCATGCTGACACATATAAACAAAAAATGAGACCATACTGCATAATGTCAAGCAGATTTTTAGCTTGTTTTAAAAGAGGCAACCTTTACAATGTAAAGACACGTTTTATTTAGGTCTGAATGGGTCATTTTTCTCTTCCAGTATTTTGGTGGGTTTTTTTTCCTGACAGCAGACATTCTTTTTTTTTTTTTTTTTTTTTTACCAAAAAGAGTTTTATCTCAAGCAGCTCCGAAACTTTCATGATCTGTATAGAAAAATATAATCGATTCTGAAGTTTTTGTAGCTTTTGTTAGCTTTTAATAGAACTATGGAAATCTTTCAGCAGCTACTTTACTTTCCATCAAGAAAGAGTGCACAAGGCTCTCAGTAACCCTCCTTACCAAGAGACTTGTGCTGGCAGCTCAGGGAGAGGCAGGTACATTATTTTGTGATTAAGAACTAGCAGGTTTGTTCTCCATTTATTTCAACTATCCTATTAGTGCAGCTAAGACATCTGCCTAACATTTCCTTTCACTCTGGTTCACGTGAGCTAAATAACACATAAGCTAAAAAATGGGCTTTCAGCAGCTTTTAATAGCAAGGAAAAATAAACTCCAGCAGTATTATAGATGGAGAATCTCTGTCTTGGCTTCATTACCTTCTGTTATTTAAAGAAAATTAGTGGCTTTGCACTGACTAAACCCATGCAAAAGAATAATGTGTTGAGCTCATTTTGTCCAATAGGTGCAGTAAAGTTTTAGTTAATGATCTTTCACTTAAAACACTAGGACTCTGTGTCACCATAAATGGTGTAACCAAGGCATTCACATCAGCATGCCTAAGTCCCCAGCCTTTAATGGAGGCACCATGTTCTAGCCGTTCCTCTGCTCTGCTCGAGGTGGAAGGCAGAAATAACTTCCTGTGCACACAGCACTTGGTGCACACAGCACATGCATCCATCGCCCCTCTCACAACTACACAGAAATAATTTTGTGGCAGAGGCAGCACAACCTGAACAGTATCGTTGAGCCAAACCAAGCACTGCTTCTTGTAACGCCTTCTCCTGTCCCCTTCTGGTGTGCACACATACATAAACAGATGCATTTATCAGATGCCTGTGTCTTTATTGCACAGATACCATATACCCTGTTTCTTTTCAACAGATTGTTCTGTCATTGTCCCATTTGTTGCCTGGAAAGAGGCTGTACTTCAGGAACTTTTATTCCAGGTGCCTATCATTAGATTGTCTGTACTAAAAAAAGTTAAGATTACTCTTAAGTGAACATTTACTTTTATGTATAATACTGTTTAACATTTATAAAGTAGATAACTTTGGGGAATATTTTATTCTCCTGTACTTAGACGAAATCTCTTCCATGCAAATTATTCTTTCTTCAAATGGCACAGTTAGGAAAAAAATACCCTGAATTGAAAAAAAAAATCTAATAATAAAGTAATTCTTTCAGACATTATTTCTGAGTCACAAATCTGTTGCTCCTGCAGAGACAGGGACATGGTCTCAAGAAAGGCTGACCATTTCATCATAAATGCCTCATATAGTGGATGATAGTTGTGAAATTTCCCCTCCATGGAAAAGCCATGCTGCCCAAAGGGCTTCACAAGAAATTTCATGTTTGTCTCTCTGTCTTGTCATCCAGTGGAAATTTAGAAGATGCCTTCTGCAGAAATATTTGTCCTGGCAGCCCATCCAGATGACATTCAGCACACCTCTCCAAATTTCCAATAAACATCTCAAAAACCTTCTCTGGAGGTCACAGGGGTTGATTCTCATTCCCGTTCTATCTAGCAAGCTGTGACCTCCTCTACCGTGCTACAGCCCCTGGCCTGGGATCTCCTTCACAACTAAGAGCTTGGAGGGTTATGTACATTTCAGACTGATGGAGAGTAAACAAGTGCTGGTGGGCACTCACTTGGCTCTGGAGTCCACATGCACGGTGCCCACCCTGCATCCTAACCAAACGGTGCAGAGAGGGTGCAAGCGGTGCGGGATGGGCCATGCACAAAGCCTAGGACACGCAGCAGGAGCTGGTCCCACTTGCCTCCTGCATCCTCTCCCTGGAGGGCCTGGGACTTAAACGGGGGAGTGAGAAGAGGGAGAGGGAAGGTCACATACAGCAGACGAGGCGGCGCAGGCGATCGGGCAGAGTCGGGAATAGGCAGCACACGGTGCCGCTGGCGGTGGCAGCGTCCGGACGGGGCTCGCCGCCCCTTTCCCCCCTTTCTCCGCCCTGCCGGATCACCCCCGCCCGGGATTGCAGCTCTGACCGCCGTGCCCGCATCAGGCAGCCGTGCCCGCGGGGTCCGGGACGGGCAGCGGTCACCGGAGGGGCTGTGGAGGCTGCGAGGTACGAGGGAGCGATAGGAGCCGGTGGTGCGCGCACGTGTGAATGCAGAGCCGTAACACACACATACGCACTGCTGGGCGGAGGGCGTACGAAACAAACCCGCAGCCAGGTGTCACCTTTGGGGGCGGCCCGGCCCGGCCATGCCCAGCGCGGGTCCCTCCGTCCCGCAGCTCCGGCGCTCGGCGCTGGGCCGGCGTGGGGGCGCCGGGACCGACCTGCTCTCCTGGGGGTTTCGCTGCTCCATCCCACACCCGAGTGCCTTCCCCCCACAAAAATAAAACATCCAGAAGGAAAGACTATTTTAAAAGAGAAGCCGCGCTAGGCGGAGGGAGCGGTCTCCAGACCGCCCGCACAAACCCTGCGCTGCCCAGCCGCCCGCCCGGGCTGCGCCGCGCTAATTCCGCAGCACCGGAGACATGAGGATCTCATACCTCCGGACAACTGCGTGAGTCATAAATACACGGCACAGGGCTGAAAGTCGACACTGTTTACAGCGACTTTGCCGCGGCCTTCGGCGAGTCAATCCGCCGCCCCCCGCGCAGAGGCCGGGCTGCGCGGAGGTTCCGCGCCCCGCACCGAGGCTTCCGCGGGGCACTCGCGGCGGCGGCGGCGGCGGCGGCACCTGTGGCCGGCGAGGGGCGAGGAGGGGGGGTGGCCTGCCCGCCGCCGCCGGCCGTCGGTCGGTCCGTCAGTCCGTCCGTCCGCGGGAGCGCGGCGAGCGGCGCTGGGGAGGGACGCGGTGTTGGGTTACCCCGGACCGGCCCCGCCGCCGCCGCGGGGCCAGCGGGTGCCGCGGGGCTGCGCCGGCGGCCGCGCAGCCCACGGTATGTCGGGCCGGTGACTTCAGCCGGGAGATATTTGGAGGCTCCGCGGGGTCCGGTGCGGGGGGCCAGCGTGTGTTTGGGTCTGAAAGCGAATCAGCGGAGGGCGCGTCACTGCCAAAGGGCCCTATAAATCCATCTGCGGCGCCGAGTCGCCCTGGCAAAGCCCCCGCGTCCGCACGTCCGGCTCCGCGCTCGCTCCGTCCGCGGGTGCGGCGCCCCCCGCGCCTGGCCCGGCTCCGCGCCCTCAGCCCGGCGCGCCCAGGCCCAGCCCGAGCGGGCGCTCCCGACACCGGCCCAGCTTTCCGCCGCGCTCCCGCTTGGATCTAAGCTTTCGCCGCGACGGGACCCCGCTCTGGAGGAGGAAGCCTCGCTGCTGCTGCTGCTGCTACCGGCTCTACAAATCCTAGTGCCGGCCTCTGATTCTCACAGCAGGCTGAGGGCAGGGGGGTGGTTTGATTTTTATTTTTTTAGTCGTTTTCCCCTTCCTTCCTCCGCCGGGGTGGGGTTTTTTCTTGGTTTACTTTTTTTTTTTTTTTTTTCTTTCGTGATTTTTTTTTCCTTTTTTTTTTTTTTCTTTTTCTTTTTCTCCCGCCGTGGTGTGCGTGTCCGAGCGGTGCGTGGCTGCCGGCAGTGCTGGACCAGCTGGCGTTACAGGAGCGCTGATGTCTTCATCTGACCCTCCGCAGTTGTTGATGGAGTGTCTTTCTCAGATTTCCAGGCAGGGTCCCAAGCGCAGCACCCAGCGCCAGCTCCGGCTGCCAGGCGGCGCTCCCCGCGGCTCGGGCCGCTCCCGGCGCTGCTGAGCGCGGCTCCCAGGCCGGGGCGGGCAGAGACCCCCGCGCCGCCGCTCCTGCCGCGGGCACAGCACCTGCGGCGGGGGAGGCCGCCGGGGACTGCGCTGCCGGCTGCCCGCTGCCTCCATCCAGACCTGCGACCTTAAACCCCCTCCTCCATACGTGTCCCCCTTCCCCCCTCCTTTGAGCAAAGAGGGTGCCGGCAGTCGGACCCCGACCTGCCCACATGAATCGGCCGGGCGGCCGGTCGACTCCACGGCGTTGATGTCCATCTCGGGTCCGACGAGACCAGCTCAGAGGTGAGGACGAGGACGGGTGCGCGGTGGGGAGGGCGGGGCGGGCCGGCGCTGCCTCCGGGGCACCCCGCAGCTCCCCGACCACGACGAGGTGCGAAGGCAGCGGAGAAAGCGCGCACCGAGCGGCAGCCGCGCCCTAAGAGCCCCGCCACTGGACCGGGACCTCCGCGGTTCCCCCGCGGCGGGACTGCTCCTCCCGGGCCGGACGCTGCCCTGTGCCGCCGCCCGGGCCGAGCCGAACCGGGTTGGGGGCAGCTGCTGCCCCGGGGAGGCGTGCGGAGGGCAGCGGGTACGTGCCGTGGCAGACTTCTGGCAGGGCGGCCGGGAAACGAGAAGAAACGAAAAAGGGACAAGGGAAGTGGAGAAGGGAAGGGAAAAGAAAGAGGATTGGTGAAAAAAAAAAAAAAAAAAAAAAAAAGAGAGAGAGAATGAAAGACTAGGGGAGAAGAAGACTACAAGGAGTGAGAAATAAATGAGAAGGAATGGGAAAAGAAGAGGAAAATTAAAGGGAGATGGAAACAAAGAGGAAAGGAAAAATGAAAGTGGAAGGAGAAAAGGGAAGGGAAAAGGAAATCTTGAAATAAGGGGGAAGGGAAATGGGAAGAAAAGCGGAAGACAATAGGGAAAGGGGAAAGAATGGGAAAGAATACAAGGAAAAAAGATGACAAGTGAAGACGAAAGGAAAAAGAAAAGGAGAGAAAAATTTAAGAGGAAAGAGAGGGCTGGATAGGGGAAGGGAAATGGTGGAGGGAAGAAGAAAGAGGAAAGAGGGAAAGAGGTGAGGGAAGGCAAAGAGAGGGAAAGGGAAAGGTTTGCTTGTAGCACATCAAGTCTGCACAGACCAGCATCCCAGATCAGCCCAGTCCTCCCCAGTTCAGCCTGAGAACAAGTGCCCTGGTGCTGCCCAGGTGCTTGACAAGCACAAGGTGACCTGCCTGCTAGCGAGCACAGAGACATGGTCACACTCCCATATCCTTAGAAACAGACTTCTGGTGCCTGCATGCCTGCCTTCCCCAATGCAGCTTTCTCAGGCAGAGAGGGGCTGGAGCCCATCCTGTGCCTGCCTCTCTGCCACACCACTCACTCGCTGGGGAGAGCCCGCCTCACCCGCTCTGGCTGCACGGGGAGCAGCAGCATCCACTGTCTTCAGGCCTGGCCTGGGTGCACCAGTGTGATCTGGGGTGCAAGGCTGCTTAGCTCTGTCTCCGGGCTGGCAGGGCCGGGGCAGGGCTGGGGCACGGCTGGACTGGGGGAACATAGCAGCTGGGAGCTAACCCTGCCTCTCCTTTCTGCCAGGGGCCCGTGTTGGAAGGAGATCTAAGATGAAGTTATGGGATGTTGTGGCTGTCTGCGTGGTGCTGCTCAACACGGTCTCTACCTTGCCCCTGCCCACCGGTAAGACGCCTCCCAAGGGGTCCCCTTCAGTGGTAGAGGGACCTGAAGATGATCTCTCCCCCATCAGCCTGCTGCCTCCCTATGCTGTGCACAGTGACTGTAAGAAACATTCCCCTTTGTAGCAACTGCTGTCTGTCTTGCTAAACCTGCTTCCCTTTGCTCAGGTGTCAGGATGAGGAAAGGATCCCCCCACTTTGTGCCCCTATTTCTCCACAGGCAGTGTCATTTGCTTTGGTCTTGCTCGAGCAGCTCCAAACCTAGAAATTCTCCAAAGCTTGGGGTAGACAACTGCACCTGCCCACTGCAGCCCTGCCTTCCTGGCAGTCTTAGGATCCCTCTGGTTGAAAAACATGGGGAGGTGGGAAAGTTTGTTGTATGCAGAGGAACCGAGAGGAGGATCTGGTTCACACCCCTCACAGCACAGGCACTGAAACTCCTTCCTCACTGCCTCAGCCTCCTCTCACTGCTCAGACCTGCCAATTCAATTATTCTCTGCCTGTAGTGGGCGCAAGTCCTGATGGAGGTTTGGCTCCGTGATGGGAGGCACTGTACACATCCTGGAGTACTGCTGAGCTTCATTAAATCCTTCTTGGATTCTGATCTCGAAATTAGTGTGTCCACATGGAAATTTACAGAAGAGTAGCTGTGGCAGGGTTAGGAGCTTGATGCAGAGCAATTCATATGAACTAGCTCACAGCACGATGGTTTACAATCCAAATGACAGATAATAATGCCTTGCTAATAACAGGTCCTGTACCTACAATAGCAGGTACAGGATTTTCACAGTGGTATGTGAATGTTATGTTAACTCCAGTGGCTTTTTAAAGAGAGAGGTAATATGATTCAGTAAGAAGTGGTAGAATACTCACATGAATAGTGGAGACGTTCACTTAGCAAGGGCAGAGACACAGTTTGGAGGTTGCTTCTTTTGCCCTTGCTCATCCTCCTCTCTGTTTAGCTCATTACAGGATGCAGACAGTATCCAGTAATTGGGATTCATTTCTATCTCCTTTTCTGGAGGCATGTCCTTTCCCTGTGCCTCCACAGCTCCAGTCACACGCAGCCGCGCTCTGGTTTCTCTGGGAGCAGCCAGCTAACGCAGTGTGGAGGCACCGAGCATTTGCTGTGACTTCACTTTGACCCCTCCCAAACACCCATCTCTTCCATAAACACACGTTTATGTCCTTCCCCATTTAGTGTTCTCTCTTTCCTTTTCTTGCTCGTGTTTCCCCCCTGCTGGAATCTTGCCTAGGCTCACGCCTCCGCATGTCCCAGCCTAAGCTCCTGCTGCTCACAGACTGGCAACCCTGACATCCTTTCAGCCCCTTCACACAGGGAGATTGGCAAAAAGTGTTTCCTCACAGGGCTCCAGCCTGCCAGGATCATGGGGCTATGACACATAGTGGTCTTCTCCATGGCAAGCTATGTGGTGGATAAGTGCTGCCCTACAAAAGGCTGTGATCAGCTTTTCAGGCCACTGTGCTGTTCCCCTCTGCATCGGCTTGCTGAGGTGTTGGTGGCAAAGAAAGTATTAGGGGGAAAGCATCATTAGTCAGTTTGTACTCTCACAGAAGCTTCACAGGGTGGGAGAGCATTCGTGCTCCATCTTTCCAGAGTGACAGTACTTGTACGATGCCTGCTTTTATCTTGAAACTACCTTCGGGGAACATGGTCCCTGGTAAGCTGATTCCTCTACAGCAGCTCAAGGGGATAGGCAGCAGTAGTGATTCTCTCAGTTCCTAGTATCCAAAACTTCTCATCATTGCATCTTCTTTTTTCCTTTCCTGTGGATTGGATAAACAAGAAGCAGGAAGAAAGACAACCTGTGTTTTACCACAGCTACGGTAGTATCAATATTTTCTCTGTTTCCAGGGTACAGACATGGGCTTAGCTGTGCAGAGCTGGGTGAGAGGTTATTGCCCAGGATAGTAATTTGAGAAAGACAGTTTGATAGTTTGGTCTCAATTTTTTAACTTGTGTATCACAAACAAATAGGCCTGGCTGCAAGGGCAATGGAAGCAGAATGCTGTTCTTCACATCAGAAATTGAGGAAAACCCAGGGTGTTCCTGTGGTCCTCCTATGGCAGCAGTTAACACAACAATTGAGTCTGAAAGTTAGAAATTCACCTCTATGTTGCCAAGTCAGATGAGTCAGAGGAGACCTGCAGAAAGGTGACTGTAAGAGAGCAGTGAAGTACCCTGGTGAGCTTTTGTGCTGTTTGTAGTTGATTTAAAAGTGTGTGGTGTCTGGAGAACAGTCTGCAAACAGGCTATGAGGCTGATCCAGGCACATTGCTGCCTTCCTGCTGCAGCAGCACTTTGCTCAAGTCACCTCCATCAGTGTCTTTGACATAGTTGTTCTCTTCACTTAAAATTTGGTGGCATTCACCCTTCAGCACAGGAAAGACATGGAACCAGGTATGCAAGAGGAATCAATGTCTACACCATATAGATTTCCCTTTCCCCTTGTAGGTTTCTCTCACCATCAGAGCACAATGTGCCACAAGCATGGAGGTGTGCTTTCAGCTCTCTGGCTGTCTGCTGGTGAACCTGCCATGTATTCACAACTCTGTGGATGCTTTTGGTCAGCTGTTTTGCAGGAGACAGCTCACAAAGTGGTGAGAGCACCATCATCGCCTGTGTTGCCTCATATGCATAGTGTGTGGGTCCTGAGCAGGACTGGGTGCTGTGTGCATTCAGGGAGGTGCACTGCTGTCTCCTAAACAATCCCTTTGCAGGCTGGGTGTATCCATTTTTGCTCCAAGATCCACTGCTCTTACTCCAGAGAAGCTGAGTCTCTACCACACCACTTGCATCAGGGCTTAGTAGGATTGTGAGATGAAGTCCACTGCTAAGAGCAGGCCAAACAGCTTGCTGGAGGATAAATCTGTTTCCCAGGCCCTTGACACCTTTTTGCATTCTTGGTTGATGGGATTGCTTTCTCTGCAAAATACTCTGAAGTCACCTGATGTTACCCCATCCCTTTCAGGCTGGCTTGAAACCTTCATTCCAGGCTCCAGGCAGGGTTTTAACCTCCTGGGCTGATCAGGTGTAATGTGCTGACCTTTGCTGTTCAGGGCAGCAATTGGAGATGGCAGAGGGTGATAGCAATTGCAATCTTCTGCATTTTTAATTGGACTGGAGGCTGGAGTATCCTCCACAAATGCAATGCACTGGAGATTAATCCAGTATTTGTAGGTGTTTCGGCATCAATATTCATGGGATAGCTTATTTCACACTCAAAAAAAAAAATAGTAGAGTTTGTAACCATTTCATTGCTTCCCTTATGCTACAATCCTCTGGGGAACAACGCTATTAGCTTAAATACCAAATGCAAGTAGAACAAATATAAACCACAGTATTATAAACTAAATACTAAGTCAGCAGCCTCAGAAGCATGACAGTGCAGAGGGAGCCAAACACTTGTTTGCATTTATACACAGTCGCCAGTGAATACATCTTGTAACTGCTTGCTGTTGGATGCAGACAATCAACATGTACGTGAGGGATGGAGTGTCCTAAAATCCATGGTATGATATTTATTCTCTTGATCAAGTGAGAATTTTTACTAAGAAACTGGTGCTAAGCAGGTAGAATTAAATGAAACATCTCCCCATGGGATTTTCCCTCCAAGTAAGAGGAAAAGATAGGTTTTTGCATTATGGTGTCTGAGTTACTCTAGAGGTACTGAATGGTCATTCACTGTTGGAGCTCCTTTGGTATATACTGTGACACAACATCTTATGTGTGTGTTATGCCTCTCTTAAAAATTCTTCTTACCCCTGCTAAGGTATATTTAAGTTACTGCTTTTAGCTGCAACTTCATCAACTAATATGTAAAGTATCTAGAAAAGATAGTGGTATTGTAGGACTCTTCAGGGCAAAACCAGTATTTAATCATGCCTTCAGCCTAATGCATTTCCTGCCCTACAATATTTATTAGGCCCATTCAGTGTTGCAAACTGCAGCTCTCGTGTTTCTGCCCAGGCTCTCCTGCTCAGCACACCTATGGTGTGGTGTATGTGCTTTGGCCTGAGACACCCAGGAGCTGCAGAGATAACCTGCCCTGCACAGTAAAACCCAGTGCATCTGGGAGGTGTCAGGCACACCGAACAGGTGCCAGCCTGTGTCATCTGCTCTTTGTGTGCCCAGCACAGCCGGTGCATCCTGCCGGCATCAGGCCGAGTGGTGCCCCAGCCAGCACATCTGTGTACTAAAGTTTGTGTGCACAGGGACACCCAGGTTATCTAGGCATTCAGAAATCCCAAGCGTTCAGGTTGGTCCATTCATGGGCAAAATTCTAGAAAAAGAAGAAACCAGGCAGATGTGGTTAAATCCAGAGGCATGCAGCCCTGGAAGCAAATTCTTCTGCAGTCTCAGGTATAAATACTGAATATAATCCAATGAAGAGCACTCTGTGATTTAATGAAAAAAGTTCTGATTTGCAGGATAATAAAGTTTTATTCTCATTTTGAGTTATCCTTTGCTGAAAGTTTTAGTTCTTTGCTGCTTTTCAATTTAGGGACCTCAAAAAATTGCCACATGAAACTGTGGATGCTGTTGGATGTCTTGCAGGTGTTTATTGACAGATAACATAACTGGACATCCTTTCTTTGTTGTCTTTCATAAGCCTCTTCAGTGTATTTTAGAAATCCCTGTGTTCAGGGTTTGTAGATGAAGAGCTTCAAAACATTCCTTGAAAAGCTGAAGAATTCAGCTGTGTTAAATATTCATCAGACTGTTACTGAATTTAGTGTGAGGTGCATTGTTTGTCCACTAGCAGAAGATCCTCAGACTGATAGGTTGTAATGTCTTTGTAAATTATGCTGTTCCTGGTTAGTACTGCAAAAAGCAGTTTTAAAATAATTAAAATTCAAAGGCTTGGAGATGCCATTTGGGTCATCAAGTCCCACCCTGCCACAATTGCAGGTGTTCAGAAGTGAACATCTAGTGCAAATACTCAGCTTTCATCCCCCCCGCAACCCCCACTATCTAGAGATTGCAGCATAAAACTTGTAGTACATAGGCCAAACCCTACATAACTGCATTTGTTGTGGATTCCCATATTTCTGAACGTAGTAAGTGAGTAAGTAGAAATAAACAAGGAATACAAAATGCTGCAGCATAACCATGTTCAGGATCATCCGACATCTAAATAGGCCACTGACACATTAGTGCTGGTAGAGTGGTTAGCACTGCAGAGTGGTCATTTTTTACAAAACCAGCTCAGTTTCTGATCAAGTAATATCCTTTGGTAAAGAGAACCACAGAAAGGATTTCATTTGCTCTTGGAATTTCAATTGTGATTACAAAGAGAAGGAAGAAAATAGGATCAAAAATAATTACTTCAGACAGCTGCAAATAAAATACTAATACACAAAATATATTTTAGAATATGTTTTAAGATGAAGGACTTAAAATGATTTTGGGAGGTATTTCATGTAGCAGCATTTTTTTTAAGGAATAAAGCAACTCGTATGACCTAGCAGAAGTTTAGGCTCTATGTATTATACATCACTTAAACTGAAACCTGCAGGTACATTTCTTTGAAGTCTTTGGGACTTGTGCAAATACTTTAAAGATTATTGGACAGGAATGTTGTTCGAAATAAGCAAACATTGAAATCCATGTATTTATTTTCCTATGTTGTGGCTGGGCAGTGTTACAGCAGTATGCCAAAACTTCTCTGGTGGTCACACTTTTAGAGGCAAGCTGGTCATATCCCCTTTAAATAACAAGCTGTGTACAAACATCTGGACTATCTCTGCTTCCATCCAAAGCATACGTGATTTCTTTGGCAAAATCAGCCATTACTTGGGAAATTTCTAAAGGGAGGTAGCATCCAGTGTAGGATGGACCTTGCTCTTCTGAGCACACACCAGCTCTATCTGCCAAGTGCCAGTCCCCACTTCCCAGCATGAGCCCTTCTGCAGTGGAGTACATGTGACTGCCCTAGAGCCAGGGACTGATTATTATAATAACATTTTCAACAAGCAATATTAAAACCTTCCATATTGTTCCTTTTGTAAACACATTGAAACGCAGGCAACTGAAAGGTAACAATGAAAGATCATGTGTTATTTATAGGTCAGATCAAATCTGATAGCAGCAGAGATTGCCACAAGAGAAACATCGGCCAAGGTTTTGCCCGGACTGCTCTGCCAGTCTGTGGCCACAGGGAAGAGATTGGGTTAGGGTTCCTTTAGAGTCTCTTCTTCCTGCTTTGCTGAATGTTTTTGTTCCTTGGGGATGCTTCTAAAACCCAATGGGAGATGCAGCATAAGAGCACAGGCAGCTGATGTTATTGATTCAGGCATGCTCTTTCCCTTCAGTGAACTGTTACTAAAGAGGGGCTGAGTTACCATTGTGGGGCTTTACTGATGTCATAGGAGAGCTGGGCTGGATCACATCTACCAGGGATAGCAAATAAAATACCATCAGTATTTCCTCCATTAAAACCTGTTTCCTTGCCTGTTAGCTGGCTCCATGTGTTCTTGCTAACAGGTTGCAGGTTTTGGGTCTCGCTCATATATACTGATCTGAAGCTCGTGCAGGATTTGAAGTTCTAGCTTAACCAAATATTAGGTGTAAACCTAGGTTTTACTGGGAAGCTGGGTATTTACTCAGCATGCTTTGGATGTGGAAGGGTACCAGGTCTTAGGGAGGAGTCAACAGGTATGTGTCTTGCTCAGGTTTGGCTCCTGCTAAGTTCATGGCTTCCGGCAGAGTACTGGCACTTTTTCTGTCTTCTCCTTTTACACTCCTTATGCTGTAACTTCTTCCAAAGCAGAGATGCCCTGAGGGTGCTCACGTACCCACCACCCCATAGGATAGGCAGATGGGCTCCTGGCAGCTGCTGCAGGAGGTGCCATAAAATCTCAGGTGCAACTGCTGAAAAGCCAACTGCTCTGTGGTACTCAGAGCTGGTGATTCAAGGCTCTGTGCCAGAGGCATGATTGCATCCTCCTGTTGCTCCTCTGCTCCTTGACTGCTGGGTGAAACGTTCCTCTGGGAGTGGGCAGAGGAGGGCAGCCCACCATCAGGCAGGGGCCTGTGAACAACCTGCCTGGACGAGGTGAAGAACAAGAACCTCCCGTAAGCAGGTCAGCTGATGACTTCCTCTACTTCACACAGTTCACCTGACCTTGCTGTTTCCCCCTGCTCTCAGGGACTTCCCACACTGGCAACAGCTGTGGTGGTCCTATTGTCTCCCCTGTTTCTTCCTCTGTTGGGAACCAGCATTTCTGCCTGCACGAATGCAAGCAAAGTACAGAAAGGGAGGGACTGCCAAGCACGGCAGGGTGAAAATACAAAGGACTCTGAGTTTGTCATTGTGACCAACACATGGGAAACTTCAGGGTTAGCTCGTGAGCTACAAGCACATAACTTGACTGCTCTGTCAAGAGCAAGAACATCAGGAAGGTCAGTCCTGTGCCTTTTACCAGTGTTGCCACGTTGTACCTGACTGGTGTGAGTGGCCCTGGCAACACCCACCAGGTTAATTAGCACTTGCCTTGATGAGAGACAAGTGACACCAGGGAGAGGCTCCATTTCTAAGGGCTCTCTGAGTCTGAGGGGGACCACAGTATGGGCTGGGAGTGAGGTATTACAGAACTGTATTAAACATTTAAGGATGAACTGACCCTGGTCTGTTTGATGCTCTGTTTCCTAATGGATACAACCAACAGGTTCCCATTTCACTCTTGGTCCCATGGATTTTCAGGCAAGGCATAAAAGCAAACTCATGCCCCCAGAGAGGTGGTATTTTTATTGTTTAAATACTAAAAATGTTTCAGCACACTATTTTTAACACCTGCCTTCACTTAGATGCTTTCATATAATATTCTTTGTCTTTTTATACAAAATATTTCATTTTCAATAAAATAAATGGTTTATCCCCACCACAGTTGCTACTTTCTCACTTTGTAAAGTGGAATTGGCATTTTTAACCTGGATAAGGTTGCACTTCCTCAAACAAATTGCTCCAAGTCTCTCCTAAAATATGTCCTGGTGGTGTGAGATGGAGGCATTCTGTGTCCAGATAGGCCATGTCCACTATAGCAAGCACCTGAAAACAATACTGCAAAGCAAGCTAAATATTAAAAAAAAAATTGAATAATGATTATGAAGTAAAGTAATCATTTGACTATGAAGGTCCCAGAATAAAGTACCAGAACAGTTTTTGAAAAGTGGCCATTTAATCCTAATGTAAATCTGCATCTAAATTTTGTAAATATAGCCTATCATTACAATGAATGGGACTAAAGCCCTAGAACTTTGAAATCATACTTCAGGGTCTAAAGTACTGTTGTTTGAACTTCTCTAATTGAAAGACTGTGCTCAAGCAAAATATTTTAGTTAAGTGTTTGTTCTAATGTTTTGATGTGATAGCTATACACTGTCACAAATGCAGGCATAAAAACTACAATCTAAAAGCATAAACATAAAAAACAATCTAAAAGCAAAATTTAATTTTATAATGTTTAATATATCTTTTGTGACTTCTGTTACATCACTTCAGCTCAGGGTGTGTAAAGTGCCAAATGATGTGGCAGTGACATGATTACATTTTCCTGAGATCAGTATGGAAAGGTATTCTATAAAGCACAGTTTCAAATAACTTAGGATGTCAAGTTTTATGAGGTTAAAAAAAAAAAAAAAAAGGAAAACCCACCTATATAAATTAATATTCTGCAATATACAGGGTTTAAGCTTTTCTTGTATGCCGTAAGAGACCGTAGTTAGTTTTTAAATCCATAACCAGGCACCAAAAGAAGAAACTGGATTTTTATCTCAAAAACTGAAGATCCAAACCATCAGTTTGTGATCAGGTACAAGCTGAGGATTTCCTGCAGTACCATGCAGAGTTGCTGCCATTGTACATGGGGAACTATTTGGCTTTAAAATGAATGTGTTGATAGCAAAATCAAATGAATAGATTTTTATTTACAAAATGCAATTGTGATCACATTTGAACAGACAGAAATAAATTGTCTATTTTTATTTAATGGAGACTGTTTTTTCGATAATGGGATGAGTTTGGTGTGAATATCCATCAGACCTGTTTTAGGTAGAAGTCTATCAGAACACTGTATAATTTATTCCTGTAAAAAGCACAGGGATCAGATCCCAGTCCTGGTGTCGCATTTCTGTTGGTGTTTCTAATTAAATGGTGTTTCCAATTAAATAGAAATGCAAAGACAGGCTCTGGGGGGTTGCAGTGGGTGAGATGCCCATAGGTAGGCACATTTCCCTGCACGCCCAAAGCAGAACTCAGGACTGGATTCCTCCAGAGGCTAATGGGGAGTGCTGTGGCTCTTTGGCTGCAGGATCCTTCACTCATGCGTGCTGCCAGCTCTTCTTGTGCCCAGGAGACAGAGACTGTGCTTGGGGACAGGCAAGTCAAAACTTCAGGTTCCAGAGAACATCAGTGAGGCAGGAATTTCAGTTTGCATTACAGAGGGATCTGTAATCCAAACCTAGGAGGCTGGTCAAAGCTATGATCTGACTGTGCTCTAAGTGTTTAGAAAACAAGCAAACAGCAAGCAGATGATGTGTTCAGGGTTTTTTGGGTTGGTTTTTTTTTTTTTCGTTTGTTTGTTTTGTGGGTTTGGGTTTTTTTTGTGGTTTTTTTGTTTTTTTTTTGGTTGATTGTTTGGTTTGTTTGGTTTTTAGATTAGTATTTTAAATGTCTCATGTCTCACTCCCTCTGGTGAAGGTGTTCACCAGCTCTGCCCCTAGCCTGATCACTCTGCTAGATTCCTATTTATATCAGTCTTGTGATGTTTCATTCATTCTTTCTTTATTTGCTTTTTTATTCATTTTTCTGGTTATGTGAGAAAATGCAGACCAAGAGCCCTTGTTCAGCTGGATAAGGGAGAAAGAGAAGGTGCTCAGAGGCACACTGGCACATGGACTGGCATCAATACCCAACAGTCATGATCCTCTGGCCCTGGAAAACAAACTTTTACTCTTGTTGCAGCCATAGGAAAATGCTCTGCCTGTTCCTGCCTGGGTGGTCAGGTCCTTGGTGTGGTGGTGAAAGAGGGAGCATGGAAAGGAGCTGCAGGAGAGTGAACTGAGCACAGCAGGACACATGTGGTGGATGCAGTTCCTAGAGGCCCTGCTGCCTGCCCCAGGCTCCTGCTGCAGGGATGCTAGGCAGAGGTGACACAAAAACTTGCACGTGCCCACACACAGACTGCCTACAAAGGAATTCCTCAGGGAGCTGGACAGTCAGGAAACAGCTTTGAGAACTGTGACATAAAACCCAAAGAGAACCTCATGACTTCACACCAGTCTTGTGAGAGAACATGGCACCACAGTTTATGTGGTGGGGCTCAGCCCATCACACTCAACCAGTGGGGTCTGTGAGCCTTTCTCCCACACTCTGAACAAGACACAGAGATGCTGTGTTCCCTAAAGGAGGATTTTACTTTTGGAGGACATATGTTTCTTTTCTTTGAGAAACACCTGTTTTGAGGTGCATCGAGTGTGCAAGACAACCTTGGCAAAACTACACTGAGCACCTGCTGCTCTGGGCTATCCTATCCTGCTCCATCCTGTCCTGTCCTATCCTGTCCTGTCCTAGGTGGCTTTCAATTTTTAAATTCTAATTCCTTCACACCCTGGAGCTTGGGACTGGGGACTACTCCTCAGAGATCTTTGCTGTTTTAATGCCATAGTATCCTAGCATTTTCTGCTGCACATTGCACAACATGACAGGCATCTGTCATGTGTTCTCTCAGCTTTTCCAGCAGAAGGCAAGTGTTGTCAGTAAACTAGTTTGTTTTGAAAAAAAAGTGTGTGTGTGTGTATAATTAGTCATATTTGTGTGTGTGTATGTGTAAATGAAGCATACATACACATGGATGCAAAATGTGAATATGCTCCTTGCAGGGGTGTGAAATCCCCCAGCAAACTGTCTGCTGCACAGTCAAGTCAGCACAGTCCATGCGGTCTGAGAGAAGCAAAGATGCTGTTAGACTATAAACATTTTCTAAACAGCTTTGCAGACAGTAAGGTAACAAAGTACCCCTCCATCAAACAGCTTTATGCAGCTTACAAACCACCACCACCTGCTAAGGCAATGCCTATGAGTGCACTGATGTTCCCTGACCACAGCTCGGCTCAGCACCCCCACTGCCCCCAGCAGAACTTACAACAGTGCAGAGACCAACAAGTGCTCAGCATGTGGTGTCTGTGGTGCAGAGTGGTCTCAGCATCCCTGGAGCACACCTACCAAGTGCTCATCAGGGTGGGGACATCCTGCTGGCAGTCTTCTCCACCTTCCCTTCTGTCTATTAGCCTTTTATGGGGTTTAGCCCTTGGTCAGTGGTTATTGCTTATTCATGTATGATGTCTGGTGGTAGCTTCCTTAGCACTCACTTCTAGCACCTTGTTTCAACCCATCATGGCTGCTGTCAATGTTGGTGTTCCCACTTGATTGCTGTGGGTCCTATTTCAGCAGTTTTTCACAGCATTTTGTTTCAGGCTCTAAGTCTTCACACCCATAATTGTTGGACAGCTGAATATCCCTGCTGAGTCATGACTGGCACCTCAGCCGGTCTCCCTTCACTCCTGGTTGTCAGTCTTTCCTCCAGACCCCTGTGACCCATTCCTAGTGACTGCTTGTAGCCACACTGATGACTGATATATTAAGCAGCAGAAAATTAGCTGATTGCAGGGAGCTGTTGCTAAGACTGTTGAATTATGGAAGCAAACTTGGGGTACCTTGGCAGTGCTTTGGAAGCTGCCAAAAGAACATTGCTGCATTGCTCATAACCAGTTTGGGGTTCCAGAGGCAGAGGTGAGTGTTGCTTACAGAAACTTGCAAGGTGCCATTGTGTTGATGTGAAGTGCCCACACAGCCTGTAACAGCACGTGTAGTTCAGGTGGGCAGACAGTGACCAGGAGCAAGAAGACCCACACATTTTCTCAAGGGGAGCTCTGTGCCCCCTTCTTCCACCAATTTCCTATGATCACCCACAGGGCTTTTGTCTCCTCCAGTGAAGTAATCTCCAAATATTGGGGGTCACTGCAGGAGTCTTAATGGTAGGTTTGGATGTCTGCATGGGATAGTTTCCAATTCCCTGGGCTGAAGAGAATGTCCACGCTGGAGGCAGGAACCTGGAATTCATCTTATTAGTAGTGCTGGCATTCCTCCCAGTGAGTCTCCAAAATATATCCTGGTGTTGCAGTAGGGGATGAGCAGAGCAGGGATCCCCAGCTCCATTAGACACTTGGAACACTTCTTGCACAGTCCATGCTAGAGTCTTAGTGAGATTAGCAGGATCAGTCATGCTGTCAATGGCCCCATTTTCTGGGTGCAGCTAGTCTGTGTGTGTAGGTAGGACTTCTCTAACTAGATATCTGTTAGTTTGATTATTTGATCTACTTTTTGCCCTACTGCTTCCACCTTCTGCAAGGTTGGCAGTGCATGTCTGCATCACCAGCCTTGCATGGGGCTCTTTAGTGCTGTTTAGTTTCCTCAGCCTGAAATATCACAGGCCACTCGCAGCGCAGAAGGCTCCCAGTGGTATCATCTCCCTTGGAGCAGCTGGGGTGGGGATCACACATGAGCCAGGATAGACCTCAGCGTGCTCTTTCAGCAGGAACACAGTCCTCCCCAGGGGCCTGTCCTCCTCCTATCTACTGCCCCATAGAGTAGAATTGACAGAACTGTGCTTGAACCCTGTACCTGTCTGATTGGTATTTAGATAAAATACACTCCTGCCTGTAGCACTCTCACAGGGGTAGATGGTATTTTTGCCCCTCAATTGCAAGCCATTTAAAAGTGATGTGCCCTGTTGGATTATCTCTTCAGTTAATCCACAGTTTTGCTTCTCCCTTCTTAGGAGAGGGACACCTACACCTCTTACTGCACTGACAGTGTGCCAGGCTTGAGATAAGTATAAGGATGAAGGTTGCAAACAATTATCTCTACATATAGGTTGGCTTTCACTGTAACTGTCTCCTGTCCCCTTCCTGATGGTTGATCACTGCATTAATTTTGTTAAGCCCTTGTATGATTCCCTACTGCTGTGTTTCACTCTCCATAGCCAAGGTCTCCTTGCATCTGTTGGTAAAGGTTGGCCTAGAAATACATGAAAGAGGTGTGGGCTGGGGTAGTTTTAGTAGTATGAGAGGAGGGCAGTTGAAGGTCAGAGTGGAGAAGGGCATTTCTAGAGCCATCTTCTCAGAACTACATCCTTCTGTTACTTGGTTATAGAATAAGAAACCTAGTTTCTGTGTAGGAAATCTAGAAAGTACTCAATCCCAAGCAACAAGTGCCTTCTACCAGCTGCTTTCCATCTGTATCTGTGTCAGGGCCAAGTTTGTACTTCAGCAATGGGGGCTATGTGAGCTCCCTCGGTGTGGGTCATCCTTTTTAACTGAGTCTAGAAAGATATCTAGCCCTTGTTGCTTTAAAGGAACATAGCCCACCTATTGCCTGGACCTGGTTCTTGCTTGGTAGGGCAATACTTGTACAGACTGGGCAGACCAGCCTGTTTTGCCAGCTGCTCTGATCCAGCAAATGAGCTGGGTGGTGCATCCAGTGGACACATTGGTCCAAGCAACCCCCTCCAGTAGATATGGCTCACAGTGGGTATTTCAGTACCTGTTACAGAGAGAGAGGAGTGCAAGAAAGGTGTACTTACCATTGGTGTCACAGGAATATGGGGCTGGGTGCAGGGTCCTGTCTTGTTCAGATTCCACACAGCTGTATACACAGCAGCCATCCCTCCTTAATGTCTTTGAACATGAACACTGGTCTCTGAGGTTGTTATTTTTAGCATGGGTATCTGTAAAACAAAATGTAATTCACCTTTTAAGTTCCAATCTTTACAGTTTATAGCAACCTGTTTGCTTTGTATCACCCTCATTACGTGGAGGTACAAGATTTCCAGCCTCCATTACTCTTTTACCAGTCTAAACTATTTTGCTGGATCCATCCATCAAATAACATATACCTCTGATCCATCACCATTTTGTCTCAGAGGGAGGCCTGTAGGATGTGGCTACTTCAGGCAGTGGTCCCTATTCCTGTTTATGTGTAAATGCTCTCTGTTTCAGCAGGTTTTTGCACTGACAGAGCAGACTCTGCTGCCCTCCATCTCCTCTGTATGTGGTTCTTCTGCTGAGGATATGAGGATATGAGGGTGCACTTTTCCTAGGTAGTGAGGGGCAGTCTTCCTGTCTCCTGTTAACAGAGTCCATGCCACCCTGCTTGCAATGGTGCTACCTTGTCATCCATTGGGGTTCCTGTCTTATCATGCTCATTAGGGAAATGTGGTGCTGAGCCTAAGGAGCCATTCCTATCTCAGCCCCTCACTGAGTGGGACCTTTTGTGAAGGTGCCAACCCCTGACCGGGTGCAGTACACTGGATACTGCCTCTCCCAATGTTTGCTGTTCCTGCAATATTTGTAGGAGAATTGGAGATGGACTTCCCGTATGTGCAAGGCTGGTGTGATGCTGGTCTGTTATGTGTTGGGTTTTAGGAGTTAGGCACAGAAAGGAGCATTCTCTTAGGACTTACTGAAAAGGAAGAAGTCTTAATTTTTGGCACAACAAATATGAAAAGAAATCTCAATATTGCAATATAGTCTATATGCTTAAGACACAGTCATTAATAATGTGGTGTAAGGGCATCCAAACACAAGGTCCTGACAGCCTGACCCTCCCTTGGTTCTCTGTATTCACTACAGCAGGTAATTTTGGGAGATTTAGTCCATGGGAAGATTAAGGATCTCAAAATGCAATTTTTTTCCAAATCATGATGAAATGGCAAAATTTGGGACCATTTCAGAACACATTTAATTTCACCCTTCTTCAAGAGGTTCATTCTGCTCAGTATCAAAACATTTAATTGGCTTCATCAGATAATTTCCTTGAATCATTCATCAGTGATATATCAAATGATAAATTAAATAGATGAAAAATTAAATATTCATAAAAGGAGAATGTGTTAATAATATTTCCCTAGAAAATTAACATAATACTTCTATTCCGACCTATTTCTCCTCACTGTGATCAGCATCTTGTGATACAAAACACTTACATGAGAAATTTTTCAAAAGCCATGAAAATAATTATCCCCTAGAAGCAGTAAAAATCCAGGCATTCATCCAGGAATAATATCTCAGCCTGGTACCCCAGGAAATCCTCCTTCTGTCATGCCCAAAAACCTTATTGGAGGGTGGCTTTGGCAATACTAACTGCTACTGGTGTGAAAAGAAAATAATTAACAACTATAATCACAAAATTGCTTTAAAGAAACCTCTTCCTGTTGCTGCTCTGCTGGGAAGAGTCTGTATAACCTCTTTACAGTGGCTTCATCTACCTCTTAACTAATATTCATACCATGACATGTTTTCCTTCCTTCTCTTTCCGCAGGGCTCATTCAATATTAAAAGATGTGCTGAAACGCTACCAAGCATCAGCAGACACAGAATACAAATATGTCTCATTTATCTTTCCCCAAATGAGTTTCTGTGATGATCTAAACCATTTCAAATTCTCCTTGATTTCTGAGGGTCCTGGGCATGTGTTCTGAAGTGATGGGCAGGAAAGCTTGCATGTGTGTAATATTTTTGAGCTGTGAATGGACAAACTTCATGACAACTGACGTGTGACAAAGCCTTATCTCTCTTTCCCAAACAGCTAATATGCCAGAGGATTATCCAGATCAGTTTGATGAGGTAGTGGACTTTATTCAAGCCACTATTAAAAGACTGAGGAGGTCACCAGATAAACAGACTCCGATTTTTTCCAGGCGGGAGAGAAACCGTCAAAATGCAGCCACAAACATAGAGAATTCCAACAAAAAAGGAAGAAGGAATCAAAAGGGCAAAAATCGAGGATGCGTCTTAACAGAAATACATTTGAATGTGACCGACTTGGATTTGGGATATGAAACCAAAGAAGAGCTGATTTTCCGGTATTGCAGTGGATCTTGTGATGCAGCTGAGACCACCTATGACAAAATTTTAAAAAACTTAACCAGAAAGAAAAAACTGGTCACTGACAAAGTGAGGCAAGCCTGTTGCAGACCCACAGCCTTTGATGATGACCTGTCCTTTTTGGATGATAACCTGGTTTACCACATACTGAAAAAACATTCCGCGAAAAGGTGTGGATGCGTCTGACAGCTGCGTGCCGAGGCGGCACCAGTTTTCCATTCCTGCTACGCTGCAAAGAGAGGGACCAAGGTTCCCAGGGAAGTGTCTGCTCCAAGTGGAGGACAAAGGACCAAGAACACAGAATGAGGAGCCATGAGAGCCTGGGGATAAGGAGGCATGCGGCAGAGTAGAAGGATGGAGACTTCTGACGTCCTATGGGGATTTAGATAAAAGCTCAGGTGGAGATGATGATGGATGGATGATGTGCACGCTACCTTTCCTGTTTGACTCAGTCCACCATCAGTGAGACTCAATCCATGAGGAACGTGCTTAAAAACACAACCCTGCCATACCATGCTGTGTTGTAGTTATGCCATGATATACCAGTTATACCAAGAAGCTTAGCTAAGAAGTAGCTTAGGAGTATTTTACTAATCCCCTGTGCCCTTAGCTCTACTGAAAGACACATTGTGCTACTGCTCACTGGAGGGCAGTTCCTGAGTGCTTAGGACAACTCCTAAGCTATAAGATTACCCTTGTAAGTAAGATGATATTGGGCAAATATCAAAATGACCAGGCTCTAGTTCTTACGAAGCAAAACAGTTCCAATTACTGGCTAAGTTTGGTTATTTCCATCTTGTGTTTTCTCAAAATGAGTGCAGGATTTTGTTCTTCTGCTACCTGTGAAAACAAGTTGAGTTTTTAAGCACTTCTTCCTAGTACAGTAAGAGAAATAACAAGCCCAGCCTACACAAAATGCATTTCTTTAGGTTTACAAAGGACTAACGTCACTTGCATAACATTTCTATTTGGTCATTGTGATAGAGAGAGACTACTTGATGCAATGCATCCCTTCAGAGACATAAGTATACAGAAGATATTTATTGAGATTAAGTTATTGTTATTTATTACAGTTCAGTAATGAGTCTCCTTATTTATTAAAGTGTCTTTCAAAGGTGCCAAAGTAGATGGCGCTTGGGGATATAGAGAGACAAAGACGTTGGGAACAACGGTCCATGCTTTTGATTGAAAGTGTTAACTTGAATGCAAAAAATCACTTACTTTACCTTTTTTTCTTTTAAACAAAATCTTGATTATGTTCACAAAAGGTAGTGCTGAAGCCTGCAGCCCTTATTCCTGTCACTAAGCCTTTTGAAAATTACTGCTGTAAGTTATACATGTGCAGGAGCAGCAATGGCTCTGGACAAATGAGGGTCGCATGACTTGGCTCAACATTAGCAATTTGTTAGAAAAACTAATTTTAGTCATATTTTAAATGTAGCCACATTTTTTTTTTCTCACAATTTATGCCAACTGACCTCATATAACTATTGACAAATGGAAAATAATCACATTTAGCCTTATAATTTCTAGTTATATTTATTTAAGCTTTTCCTTCCGTACTTCCGTATAGAAGAGGTTAAAACCCTCTTACTAGTTAGCCCTGGATTTAATATAGCCTGCAAGTAAACAGTTGTGTTAAATAACCAGAGTGTTTTGTATAATTTGCTGAAACATTACAGGATCATACCCATGCAGCTGAACAGTCCAAGTTTCCTTAGAGGGAGGGAGTTTGTGCAGCAAAGGTGTTTGTACGTGACCGCTAACACAAGCTGTCATTCTGGAGACATTTTTCCCAAAGGAGCAGGAGTGCAGGTCACTAGACATACCTGACAACCAGTGAAGCATCAACTCCCACATAAGCAACACGAAAAAAATCCCTATTGAAAACCACGGTCCAACCTTTTATCTCATGCATGTAATGGCTCTCCATACTCATTTTGCCCTGGGCCCCTTGGGGCACCACCGAAGAAGGGTCTAGAGGTCAAAAAAGTCCAGAACAGGCATAGAAAGATGTACCAGGTGTATGGCACGTGATTCATCCCCGACTTCCGCCGCTCTCCTGGGCGGAGGGAGGACAGCCCTGGAGAGCCGCCCGCGGGGTCTGTCCTGACACTGCCACGGGGCCACCGCGCCCTCCCTGCTGCCCAGGGGTGGTGACAGCGCCGTGCTGGCACGAGGTGGGCACTGAGGGCCTGCCAGGTGGAGGGGCAGCTGCACTGCCGGGCGGCTCACTGGCCACAGCGCTCAGAGCTGTGCTTCCCCTTGCCCCAGCTGATGAAAACTCGCCTCAAAGCATTTTCTGTGCAGCTTGAAGAGGCTGCAACCAAAGCAAATCTCTATGTTCAAAATACAAAAGGGTAAAGTTTGTGATTTTTTTTAAAAAGGTTTTTTTTTTTTGTTTTGGTTTGGTTTTTTGTTTTTGTTTTTTTTTTTAGTTTTTAGACCTTACTGAAGACAGGAGTGTGCTTCTCTGGATTTTTTTACTTCACCTGCAATTATATGTCTCAGTCATTTGTGTTAATCAACCAAAGTTCTCTACAGACTTTATTTTTGTACAATATTCATTTTATAACTTTTTACAAAATAAAATTCATTTCTATTGTTACATGGTTGTTGTTTGTGCTTCCCCATCATACAATTTTCAAGTTACAGCGTTGCCCAGTTTCCCAATCTGCATGAGAAAATGCTGTGGGGCCAGCACATCCTCCACAGAGTTGAGCCTTCCACTCCTATCTTACCAACATCTTTAATGTGGATCAAAGGTGTCTGTAGCTTCTTAATGAAACATAACTGAGTCACTGCAGTAATTGGCTTGAAAATGCATGGTGAACAGTGACAGTAATCCTCACAGGGGCAGGCTTCAAGCCTGGGGTCACTGAAGCTCTCCCTTGTCCATGTGGGGCTGCAGTGTCTTTATGGTGTCCTTGGCTATGCATGGCCACAATTCCTGCACTCAGAGGAGATTGCATTTTGCTTTGCTAATCCAGATGTCACATCAGTTGGTCTAAATTCCATCTACTTTGGCAGCTCTTTTTCCTTCATCTTCAAACAGGAAAATAAAACTCAAGGAATTTTCTTTTTTACCATCACAGAACAGATGAGGACAGGTTTTGTGGCTGTGGCCAGCAACATTCCCTCAATTGTTTCGTGTTAAGCTGTGCAGTTCCCATCACAGAGCCCATAAACACACACAGACTTACAGGTTTCAACACTGCACTTGGTGCTGCTACAGAGAGGAGGAGGGAGTGTCTGAGCAGCGAGCCAGAGTGCAGGAGATCAAACACTCTTAATGCACAGCATATGGATGCCTTGGTTTCATTTGTGCTGGCGGGGACCACGCACACAGCTCTACCTCAGCTGCTGGAACACTCAGCAAAACTCGCAAGCCTGGCTTTTGAAGCACACGGCATCAAGGGCATTCCTCCTTATGTGCCACTGCTTCCACTTCTTGCAGCAAAAGCCCATCCATCATGTGCAAAAGCTGGACACAGCAAGTGTTTGGCATGGAAATGACCTACAGTTCCACACTCAGAGGAGGTTGTGTGCTTTCCCAAGAGTTGCAGGGAATATGTAAATGTAATATGTATGTAAAACACAGCTGTGAGGTGCTCTGAAGTTTAATCTCTGTTCTTACAGCCCTTCTGTCTCCTATTACAGCAATGGGGAAGCAGAAGGTCAATGCAGATGCCTTCTTTGGTCTTATCAGCCTTTGAGTGGGCCATAAAACAGCTGGCAGGAGAAGTGTTGCTTGCATGGAGGTGTTTCACCTTCTTCCCCAACCTTCCTGGTGACAACAATATTGGAGAGACCAGACGAGGCTCTGCTACTGCAACTCCAGGCTTACCACTGCTGGGCTGGCACCTGTAGGCTCCTTTTCTGGTTAAAGTGAGGCTTGCAGTAGTTTCCTGGCACCCTGTATGTGTTAAAGCAGTTTGAAACCTTCAGCTGGCACATTGTGTAAAAGATTTCAATAAAAGGGCTTCGACTTTTGTTTATTACTAGGAAGGGCCAGTACTGGGCTAGACATTATGTTGCTGCTTAAGTAGCAGGCATAACACTACCCTGGATCCCTTCTAGAAGATAAGACATGTCCCAAGATAGATAATATTTTTCTAAAGGAAGAGGATTAGCCAAACACCATTAACTATTTACACTTACTCAAAATCAAGATGTTAAAAGCTTTATTACCCAACATCTTGATTTTTTTTTCTTTTTCAATTTTGTGTTGGATTTTCTTGGACCAGTTAGCATTGTTCTACCAAGCAAAAATGATTGGTTAGAGACTTAGATCAAACTGTGAATGTCTAAGGAAAAAGCAGGTATTTTGCAAGGAGGGCTTATTTGCTGATGCAGCTTGGAAGTCTGTGCCTCAGTGGGACCTCTCCAGCAGAAGGGATTGCAGCCATGTGCTACCCACAGGCAGGACATCAGGAGAGGGACTGTCATAACAGCAGGTCCTTCTGCCATCTCTCTATCCCACAGCAGCCTGGTACTGCTGGTCTCAGTACAAAGAGGATGAAGGAGGCAGAGTTGTGTCTGATTTGGGGTTGTTTCACCTCTGCCCACAAAAGTGGAGAAAGGACAAAGACAGCCAGTGCCTCTGTCTGGAGAAGCATGGGAGGAAACCAGAAGCAACCCTGCTCATTGCAATCTGGATGGCTAACTAAAAATACAGAGGAAAATATCAGGATGAAGAAAACAAATGGAGCTGACACATTGTATAAATAGGTCTTCAAATGTCATGCATGGCTGGAACAAAGATGTTTTGTTCCAAAGCAAGAGACAGCTTGAAATGGCTCAGTAATACACATTGAGAAGTTTGCTTATTTGGAACAGAGCTCTTCTAATGAAAAGGTTAATTGTGTTGCAATGGAAAAGAAAAAAGGCAAAGCAGAGGCCAGGCCTGCACTCCGCACCCTAACAAAATTTCCCACTGGCTCAAAGTGAAGATTTTCTATCACAAACATCACAGGACTGAACTACTAACAGTCCAATAAATTATACAGTAGGTATATTCATGGGTCAGTAAGAACAGTGAAATAAACCATATATTCCAGAAGCATAAATCCCACTGGCTTTCAGACAAGTTGCAGCAGCATCCAGAGAGGGAAACATGGTGCTCAGGTCGGCCTGATGCAGGGAAGTCTCCTTTGTCAGGCACCGAGCTCCAGTACTCGAGGTCAACACTGAGATGCCTTCACTTGCCATTGGTTTTTTCACTGCTGAAACTGTAGCATTTTATCCACTTTTCCCCAAAATGTTCACTCACAAGTGAAGAAAAAAACAATGGGCTTTTGAAGGCTGCAAAGGGCTGCTGTAATTATCCAAAAAGCTGATATTTTGTCCACTTCTCTAGCTTTTTGACAGCAATCTGAGCTCTACCACACGTGCAGGTTTCCTCCCTCTGCCCCAAACCTTTGTTTTTCTGTCTGCTGGCACACTTGATAAGGAAAGCTTCATTCTCTGTCACCTCAGGAAAGGCAGAAATATCAGTCCCTGGTCCAGACCTGCACACATTATTCCCAGGCAGTCCTGGCAGGACTAAAGCCACCAGCATCCTCACCAGCACTACTCCATTGACTGTTGTGGAGTTACTCCAGTTTCTTAGGAGTCTGAGTAAGTATATCAAAGCTGGTTACTTTCTTAGCAATATTCACACAGAAATAGTAAAACAGTGTCCTTGCACAATCCCCCTACTCCTTCTGTTTGTTTTACAGACTCATAGAATGGTTTGGTTTGGAAGCAACCTTGAAAGTGACCTCATTTCAACCCTTCTGCCACAGGCAAGGACACCTCCTGCTAGACCAGGTTGCTCAGAGCCCCATCCAATCTGTCCTTGAACACTCACAGGGATGGGACATCCCCAGCTTCTCTGGGCAGTCTGTTCCAATGCCTCAACACCCCCACAGTTAAGAATTTCTTCCTAATATCCAACCTAAGCCTGCCATCTTTCAGTTTGAAGTCATTCCACCTTTTCCTATCACTACATGCCATCATAAAAAGTCCCTCTTCAGCTTTCCTGTAAGCCTTTAGGCACCCTTTAGTCACAGGAAGATTGCTCTAGGGTTTCCCTGGAGCCTCCTCTTCTCCAGGCTGAACAACCCCAATGGTCTCAGCCTGTCCTCAAAGGAGAGGTGCTCCAGACCCCCAGCCCTCTTCATATGTTTGGGGATTTCCCGAGCTTTAACACATTTCACTCTGCTCTGATCATGTTGCTAACTCCTCAGGGTTTTTTCCCACTGGCACTCACCCACAGTTTTCTCTTCCTGGACAGTCTCATGACTTCACACATTAATCTGTGGCTTCACACATGCTGTAAATATGTCCCGTAATTCTTATTTCAGGTTAATATCATTCCCCTCTGATCCAAAGAGGAGTCAACAGACACTTCTTGTTAACATTCAGTATTATTTCTAACAGAAGTTTCTATCTGAAGATGAAATGTTTTCTTTAGAAACTCACAGCATAGAGATCAATTTTTTTAATAACTGTATTTTGTAAGATACAGAGACTCCTTTTTCTTTTTTTCTACAGGACTAGACAGGTTCTCTGAGGGTGAAAGTGACTGTACAGTCAGGGCAGAATGAAGATCTCTCAGCATCTCATCTCTTACAGTGGCCCTCAGCCGGGAAAGAAAGGAGTAGAATAAAAAAGCAAACTGAGAGCTGTATTTTCCCTAAGGATCCCATCCCAGACCCAACAGTTCACAGTTCAGAACATTCTGAGCCGTATGTTTTATTGGTGTCCAACATCCTTGGCAGGTTCGTCTTGCTGAGAACACACCCAATGTGAATTAGAGCTGCCCTGTACTCTGGGGCAATTT
The DNA here is from genome assembly GCA_017589585.1 of Phylloscopus whistleri. Taxonomy (NCBI): domain Eukaryota; kingdom Metazoa; phylum Chordata; class Aves; order Passeriformes; family Phylloscopidae; genus Phylloscopus; species Phylloscopus whistleri. The sequence continues at coordinate 774,987 of JADMLD010000110.1, read as the reverse complement.
AATTCTGTGCAATGCAAGCAAGAGCTTCTCTGCTGCCACTGAAATTTCATCAGTTGCCTACTCATTCTGGTGTCCCAGTGAGTTGCCAGACTTCCGTCTTCGTAATCCACGTGGATCTGTCCAACCTGAGGAAACCGCATGTCTCTCACTATCCATGTCTTTTCTCTCTCTTCCATCTGAACCACAGGGAATAAGATGCTGCCTTCAGGATGCTGTGCAGGAGCAAACCTTGGATTTCCACAGAGGAACACCAGTATTTTTTTTTCTGTTTTCCGTTTTGTTTCCAAAAATTCCTTTCAGGTGCTAGGTGGGGAACTCGTTAGAAATATGACTCCAGAGGCAACATATTACATCCATTTGGGAATCCCCTTTATTTAACACAGAACTTTTTGCCAACTATCAGGTCTGAACCTGACTAACGCCAATTGTGTTGGTCTATACAAGCTATCATGTGCCAGCCAAAACAAGACGTTTTTATACCGAGGTGGAAGCATTGTGTGCAGTGACCAGGTGCTGCACACAAAGGGTTCAGGGAGAAGCCAAAATGTGGCACATGCCACCCACCCCCACACTGGGGGTTCAATGGAACAGGGTTTCTGTTAGGCCAGGAAACAAGAGGGTAAATGCAAAAATGTACCCAAAAAGGAAAGTTTATATGGCTCACACATGGACAGGGTGTCCATCACAAGGAAAAAATGAAGCCAGTCCAAGGGGCCTTTTGGGAGGAGCTGAAGAAAACCCTGCAGCAGATTTTTTTGTGTTTATCTAGGACATCAAATTCTGCTTACAGCACATGTTTTCCTGTCAAGGATATCTGGTTTCATTTCAGCTACAAATGTGAATCTCATTTAAAAACCCAGAGCAAGTCAGCGATAATGAGACATTTTTGCAAGGAGTACAGAAACCTCCCTTTCTGATTCTGACAACCAGCAAAACAAAATTTGGATGACTTAAAATATGTTCCCTTGGAATTTTTTCTGCTAATCTACCAAGAAAGGCTTGGTAACATTTTAGGCTGATTTCTTCGTGTCAGTAACAGGTGACTAGTACAGGACACTGCAGGTAAATCTCAGTAGTAGACTGTGTTTGTATTTGACTGTGAGTGACCGTGTATTTCATGCCAGTAGGAACCAGTGAAGCACCTCTGTCTCATACCATCTCTTTAGGATAGCTACTCTGGGAAGATTGTTTTAAATACCTTTAAATTTTTGTCTGTTATTTTAGAATAGATGTGATATTGGCCGTATTTGGCCATAATGTAAAAAAATCTCACAGATTTTTATTTCATAACATTGGTAACATGGCATGACATTCCCCTACATAACACACCTTTTAGCAGAACATGAAATATTGCACAGCCTGAAATTGTTTCACCATCCTCTGAAGGTTAAATGAAAAACATGAATGTCCAGCGTCAAGGCCACAACAATGTTATTGTATTTAAGACAAGAAAGTTAATTAAAAGTTTCACATATTGGATTCACCTGTCTCATGAAAAAGCAGAAATCTCTCCTATCTTCTTTGTTAGCTTCTGACTCAGAAGTGTACTTTAAAGTTACACTGTGTGAAGACTTTTAAATAATTATAATAAAGCTTTGCTTTAAAAAAGGGCAATCCCACATGGACTTACTCATGCTTATGCACCTCTTCCAATGTTATAACTTAGTAAATAGGACAGCCATTAAATGTATAGTTTTATGGCTGAGTCTGCTCTCTGGCGCTCATTAAATCATGTGTTTTATTGTCAGCTCTTCTCAGACTGTCAAGAGTTTTTCCTTATATGCTTTCTGTAACATACATTCCCCTAGTCCCACTCATATTTTGGTACTATTGCCTTTTCTTTAGCCTGTTGATGACATTTATAGCTGGTTTTTTTCCCAAGAAATAGCATATTTTTACAGCAGAGCCTCTTTTTCACTTTTTAGTTCTTTGGCTCAATAATTTCTCACACACTAGAAATAATCCAGCTGATGTCTTGATCTTTATATCCATCCCCATCCAAGAAACATAGACAGCAGTGAAAACTCAGTGTAGTGATTCTGCCTTCCTTCGAGAGGTCCCATGGAAAATCTCTTTCCTGCTCTTCTCAGTAACACAAACTCAGAAGCTGCATGTGCTGTGGTCCATGGCACTGAGCTCTGCCACCCTCCCTGAGCACAGACACTGTAACCATGGGCAACAAAGCCAATGCAGTGCAGAAATACAAACATTTGTCCACATTTGCACCCGACAGAGCACCACCAGTGGCATGACACTGCCAACTGGTGCTGTGCAAATGTGTAGTGGCCTCCACTGTGCACAGGATCTACTGACGCTATGGGGCTCTATCCATACAAAGACTGGAACAGAATAGAAGAGTATTTTCTGTTGGAAGGGACATAAAACAATCATGTACTCCAACTGACTGACCACTTCAGGGCAGACAAAGTTAAAACAAGTCCTCTGAGTCATATCCTAGGAATAGCACACAAGGATCAAGGAGAGTGATGCCGCTTCGGTGATTACCAGCTTCATTTAGGCTTACAGGGTTTCACATGGATAACTGTTTATCAAGAGGAAAAAAGCAAATACTCTGCTTCTTGGGCTTTTATGCATTTCCACATACAAATATTTTAAGAAGAACAGTAAAGATGTACTGTTTTTCCTAGGTTTTTTCAAACTCAGCAGTTTGTTTCTCCACCAGAAGAAGTCAGCTGAGCAAAACGGAAACCTTTTGTGGTAACTCATCCATTCAGCCAACGCTTCCTATGGCAAGCCACAAAGGGAGCTCAGCTCTCCCATGGACCCCACACAGCATATCAGACAGTACAACAAAGTGCTCTAGCATTGCAGGGACAAAATATCCCACCAGGTTTTGAAAGAAATCCTTAGCTACCAACTCCTGGCACTTCATTTCCAACACTGGTCTGCAAGTATGTTGTGTCCATCCTGACACAGGAACAGTCAGCCAGTGGGATGCTAATCAGGGCAAACACACACGCTTTCTGGGACATGGTGAAACTAAAAGCCAAAAAAGCAACTCCTTTCTGATAACTGACCACTACAAAACCCTCCTGATGAAGGCAATGGAAGATAGCAACAGCCCTTACATCATCAGTTTTAGAGGAAAAAATATCCCTGGAAAAAATAGTCCTAAGACTGCATTTAGTCACACAATTTTAGTCTCATGGCCCATGCAGTTTGTAAGTGTTCCCCAAAGGCACTTGCTCTAGACTGCCTCTGTTACCAAAAGTGCTCAGCAAACAGGCTGAATGAGAATGCAGGGAGAAAGCAGAAAGGTTCTTGGGGTTGGGAGGCTGGGCTGCAGTACCACTATTTCCATCCAGCTGAAGAAAGCCTTCTTTTTGAGATCTCACAGAGAGCAAAGCATGTGTGTTTCCCAACCTTGGCAGGGGTCTGGCTGAGAGGAGACATTTCAGTTGCTGGAGCAGTTCACATCAGCTTTGCAGATTTGCCAGCTCCCCCTGCAAGATGGCCAGGAACATGTGTACACATGGTATCTGGCAACAATAATTCAGCAAAAATGAAAAATGCTTCTCATTCATTGCAAACAAATGGGTACAGTGCAATCCCAGGCAAACTTTCCTAAAGGAGGCAGCTTTCAGGATTAAAAAAAAAAGCAGAGTGAAAAAAGAGTTTGCGGGCCTGGAGGACCCCTGACAGGAAACACTTGGGAATGGTTACTTCAAAGACTAGAGTAGATACATAGGAAAAGAACGAGTTTCCAAATGCAGCCTTTGCTTTCTGGTCTGGGAAAGCAGAGCTCTTGCCAGGTACAGCATGGGCAGCCACAGCTGTACTGCCAGGGCTGCAAACCATGGCCACCATCAATGCTCTGACCATTGCTCAACACCAAGCTATCCCCAAAATAACTGCTTCTGGCACTTTAAAGCCCTGTGACTCTGCAGGCCTGGGCATCTTTGGAGAAATAAACAGGCCTTCATTTGCTGCCAGGTTTCTTCCTTGCAGAGAGACTTTGCATGCCAGCGCTTGTGATACCAGCACTCAGGACCCCCAGAAGCAAAAAACCCATGGCGAAACTCTAGGGGACTGTTCCAAAGCTCATCTTAACAAACATGTTCCAGGTGAAGGCATCAGAGCCATTACAGTGAGAAACAACACAGATCAGGGCCACACAGTCACACAAAATTTGAGGAAACCAACCTGCTTGTTTCTGCATCTACACCTTTATATCCTCCCCAGTATTTGCTGACATAAAATTGGCAACTATTCAGAAAAAGCTTCACAACTACGTGGAGAAATCTGTGGCACTACTAAATGTGAGAAAGCTACAATACCTAACACAGGTGTGCAAATAAATCACTTGTAAGAAAAATATGACAGGAGAAAATCAAATTGGATTGTATCTGGTGAGAAAGCTAAGGCACATTACTATGCATAGAAAAAAATTAATACTCACTTTTGGCATACCTGTATGTATTTTCACATGTCAACAATGTTTACAGTACAGCATTCATTAATTGTCTCAGCAATGGAACTTCAATGCAAAAATAAGCAATCTTATACCCAGCAATTAAAATGCTAAGACCAATAGCTCATCTGATCTCTCCAAATCAATCATAAACTGATAGATACATTATAGTATTTCTATTATCATTGGTTTAAAAGCTAAGAATGGGCATTCCTGAAGATTTACAGGGAATAACAGCTAGCAGCACTGTCACCTGGGACTCTCAATGGGAGAGCTCTGGTTGAGAATTGTTTTGCTTTCCCTCATAAAACCTCTGTTGTGTTTACTTCACTAAAGTTTAACCTGGCTATGATTTCATGGTTGCTGAATTCATGGTGCCTCTTGGCCAAGCCATAGCATAGCGACTCAATAAAGATGAGTGACATCATTAACCCAATACAGTAGCTATTCAGATGTATGCTGTGGTCTCCTTACATAATCACCTAATTTTAGCTACTGAGAGAGCTGCATACAGTACCACAGTGTATTATGAGCTCTGAATAACCATCTAATATCCAGATGCTTTTTTCAATGTTATTTTCCTGGTTTAAAATTATTTCCTTGCACAAATCTCTAGGTGCTGTTTTCCGTTAAGCAAACCCTCTCTTCAAAACACATTCAAGGCTTCTGCTGCTCCTGATCACCTTGACACCTCATTAGCTGGTCATTGTGGTTGTAATGTGCTCACGGCACTACTGTATGGCCAGGACCTCTGGACTTTATAATGACTGCCAGCAAGAACAGACCTAGAAAACAGTAAGTTGATACAAGCCTTAATTCACAGACACACACATACTTGACTAAAACCACTTGGTTTGCTAAAAGTACTGTTTCTTGTCACTTTACAAAACATATATGAAAATACTTCTTAAACCAGAAATATTTTGGGCCAAGGACCTGTCTTTGCTACATGCTACAACAGGAGCACATTGAAGTCCTATTGCCTGCAATTTTTTCACAGTAAACATGCATATTTGATGCCATTTATTGGTCCAAATTCCAGATACAAGTTAAATGTGGCAGACATGCTACCTGTAGGGGTGGAAATCCCAGGGGTGGAGACCTCCCTTAGAAGAACAAGAAAACAGAGCTCTCATTGCAGGAGTCCCAGGCATAATGTGCACTCAGGCGCTGAGTGTGCCTTCCAGGTGAGTTGGGTATTATGTGTGCTGCAGGTGCAGGCTCCACTGATCCCACCACATACAAACCCAAAGGTTTTATTCCATCCAATTTACCTTCCTTCAGCCTTTTTTCTGATATTTTTACACATATGCCCAAGCAATGATAATTACAGCTTCAAAATCCTCCCTATTTCTGTAATGTTTGTAATCTAAATGACTTAAAACACTAAATCTCAGAACCTGTAATTCCTAATTGCTCAAAAGTTCCTCTGCCTGTACAAACTTACTAAAAAGTTTCTGCTTTGCACTTACATAAAAGACAGAAGACTCTCACTAGTGCTTATAGCAAGACACTCTCGTATGGAGCATGCAGAAGGAGATGCTGGCTCGCAGGTTACAATCCCTAGACCACAGTCCTGCTAATCCCCACCACCCTGGTACCAGAGATTTGACTTTCCCTCTCGCAACACATCACTGCTGCCTAGAGCTGTTCTCCAGCCAGGATTGCTGGCAGCTGGTCCCTGTCTCTTGTGTAATTAACTAGCTCACCTCAGAGATGTGCTTGTTTTGTGCTGATGCAGATTCACTTCTTCTGCTTTGCAACACTATGATCTGCAGACATAACTCTGGGCTGGCTTTCCGTCCAATTAAAACTAGTGTCTTTGCAGCAATTTCTGGAAAAGCAAGCAAGCTAAAACCTGCTGGCAACATCCTCTGCTGGCTCAAGTCACAGCAGCTTCTTAGTGCTCATTTCCATCAGCAGAGGTGCTGGCTCCTGAATTCCAGTTCACTCTGTGCTACTGGCACAATATTTTTGATTGTGGAATTCAACAAATCATGTTAATGTTGGAAGCTGAATGTTAAGCTGCAGAGGGCAACTAGCTGAGCACAGCTCCTCCATCAACAGTGACTCTATGTCTAATGATACCATGGTCATTAAAAATAAAAGTTATCTGTGTGATAAATATTGACTGTAAAAATCCCTGGTTAAAAAAAAAGAATGCATTTAATCATTAGATTAAAGCAAATCCCAACTGTGTAAAAAAAATGCTGATTGAAGCAAATGGGAATGTCAATCTTGCATTGGGACAAAGAAGAGTCTAGCTGCCCCACTGGGGTCCTGTTTGTTTGTTTGTTTGTTTGTTTAGGCATTTATAAACAGCATAAGTGAAATAGTAAAGTTTTATTCTGCCCAGGACTGTTGGAGTGCAGCCCCTGCATTCATTCTGGCAGGCAGAGGGCCCTATGTTTGAGATTCCAAACCTTTTTTGATTAAAAAACCCCCTGGCTCCCAAGCAATGCAGTGTGGTTCAGTAACAATCATCAATGCTGAGACTGGGCTGTAGAGCCAGTGCAGCACCCTTGCTTCCCAAAGGAAGTGCAACATTCCTCAACTGAGCACATGGAACAATACCCCAGGAGTGAGTCAAGGAGCAGAGTGTAGGCAGACAAGCACAAAACATGACCTAAGAGGAATTCCCTGGTTCAGAAAACTGGCTTACAGACTTTCCTGCAGCAGAGATATGCTATTAAAAAGCACCAGGACACTGAAGTAGTTGAACTATATTCCTAAGATCTGCCACTAATTTGACTTTGATTAGTTCTCCCCATCTTGTATTTCTGTTTCTTCAATCCTGCTGCAATAGTTGTTTTTCCCATTTAGATTCTTAAAGCAAATGATACCATCTCTGATCTTAAGTTTGAGAAGAACCTAACAGACTAAAAGTCTGAACTTGAAAGAGTTCTTGTAGCAAAGGAAGAAGGAAAGGTGGATATGCTCAAGAATTCAACCAAATTACTTCCCTCTCCACTCAAAGAAAAGCATTTAAACAACTTCTCTTACAGAAGAGAATATTGTATGCCAGAGTAGAACAGTATTCTGACAGTAAAACAAGTGGTTAAAAAACACAGAAAAAATATATACCACTGTGGTACCTATATAATTTCCAGAACTTTTTTTTTTTTGTGCAAACATGAGCTAGTAAAAATTAAGAAAGGAATCATACAAATTGGTATTTTGCAGAGCCTGAACAACAACAAAAAATATCATCTTGTGAACAGCAAAACCCACCATTGCATTTGGGAATGTGATATTTATTGAAAGCTTCCTTTTCTGTCATCTTTCTTATCGCAGGATGATTTTGCAATTTTTTTGATTATTTAATAGAGCCTTTGAAAGTTGACTCAATTTTCTAATGATCATCAGTGTGATGTACAGGCTGTGCATCACTTTCATCCCCCAACTTCATCCTACAACTCACCTGGAGTGCCCATCTGTCAGTCAAGAAAGTGTCAGTGCAGTAGTATCCCACAAGCCTGAACTTCACAGCAGAGGATAACTAAAACTGGAAGCCTCAGCACTGAGGAACATCTCATCAAGAAGAAAATTTTCAGCACCATGTAAGTCCTTTTGTTTGTTTTTGTTTTCCCTCTGTTTTGTTTGTTTGTTGTTGAATTGAATCTGTTTTGTTTTAAGGGCTATTCCAGTACACTGTTCCACTCTGCAAAGGGTTAATATCAGCATTTTGCCTAAGCATATTCCAGTTGGCCTGAGGGAGGTTCATGTCTCCCAGACTGAGACTTAGTGAGACTCTTTCACTTGCTCTTCAGAACCTGTGCCTCTCATTGATTACATGCCCAGCTTCAGTTTCTTTGCCCCTCTACATTTCATACAAGACACTGCCTTAATTAAGATGAATACACCCCTAGACAACTGCTTGTCCCCATAAATAAAAGAAACAATATATATACAATACACATATACATGCATTTGTCACATTAAAGACAACTTGATCTCAGTTACTTTAGCAGGTGACATGCAAGAGGATTAGAGTTTGAACCGTTGGGTTTAGTCATACAATTTTTTGTCAGTGTAACACAGAACACTCCTTTCAGAGCAATTTTCTAGACAATCCTTAGTGTTCAAGGATTATCTGTCTCATGGCAGTCTCTCCAGGATGAGGAAGAGTGTCCTGTGAATCAGGAGCCTGCTGCACTTGTATTGTGCAAATACCAAATTTTACAAGGATCATGGATCTGGAAACCAAGCATGGGCTGTTTTGTAAATTAAAAATCAGGAACTATTTTGGACAATTTATAATGGGCTGGTGTGCTGGTTTTGGCTGGAGTAAATTTTCTTGATAGTGACTAGTTTGAGGCTGTGTTTTGGATTTGTGCTGAACACAGTGTTGATAATATAATAAAGTTTTTTTTAATTGTTGAGCAGACATTTCTCAGAGCCTTTTCTGCTTGTCAGACTGCCACACTGGCAGAGAAGTTGAGGGTGCCTGGAAGATTGGGAGGAGAAACAGCCAGGACAGGTAACTCAAACTGAGCAAAGGGATATTCCAGACCATGTGACATCATGCTCAGGATATAAAATGCGGGGAAAAGGATAAGGCTTGGGGGGATGTTTGGCATGATGACATTTGACTTCCTAAGTAACCATTACAAGTGATGGGGCCCTGCTGTCCTGGAGATGGCTGAACACCTGCCTGCACATGGGAAGCTGTGAATTAATTCCTTCTTTTGCTTTGTTGTGTGTACGGCTTTTGCTTTCCCTATTAAAGTCTCTTTACCTCAACCCACAAGTTCTCTTTCTTTTATCCCCTCCTATTCTCTCCCCCATACCACTGATAGGGGAGTGAGAGGCTGCATGGGGCTTGGCTGCTGGCTGGGCTTAAACCATAACAGCTGGCAAGTCCAATATTAGGCTTATTTTTTTTATTATCATTTTTCCTTCAAATCCCTATACATATTCTATATGGGGTGGGGAGGATGAGAGAGAGAGAGATGGGGAAAAGATCAAATCCCCAAATGTTTTAAGACTGCTCTTTAAAGGAAAAAGGGAAAAATGTGTCCCCCAGTCCAACAACCACAAGAAACTCTAAAACAGAGAACTGAGGCACATGTGTTTGGGTAACAGCATGACTGGGAAAAGATCAGCAGAATTTCCTTCTGAAATGTGAAAATTTCCAACTAGAGAGAGCCTCTTCCTGCAACTCCCCTTGAAATCCCTAGGATTTTGAAGATGCAAATAACTGTAATTACAGGCAGGAGAAAGAAAGCAGTTCTCTAAAGCTGATGGGAGACAAGAGTTTGCCTCTCAGACAGCTGAATTTGCAAGGCTGCAAACACAAAGAAGCACTTTTAACTTGCAGTACATATGACATCAGCACCCGGTGCTCACAGAAAGAGATGCCTCTGTACTGTATTTACCAAGCTAATTTTCAGAGGAAAGCCATCCCAACCACCTTTGTACTCCTCAGTGGCTGTGAGACAGAAGGTGCTATGTTCCCAGCCTGGGTGTCACTCTAGCTGCTCAGTCAGGAGCAATCCTTTTGGCAAAAGCTCCACATGTTGTTTTTTTTGTCTGTCTTGTCAGAGGAAACTCAGACACACAAACTGCCATCCACTATCTCTGGTGTAGCTGAGAGTCATCCCACCAGAGAAGAAAAAACAATCTGCATTTTGAATAATCATTTTCCAGATGTACTATCTTGCATTTGTCAGGGTGACTTCTTGTTATTTCCTGCTTCTCTTTTTTCAATGGCATTTGCAGTATTCTTCTGTATCATCTGTTAATTTCATTAAGACACTGTTTGATGATCTTGAAGGGGGTAACCTAAAATTATGTTATATAAAACCGGACACAAACTCCCTTTTCCTGCAGCATCCCACCACTCACCTCCCACTCATCTCTGTGCCCTATTATTTATCATGACCTGTTTCCTCACCTTCTGCAAGAGCTCACACACATGTTCATACAATATAAAATTTTCAGGTGAAAATTCCTGAGCCACTGGGCATTGCTTCTGTTTTTCCTTTAACTGCTACATTGTGCATTTAAAGACTGAATTCAATTTCTCTGAACCTTTGCAATAGCAATAGTTTTGCACCAGTTCTGTGATGCCCTAGTAAAATATGGGGACATGGCTACAAATACTTTTGTTACAAATTATAGTGGAATTACAGTAACAAAGTGGGTACTTCATATTCTCCCAAAAATGTTACTTTTTCCCCCACTATTAAGAGGTAATAAATATATAAATATATATGTATATACAAATGGAAATTATTTTATGAATGATCAAGAGGATCTTACAGGAAACTACTGTAAAACCTTAGAGCTATTGATGACAACCCTGCCTGCAAAGGCTATTTTGAAGACACTGATCTCTCTATTTAGAATATTCCTGATATTGGCCTCTGCTTAGTCAAGTCATTTTAAATGAAGCATCAGCTGAAAACCATACACGAGCTTCCTGACAGAGGAGACTCCTTGTTGGTGTTCAAAGTCATAGTGTTAAAAAATTTGAAATTTATTAGCTAAGACATATACTTCATTAGAATTACAAGCAGACTTAAAGTCTTTTGCTTGCATAACCATTGCAAACCTAGGGTTCACTCCATTAGAGATGTCAAGAGGCTATGGACGTGAACAAGACGGAAGGAGGATAATCTCCAGATGGCTTAAAATGGCTGCACTATCACTTGTGTAGTGTACGTAGGATGGAGAGGTGTGGGAAGAGATGGGATGGAGTTGAGATGTGGGCTGTGGGACCAACCTGCAGAAGCACATGGCAGCACAGAGGAGTTTGTCTCCATGAGACACTGGGGGTAGGAAGTGCCACGTGGCAGAGCCCTGTGGAGAGCAGCCTGCCTGAAGCTGACAGACACTCGAATGGCTCGTGATCACCCCAAATAAGGACATGTAGAACGCATGTTGCTGACATGGCAACAGGGGATAGGGTCAGGTAGTGAGAATTGCCATGTAAGGAAATACTGTGTGTTGAAAGGGTATATCAAACCAGTTCGTTTCTTTGAATAAATATCATGTACACTCGTATCTTCTTAAATCAGCTGCAATGCGGTCCTGGTGATCTTGACAAGTATTAGCAACGGGTGAAAATAAAGCCTAAATATGGTGATTTTCAGTAACATATTTCGGAAAAGTCCATGTGCAGGCAACACATTCACCACAAAAAAGGCAACTGCAGATCTCCCTGCACTATCACAGCTTTTATCAGGTATGGATGTAGGAACTCAGTCCTATCTTAGACCAGAACATATGCACACATATGACACATTCCGAGAAAACATAATTGAATTGCCTACCAGGGGCCCACATTCAGGATGTTGCAAAGAGGCTACCAAGCTGTAGCTGAGGACTATAATCTGCTTCTACTCTTTCATGTAGAACTGAATGACGCTGGGACAAAGAGATTCCAAAATATCAAAAAAGACCAGATCCCTCCGAAAGAAGTTGAATGGATCTGAAGCACAGGTAATGTTCTCCTCTACCCTCCTGGTAGGGCACTGGGACTTCAGTATAGTGAAACAAGTGGATGGGGTGAGTGACTGGCTGCAAGACTCAGGGCTTAGGGCTTTGGGTGTGTGATCTGGAATGGGCCTTGGAGAGACTGGGCATGTTGGCACCAGTTGCGGAGCACCTGACCAAGCAGGGTAAGAGTGGTCTGGGGACCAAGTTCACAAGACTTACAGCCAAGCTTTAAACTAGATTTAGTGGGGAAAAGGATGCTCTAGCAGGTGTCAGTGAGGAAACAGGAAACAAAAAGACTTTAGAGAACAGCAGCAAAATACCTGTAAATTTTCCCAAAGGAGTTGCAGAGGACCCCTCCCAAAGGCTGAAGAGGTCAACAGCCCAGCTGAAGGGCCTCTACTCCAATGCACACAGCACGGATAACAAGGAAGAGGAGCTGAAAACCATTATGCAATTAGCAAACTGTAACACAATCGTTATCATGGAAATAGTGGGACAAGTTATGTAACTGGAGCACTGTAATTAAGGGTACAAGCTTTTCAGAAGAGATAGGCTGGGAAGGAGGAGCAGGGGTGTTTCCCTCTATGTCAAGGAAGGGATAGGTTGTGAAAAGCTGTGTCTGGGAAACAGCCACGGACAGGTTGAGGGTCTGTGGCTAAAAAACAAGGACACGAACAAGAAAGGATACCTGGTGGTTGAGGTTACTGCAGGCTAATCAGATGAAGCCTGTTGATGAGGCCTTCTTGCTTTGGCTGCAGGGCACATCATCCTCACCACCTCTCATCCTGATGGGAGGGTTCAATCACCTAGACATCTGCTGGGAGAGCAATACAGCCAGCTGTAAGCAATCCAGGCACTCCTGGAGCATGCAGAGGACAACCTCCTGGTCCAGGTATGGGCCAGACCAGCCGAGGAGAGGCATGACCGGGCCTGGTGCTCACTGGTGCGGATGAGCTCGTTGGAGGGGGTAAGTCTGGACACAGCCTGGGCTGTAGTGACCATGCCCTGGTGAAATCCCTGATCTCATGGAGCATGGGCCTGGCAAGGACAATGGTCAGGATCCTGACAGTTAGAAGAGAAAACTGCAACCCGTTTAAGGAGTTGGTGAGTGACATCCCTTGGGAAACTGCTCTTAAGGACACGGGGGCTGACCAGAGATGGCAGCACTTTAGGGCCACTTTTCTTAGAGCACAAGAGCTCACCATCATGATGTGTAGAAAATCTTGCCAGGCAGGCCAGCAAATGGCATGGCTGAGCAAAGATCTGCTCCTCAAATTGAGAAGAAAGAAGAAATTGCACAGCCAGTGGAGCAGGGACAGGTGACCTGGGGAGAGTACTGGGATATGGTTTGGATGTGTAGGGACAGCATGAGGAAAGCCAAGGCACAGATGGAACTGGGCTTGGTAAAGGATGCAAAGAATAACAAGAAGTAATTCTATAAGGATATAAGTCAGAAAAGAAAGGCCAAAGAAGTTGTACCCCTGCTGGTAAGCAAGAGATGAACTGGTAACAACTGATACAGAGAAGGCTGAGGTGCTCAATGAGTTCTTTGCCTGAGTCCTCACTGTGAAGTTCAGCACAAAGAACAAAACTCAAAAGAATAATACATAATGACTAGATGTTGAATTGAATGGGCAGCAGCTCTGCAGTGGGAGTTCTGGACTTAGTGGGATTAGGATCTAGAAGGAAAGGGTTAGTGACATTTTCATAAAAGGCCTTAAACAAGCTGGATGGTAAAAACTTTTTACAGAAAACTTCATAGGTGCCTCTGCACAAACTGGAACAAAGTTTCAGTTTTGACCTTGCTGAGAGCAAGATCAGCACTGATAGTTTTCACCACAACATTCAACTGCAGTATGGGTTATAGGTGAAATAACTGCACTAGCACAAGAAATTGGGTCAGAAATAGGACATTCAATTTTGGAGGTACTTGTTTTGTACAACCTCCAGAAAAGACTCCTGATGACCACCCCACCACCATGAAGAAGCCCAGAGCAGCCGGACCAAAAGGACCAAAAGACCAAAGCTGCTGGATCCAGAGTGATGACCATCTCCTGCTTGCACTATTTCTCTCCTTCCCTATATACTTAAATGTCACCAAATAAAGTCAATGTTGTTGAATGGCCATTTGGTCTTGTTTGCACCTCGCTTTGGCCAGAGGACTTCAAAATGGAACAGGTCCTGAACACAAATCTGTTTGGCCAAACTGCAGAGAAAAAAAAAAGTGACTGTAATGAGACATGCATCTTTCTTCCTGTTTACTTAGAAGCACTAAAAAAGTAGCTTGAAACACTGTATAAATTGCGGGTAGTGCACTTCAGGAAATACGGACAATCAGAACAAGGCAGAGAAAACTAAGTAACTGATAACAGGCCAGAAAACATAAATCATAAAGCAAAACTGAAAGAATAAGAGAGGACACAAGAAGATAATAAAATTCAAACATAATAAAAAGCTGCTGCAAAGAGGAACATCATAAACTGGATTCAATGAGTGCTGGGAACAGGATAGGAAATAATGGTCTTAAATTGTTGCAAGAATGTTTTCCTTAGAGATGATGAGAAGTTTTCTAGTGCTATAGAAGCACTGGAACAGCTTGCATAGGGCAATTGTGCAGGATCTATCATGGCAGCACCTAAAGGTCAAGTAAACTTGCCAGACCTTGTTCAGGTATAGATGAGTTGAGTTCCGAGTACTGAACTTCTCAAGGACCCATCTAGTCCTTGTTTATCTACTGCAGGTATTAATCTGTTGCGTCTTCTGTTTCATGATAGAACAACAAAATAGTTTGGAGCCCACAAGAATACTTCTTTGAAAGAGTAACAAAAACTGCACTAGCCTGACACACAACAGCCTCATGGGACAGCTAAGATAAAAAAAAGAGAGATGTACTGGCTGTGCTTTCTCAATCATTCTTGTTTTAAGTCCTCTATCACAGAACAAGATGAAGTGTCTGATCATCAGCCACTAAAAAAAATCACGAACTATTGCCAAAGGTGCTCTTGTTGTTTGACACAAAGGTTGTGAAGATTCCAAGAAGCTGATCTAAGCCACTGCTGCCAAAGTGGGAGACATTACCTTTGTATGTAGGATGGGAAGAAAATTTCTTCTGGAGTTATATGCTACAGACAAATATCTCACATTTCAGAGCTATCCAGATTGCATGAAGCTATTAGGTGCTGAAGTCCCAGTGGATGAAGTGCATATTGAGTGCATATTGTATCCAAAATTGTGCTTAAATGGGATTAGCCAGAAATCCTAGCAGATTTAAAAACTGATGTAATAAGATACATCTATGCTTCAATTCCAGGCAAGCATAAGGACATCTCTGCTAGCCAACTATCCAACTCTTTATTCATGTGCATGCATGAAAGCCTGACAGATGAGAAGAGCCCAGGGATTAACAACAGTGGATAGAACCTCCTGAACTCCCAGACTGCCCATGGTAAGAAGTCAAAACAAACCTGCTGATTTTTAATGGGGTAACTGTAGTTAATTCCCATTAAATTCTAGTAAATTCCCATTGCTGAGAGACAGGCTAGAAGGACATACAGGCATTTAATATGACAATAAACATAAGGGATTTTGCAATACTATTGTGACTAACCGGCTACACCAAAACTCTTATGATTCAATATTAAAGGAAGATGTGAGCTACAAATGTCTCAAGCTGGACACGCCCAAAGTCATCAGAGGTCAAAGAAACTGGATTAACATATAACCGAGAGGATGGTGCTTCAGCTCAGCAAGGCAGAACACTCGTCAGGGTCCAGCAGAGATGGAAGTGACAGGAGAAAGGATCATGGTTTCTTTTCCCATAATACATAATTTTCCACAAAGAGAAAATGCAGTTGAGACAAGGAACATGAAATTAGGCATGGATTCGTGAGAAAGGAACCAACAACTGGACCCTCTGGGGACAAGTTCACAGTTCTTGCTATCAATCACAAAAACTAGAGGCAAAAGCATGGTCTTCAGTAAATTCTAAGTCATACAAAGTAGACCAGAGAGGAACTTAAAACAGTTACAAATACTTGCAAACCGGCAGAGAAAAGTGCCAGGGTTTGTTAATCTTCTCACCTGTTGCAGAAGACTTAAATAACAAAGGTAGGAAAAGAAATAAGGAGGACAGGACAAGACAAAGGACTACAATCAAATTCAGATCTCTGCAACAGTGGCAGCAACACCAACAAGGAATGAAAAATGGGGCTGACTGGTAGCTGATGGTTGCAATGGTCTGGAGGAAAATAACTTGGCCTGTGGACAGGCAAGAGGTACCTAACAGCTGGCCTACAACTGTCATTAGCACAAAGGAATAAAGATAGATTACTACATAGATTACTACAAAGAAACATCCAGAAGCTGCACAGAAAAACTCAGGTTTGGAGAAAGCGCCATGGAAGCATTTCTGCACGCAGTGATTATGGTACTGATGCCTTGAGAGGCTACCTGGCACAGAGGCTAGACAGAGTTAAAGGAATAAAGTGGGTATTTATTAAAAAGGCCTTCAAAGGATACACCTTGGGCAGTACAAGAATCTGGCTGAGGCTACACCCAAGATGGACAACGGGTCACGAGTTTTCACACTTCTATCAGTTTTGGTCCATTTACATATTGGTGTTAATTGTCCAATTACAGCTTCAGGCTATGAAGTCCCATCCTCCCAGTTTGCCTTCCTCAATTCATTGTTGTTTATACTTTTTGGGCCTGAAGCTGCAATGATGACCTTGGTTCTCAGGCTGGAAGAGGACCATTTTCTCTAACTAAACTGTGGAGAGAAACTTGCTAACACTTTATATGAAGTTCAGAGTTATATACTAATGCAGTACAGAATCTGAATAATATGAAAGCTAAAATTTAAGGAATCACTACCTCTGTAAACAACTCTTCTAAGGAAGTAAGCAAAATAAGCCCACCTTCTTTCAGTAATGCAGAAACAAACTCCCCTCTGGATTTTGGCCACTTTAATACTAAATACAGACACCTAAATAGAGGACCAAGATTATAGCTTGGGAACTGCTAAAAGCTTTGAGAAGCTTATATGAAAATTAAAATTTAAAAAAATTAATATAATAGAGTTCTTATGTTCCAGTTTGCATCTAGAGTTCCATCATAGCAAATATTTATTTGTGTTGGTATTTTTAATGTTAAGATATCCCCCAAGACAACTTAAAGGCTTGAGTCATGAGTATCCTATCCCAAATACGGTCAAGCAGACTGTTCACATCTTCTTTCTTATTAGGTTCACTCTTACCATTGAGCTGTTCAAGATTTAAAATTGTTTTTAAAAATGCATTAAAGATGCGCCTTGTTGGTGAATATCCCTGGAAATCCAGTTTAAGGGCTATGCCAAATGAACTAAACCAAGAGTTAAAGAATAAATGAAACTTAAGTTAGTTTTAAATACTTTTAATACATATGTGCAGAGGCACTGTTTTAAATTCTAGGCTGCTGGAACAGTCATTCAAGACAATTACTGCAAGTAACAATGATGAACACTTAGAGAAATTCCAACAGAATTTTTGCAGTGTTCACTTACAGAACTAATTCTTTTAAGAATTAGGAAACAAGATCTAGCTGATATGAATAACAACATAAAAGGAGAAGTTCTTCTCATTCTCAGAGAACAGCTGCAGCATTTTTCCTCATCTGCCTTTCCCTGCAACTCTGCTCCCTAAGATACACTGCCTCAGTGAACAACTAACAAAGGAAAAGATAAAATTCTAATACTCAGCCTAAAATGAAGAACATATTAATCCTTTAAAATAACTGAGACTTTAGAGAAATTTCTCTGAAAATACTTTATTTTGTAGGGCTATAGTAGGATGAAACACAAGACAAAAATTAGCCTTAAATGAAGCAATGCCTTCTTTTTTTTTTCTTTTTTCCTTTTTTTTTTTTTTTTCTTTTTCTTTTCCTTTTCTTTTCTTTTCTTTTGGGATAGTGGGGGGATTGCATAGGGAGGCCTTTAGCAAGTTTTCTTTTTGAGAGACTCCATCTCTCCATCTGGAATTTCTTTTTCTCCTCCACTTACTTTCCACCCATCCACTCAGTTTCTCATTCTACATATTACAGCTGCAATTTTAAATTAAATATTCATTTGCTATTATACACAAGTATGTATTAAAATCATTTTACAAGGGTCAAAGACAAATCAGACTATGTACTGAAGTTCTATTCTTATCAAAAGACAACAGTAGTGAAAGCAGTGGAAACATTTTGTAGTGGGTATTTTATGCCAGTGCTTCTCATTATACCTTTAGAAGTCAAGACTTAGGTTTCACTGAAGTGTAAAAATAATAATTGAAAAAAGAATTATAAACTTAGAAAAGGAAATAATATGATGAAATAGTGATGCAGAACAATGCTTAAAAAAGAATTCTAAGCTCTGCTGACTATCAGTCTTGAGGTTAGAAAGGTGATTAAGGGCTTTGTTAAATATAGCCTTAAAATATGCCTCCAGGATCTATTCATAAATAAGAAAACTTGATTGCCTATAATGCCTATTACTCTCTACTCTTAGTGGAAATGCAGACTGCTTATTATATTGTGTATTATTATAATCACAATACTTAGCATACTGTTTATTATTATAATTACAACATAAATGCCTAAAACTAACCTCAGTTCTTTATTCATCTCTAAAGAACATTCATTAGTTTTAAATCTGTCCTTCCCTTTATGACATCCAGAACTGCAATTTTGTGTTAAAAAATTAGATTTTTCCATATTTAGATAAACTACTTTATAAAGAATAGTATAAGTCTTCAGAGAGTGTGAGGCAGGATATACATAATTCAGGCATACAACAAAGTCAATACACACAAAGACCTGGTATTAAATACAAAGATCTGCTCTATCCTAAAATTTATTCATACAGACTAATAGGGATAATAAACCTGAAAAAAATTTTGCATCAACTTGGCAATAAGCACATTATTTTTACTACACTAAATTATGTAACTGTCCATTGCAGTTTCACATTTTTTAAAAACAAAAGCTGTATGCAATGCTACTATAGATACTACACATACTGAAACTAATGTCTTTGTATCACATAGTGAAAAGGAACATCATGCAAAGAAGTACAGACACTAGAAAATAAGTTTTCTACAATTCACACAGAGTGTGAACTGAATTGTAACTCATGTGAACACACAAATGAACTAAACTTGAATATTATGCAATAAGTAATCTAAAATTTTGTTGCACTTATAAAGCAATAATTTGTTAGCTCTTAACTGGAAAAATAAAACGGAGTCCGAGAAATTGTACTATTTTATTTGTATACTCAAACTCATTGAACACTGCCATGACATGGCATTTGTAAAGTTGGCAGTAATGAAAAAAACCCATCTGGCAATATAATGAATTCACTATTTACAAAGAAATATTTTTCACTTAACTCACAAAGTTAAGTAATGGACATACAGGAGTTATTTGCACAATGTAAGTAATTATTTATTACAAAATTCAGGTGTAGGATTAAGCCAGTGTAATTCAACAATCTTTTTTTATATTGCTGCAAGTTTTATAAATTGAAGTAACACTTGCTTTCAAATTTTGACCCACTACCCAAATAAAGAAATAAATGTTTCAGTTTGTTTCAAATGCACTAAAATTATTATTTAAACTAATTATTTTTCAAATTTTACGTTTTTTCCACTCCGGCTTGTCTGTTTCATCATCTTCTGGTTCCACTTCCGCAAAAACTGTTTTTGGTTGCGTTCTAGAAAACATTAAAAAGATTAAAATAGTGGTCAGACTATAATACCTTATCAGAAACTGTATTAGACAGGCACTAGACACAAACAAAATAGATACATATAGATACTTTCAAAAAAAGAGCATACTAGACTTGACCATTTTTTATTTTTGACAATAACCTATCAACTAACCTTCTCAGAACTGAAGAAACATGCAGCTCACAAACAAGCACAACAAACACACATATTTTGCAAGTATTATTTCCTCATCAGCTTACAATCAGTATCTGTGTATTCCATGAATAAAATTAAGATAGAAGTGAGGAACAAGTACATTTAATTCCACCCTAGAAAAGCAGAGCCACTGCCCTCCTCATTCCATGACTTTTCAAAAAGAGATTTCCATATTGATACACTGTAGAACAATAACAGCCACTAAGTGAAAACAGAACAGCTAAGCCAGATTTCTGGCTAAGCCTATGCATGAAAAAACAGCTTCTCCTCCAGAGACTTTATCCAACACTACTGTAACATAAAAAACTCATATGAGAACACAGTGTATCTGACAGTCAAGCTTCATGGTATCAAGCCCTCCACTGTTTGTGTGAACTTTAAATATCACTTAAACTTTACAAAAGTAATTATTGATTACTTTCTAAATGAACAGAGTATATCAAGTAGCAATTCAATAAACTGTTAGGACATTCAGTTCCCTTGTTTTACACTTTAACAACTGCCATGATCCCTCTTTCCAACTTAATTCTCAGAACAATCACTGCAGAGCTGAAATGATGCGATTTCTGATGCTAGTTGAGCACAACCTGCTCAACTTCTCAACGTGACAAAGTATAAAATGCTGACAAGGTAATCATCATCTCATTACTACATTAATTAATGTTTTTGTATCACTCTAGGGATGTGAAGCATTATTATTACAATAACTATTATTTGGCAAACTCTACAAAATGCATAAACCTTAAAAAATTATGCTTGCCTTATGTAGCACAATCGGCAAAATCCAGTGTTGCCTCTGACTTCAAAGAGTAATAGCAAGCCAGCAGCTCTTATAGAGCAGGATTCTCCACTTGTTAAATATGTGACACAAATAGGTCCAAAATAACCAAAACTAGTCGAAGACAACTCCCCTCACATACAGGATCTTTCTATTGCCCTGCCTGCTCCTCCATCCTCCAAGCTTGCCATGGAGGAAAGGGTCATGCTGATAATTCCAGAGATGGCCCTACTGCAGAACTCCAACTGGCACGTGGTCCCTGGGTGCAGGCTGCAGCAGACCTTGCACCCAGATGAGGACCTATACGGTGGAAGTTAGATGAGTCCTTCTGCTGTCCATGGTAAGCATAACTGAGATTAAAAACACTTTTCAATTTTAAAATTTCATTATAAAACATTTACATAAACTCTACTTAACCCATTGCTGAAGAAAGAAGTAAAAAAAAAATCCCAACCCTCCAAACAAAACAACAAACAAATAAACCAACAAAGCCAACAAAAAAACAGGGAAAAAAATCAACATTCAGTCCAAAACAGACACCAGGGACAAAGGCTTTATTGGCTGAAATACTGGATTTTGCTAGCTGCTGAAAAGGAAGAATGTATGGAACCTTCTCTCTTTTTTTCTGACATACTGATAAAGGCTCTATTTATCCCATTTTAGCAATGTACCCTCCTTTTACCACAATAGGTGAAAAGTATCTACCTGTCCTCTAGGATGACAGTATTAAGAGTTTCATTAGTAAAGCACAGCTAACGAAGTGGAAGCCCGTAATTTCTGACCACAAACCTGCAATTGTCATAATTCAGATAAGCATTTCCAACTTAGAGGAATGAATAAATTTGTGAAACAAGCAGCAAAACCTATGTTTTTTCCAGGATGGGAGTGGCACAGAAAAAAGGGATAGACTCCAGAAAAGGTAAGTGTGTTACTCAGTGCAGGAAAGCTGAGGAAGGGGAAGAAGGGGGGGGGAAGGAAAAGAAAGAGAGAAACTGTATCATAATCTAACAGTATTCAGCTAAAGCAAAAACATGCAGAGGAAGTTATGTCTGCTTGCTACCTCACTTTTTAAAATTACCATGAAATAGCTACAGCCTCAGCTGAAATGTAAACTGTTCCACTTTCACAAGCAACATAGCTGTAGCTGGGGCACCTAGGGTGATTCATATGCCTGACCATTTTAAAACACTGGGTTTTTTATTGCTTTATCAGCAGTGATCCTTTAATCTAATTTAAACACAATTTTTTTCTTCTTATTAACTGCACCGGAGATTGCCAGTGTAGTAGGAGTTTGCTGTATGATTAATATTTACACAAAAATTTTCAAAACAAGTTTTCTTCTAATAAGTATTCTTATTTCTGAGGGCTGTGTTATTTTTCCTCATCAAATTTCTCAGTTTTATTTATCCTTGACTTTGGGGGTTGATTTCAGTTTGTTAGGGATCTGTTTGGTAGATCCCATGGTAGAATACTATGGAGGGCAAAGGGGCCTGACGAAAGCCAGTTGATCTTTGAGGAAATTTCCTCAAAACAGATTACATTCCATCTGCAGAAAGCACAGCCTGGCAGTAGTCTGACATGGATGCATATGGATCTGACTGTGATAAACCACAAACTCCAAAAAGGAAGAACAGAGAGGAGGCAAGGACACCCTCATTACGTGAGAGGCATTACATGAACATGGAGGAACAGAGGAGAGCCAAAGCTCAGACAGGACTGAAACAGAAAAGAAATGTGAGAGGCAGCAACAAAGGACTTTACAGCTACACTGACAGCCAGAGGAATGAGAAGAAAAATGTGCTTTATTGAGCAGGTAAACCACTAACATAGCATATGGAAAAAGCCAAGATACTCAGTGCTTTTTTTGGCTCCTTTTTCCCTGAAAAGGTCCTTCCTCAACCTGCAAGCACTCCTACACTACAGCAGCTTTTGATAGGGACTGAGACATTTCCAACAGGAAGAGGACGACAGAGTTTCTAGCTCACTGGACATGTAAAAATCCCTATCAGATGGCTGGATCCAGAGGTACTAAGGGAGTTGGCCCATGTCATAGCGAAGGCACTCTGTCACCACAGAGACTATATGGTGACTGGGAGAGGGTCTCAATGGCTAGAAAAAGTAACCATCATCATCTTTGAGGGGCAAAAGGGGGATTTGGGGAACTACCCAATCTCAGTTCTCAGGAAAGGTATGTAATGAATCCCAGTGGAAGGCATTTCCAGATACATGAAGGACATGAAGGTGGTAGGGAACAGCCAGCATGGCCTTAGCAAGGAAATACTGTGCCTGCCAACCAGATTGCTAGAATAGGCTGCCCAGACAGGTGTGGGGATTTCCATCCTTGAGGATATTTAACCTTGGTTGAGCAACCCCCTGAACAACCCAAATCTATTTGGATACGAGCAGTGAATACACTTTAAGCAGGAGCTTGGACTTAGATGACTTCAGGCATTCCCTTCCTACCTAAATTGTTCCATGAGCCCGTGTTTCCACATGACTGTCTGCTGAAACCAGTATCTCATACACTGAAAAATGCATTCCTATTGTGGGTTATGGTAACAGGCAGCAAACAAAAATGGGAAAACAAACTAGCATGATTTATTTATCTGTGTGCTTCTCTTTACTTTAGTGGTTTTCAAGATACTCAGATATGCAGACCTTTAGAAAATTTCCACGGGCCATGAAGACTGCTTTAGAGTCACCATAATCCCTCTGGTCATGGGTTGTTTTTTCTTAATTGCTTTTCAGGAATCCAATAAAAGTAGCTCATTGACACGTGAGGATCATAGACTAGCAGATAAATAACACTGCTTCAGCAAAACCAGCTGGAGATGACAACTGCATATTACAACATGTGACTCATGTCAAAGTAACTTTTGAAATTTGTGTTTATATTGCACTGAAACAAAGAAAAAAGATTTTCAAGCATGCTTGGAAACCAAAATAATGTCATAAAGGTCACTTCCAGACTGAAAAGTTAAGGTTTTCAGCCTCAGAAGCCTTTTTTGTTCTTTACCCCACCAACCAGCCTGATTATTTTCTAAATCTCAGGGGCTTCCCTCTCAAAATTACCAATTTACAAAAAAATATTTAGGATAAATATAACAATGCATGCCAACAAGGCTGCTGTTACAAGACATTCTGCTCAGTCCTGATTCTTCAACTAATGATACTTGAGCCATTACATGACTAACACTTCACAGACTGGTATTGCCCTTGAGAAAAACTTCAGTGAACACAACACAACTACAGACTCTTGCTTCAAGTCATTCTTTTTTGATAGTAACAAGCAGCAAGGAAAAAGACTGCAAAACAGGGGTAACATCAATGAAATTAAAGGTGTTTTCAAGAACTCCTGTTTACCTTGCTGAGAGGGAAATTTCACCATCACTTTCTCTCTGGCATAGAAGAAAGCTGCATCTGGGCCTGATTAGACACTCAGCTACAATGCTTAGTAATTCCTGCTGATCCTTCAGAGGGACATCTGAAGTCATTATAGTATATCTGTACAGCTGTGTTAAAACAAACAGCTCACAAAGAATGTAATTTTCAAACATTTACAACTGATGCCTCAAGTTCCTTTCCTGTAGTTCTTTACTTGAAATCTTCAATCTGTCATTCCTTTCCTTTCACTCCACTGGAATGGCTCTTGCCAAGGACTCTAACAAGCTTTTTCCTGAGAAATCTGAAGATCGTTTTTTATCCTCATCCGTTAAGACTTTTCTGCTGGGTTGATCACATCTTATTTGACACTTTATTCACACTGGGCTTCTGTGACATGTCATCTCCTGACTCAGCATGTACTTCTTATCATCCCCAGTATCCTTTTCAGCAGCATCTGGTTTTCACCCATTCTTTTGTCTCTTACGTACTTCCCCCTCCTTTCTGGTTCAAATGTCAATGGAAACAGAAAGGTCAAGCTAATAACAAGCTTAAAAAAAATTCTGATCGATAAATAATGGAAATGAATATTCAGCTTCCAGAGAAAATTAAGCATCAAAAAGTATATATATATTTTACACAGAATGCATAAACTAACAGCAGAAGTCATGTGTTTCTTAGGAAATTTATTGAAGTGAAAATCATGGAATCATAGAATGGTTTGGGTTGGATGGGACCAAGATCACCACTTCCAACTCCCCTGCCATGGACAGGAACACTTTCCACTAGACCAGGTTGCCCAGAGCCCCATCCAACCTGGGCTTGAACTCTTCCAGGGATGGTGCATTCACAACTTCTCTGGGCAATCTGTTTTGTGCCTCACTACCTCTGAGTAAAGAATTTCTTTGTAACATCTAATCTAAATATCTTTTCTTTTAGTTTAAAACCATTTCCCCCTGTCCAGTCACTACCCAGCCATGTAAAAAAGTCTCTCTCCCTCATATACAATTAAAACTGATTAAGCCACGTGGATCAGGAACAGACAAATCAATCCAGTCATCATTCGTCAAGTTACGAAAACTGATTAACCAGAAAAGGGCACTTCTTAATCTTCTCAGTCTAACTATTTAATAACTATCACTGGAGAAAATTAAGTAACTATAATTTCCTTACACATTTTCTGAAGAAGGAGAGTGAAAGCTTTATGTTCATAGACAGCATAGGACCAAACACTTTGTCAAACAAAAGATATAACAAGTGGATAGTTTCATACCATGTTTAAGAAAAAATTTACTACAAGAAGTGTGGAAAACCCAGCAGCAGAAGAATATAGTAAAAGAATAAATACTATTTTAAAAAATGAAACATAATGGATGTATATTTTTTAGGTCTTAAGACAGTATATGATTTTAAAATGTATCAGAATATCACCTTTCCTAAATCTATAGTGTAACTTATGCTATAGCTAAAGCAGCTGTCCAGTATACAAACCAGTACTGCATGATAACTTGGATCAGTTACTTGCAGTTTGCATATTTTATTAAATATAAGTCTGTAAATACATCTGTGAAATGCATTTTATATACAATATATATATTTACATATATCCATGCTCTGTAAAGTCAGATGTAGGATATAATTATAATACTATATATTATTACATTATATACATTATGTTACAATAGCACAGCTTTATGCGGCTGTTAATACAGTCCTGAATTTCTGAAAACGAAGAACATGGCACATAACCAAGTTTCTGCATTTCACTGTCTTAGATAGTATTAGTATTAGTACTGTTATTATTACTGGTATTATTACTATGTTATTCTTATTATTAATAATGTTATTATTGTTTGAGAGTTTTTTAATGCTCTTTACACAGAGTATATCTGAAATTGAAGCTTTTAAAGCAACGATAATGGCAGCTCCACCAGGATGAGATTTATCAGCTGACAAAGCCATCAAGGCAGTGTGCTGCTGGCTGCAGTCCAATTTCCCCACATACATATCACCGTCTGGTGTGTAAGTTAATAGCAGTCTGGACTTGCATCCTGCCCACTTCTCAGCCAGCTCTCCTCTTCCCCTGCAGCCACATCTTTAACAAGGAACTGTAATGAGATCTGGCCCTGACACAGTAAGCCTCCTCTAACACAGCTTTGTTTTAAAACTTTCATGTCTACTACATCGCAGGTGTTGGGGATGAAACTTAATATACAATCAATGAAGCTACTAAGCCAAAAATATGCTGACGTGTCTATCTACCTGGTGGAATGTGTGATTGCATTTACTTCTGAGAATGGATTCCTCAAATAGAACCAGATGCCTACACATTCTGAGTATATTTCCTCTCTAGCAATCACGAACTCTCAAACAATTAAAAATCAGTATTTAGCATATTCATTACTACCATTGCTACAGAATTAGGCCTTCAAATATCGCATCTTTGGTACCAAGAGTGGTACTGAGTAAAATGCATTGGTTTGATGTATAACACCAAATGCCACACTTATCAATTACAAGTGTGCCATACTTATTAATTACTTGGTCAAATCCAGGCTGGGTTGCTGACATTCTCAAGCTGCTTTGGAACTGCTATTTAGTGATCTTATGAACATGTGGGTCAAGTCAGAAAACAAATGTCACCATCTGAAACAAGCTGTGATTCGTAGAGTATTTCAAGTTTCTGGAAAGAGGTGACTGGCTCACTACAGAGCTGAACACTAATAAAGAAAGTAGTCAGTAAAGTACTAACGAATATACAGCCCTGGAGATAGAAAAGCAATTCATTATTGGCAGACTGTTCCATGAAGACTATTTCAACTCTTCAAAATGTTTTCCTTACACATTTTGAAATGACTGCTTGACACTATTCTGTGGGAAAAAGCTCCATCAGTGATAATAAAATGTGACAATTCTACTAATTTTTAAAATGGGAGTCTCAGTTCATTAGTATGAAATGCATTTATGTAGTACTTATTTTTATACTATTATGAATGTATTTAATTGTTTGAGATGTATTTCTTTTTAGGGAAAAATCTCCTTCGGTAGAAAGCATTCAAAAAGAATATTGCACAATTTTCATTTTAATATATACACACAAATACCACACTCATACATATAATTTAAATGGAGTAAAGTACCATCTGTGGGATCACCAAGGATTTACCACAAAAATCTTGATAAGGCTCTTTAACTTATGTAACGTGTGAAAACTTATTTCTTTATGTTGAATTTTTGGTAGGAGATTTTATCAGTGAAATTTATAATATTCCTGTACCTTTAAAACCAAGTTAATTCAGGCAGTTACGTTGGTCCTCATGTAGAAAAAATCAGATAAAAACTTACAACAGTCAAGAAATCATCCTGTCCTAACACCATGAAAATATTTTGAAGGTTTAATCTAAGGATCAGTCAGAACTAGAGGGCATATTGGAAAATCACCCCAATATATCAATGGGACAGTACCCTATTATAAGGTATGGCAGTTTAAGACACTGATTTGGAGAGGATTCTAAGCTCAAATCAACTTTGAAAGCTTTCAAATAACTTCTAGCACTGGCAGGTACATTTTAAAAGTGGAAGTATGAAATTTCAACAATTTAAGCTCCTGGAAACTCATATCCTTATAAGAGAGTATATTCTTGTTGTATATATTTGTGGCAGCAATCCAAAAAAGGCGAAGTATGACATTAAAAACATCTATTTTAACTGAACTCCTATTGGCCTCCAGAAATATTACTTAATTGTTTCCTTACTTAGCATATGCTGGAGCCACCCAGTACGGATTCTCCTCCGCTTCCTTTGCGTGACGTAAAATGGCCTCTCGAGGGTTGCTGTCATCTGTCTTGTCCAGGGCAATGTTCTTGACTATATATGACGACAGGGTGACCCCGTGAGTCCCAACACGGCCACCACGACCTGTGGCATGAAGAGAAAAATATTTAAGAAATATGCAGAGCCTGCAACAGTGACCCAATACAAAGAGGTTATTTAATGCCATAGGAAGGGTTCAACGTGGGTGTTGTACTGAGTAGGTAACTCAAAGTAAGCCATTGTAATTACTAATTTTTTGCAGGCAAGCACTCCAATGAGACATTACTGTCTTAAAGTGCTGGACGCTGCCCACACATCTACAGAGTAGATTCACCACCCGAACAATGCAAATCCGAATGAGTGTAGAACCAAAGCATGATGGCCCCTTTGGTATACAACAGTCCCAAACGATTATGCCTAGATTACCTGCTCCTGCTACTGGAGGTTCAGGCTTGTGAGACTTCATGGGGTCCAACCTATCCTTCTCCAGCTGTTTCCTTGTGCTTCGTTGTCGAGGTTCACGGAACATCGGAAGTGCATGGGCTGAAGGGTGACAGTTTGGAGACAATTAAATGTTAGAAATTCCATTTTCTTTTAAATTTGTTAAATACAAAGAGCTGGATTCTTTCCTGCAATGGAAAAGGTGGCAGGAGCAGCTTCCTGGTAATCCCATATCCAAACAATGGTTTACTGCGTTGTACTTTCAGGGGTTTCTTTCTGCTGAATTTTTCAAACATGCAAACAGTCAGATATCAGGGTTCCTTCAGGCAGGAGCCTCTCATCTGAATTACTGTTTGCACAGTTTATGCATATTTCATTCATACCTCTATCATTCAGTTCTCTACATTAGCATTGTGACCAATCACTTACTTTTTTCTGAACTTCCCATGTTTGTTGAGCTTTCTCAAATTCTAAGAGCATGACAAGGCACTTGATACATTCTTGGATATGACAAAGAGTGGAGCAGAAACCCCTCAATGATTCCAAATATAATTTTATGCTCATGGAGTCACAATCATGCTCTTTCTTAAATAATAAGATTAATCACCATTGGAAAAATATCATAACTGTGATAGTCTGGCTAAATTGACAGGATTTAGAACTTCTCTTTTCTCATTAAAGTGCTATCTTCAGTAACAGTAATGGCTTTGATCCACTCAGACAAGAGTCATTTGTCAGCAACAGAGAAACACCATGTTAATGGGCAAGGCTTTGTTTCAGCGACATTTGGATCTCACATGCAGGTGTGCTCATTGCTGCTGTTTCCCAAAATCTGGGAAATTTTGTAGAGGTCAAATGATACAATAAAAACAAAAAATAACTAAACAAATCTTAAATTTAGGAATACCATCTCTATATTGAATACAAAAACCATCAGGGAGTATTCAGGCACCCATTGGCTTGAGTTTTCAGGTTATTTCTGTAAGCCTGTTCAATTTATTAGACTGAATGAAGTCACAGCCAGGTGACATGCAGCAGATCTTTGGAAACAAATGTGTAAGTTTTATTTTTGTGGATTTCGTTAAGTATGAAATGCCAGGGTCAATTTTCTGGCAAGCACTAAGCTTGATCAGTTTCCACAGAGCATTGGAGGTGACTAATGCACAGATCCATTTGTGGAGTCAAGACTGTCTAAGGGAAAACCATTCTGTGTATTCCTACATTTCAAAAGTGACACTTAATCCCCTAAAACAACATTCCTGCATTTTAAGTAGCCATTACAGGAAATTCTGATATTAAAGAGCAACAAGAAGTCTGAAGGAAAAAAAAGGGAAAAAAGGGAAAAAAAGGGGAAAAAAGAGAAGAAAAAGGAGAAGAAAAAAGGGGTCACTTTGCAAAACCACTTCAGGGATCTTCAGCTCTTCCCAGTTCTATTCGTAAACTTAAAAGACAGACATCTAACCTCTGAAAAGTTTCCAAAATATGTAAAAAAATTAAAAATTTGTCAAGCAAATCCTTACAACATTTTTCTGCATTTATATATATGAAAACATCTTTATTTAGTTTCAAAATGATGTGGAAGAAACAGCTAATCAGCTAGAGCTCAGTAATAAAATCCCAAAAATTTGAATAACTGGGACCCATATCCTTAAATGACACTTATAAATGCCACTGAACACACAAGTTCCACTGGGTTTTAGGCAGAATTTTCTTTGGAGTATAAACACTAGTAACAGTGCACACAAAGCGTTACAGTGAAGGATGTTGTAAGGATGGATTAAGAGCACTCAATGAAGACAAATACCCCTGATCTTTGAAAGTTGCTACTTAAGTTCACCCCAAAAACTGGAGCTGGACATCTGCAGCAGTAAGGTAGATTGGAGACAACTGTGGCTGGAAAGTGCCCACCCAGAACCAAAGTGCCTTGATATGGGCCTAGTTACCAAGACTGCCCAAACTTTCTCATTCTAAACCTCTTTTTGTTTATTATGCTGCCAAACAACTTGTTTGTTTTATGGAGAAATGGCTTTAGCACATGTAAAACCAAGACTACTAGAAAACAGAACTGCACACTCTAGAACTGGAAGAGGATGAAGAGAAGCAGGATACCACAACCATGTGACTGTTCTCAGTTCACATGAGGAAACACTACAAAGGGCAATGCTAAATGGGATGGTCAAAATCTCTCAGTTAATCCCCTCATTCCAATTTGTCGTTGTAAAATTTGTCGTTGGGAAAAGGCAGATCATTAAACACTTTATAGTAGCAATGATAACTATTTCTTATGTGTCAGTGATCCTTACTATGAACATAAGCTCTTAAAAACCCCTGAGGCTAGGGATAGTTACTTGGGTAAGTTATACATTTTGAAAAATCACTTTTTATTTGTACAAGACCTATCTCTCATCTTTGATTTTGTCACTGGTATTGAGAAGTGGCAAAACTCTTCCTAAACCCATCTACATTCCACAATTAAGTTATGAAAAACTGAAGATTTTAAAAAAGCTACAAAATTCTTGAGGCTTTCAGAAGCACCACAATCAAGAAACCAACCATTATTAACAACTGTAGAGAGCATTCAGACTAAATATACCTTTCTGGTTGTGCAATGCTATAAAAAATCTGTATGAAGCACCAATATATGATACCAGTGATAATGCTTAATGGAAGATTGCTTTTTAGATGAGAAAAAATAAAGCTAAACAATCTGCAAATAATTTCAAACCTAAGAACAAGCTACAGATGCTGCTATAAAGATATGTTTAAATTTCTTACGTGTTATAATGTAATCCTGTGTGAGAGTCTCTGCTTGTCTCTCTTTTCGTTTTGTTTTGACCACACATAATTTTGCTCCCCTAGGAGGAAACAGAGCATTCAGTTAGTCTGTTTATATCAAACAGAAACCAGTTTTTATTCAAGATAGTCTCAACAAAATTATACAGCACTCTAAATATTCATGAATGTGTATATCTTTGCCTGTTCATGCTCATGTAAAGAAGGGTAGAGAGATTATAGTGTTTCTGTTACAGAGCAGTTTATATGACATGCAGAAATAAGGGTGGAAGATTCATTTCACACTTCATTTGTCCACAGTACTCTAGCGTGCACATTGGAAGTGCTGCTCTCCAAACTTGGGCACTCATTTGCTCCTGATATAATTCTTCCAAAGCAGTAGAGTTGGCAGTTATCTAACCAGAGGTACCTGTAACACTGAGGCAGGAAAGACTGCATAAACCTGGCTGCAGCAAGATTGATTTAAACCACTGGTATTTTCCAGTACGGTAAAAACCAGGCACAAAACTGTGCTAGGGGTCTGTGGTTCTTTAAACTGTCAAAACCATAAAAATAAAACTTATTTCTGATAATCTTGTAAACCAGAGTTTGTCTTCACATCCAAGTGCCTAGGTGACAGTAAGTATCCAGAAAACATGAACTGTAACACAGTTTGGTTTAGGATGCCAGCAAAACAAAGATTGTGCATACATAGGAGGGACACCTTATTTATTGCACTCAGTATCAATGAATTGTCCATTTTCTCCTGGCTGACAGGAAGGAAGCATGCCTCAGTTCTCCAGCCAATCCAGATAGCAAAAGAAAATTAATTGCAAAGCATGTATTTATAGGTTACTTAGGCCGTCCTCATCTTAGGCTGGCAAGTCACGGTCTGATAAATCAGTACCACCTTCCCTAAGACGTACAGGCAAAGTTCTCATGTGATAAATGAGGGTGGTGAAGAAGACTACAAGAAAGGTGGGGATGTGCTTCCTTGCTTTGCACCTTGTCAAATTGGGTCTTCCTGTATTACTTCATTAGCATTGAAGATTGATGCTTCTAAACAAGATTTTTACTTCAGGAAGAAAATATGCATAAAAAACATGACTAAATAAATACCCATTCAATAACACTTCCTTGGCAACCTCCAAGAGACAGGATGAAAGGGTGGTTGTTCTTACTGCAGATTTCATGCAATTAAAAAATGAAAGCATTTGTAAATTCAGGTAGAACAGCCAGCATACTGCAAAAGGAAAAGCCCAGGGGAGAAAGTGCCACTCTTCACAAGCAAACATTCTGGGTTATTTTTACTCCTTCTCCTGCTGCTGAATAAGTAGAACTCTGCAAAACAAATGTCACTAAACTATTTTTTTTCTCATTTCTTAGTATAATCATTGAATCACAGAATCAGACTAAATTTGAGAAAACAACCATAATAAAACACTATTACATACCTCTGGCTTTTGACAGGATCATAGTACACTTTGGCTAAACCATTTCCAGTACCAACCATAATCTGGTTCAACTTGGGATGCCAAAGGCAACGCACAACACTCTGAAATAGAGTGAGATATGACAGTTAGCTGGTCACTCATCTGTATCTTAGAATTAATATTCACATTGTTAAAGAGTGCATCACACTGTAGCAGGACCAAGCTTAAACACATGAATGAGCATGTGAATACGTGAATGAGTAAGTCCACAGTAGAATACAATGTAAAAGGAGTGGCAACACCAGGATGTAGACAGGGAACAAAGTAAAAATTGGTGACATTGTGATAACCAGTGGTTTCTACAGACTATCTGCTGCCAGGATCTTCATAGGCACGATGAAAATGGAAAGTTAAAGAGGGATTTGAACAAGAACAGTTAAGTGCTTCAAATATGATACAGCGATTCAGGCCTTCATGACTTTTGTACTCTTATTTTTAGTTCTTAACTTCCACTTCATTCATCACTTTATCTGTTTTTTTTCCCTTCTTGTCATACACTGTTGACCTTTCACTTGCTGACTGCAGAAATGGAAGAGATGCTGATTTTCACTCTTGCTTCTTTCTTCCCCACAACACTAAGAACTTGGTATTTGAAGCCAATGTCTCACAGTGCTGTCATCCTTTTGGTCAGCAGTGCAACTCATTTTCAGACATTAAGAGTATTGTTCTACATGTGACTTTGAATCTCCATGTGAGTACTATTCTCAGTCTGATTCAGCAGGACAGCACTCAAACTTCTGACTCCAGAGAGCCAAAGTGGGCACAATCTGCCACAAAGGACAACACATCTCATCAAACACACAGAAGAAAGTATCTATTTTTGACAGACAGTAATGCCTTAAATGGATGTTGTCCAAGGCTGAAGTTGGTTTGTGCCACTTATGTAACAAATGTATCCAGAGCTAGCAAGATGCATTATCTTGTTAGTATTTCATGGAACAATGCTCCCTTTTCTAGCCTCCCCTTTCTCCTCCCTCCACTTCCCATTCCATGTTCCATACTATTTCTGGTTTGGTCCAGCCTCCATTTTTTTTATGGTAACAGACACATAACATTAAAAATATTGAAGAAATTCTGAAGCCCATTCAACCATCATGAATCAGAACTTTATTTTACCACAAGATGCATTACAATCTCCTGAGCTGTTTTTTCTGCTTTGCATTCTCTTTTAAGAAGAAAAAAACGAGTGAGATGAAGTTTCATTAATCAAACAGCCAGTCTTTACAAGGTTCCTCAGCAAAGCATCTTCCTTCCACATAATACACACAATATACACCATTACACTTTCCCATTTACTTACAGGTACAAATAAACCTGGTTTGCTTATTACAAGGTAACTACAGAAAAACATTTTAGAAGTAAATCTGAAGTACACACACAGAGTTGCTAATAAGTTTTTGGATTTAAGTTAGAGTCTTACATATTGTTATGTAATGCTTAAAATGCTAAAGTAACTCTAAAACACCAAAGCTAGTAACAAGTATTGAAGGTCAAAGGTGGGTGGCCTCTTCTTTTATTAATATTTATTGCATGTGGTTAGCCAGACTTTTTAAACTCTGTAGTTAATGTGGTTCTCCACTTTCTTCTGTCAAGTAAATGTATTTTATAGCATGGTAGTGGATACTAGCCAACAAAAACAAGCCTGAGACAGTGTGGCTCAGCACTGATGGAGTTTGCTGAGTTTCTAACTTGTCAAACATGCACAACACACTTAAAACCACCATGGCACGTGCTACAGAGCAGGCAAAAGAAACTGCCATTAAATGTAGCCCTATAAATCTTCTGAAACCGTAAAACATTCCCAGAATATAATTTGTTAAGAACTAAACAAACTCAAGCTCTGAACAGGCAAGTAATTTTATCAATCCACTGGCATATAAACCTACTTTATAAGAAATAATAAAAACTACTTCTCTGATTTTCAGATTATTTTAGAAACTGACAATACTTCAAAAATACCAAAATACTGAATCACTTAACTATATCCCCCAAAAAATTTCCCAACTGTTTAATCCTAAAGAAGCCAAAATTCTAATTAACTGCACAACAAAGGGATCATTTTAGGCTAGGTCTCAATACTGGAAGGGAACGGTAAGGAGAATCTTTATCACACAAAAATAATTAACACCTAAAGAGCATTTATTCTTTGGTGCCTCTAACTTCTCAACTACTTCCACCTAGAGTAACTCAGGTAGACATCTTTATCACTGGAAATGCTAAACATCAAATTCCATCTCAAAGAAGGTCCTACCTCCCAGCTCTCCAGGCAAGTACGTTAATTGCAAACTAAGTGTTTTCCTGCCTTCACCTACATGTGCCTGTAGGTAGGTACCCTCCTACTGATACTGAATTTTACACAACTCTAGAATGGTTGTGGTTGGAAGAGCGCTCTGGAGATGACTAATTCAACCATCCTGCTCCAAGCATGGACAGATACTACAGACAGTTCAGGGTATCACCCTGTTTGTTTTTTAATATTTCCCAGGATGGAAACTCAACAGCCTCTTCTAGCAACCTGTTTCAACATACAACCAGCCCTACCATAAAAAAAACCAAAAACCCAACCACAAACTCCAAATCACTTTATTTCATTTAAAACAAGAAAAACCTGTGTAGATTCTGAAAACAAAAAAAATCCAGATCATAGCTTAGCAAATGGAAAATGTCTTGTAACAAATAAGAATGATAAATGCAGAACATACCATCACATAAACATCTTCAACATTTGAAAATAAGATTTCTATGATGGCTGAATGGTTTGGACACTATGCATTTGGTGCATGAAGTCCTGGAAGCCTGTCATAAAAATCCTGAAAATAATTCTTCCATAGACTGATGTGGCCAGCTTTGTGATTATAAGAAAATTACAAAAGATAATTACTAGTAATGATTTAAAAGTTGTTTTGTACTTTTGCTATGGCAAAAGCATTAAGTTCTTCAAATGAAATCAATCTGAAAAGTCTTTGGCAATGTCCACTGCATATACAAACACAGTAGCTTGCATTGGGAAATACTGGGAAAACATTGTGAAAATATTTTTGTGAAAACAGACAGGGAAAACATTAAAAATATTACCCAACAAAGCAACACTGCAAATTTACCTTCTTGATTCTCACTGTGAAAAAGGTTACAACAGATTCAGTGGGTATCATTGTTGGTAGGCAGTTCTGGGGTTCTGGGGTTGTTCCCAAACAGTCTCACCCCTGTAAATCTACTCTCACCTCTGTATTTCCCTTCAAATCATGCAGGCAGAACTGTTGCTGCACGTAAACAGTAAACAACACCAAATAATTTTTCTGTCAGGTTATTCTCCATCTAGGTGAGCTCACTAGGCAACTACACTACACACACGACCTTCCTGGTACTGAGCAATTAATAGTGCTTTGACAAGAGTTAACAGCATTGTCTCTAAATGAGAAGCTGAACACTCATTTTCTGTAACATGGAATGGGACATTTATTCTGGCCTAGGAATACAGCCCTGTGTTTAACAGCCGCAGTGAAGAATAACTGAAGCAGATTTGTCAGCAAGCAAAAGCTAATTACCTCAACCAAAACTGTCCAGAGCACTTGGGCAACACCCCAACAGGAGTAAACAATGCAGAGAGGGCATTTTACAAGGTCAGCAAGAAAAGACTTAAATGATTTGTGGCATAGGAGTGGAAAATTTACCCCCTAAGATGAAACTATGAAGCTCGTAAGGTCATAAAACTACAGACTGTTGTCAAGGACTGGAAGAATTTTCCTGGATCTTTGCTTATAAAAATGGTTTGAGACTGCAGCAGCAAAGGCAAAATTCAGTTCCCTGGCCCATACTTCAGATCAAAACACTGTTTCAGAGTGTGGATAGAGCTGATCCAGGATGGAAAGTGCAGTCTCAGAGGAGTCAGCACAGGTCAGGCAAGAAAGAAAGGTTAATAATTTCTAGTAAGAGGGACTATGAATAGTTAGAGATCACACAGTGATTGTCTGTGATTATCTGGATTGTGAGAAGCTTCAGAGAGGATGCACTGTGATAAAACATCTAAAGAAAAGAAAAAACATTAATGAGCTAATGCAGCAAGTATTCCTAGTTCCTGTGAATTACAGAGTACATAGAGTCTTCACATAAATGTTACATCTTAGACCTGAAAGATTTTTCTGCAGCATTCCAGAGCCTGAGCAGTCACTTAATCTCACTAATATCTTTTGAGTCTACCAAAATGTGAGGTTACTCATTATGTAACAAAATAACAAGAACATATATAAACAATGTGTCAAGAAAGGATTATTCACCTCTATCCTCTTTCACTAAGCTGCAGAAGATTAAGGGAAGATTCAGGTTTCTGTCCATCACTGCCTTCTTGAATTTCTATACTAACATTTTACACGTCTGTGAACTGATCTTGTAAAAAAGCACTGATATTTTTTATTTGGTGTATTTCAGCTGAGATCCAACAAAATCTCACTATTTATGTAAACAAGCCCCATGATAACAGTTAATCCTTTTCTGTTAACAAAATTTTATTAAACAGACATACATGTGTGTACGCATATGGAGGTCATAATTGCAACAAGACTGGCATGATAATGATTTCTCCATTTTCCAAAAAATTCCAAGAACTTTCATATTTTTGACATAAAAAGGAATCAGGTCAGGAATTAGGTCAACAGGACAATATTCTCTCCTTGCTACTGCAAAAAGAAGGGCCATATTTTACAGTGATGTTCTTTTCCCTCCTTCAGGAGGTCTCAGCCAGGCACTGTTTTCTTTGGAAACGATCCTTTCTCCCTAAAGACAATTAAGTTTTAAGGTTAAGTAGCATGTAGTTATCTTTGAAAATGAACATTTCATGTAAAGTGTATTTTCAGATTAACATATGATAATATATCAGCTTTTTCAAGTTCATTAGTAAATCTTCTGCCATACAGGGAAGAAGAAAGAAAAACATGTTTCTATATCAGTTATGCATTCTTGGAATAAACATTTTCCATTTTTCTTTCTTTTCACTTCAGGGACATACTTTCATTCTTCTCTGGTTGTTCTTGACTTTCAACTGGCTTATGCATTTGCTCCAAAACACCAAATATGACTAATCACTTATGAGCAGCTATCAGACTTTTAGGCTAAGTTCACTAAATTATTGTCTCTTCCCATGGCTATTAGTGCAAATTATTTAAATGAAAACATTGACAGCAAATCTGCTTTGCAGACTGCATCTATCTACTTCCATCCCTACATGAAACTACGCTGAGAAGCTGGAAATCTCTACTGAATGATGCTGACATACAGCTAATATTCATACTTTCCCTGTGCTGAATGTGCAGCCAACATTTCACCTAAAACAGGGAAAATCAAAAGTGATCTTCCAAATAGCCACTAGAAAAAAATACTGCTAATTCCAGATAAATACTGAAAATGGAAACATGCTAATCCTAAGTTTTCACACATCTCTAACCTACAAAGCAAGAATTCATGAGCGTTTGATGTTTCTTTAAAAGCACTACAATTTAGATGAAGTTCAGTAACTCCATGGTGAAGTTGCTGATGTTTTGACAGTTGTTGGGAAATCAGGTGCAAGTAAGAGAGCGTAGGCTTCGCTCTCAGCTAGCACAAGCCTTTCATAGAGTGGCAGGCTTTTGTCCTGTAAATTGCCTACAGTCAAAAATCCTTAAATCAACAGAAATGAATGCAAAAGTAACCCATTATCTCCTACCTTGCTATTGGCAAGGTCAGAAAATGAGAGATTAAATGTTCCAGCACTTTAGTAGAAGACAATAAACACCCACGGAGGGAAGTGAAGAGCTTAGGTGGGACTTGTTTCATCAAACTTAACATGTCTACACTTCTAATCTTTGGAGATCTGTTCTTTAAATGTCTACAAATGTCTCCCTTTAAAGTTAACAGAGAGAGATAAGCATTTCACAGTGGACTTCAGCTAACCTATTTTAGAGATCTATTTTAGGATGGGATAAAATCATAGTCTGAATATGTTTATTTTTCTCTGTTGATTAGAAAAGGAGCCTAGGGTGACCGGATCAGCTGTAGACATCTATATTTGGTCAGGTGAATCTCTACAGCCTACAGTGGCCAAAATAGCTACAAAAGAAAAACAGAAAACTAATGAGGATCTGTATTACAGCATGTTGTACTACTTAGATAAAACTCCACAGTTCAAGATAAAGAATCCTGGTACCCATATTGAATACTCCTAGTGCAGAAGGAATACACCAGACATGAACTTCTAAAACTGCCCAACAAATCTTGAAAACCTTCGCTTCAAAAGATCAGGTCTAGCCCTGGAGATACTGAAAAACTGAGTAGAGGTTAAACAGAAAAAACTGTATTTGCCCTTATTGCTTACCCCTTTCCTAACCTACAGTCTAATAAATAATTCCTCAGAATCTGTTCTGAAGCTATAAAATAAAAAAGTGAAAGCAAGAGCTGCTGCCCTAAGAAAATACTTTCAGTCAGGAGAAGAAAAACTTAAACAAACCTTCTCTCTTTCCCATGTGCAAACTTTGTTTCAGTGGCTGTATGTCATGGGGTCTGTTTGAACAGCACTGCTTGGATTCACTGCACTTGACTGTCCAGGCAGTCAGATAAGTGACATGTCAGCAGGGAAGACAGCAAACATGTAAAATGACATTTTGACCATGGTCATGGATTCTGTAAGGACAGGTGACCCCAGCAGTCGCTAAGTGGGGCTTTTCTGACTGAACCAAGTATTTATCTTAAATATAATCACTACAAATTCCAGTCTTTCTGAAAAAATCTCTGTCAAAATCTGTGCAAGTATGCATGCAGCTAGTTTATTTAGCACATCTATTCTGTCTTTTCTCCTATAAAAGTCTCCTACATATTTACAATGAAGAACTACTTGCGGTATCTTTTAAACGCACGGGAGCTCAAACTGTAATGAATAATACTACTTAGGAAGCTTATAATAAAAAGCATTTACCTTTCAAATTAATCTGTTAACTAAGCCTATATTACATTATTTGAGAAGGCTAAACAATTTCAAACTTGGGCTGGACAGAGGGACAAAATCTCAGTGTGGCATTTCAGCTTTATCTTCCATAGTTCTAGGACTTGCACCTTAAGTCCTTCTGACTTTAGCAATATGTCTCCCCATAAGAGAAGGGAAATGTACAAAGTTATTTCAGGAAAACACCTCCATTTATTAAGAGTTTCTATGTCTTTGAATAAAACATCAAATGTTTAGATGCCACCTATTGAAGACAGTTTCCTACTACCACAAGATTGTTGCCCATCCCTGTTTGATTACTACCGCTTTTAAACTTCTGTAATTAGGAAAGATATTAAAACAGAGCTCTCAAGCTTTTCCATTAATAAAGATGTGGAACCATTTAGAAACTTCAAATATTTAGATGCTGTGCAGTGGATACAAATCTATTCTTTGTAAAAATCTTCACAGACATGTTTTATGCGGCTCATAGTTTCCATGGACCAAAGAGCCCCCTACCATATTTTATTTTATATATCCCAGCCAGAATGCATATACTACCTGAGAAAAGAGAGGAAAATGAATCAAAATATACCAAAATATATGAAAAATCTCATTATGAGGAAAGATTCATATGCATATCTAATTTATCAGCAGTAGAGTAACTCCTTCCTGTCTCAAAGATCTAAATGCTTTAAAAGAAAACACTCCTCTCACACGTACTCCATGAAGTTCAGAAACAGGACTAAGGACTTTTAAGCAAATGTTTCAACACATTTTCACCCACATTAACAAATAATTTCTCTCCAGCTCTAAGCAACTGTACTTTAAAGGAAAAAATTAAAAAAATCAGAAACTCAAAATTCTAATCTGTAGATAAGAGCAATCTTACCTGCAGAAATACCATCATTTCTACACAATAATCAAAGATCATTGATAATGATGGTTAAAATGCAGGATGGAGAGTAAAAGGCACCACTAAAATTATCATTATAAGGAAATGCTTTAATATAGATAGTCCTTTCCTTCTCCTACTGTTATCTTGATTTCTCTGCAGATGATTTCCATGAAACATCAGCTACATTAACTACCTCTTGCCCTCCAAGAGCTACAGAATTTCTGCCTTTAGAATCACAGAGAGGTAGTGCTGCTCAGAGGCCATTAACAATTCCCACTGGGCACTCTGCAATCTCCTTCCAATTGTGTCTTAGAGCACAGTGGTCATACAACACTCATCTACATCCATCCATCCCATACAATACCCTAACTTGCCATGCTGCTCTACCTGGCAACAGCTGGTCCTCCTCCTGGAAGCACCAGAAGAGGGGATAAAACTGTGTAACTCTTATAAAACTGCTGAATTTAAAATAATAATAAAAAAGTTAAATAACAGATTTAGAAGTATGCCATTTTCAAATGTCTTCCAGCTGAATAACGAATGCTTCCACCTTGTTTCTTCTTTTGAGCAAAAATACAGTTAACATTTACATGTTCATACTATGCATGCTCTGATTAAAAAAAAAAAAAAAAGGCTGCTTACATAATAGAAATGTACTAATAGTATATTTAAAAGTCTACTGTAAACCACAATTGCAAAAACCTTCATGTTCAAGATTCCCCTGGAGCTCTTCCAAGGAAAAAAGCCAACTACAATAAATAAGGTGGGAGGTTAGGGAGTATCTACAATGTGGTGACCTGCTATCATTAGATTTAAAATACTCACGAGAATACAGTAGTGGAGGAAAGAATACTAATGTTTTTCCCTTGTGAAACATGACTTAGAAAATGTGTGGAAATATTCAATAGAAAAGGGACCAGAAATGTATAAAACTTACCATTTTCTATGTAGAAATACCCTAAAATATGGACAACAATGCTGTACCACTCAACTTTCAAGGTACAGCTATACAACATATTTTTACAAGTGCATGGAGCCCCTAAATAATATTTTCTTCTTTTGATGAATAAAAAAGTAACTTAATCAAGGTGGCAACCTGTTTCCCTTGTAACTGCAATGTCAGGCATTTTTAAACACCTAGTCTGTTAAAATTACAGCCACACTTTCATCTCCATATTTCATAAAACTAAGGGAGACAACCTTCATGTGCGCTCCCACTCCCTGTTACAGGGAAAAAAACCCTCACAGTTTATTACTCTTGCATACCTCAAACCTCTAGTGACAGTTCCCCTAAAACAAAGTACATGCTGCTCCAGGATACACAAAGGGAAGGACTACATTGTCCTTACATATATGGAAGCAGAAAATAAAAATTGACAGTTTACCACACTGTAAAAGAAAACACATTCCTGTGATTTATCTCTTATACTAGAGGAGCTTTTGGTTCACTTCAAAAAATATATAAATTTACTGGGTCTTAAATATTGTATTAATTTACCTATTGTGGAAAATATGGATATCCCTTTAAAATAAAACAAATGGCTTAAAAAAACCCAAACCAAAACAGAAGTTGCATGATGATCTCTTCCATAAGTTAAAAGGATTTAATTTTCTTAAATTCAAAAGCTTTAAATCTTAGGGAAACGGACCACAGTGGAAAAGTCCTTTACTATATTACTGCACCTTATAAATAGTAAATGATATTGTTTAAGATCAAGGAAAGAAATACCACAATCCTGTATTAACCATGCATAAAGGATGCTGGAAGGTTCATACTCCTTATTCCTTCTTTCTTTTCACTATTTCATCTAAAAAGAAGCTTTATTTATAGCTTGTCTCAGAAGACCTTCCTGAAACATCCCTTAAAGGTATTTTCAGAAGTATTTAATAATTAAACTTTTGCTTGTATTTGAGAAACTAAGAAAATATTGAAGAATCCTCCTAACAGAAATAGGCTTCCCAAAACAACCATGAATCTATGGTTTTGGATTGTTGCTTATGTACAAAAGTCTGTGAAATATTTT
The DNA here is from genome assembly GCA_017589585.1 of Phylloscopus whistleri. NCBI lineage: Eukaryota > Metazoa > Chordata > Aves > Passeriformes > Phylloscopidae > Phylloscopus > Phylloscopus whistleri. The sequence goes on along the minus strand of JADMLD010000110.1, from coordinate 732,626 downwards.
AAAAACTTTCATATCTCATTTTATAATGTACATAAACTCATCAACCCAGCTCATTTTAAAATTAAATTATTACTTCAATTTTCATTAAAAATCAGCAATTCCTGTAACTATACAACTTGTTTTCTTTTTTTTCTCCCCTTCTTTCTCAGTGCCCGTTCTTGCTTGGCAGTAACAGGGTGTAATACTTGTCCTTTCCATATGGGGAAAATGAGTATTCTACTGCTGCCAAGATCAATCTTGCCTGTAATAAGGATAACTACTGGGTGATCTGTTGGAAGTAGCCAAATGAATGACAGACATGGGAGATTGATTCAAGTGCCTATCCACAGCTATTTTAAATTAAACTGACATTGGGGGAAATGTTGTGTACCCAACTCTTTTTCCCATACACTAGGTATTTATAACTGGTTCCCATGAAGATCTCATGCTTGCATAACCAAAGCAAGAATTAGGAATAAACCCTCCCTGGCTTTCATCTGGCAGTGAAATCTCCTTTCCCTTCTAGACTGCATATCCCAAAGATGAGACCTCATTCCACAGCAGCTACAGGTCTTCCTGCCTCTCATACTACCTGACGAAAAGAAAGGGAAATGACCTCTGAGTTTCTGGACATAAGCTCTGTACCCCCATATTCTGGCAGTATTGTTTCCTGCCATCTGTTTAAGTCTCCTTATCCATGTAAACAGAGAAAGGTTCTGCGTGCAATTATGGGTATTTCAGATTAAATAAGGCTCTAATGCGCAAGTTGATAAAGGTTAATATACATATTTTATTGTGAACATTTGTGGTGAGAGCAGAAAAACCTTTCATAAATAATACTGCCAAGACAGAAGAGAAAGAGACAGAAAAACTACGAAAATGTTGCACATTCATAACAGGACATTTTCAAGTTCCATTAAAACAGAATTCCCTCTGTACAGTTTAGTAAACACAACCATTGTCACAGTAGCCCTCAAAATCTCTAACTGTATTGTAAACACCAAGCCAGAGCAAGGCTGGGGTACTGCACACAGAGCATCAGCTTTCTTGTGAATGTGGCAGAGGCAGGAGCTCCCACCCTGATGTAATTTTGCTGTAATTTTGTAATTTTGATGTAATCTGCAGTAAGTAAAGAACCCTGCAACAACCTGCAGCATGGGTCATTTCTCCCCTTGATAAACTTGTGGAAAAGAAAATTCACTGAGTGCTATTAACTGCAAAATTCCTCCATCTACATCAAGATGTCTTGAAAACAGCAGTCACTAGAAGCAGAAAGGATGGTGAGAGAAGCACCAACAAATTTGTCTTTGTCCTGTTCACACCTCCTCCAGCTACTGGCCAGAGACAAGAGCCCACGGTCTCCAGCTCTTCTGACATTAGTCTTCTTCCATAAGCATTGCTATTTATCTAGGAAGCTTGAATTCTACAAAAGTCCCAATGTCCACATGCTGGGATAGCATTCAGGAGAGGACACAACAACACAGCTGCTTAAGCACAGATTGTGGCTCAGAAACAAAAACCCAAAACACTAATACAAGACAAAAAAAATCAAATTAATATTCTATACTCAGCCACAACAGCAGAAACTAATCAGACTGCTAGTCCATTAGTAAAACCACAAGGTTTCACTCCAGCAGCTCTGAAACAGTAATGGATTTTCCCATGAAAACTTGAAAGAAAAGGTGAAAAAAGGTTTGTGTGGTATGATGGAAAGGAATGCCAGACACAGCTTTGGTCAAACATTCCCATTAAATATTTTCTCATTACCCACTAAGTTCACTCACAGGCCAATTTCACTGGCTATTTACCAAGGAGGTTTAAGATAATGTTTACTGCTCTTTACTGCTTTTCAATTTTCTAGGCTTGCTGGCATTTCCCTTTAAAAAATCCTTGTGAAATTAAAAAAGTAACACATGAATAGTTTATACTTTTTCTTCACAGTAGATTTTCTGTTATTCTAATTATATATATTCTACCACTAAATTGCCATACAATTGCCTTCAAAAAGTTACTAAATATGCATTTTTTCTTTAGCAATATGGACTAAAGCTCACTGAAATCACTGAAATTATTTCATTAGGAATGAGAGCAGGTCAGGGCCTTTGCAGAGACAGACTGGTGCACTTGTGCTTTTATTACACATATAGCATAGCATAACTTTAACTCTGCAATGCCTAAAAATACCCAAAATAGAAAGAGTAAAATTATGTATTTCAGCGCTAGGTAACATGGAAAAAGGTAAAGATGTATAACACTTAGTTTCAGAAAATAAACTGAAGTCTTGGATAGAATTAAGTGTTTATCTTTAATTACACTAATGGTAAATGCTAACTGCTACTTTTGAAAGTATAAGGAACAAATGGAAACTAGGAAAGCAGCTGGTAGAAAGAAAGTAATTATTGCACTGCTAGGAAAAATGCTTTGATAAACTACACACAAGATATTAATCTCCCAGTTTACAGACCAATGATCTTTCCAGCAAACAGCATTTACTGCTTACAAAACATAAAAGCCAGCTTTTTGAAAATTCATTTGCTTTTAGCATGCCTTTTATGCGTTTATATTTCATCAAACATAGTAATTTGAGAAGAACAAGTAAAGAACACTAATGAAAAAGCCAAAAATACAAGCAGTAGAAAGACCTTGCAAAAATATACTACTTTTATTTTGTAAGACCACTGACAGGAATTTTTCTTTGTTTAGATTCAGATTGATATGTTAAACTGTGTTTTCCTTAGATAGAAGCTAAAGTTGTAAGCTTGACAGACTTGTTGTACAGGTATTGGTAGTGCTGACTCACTGAAAATTACATCGTAAGATCAGTATTTGTCTCAATTATTTTAATATCTCCATTATTTTAATTTCCACTATATGCAAAGCAGAAGAACGACAGTCTTAGATTTTATAACTACAAATGAAGAAAACCAGCAGCACTAAACCTCTATACACCAAAGAGATTTACTACAGTCTTAAAAAGCACCATATAAATATCAGCACCTATATAAATTTATAGCATAAAATTATGAACCTGGTTTGACTTGCGCACATACTTAAAATTTTACTATATTAGTGGCCCCAATGAAAGTGTTTATTGACAGTTTCCTACTGTTGGGTTTCCACGTCTCTTTTGTATTTTTAAGCAAAGAACATAAATTTAGCTCTTGATTCTGAGAGAAACTGAGAGCAAAGGGATCTTTTGTGGACTCCCTTGTAGCTTGATCTATCCTGATAGATAAACAGATATTTCTAGAAAGTTACTAAATGAACATGTTACTGGACAAAGCTACCAAATGAAAATAGCATTTTCACTGAATGCAAAAAAAGCAGATTGTTGAGCAGTATTTCTCACTAGTTAAGTGTTTTTGGAGATATGGGATCAACCATTGACAAATTCCTTCTTCTTGCAGTCTTAGTGAAGTTTTTGCACACTGTTACTGACATGACCACTACTAAAAGAAGATGCCATCATGACCACCTCCAAACGCTCAAGTCTAAGGAGTTCAAATTCATTGTGAAATGAATTTAATTATAAAACTATTTTATTTATAATGAATTATGAAACTATTTGTTTATATGTGAATTATAAAACTATTTTGTTTCTGGTGCCCACGGATAGGAGAGCTCCTACAAAAATCTACTTCTTGCACTTTATCTTGTCTAGTCGTGTTCCTTTTCTCTGTCATGTTTCAGAGGAAATACTGAAGCATTTATGTTGTCTCAGAAAAAGGTTATAAATACTTGGTTATAAGGCTTGTATCAGAAAATAAAAATCCCCTAGAAATTCTCATGAGTTAAGTTTGGTTTGTGGTTTGGTATGTTCCAAAGGAGAAAAATATAAAAGCCAATTTCTGCTGTATTTGGAGAAATCATTTAGTACTAAGTAAAACTTCCAAAGTCATATAAACCCCTTTGTATTTAGATGGTATGTTTAATATGAAAACAGGTGTTTTTCTGCTCTAGGAAGAAACAGGTGTTTTCTGCTTTGATAGGAATTCTGCTCTTTTAATTTGCAAGACAGCCACAACCAAAACTATAGATATAACAAATCCATCCGCAAGTAGGTTTTACCTTGGGGTGGACTAGAGGAGAAAAGCAAGATTTGAAAAGAAAAGCGAACACTAAGATGGGGGTATACAAACAACATCCAGCACAAGGAGGTTTGGTCTACTGTGCTAGGAAAGCCTGTTGTGCTGGCTTGATGAAAGTGCAGAAGGAGAAAATGGTATCCTGCAAAACTGCTAATCTGTCATACTCCAACAACTAAAGGGATATAAGCATACATTGCCATACTTATCCGTGCAATTCTGTTCTAATTTCCCCCACTCCTGTTTGTTATTACCCATAAGTTTACTTGTATAGCACAAGAGGACCTTTTCATCTATAGTAAAAGGGAACAGGAGGTCAGTTCAAGCCATATACAGACTCTTCTGTATCACAGGTTCACAGCTTTAGATTTTTACAGTAATTGATGAGATGGTGGTTTTGATGGATTTGTTAATGATGTCCTTTTTTTGTCCCCAGTTGTTGCATTTAGACAAGCTAGAAACACATTCTAGAGTAACCACTAATCTTGTCTCATGGACAAAAAGGCATTGCGTCACAATAAGGCATTTCATCGCGGTAACTGGTGAAGTAAACAACATGAACAGATTTTAGGATTTGTGTCTCACTTCACAGGTCTAGAAGGGTTCACAGAAATCCTTGAGAAATGCAATGCTAACACCAAAGCACGGAAGCTCTACTGCTTAAACACCTTGTCCTAGGATTCTTTTTTTTTTATGTAATTGAAACAATTACTCATGTTACTCTAACCCTATCTCTTAATCATGGAGTAGGAAAATCACAATAGTATTAGTAGGTAATTACCTGTATAAGACAAAAGAAGCATATGAATATGATTTTATTCGTATTTCGAAGAGATGATTAAAATACATACCGCATCTGTAACTTCTATCTCATACAGCTTCTGGAAGGTCTCACGATAAAAGAAAAACAACTTCCCACTGCCACCACCTTTCTTCACAGAGGTGCCTGTGACAAGGATTTTATCATCTGGGCTGAAACAACAATCTGTCCTGTTGAAGAAAACAAAGCATTTCACTGGGCAGATAAATAATTAACATATCGAGAACTTAGATATAAATTGAACTCCTTAAAACAATCTTTTTTATTTGTTAGTCCTTTCCAGACAAAGTTTGAAAAAGTCTTTTGTTAGCTGTCATCTATTGCTGTAGTTATCAATTAGAGTTATCTGTTACAATTGTTATTACAGTTGTGCACAGGTTGTGCAAACCTGGCAGACTCAGTAAAAATCCTCTACCCAGCAAAATTCTCATCCAGTCAAAAGTCTCCCAAGCTTTTGAATAAGAAGGAAAAAAAAAAGTACTTTCAAATCTGGTTGACATCATTAAGTAAAAAAATGTACTAATCATGAAATCTGTTTTTGCTGACGATACATTCATTCTTCAGTGATGCACGGTGGTGTGTTTATATACTGGTCAAAAATGTTTTTCTGTTTACTTTTCCTCTGTGTTACAAATTGCAGTTTGAGCTGTCCATGACTTGTCTTTCTAAGATCTTATTTCAAAATTACAAACTGTCCTTAGGGGATTACAGCTACAGAAATACAGATCAGACCAACAAAAATATTGAAAACAATACTTATCACTATGCAGTAAAATAAAGCCAGCACTTCTGACATTGTAACCTGAATTCGTATCATGTATCTTCATGTTATGTCTACTTTTTCATTCAGCTCTTTTTTTATTAATCATAGACTAAATAAGAATGAGGTTTACATCTATATCTCATAACATACATAAGGGCCTCCTCCTGAAATGTTACTAATCTAATTAGACTTAAGACATATGAGACTGAAATATCACCAAAAAAATACCTTTTAAAGCAATGTGAATCCCAAAAAATAGACAAGAATTGCCACTGCACAGTCCTCCTTGTGCAGTCCTCTCTGCACAATATTGGACCTAGTAACAACTGAGGATAAGAACTCCAGCAGAACCCCTTCCCATTCAGCAAAAATACTGTTATTTCTGCTAGCTGGAATAAATTAGAACACTTACATCGGAAAGAAGCTGGGTAGTCCATCTGCTGAATTGAGAGGTTTTTTAAATTGTCTAATATCCCATATCTTTAAAGTATCATCTCCTATGAAACAAAAGAGACAAAGATTAGTAATAAAGCATTCAAGTCAAGAACGTACATGTCAGAAAATTTCACTCTCTAATTAAGAGAGAAGGAGAACAAAATTATGTAATAGAAGCATTCAAAATGGGAACAATTTGGAAGTTTTTCCTCGGTAAGGTTGAGAAGCTCAATATGTGGCGCTCCAGTACACCAGAAACTTCTCCTCAATGGCTCAATTCTATTGTGGTAATCCCTCCTATCAAGAACCATTATCCACAGTGGAATCAGATTCCTCAATCACTAATTTATTCTGTATTTGTAAGCATTGATGCTTTGCTGCTAGGAGCAAATTTAACTTTCAAGATATCGAAAGAAATTAAAAATGTTGCCATGAATGGTCTAGACCAAAAACTAAACAAGTTTTATATGTGTGTTTTTTACCTGTCCTGAAAAAGAAATCAGGAAGAACTGAAAGCACATGAACTAGTTCTCCTTCTTTAGCAGGCAACAAACTGCTATCTCAGTATGGAGACAAGACCCTGGAATCAGTGAGAAGTCCTCAGGGAAGGGGGTGAAGGGAAGCAAGTGAAACCACACTTGCTATAACGAAACCTTTTCACCACAGTACCTTTAGCCATAAATGCCAAAATCAAGGTTACAGCAAAAGATTTGTAGCAATTCTCATCTGTGTTTGATAAACATGGTGTGACTGCAGGCCAGTAAAAGTCAGGCTGTTTATCCCTTTTTGAAAAATTATGACATATTAATAAAGTGAGAACAGGGTAAAAAAAAAAAAAGAGGTTAGTTAGTTACTCTCAGAGACATCTACATCTCTGCTCTGATCGTCCTTCTGGAACACATACTGCCAGCATGAGATGAACTATAGAATTTGAGCTTCGAAGTATCTCATTCAAGCACCTAGACATGTCCTAGCATTTGACAGCAGTGCCTCGGCATTTTCAAGGGTAAAAAGAAGGACATTTAAGCAACAATTCTCTTCAAAAATATCAAGAGATTAATTTCAGACAAAAAGTTACAAAATCTTCCTGACCTAAGAGGCAGGATCTGCTTCCTTCCAAAGTACAAATCTTGCAGGGAAGTAATTTGGTTATCTACAAGTATTTTGTAGATTCGTAGCCTTTGAGCTCAAGAGCTCAAAGGAGGCCTTGGAAATACAATGTTTTTAAAAGAAGTAACAAAAGAAATCAAGGCCAGCAGTGCCCTTTACAGGGAAAGCAGTAATGTGTGGCCTCGTACATCATGTATGTTTATATTAAAGACTAGGGTAACTCCTTACTACAAAATATTTTTAAGAAGTGGACAACTTAAATAAATGATGTCTAGAGCAGAGTATATTTCTGTTCATTGGGAAGCTAAAAAACTTCAAGAAAGAAAAATGTGGAGTCCCTGTTCTGGGAATATCTGTTTTCTTATTGTTTCCCAGTAGACTCCATCCCATGAACTTCAAAGCATTTAGTCTTGTAAAATGAGCCCTCCCTTTCCCCTCCCAACCCTCAAGACAAAAAACCAAAAAACACTTATCATCGAGATGCTACATCTAAAGCACCAGCACTTTATAAATGTATGCAAAGGACACCACTTGGCCACTTTGCAAATCTCCTGGATAGGGAGAGATCTACAGCTAGCAGCCAAGGCTGTTCTGTTCTAGTGGAATGAGCCTTGACATGATCTTCAAGTTGTAGTCCTGCCAGGTTTTAGCAGGAGAAATGCATTCAGACATGTAGCTATAATTCCTTTGCTAGCAAGAAAATGCAATGGGCTGGTTAAAAAATTTAGAAGACTCTAGTAAGACTCAAATTTATGGTTGATTTCAAGTCAACATTGTCTTAAATTGAAATAGTTTAGGAATAGAAGAGTAAGTATTTGGAGAGGGAAAAATGCTAGTAGAATGACTTGACTTGCTAATGCTGTGACTTTACCAACATTAAGAATTTGCTCCAATTCACTTTTCCTAATTAAAATTATCAGTGTGCAAATGCAAATTGGTTCCTAAATCTAATCTTTATTTAGAGTTGAAATCACTGTCACTAAGATCACAGAATATTAACTTTCCTCATCACCAAGTATTTTTTCCAGTAGGATCCTTCTATCAATGCTTAGGAAGCTTCTTTAACAGAGCTGCAGCAGTAGTGATCTGTTTTTCATTACTTTATACATGAACAAAAATAGTTATCCTTAAACAAAAGCATATAAACAGAAGTTGTGCAATTCAGTATGAATATTCAAAATAGTCTACTCAGATCATCAGTACTTTTTCTTGATGGCAGACTTCTCCAAAGCCTGGCAGGATTATTTAAAGCTTTTATAGCATTTTTAGTAGCATTTTAAACTCTATTTTTTGCCATTTTAATAAGAAGGATACCAATAAATAGGCTCAAGACTGACACAATCAGGTCAAGACACTGTTATGCCAATGGTATTGAGCACAGGATTTATCAAGAGGTAACAATTAGGTCCTAGAAAAACAGTCTTTGGTGAGCAAAGATAGGCACTTTGTAAATGCCCTTTGGTCAAAACAAGGCCAAAGCACTAATAGCATAAAGATTTTATCTGATTTTTTCTTTTCTTTTCAGAAAATAGTGATCAGGAAGACAAACACATGAATGTGAATAGGCCCAAAAGAAGCAAAAGTGCTGCTAGGAACTCAAAAAGCCTACAGTCAGCAACACCTTTTGCTGAAAGCAAAGCTTTATGACAGAAATTGTTCACAGAGATCAATGAGGGAAGCAAAGAAACACAGGAAATAAGAATTTTAAAAAGTTACAGTTTAGGAAACACGTAGCATAACAAGATTACCAGAGTATGTTTATCAGCTCTTAGCCTTTCTTTGAGGGCATATACTACAGATGTGAGAGACACCTTAGAGAACAAGGTAGAGGCTTCTGCGTTCTGTGCTGGTTCTGTAGGAGGAGCTGCAACAACTACAGAACAACCTTTGGAAGCATCAAACGCTGGGACCAAAGCCAAAGATCTCGTGAGGGAAGTCACAAATCGAGGAATCTATACATACATTTGGAACACTCCTCAGCATCACCTGCATCCATACCAGCCTGATCAAATGCTTAAATGCATCATCCTCCCTAAACATATGGATTGAACATAAACGGCTGGAAGGACCCTAGAAGACTTTCATAAAGCCATTTCAGCTCCAAGTGTTGCAAATAGCAGACTATGCCTATTGAAACCAGTAAATGTATTTCTGGCATGGTTAGAATGAACACCAATGTTTGGCTCCTGAGAAATATTACTTGACAAAAACCCATCTGATTTTTGAATGTTTGGATTTACTACAAAGAGCAGTATGTTATTACACTACACAAAACAGTCACTGTCCACACTGCTGCATAACCCTTGGGCATACATTTTTCTATCTTTTAAATCAATTTCAAAATGAAGAAAGAAATACAAGTAAAATGGAAAAAAAAGACCAACAAAAAAATCAGGAGTCAAAAAAAGATATTTAAAATTTTTACAGTAAGATCTCAAATCCAATCCTAATTCTTATCTCTTCCCTGCTAAACAAAGAAAATGTTCCCCAAATACTATCCTTCATGGTTTCAAGCATGCACATATCACTTTCTTAAGTTTCTGTCAAGTTACTACCTATATGCAACACGAATAGGACTGGAAACTTTCATAAGCAGCTCCTTAGATTTTCATTTTCCCTTGTGCCTGCAGCTGAGCCATGCCTCATCTTCTCATATCCAACACAGAATCTACATCAGATGCAGTAAAGTCCATCAGGATTTCAATGAAAGTTCCCATGCCCCAAACAACTATCCTCTCTTTGATCCTCAGCACTTGGCAGGTGTGTTAATCTATGAATGCTGGATCCACATCTGCTTTTGTTGGTACAGATCCAAAGCAACACTCATATTAAACCACTAACCAAACAAGTCAAAATAAGGTATGAATCCTCCTTACTTTATAGCATAGTGCACACAGAGCTCTTTTTTTTTTTTCTTTTAATACGCTAGACAAAGGTAGCACTTTTATCCACACTGAGTGGCCAAATTTCTGTGCAGTCTTACATTCTGCAAACAATCAATCAACATTTTATACACCTTAGAGCAGAGTGTGGTAGATAAAACCTGAGTAAATGAAAGTCTGTTTAACACGAGACAAAAACTGGAGACAGATGAGGAAGAGCAGGCAAGTAGAAGTGCCACATGCAATAAAAAAAAGGTCATTTATGTGATCTACCTTCATAAATGTGAAACAGACGAGAATTTACATAAATGGAGGTTTCAAGACAGCACTAGTGAATACCCCTCACTAAGCACTAGCCCTGTTAGTTGTTATATTTAAAAGCACACCAAGGTTTATCCCTAAATTTCCTCAAGTATTTGTGAATTTTTTTGGGACACTCACCACTAGCAGACAGACACAACATTTTACTTAGTACAGAATGGAAAGACACACAGTTCACATACTTTTCAAGCAGGAAAAGGTTCACACATAATAAAAGTCTGGTTCAAGTAAGGACCACAACGCTTGAGAGCTTTTACCTCACCACTTAACAACCCATTCATGATGGGTAGAGTGGCATCAGAACTCCGGCTCCTGAACAGCAGTTATGAAACAACACAAGTGCCATTAGTATCCGTATGCCTAGGGCTTCAAGGATAAGACTACAAAGTCCTTACTCTGAAAGATGTGTTCTGGGAAGCATCTGGAATCTTCAAAATATGGCAAGACATACCAAGAATCAATGAGGCAGCACCCAATATCAGTTGCATTTCACTGTACCGATGTGCACCTGCCAGACACTCTACCCACTTCAGAGACAGGAGCACAGGGAGGACACAAAGAAAATGCAAGCTACTTGGCTAGGAAATACATCCACTGCTTCAGAGCTTTTTTTATCTATGAATACCTATATTCTGGTATTTTGTGTACATAATCTCATTCTGTCTATGTACCAAGCTAAGCAGATGTCCTAAACATATGTTAGGCACAGTGTTAGCCAACATTAATGTATACTGCCTCTCCCTAGGCTGTTTATTCAGCCTTGGGGCAATGCTAATGCATTCACAGAGCTTCTGGTTACAGCTGTTTTCCATCCAGACACCTTGGCTTGTACGCTTGCACCTGCCTGCAAAATACTGGGCAGACAAATTTCTGCATGAAAAGTTGTCTTCAACAAACACCACCCTGTCCCAATAATGAAGTGAATGAGTCCTGAAATACATCTTTGCCTTCTCAAGTCTTGTTCTATTTTCTAAGACTCATTTATAAAAGTTTTATCTGAAGTTTACAACACAAGCCTTTTTTTCCCAGTCCTGTGGACATTCCCAATTCTTTTGCCATTCATGTGTATCTCAGAAAGTCAATTCCAGTCATCAGCTTTTGATGTCTTTAATACAGATTAGATAAAAAATCCAATCAAGACAAAATATGACATTTCTTAAGAAAGTTGTATGAGGAATTAATACCTCCAGAACAGAGATAGTGTAACTGAGAGGCATTAATCTTCCATGGAAGAACTAAGCAACAAAACTGGATCTCTTTTATTTTGAATTAAGCTAATGATTTCCTTTCAGTGTATTATTACTGCTAGACAAGAACACAGATCAGAAACTGTAATATAATCAGCTAAGTTATCTTAAAATATCTCTTTACTGCTGTAAAATGCTCTTTCAGGAACAAGTATTGCATGGTGTATCAAATGAAAGTGGTAAATTGTGAACCACTTCATATTTGAATCACTAGTATCTGATTTCACTACCTTATCTCCATCACAAACAATTACATCTATCAATTACGTGATTTATATGGTTTGTTTACTGAACCATTTCATTTCATTGAAACTGTCTTACACTCCACAAGTCATAGGGTTCTTTCCATCACCTACCTCCTCGGCTGGCAAGAACAGTACCATCATAGGAAAATGTCAAACATGAAGTGTCAGTGCCTGAAGCATGGGCTTGCCTGCAGTGGAACTTCGTATGTACCTGTTCACCAAACAAACAAAACATTACAAAATAGATTACAATTACAAATCAAATGACAAATTAAACAAATGGGACAAACAACTTTGTAGCATTTTCTGTGCTCTGCTGCTGTTCCTTATTCTAAATAGAAACCCCTGCATTTTTAGGAGGTACAGTAGCTAAGTATTTCTAACAGACTTTTAAAAATTTTATATTTTTTTCAGAATACACTTTCATAACAAGAGCTTGAATGTAAAATTTGAATTCTTCATAGGTTTAATTATACAGTACAGATTTACATAGCATCAGCACTCTTGGAAAACTCCCACTAGCACTGAACAAAGGTAGTTATGCCTGGTTAAGATAAAAATACATTCCAAGACAGTTCTCAACACTCCCATAAGCAGGCTTTTAATTTCTAAAACTATCAAAATACAATATACATTCTTTGGAAAGGACTGAAAAGGACTGGAAGAATTTACTTTTGCCAAATTTAATCCCTGGTAGAATTCATGGCTTACATAATAGAAAGAAGTTTAGATACTGTGAGGTTTGTGTTGCATTTAGTACAGTAAAATTCAAGTATGGGAACAATGTATGTTTTATTTCAATTATTTCTATTTTGATGATAATCCTAAAGAAAGGTTGAAATTACCTTCCTAAAGAAAGGTTGAAATTACCTTCAAGTTCACATTTCGTTCTTGTATGGAGATCACTTCTTATTTATTAAGTCATTATTTAGTAAAATATCTAAAAATTCTACTAATAAGGAAGGAACCTCAAATTAAATTTAAATGGTCTTGTCAAATCAAGCTTTCCCACTTCCCAACTGAAAACAAAAGTCTCAGCTAAGATTCCAAGACAGGAAGTGAAACATGGGAAGGCAAGAAGGGAAAAGACAGAAACAGAGACAAAGGAATTTGAGACAGGTTAATTCCTTTTTTAATACCTAGGTAACTATGCTTCTCATTTGCCCTCTTTTCATAAAAGAAAACTAATTCATATACATGTAAGATTAAGCATTCAAGACTTAAAGATTTCAGTGCAACTGTATCTCATCTTCCCCTCTGTAAAATGAGGATTAGAACACAGAGGAGAAGATGGCAGATGTGACCTTGAAGTCCTGTATTTATGGCAGTGATGAGCAAAACAAAATACATGCATATAAGCATATCTTTGTGGGGGGCAGGGTTGAACATGCAGCAAAATCAGACCTAGAATCCCACCCTGAACAGTAAGAGAACAAAACAACCAGCAGCTGCTCAGTGTTTTTTATCCAAACTATGATAAAAAGAGATGCAATTCTACAGAATAAAAAAGGAGAATGTGATCCCATTGTGATCACACTACACTGACTGAGTTAAGCTTGCACAGGAATCCTCAGTTAATTTATTTTCCAATTTTTGATTATGCACCTTACTAAGACTCTCTTAACAGGCTATTTTGTAAGGAAGAGACACAAACTAGTAAAGTAATTAATGCTTATTCTTAAGAATAGTTGTTCTACATTTGGTTCAAAAGCTAGAGAATCTTTGTATGTTATTACATTAATAACTATTGCAAGCTTATTTTGATGTGCAGATTTAGTCAGTCATTGACAGGAGTCACATGAGGCACTCCCTCTGCAAAGGACTCTTACAAGGGGGGACTTGAAATACCAACAACATGCTTCTTATATTATTTGAACACAGAATGTAGTGGTCTACACTTAGACATAGTAATTGTTTTGAAATTATTGTCACTTCCAGCCAATTATGCATACTCTGGAGTCTATGAACAAACTACAGTTTACAATTGGGAACGTGTAAAAGTAAAATAAATGCTTGTGGGAACATGTAAAGAATAAAATGTGAATTGGATATGTGGAAATAAATTTTCTGCAGTATTTGTTAAATATTAACAAGCAATTAAAATGATGTATTTTTTGTCTAAGAAATATCATGGACACTTTCAAAAGCATCATAAATGGTTAATATTCACACTTTAAAAAATGCCAGAAAGATTACATTACGATATTAAGCTAATTCAAACAAATTGAGAAAACTTCATTTGGGGTCCACAACACTCCCATCCCTCCAGGCAATGTCACACTGACATAGATATATTAAAATACCGTTTTTTCACTCTGCTGCCCAACTTAATGCAAGGGTGTAGGGCTTTTACTTTCATTTCATCCTCAATCTGAAATTCTTTCTCTTGTTTTGTGTTGGATCCAAATTAAAACACAGAAAGAGATCTGGGGTCCAGTGAATGCCTTTTCTTTTATGTTTTGCAAGTAAAAACCCTAAACATCTACAGATAGATAGCAAATTACATAACAGTTCAGAATAAGTGTCATTTTCCTATGGTCAAAGATACTGATTTTATTTAGCATTTATTTGTGAATCCATTAATAATACCTAAACCATATCTTTCAGGAATCAAATAACTCAAATTGGCCCCAGGTTGTGTCAGGAGAGGTTTAGATTGTATATTAGAAAAAAATTCTTCACTAAAAGAGTGGTCAAGCACTGGAATAGGCTTCCTAGGGAAGTGGCTGAGTCACCATGCCTGGATGAATCTAAAAGGCGTGCTGATATGGCACTTGAGGACATGGTTTAGAGGTGGGCCCAGCAGAGTTAAGGTTGTATATAACGTTGTAAACAGTGGGACTCAATGCTCTTAAGGGTCTTTTCCAACTGAAATGACTTTCTGATCATGCACTATACAGCCTTCTCAATTAAGTACCTATGCTCTAACCAGTCTCTGCCCTTTTTTCAACTGTCCCATAGAGAAAAGAAAACAGCAACATATAGATGTCAAAGACTGACATCATTTGCTCCTTAACGACAAAAATGAAAACAAAAGAACAAACTTCACCCAACTCTATCCAGCTTCGGTGCTTTAGGATTTTATGTAAAACCAGGCTTGACTGAAAGGGATAGTAAGATTGCATCAGCAATTGTATTTGCCTTTAAAAATAAATTTGCTCAGTTTACCAGTAAAAAGATTGTTTTCCTAACTTTGAGCTCTGCAATCTTGCCCTCCATATATTATTCTGCAAAGGAATATAACCCTGAATTGTAATACTAAATCAAATATTCTAAAATGATTGAAGGTTGAAAAGAAGTTTTTACACATACTGGCAAACATTCATTGCAGTTTTCAAAGAAAATAATGTTTTTGGCCTCTGACCTCTTAATATTTTTTACAGATGTCTAATCTTGCTAACAAATCATCAGCAAAAAAATTGTTATCAGAATGTTTCTAGCTGGAAAGACATGAAACAAAAGAACCAATGTACGCAATTCAAAAATTTGATTCAAGAAGGTACAGGGAGACCATTGAAACATAAAATAAAGATGTCAGAATAATTAGGGCAAAGTGTATCTACATGTCTCCCTCATTACCCTTGTCCTTTTGTTGCAGACGTGCCTACTAATATGAAGTAACAGTCACGTGCCATACAAAATTTGACAAGTTCATCAGTCCTTAACATTTTTTAAAGGTTTAGTTACTTCAGCAAATTCTGCAGTTAACCACTACCTTCTGCAACTTGTTTAAAGGCTTCTAACAAATAACTCCAGCAATGTTAGCACTTTACTCCTAGCTTTGTATTAGCACATATATCTTTGTTAAGCAATTACAGCTGACCGTACTTGTGTGCAAAATGAGATGACAGGCATAAAACATGAAGCACATGTGAGAAAGGACACAGTTGCATGTATCGAAAAAAACAAAAATAACAGATAAACGTCAGGGTTTGCAATATTGCCACAGTCCTCAGAGAGAACGAGAGCCAGAAGATGAAAGGAAACCAGAGAACGGATTGGGAAGGGGTGAGGGTGGGAGCAAAGATACATGATTGGAGGAGCATCAGCAATGAGTGTCCCTTGTACAAAAATCTGTATGGACTTAAGAGGACCCCTACAGGAAGCGAAGACAGCAGTGGTTTATCACAAAAGAATGACCGACTACAGAGCCACATGGCTACAGCTCTGCATCCCACAACTGCTCTCCTGCTCCAAAACACTCAGTAAAATTTATTCTAGGAAAAAGACAGACCTACTCAATTTGCTTACATCACAAATCCAAGCCACATCCATGAGAAAAATAACTGATGGAATTTTTGAACTTTCCACATTGTTTCTGGGATACAGTATTTCACAGTAAGCCGACACTTTCCCAAGATTATAATGCTTCTCACATTCTGCACATTCTGCCCACCCCGCTTTTCTTTTAATGAAACATTGAATGTCCCAGCCAAGACATTCTTATTCCTTCTTATTCCTAACATCTAGATTTTTTTTTATAGCAAAGGCAGTAAATTAAAGAAGGTCTTGGGGTAAATGAGACCTACAAAGATGGCTATATCAATCTTTCTCTGTTTTACAGATGTATAGCAAAATATTACTTATTAGTGTGAACACAGTCACCATACAACCACAACTGAGATTTTTTGGTTTAAAACATGAGGCAGAAGAGCAGGACTAGCTCAGCAGAGATGCCTGACAGGCAAGTCCCAGGCCATGTACAGCTACTTGAGTTTTAAATGGGTCTTTTCACCTCGGATACAGCAAAATAAAATAGCTCACACTGACAATATCCAATTGCAAAAGTTGTAATTTTTAACAGATGTAAAAGCCTTCCAAGATGATGTATTGTCATAGGCCAGGCTCAATGTGATGAAAGTATGAGTTACAAAGCTGTGAGAAGAAAACGAACAAACAAACAAACCAGAAATCTCCTTTCTAATCACAACGGACCAAAGCTGTCTGGGTCTTTGTTGAAAGTGATCCCATCAGAGACAGACAACCTCTCAGAGGTGTGATCACAGCTGACAAGATAGACAGGTTCCCAAGGCATGAGTTAACTTTTCAAGTGTCTACTTACACATCCAATCCTTCAGCCTCTACTGAAGGAAGCCTATCTCCTTTGCTTTCAATTATAATCCACGAAAGAAATGTAAGTGTACTTTCTGGGTTTAGTGTATCAATTAAAAATTGTCAGGTCTAGATATGTCAGCTGAATTCAGGAATTTCTCAGTATTTTCCCTGAGCAGGCAGTTGCCGGCTGTATCAGATGCTTTCCTTTAGTCCCTGTAAACATGATCCCTGCGCTTTCAATTTATGTGACAGCTCTTCAATACCACTTCCTGGGGTGTAGAAATGGATGTTGTTTCAGTAATGAGCACATTGATGCAAAACAAGATTAACTTGTGAAATCTGAGGTTTTAGTGTTTACATGATTACACTCTTACATGACTTCCTCTTCTCTGTGACTTTATAACTCAGTGACATCTACACGTATAATTAGCAGACCTGAAACACGCTTTTTGTCTCAATCCTAATTAATCAATTATGAATACAGTAGCCTAACCTTGCTTGCCACAACCAGGACACCTGACTACCAATTGTATTTAACTGTCCTGTGCATCCTTTAAATTCTCATCTGTTGCAACTAAGGCCTTTTTTCTGGATGACAAATCTTCAGCATTTCTTAATCTCTCACACTCAGCAGTGGTTCACACCCTTCAATAATCTCTCACATATATTTCATTAAAAAGCTTACCTAGTTTTTTGCAATTACTGAACCCACAAAAGACTTGGCTCTTTTTTTCTTTTTTTTTTCAAATATTCTGTAGTTTTTCTTGAGCAACTACATTGCAACGAAAAACTTACACAACTGGGAGGAAAAAAAGGGTATATAACTATTTTTAAAATTTACGGAATCTTCAATGAATCATGCATTATATTATGCAATTGTGAATGAAAATAAAAACACAAGTGTGAAATAGTTACTTAGAAAATGCTTGGAAGTTATGGAAAAGAGCAGTCTAAGAAGAAAAGTCATACAGTGATGTAGCCAGACAAGGTGAAAAATGATTCTGTGTTTTGTTAATTGCAATTGATACAAAAACCTGATTACTATTTAAATAAAAAAAAAAATCTAAAACACTTACACAGAAGGCAATGAGCCTTGCATTGCATAAGTGGCAATAAAAGCCAGCTGATACACTTGGCTATACACGAGTTTAGGCAAAACAAGGAAGCAAGCAGGCCGGCCTGTCCTAGATATGTCTCTGATCCACTGTAGACTGATGAGAAAGTGCCTCCTATCTACCCATGCCTCCTTCACCAGGAAGAACATTCAGAATATAAGAATATAAGAATATAAGAATACTGCTGACCACAAAAACAATTTCTTCTTGTTTAAACTTATTCATCAAGAAATATTTCAGGAAACCATTTTAGAAAGATGGCTTCTTAACAGCATTGCTAAATATTTGCCTAAAGGTTTGAAAACAAAACGGAGCTGAATGTTTGGCTGCACGGTCAAACTCCGCATTTCAGAAAATAACCTATCTTGGCCACAAAGATGATAAATATTACTAATAAAAATAGCTTTTGGAAATTATTCAGTTGGCTTCCTTTGGGGTTTTTTTTACACTGCATGAGAAAAACACAGAAGGATGTAAAAGAAACTTTCTTCTGTATCTTTTCATAACTTATCTAACCCATCTCATCTCACCCTAGCAAATTTACATTTTTCCTCCTTTGTACTACCATACATATGGCTTTGGTAAACCAAAAAAAAAGAGCCCACCCCTCCCTTTTGCCTCTCTCGAAGTTAAATTAATCAGTCTTTGACTTGCCCAGCTGTTGAAGGTTTCTTTGCCTTCCAGAAAACAATCAAATGTGATCAATGTTATTCGGCAAAAATCTCATTAAAGATTCAGCTAGGATACACTAGAACTCCACAGAAAGTCCACAGATTTCTTCAAACTCATCCATACCAACACTGGATGTTTCATATCATTTAAAAGTAGCTTTTGACCTACTGAGAATAAATAAAAATATAAACAGAAAAGAAATTATAAAGAAGCTACTAAGTTGTCGTCAAAAAGCAACTATGACAGACTTATTCTCAGCTTATTCCCAAATATTCAATATAATTTCTCATTTTCTTTCAGTTTCCCCAAAGCTTAAACCACTTCTGTGGTCTAATAGAAGCACAGTGTAAACAGAGTGAAACATGACTGAAAATACACAAAAATCTACATAAAGTTAACCTTTCTGGTTCAGTAATCCTGGAGCCAAAAAAGGTGTAGTTTGTAGTTTGCAGTATCAAAGATGGTTGTGTAATAAATCTATTTGCTTGCTAGAAATAATAGTTAACACATGTATATTCTAACAGGATGGGTGTATTTCTCTATGAAATGAAAGCATTTTCACTAAATTTCTTGTAACATTGCAAGCTACTCTTCGACATGCTTTGATTTCTTTTTTCTTGATAAAAATGCATTGCAAACCATCATACTATATTATCTTTGCATATTATTTAAAAATATATAATTTTTTAAACTATGGATTTGGTTTTAATCATTCACGTGGAACAATGAAGATCAAAGGATGCCTCAGTTAAAGGGGTATGTGATGCTTTTCCTTATGCACACCAGTGATAAAACGAGCATTCTCAAGGAAACTTAATTTTCTTTTCAAGCAATATTCTTTTCTCAATTCCATGCTTCCTTTTTTGATGTTGCTTTTTTTTCTCACAACAGTTTTATACATTTGACTAGCTAAATAAGCAAACAAAACCCCCACACACTTGCAAACAAAAAACTGGCACAGCAGGAAAAAAGATTTCAAAAATTGTTTATAGCAGTTTACACTAACAAAACAGTGTTCCAAGTTAGCTTTCAGAGCAGCAACCAAGTACCTAAGCATTAGACAGAGTGAAAAAGCTTGTAATACCTTTTAGAAAAAAAGTTGCTTGCTATTCTACAGTGCAATTTCTGGTTTAATTTCAAACATGGATCATTTTTAAAATTAGCTTTCTTTTTTAACAGACATTAAAACAAATTACTATTTTAAGTATGACAGGAAAAAAAATTTTTGCTTGCAATTAACATCCTTGAATCAATTAATCCCTTCTGTCTTGTGTAATATAAATAATAAAATGATTATTTAAGGTATGGAAATATAAAAATGTTCAAATTGATATCCAAGAGTCCTTCAAACAGGCTGCAGTATTTCCATGAAAATTTGTCTCTGATGATTGAGAATTGTTACAGAATTTTTCATTCTGCAAGTAGCCTTCTCCTCTACCATTAATGTTTGTTATTTAAACCAAACCCCTCTTTCCTCTTCTTTTTCTGTTTCCATGCTGTAGTACCTCTTTCCGCTGCAATTCTCTTTGACCACTAGCACCCCTAGAATTCTTTTCCATCCAACAAAAAGATTCCTTTCATTTTCTCATTCTAGCTTCCTAGTTTCACTTCAGCACAATATTTCACACTTACACCCAGCAACTTCTAACTTCTTCTCCACCAGCAATGGCATCCTCACAGCATAGGGAGATACAAATTTCACAAGCAGCAATTCATGTATCTCAAAACTTTATTTGCATTACCCACTTTTCCCAAAATAGCTCCATGTTCCTTTCTCTCTCTCTCTTGACTTTTCATCCAATACTGCCTTCTCCTCCACCCTCACTCCTTGTCAATTCCTCAGATATATTCCATTTGAGAATGCTACTTAAATTCCCTCCTGAGTGCAAGGATTATCCCTGACAAATCCAACACACTACCCCACCCTCACTGTCATCAGCTTTGGGGGAAAAGTGTCTATTTTCTGTTCTCCTTATTCACTGTTTTATGAAGTCCAGTGTCTCTTGCACACCATCTACATGTTGGCTTCCGTCTTCACTACTCCCTCTGGTACATGATTACCTTTCAGTTTCTCTGGCTATTCATTGCTACTCAGTCCCTTTGGTCATTGAACTTCTCACTCTACAGTGTATTTTTACATGACTTTTCACAACCATGACTCCCTCCCAATATTTTCACACTATTAAACTGCCTTCCAAAAAAGGGTACATCGTTTCTCTGCTTAGTTCACCTTGACATCACTCTGTGAATGTTTAGCTGGCAATACAAAATCAACATTATGAAAGCTCTTCCTGATTTTCTTACATTGGGACCATATCTTCTCAACTTCCCTGGAAGATCTTACCTTCTTTAACCACTCATCGTAAGAAAAATGTTTGTTATATGCATCCCAATGTATCATCTCCTGTCACATATTGTAAAACACACTGTAATAAATCCAACCAATAAGTCACTGCCAGTATGATTACTTTAATGTCTTTTCCCTCTTTGTTTCCTTGATAATGGTTCTTTACTTTTAGGGGTCCAGTCTTGCCTCATTTTGTCTTTTTTAAAAGCTGTATTTCACCAATGAATTAAATACACGGTCTTTCAATTGCAGCAATTACACATCAATCATTTAATCTGCAAGCACATCTGTGGGTTTTTTTTTTTTCACAAAAAAAAAATTACCAAAATCAAATCAAAGAAAACTACCACTCCTTTTTCTGCAATACGTGTAGACATACAGTAAATTATCAGCTAAAAAATATTTTTTAAGAAAAGGGGGTGGCAGACAAATAGTAACCAAGTTTGCACATTGTCTTGTTTTTGTTTGCTGGTGTAAACCTCTTACCGGCTGGACACTGATAGCCATCTTTGGTTAGGAATGAAGTCAAAACTGAAGCTTGTTTTACACATGCAGACAGAGAGCACCATGCATTATTGCAGCCCTATCTTGCCCTCCCACCTCAGTGCAACAGCCAAGAAACCACACTAATCCGTCTGGAATACAGAAAACATTCCTACACCTCTGCGAACCCCTACCCAGTTTGGCAACACGCTTCAACACAGCAAATACTGAAATCAAGCAGGTATTTTCACATTTGTGACAAGTAACAAGCCAATGGCTTGCAATGCAATGCTTTCTGCTGACTGCAACAGGTGTCCCTAGTTCTGAAAGGCTCACTCAGGCTCCTCAAGACAGTCTTGAATATATGCCAGTCCTCCTGTCACAAGGGCAGGGATGCACCACCTGTCCTCGTGCTGCTCTTGTGAGCCCTGGTGAAACAACATCTATAAAGGTCCACACAGTGTACTTTGATGGCCTCAACAGGATGACATTTGTTTACAGATCTCAGACTCTCCAGGGGAGACTACAGAACTGCATAATGGTGAGGACAAAAAGCAGGCTAGTGAGCCAGGATGCAGTGCCATTTATATTCCCATATCACAGGAACACACTGATTACAGCAGCTACACTCCTCAGGAGCTCCTAGTGTCCATAAAAAACCCACAGAATCCAACGATTATCCAATGAATTTGAGTTTTTAGAGCAACTCTCTCTTTGTATATGAATTAGCATATATAATTTGGCCATCCTATCCCAACCCTCACAAAACGCACTAAATACAAAATGAAATTTAGTGCTGATTATGGGTGACTGCTGTGAGCACGAAATAGTCTCAAGCCAAATCTCAAAGTGATACATGTACACAATGCAAAGGGAAATATTAACTGTAAAGGAATTTTTTTAAACATCCACATACTGCTTAATCTAAATGGAAATTACATACGTTAAAATATCTAAGAATATGTTGTTTAAATTACTGCTTAAAATGATGATACACATTCAGAAAGTCTATTAAACTAGAATGTCATTTTAAGTCTCTGGACATACTTAGACACATAGTATATGTATTTACTCATAATATGTGTGAAACACATAGGTAGTCATATCCAAGTCTAGCTCTCTATCTCATGAGAAATTTAGAACTTGGTTTAAGGAAAGCAGCTGTTTCACAGATGTATCTGATTTCAGTCTGTGTAGTATCACTGCAGTCATACATTAAATAAAACACAGCTGGACAATGCTCCACCTATTTCACCACCCTCTCTGCTAACTGTTTAGCACTAACATCTGTTGAAAACAAACTTTAGGAAATAGGAAGATCATGGAAAAAAATCTTTATTTTAAAATATTTTGCACTTTCTTCATAAGTAAGCAACTTCATATGTTGCTTACTTATGAAGAAAGCCTCACATATATTCAATCAGGTTTTAATTATGAGATTTATACCTAGAGTTGCAAGAAACCTGTTCACTGAAGCTGTCTTACAAAAAATATTATATTATTACAAATACTTTTAATTTCATGTGATTTGCTTACTTCTGTACCTGCTGCCAAGGTATGTTTCAGCTATGCCATTTATCTTCTCATTGACAATCATGGACACAAAAATATTTTTATTTTTATTTGGCTTATAATCTTATTATGAATTTCAGTTAAAGTTAACAAGACTTACATTCTTTAGGAATTAAGTAGAGTCTCTAGTGTATTATGGCCAATTATTTAAAATGTATCCCCACAAAGTGCACCTTTTAATGGAAGTAACAATGAATCAATTGTTCTCTCTGTAGAGAAAAGGTTATTCGTTATCAGACTTCCTAAGTTAAATGCATGTAACCCAATGTTATATACAAAAGCTATGCCTTACTATAATTTATCTCCTGCAAACCTGTATATTCCATGACTCAGAAGCCATTTCCTACCTTTTCTGGTTTTAATTCACTTGTTCAAGCTGTAACAACTTTCCTTTGTTAAGTATTTTAAAATGCGGGAGTCTTTGGCTTCTCTAATAAAATAGACTTAATGACCAAGAGTCATTAAGAAATGTATTTTTCATTGCTGTTCAGAAATTCACAGCATTACCCTGCTGTTTATCTCCTCACAAACTTCAAGAAATAGCGATCTACTATGAAGCACAATGAGATACATTTGGAAGCAAAACTAGCTTTCTAATATACACATCAAGCACAACAGTCTTTTCATAATTTACAAACCCTATCAGACTCTAGACTACTGAAGCGTTCAGCTTGCTTGAGCAATGCATATACTATAGTATCTAAAAGCCATTTCTCTGATAAGCCAAACCACTCTGGAGCTCACTTCTTGTTAGATCAGAATGTAGTATTTGTACTTTCCACTTTTTGCCTCTGCAAAAAAGGAACATTTTCTCTAAAGTAACAAAGCTAGCTCAAGAAGGCTTTTATTTTTTTCCATTATTTTTCATTATTTCATCTTTCTATTTCTGTAACATTATTCACGCTGTATTAATATTAATAGCACTAAAATATTAATAAAGCTAATCATGTTGCTATAATGCTTACTCTTCTCAAATTGTAATTTTGAAATTATTTCTGTACGTTCTACTTTTAGTTTTCCAAATAATAAACCAAAGAGAGATATATAGTCCTTGTGGGATAAGCCTTTTTGCTTTAACCATACATGAATCCAAAGTGAAATCCTTTAACCTATTTTCACTGGAGTGTGACAGACTTCAAGATTTAGAATTGCCTTTCATCACTATATTAGATAGTGCAAACATTTAGATAGTTCTTAACTATAAACTGTTTATTACATAAGAGAGAAACGCACTTAGAAATACAGCAGGGCACATTTTATCTCAGCATATGATTGTCAGATTCTTTACTGTGGCTGGCTTCAGGGTACAGATAGTGATGTACTGGCTAACCCAGACGTATACAAAAAGGAATAATATATGAATCTGTTAATATTTGCTGCTGGCAAGCTTGTGTGTGATTTCCAGTTTCTGGAACAGAGGTCTGGCACATACACATATGGAATGAAAGGGTGGAATATTATGGATATGGAAAACTTACCTTAAGTTTGAAAGGGGAATATAGTATATTTGGATATCCTTCATCTTGTATTTACACAAGAAATTTCCAGATGTAGCCAGACTGCCCTCTTCAAAGCATGAAGCTTGTTACACACTTGGAGGAAATTGGAAGATTTCCCTGCTGTTTAGCTGTACTAGTGTGATATTCAGCAAATTCAAGAACAGTGATTGTAAACCCTTTCTATTAAATATTGACATTTCACTGGAATATTTTTAATACTGTGGGGGTATCAATATAAACTTTAAATTCTATACATAAAAAAATCATCCAAATAGATAAGTGAATATTCCATGGTGAAGAAAGATTAGTAAAACCTAGCTGATCTGAAAAAAAGTGTAATTCTCTAATGCCGTGAGGGACAAAATGCCAAAGGCACACAATGAACTGGTAGAAACTGCACGTAAAAAGGCATATGCATAGTAAAGGTTTCTAATGGACAGACGTTAAGACATTTCAGGAGTTAACTACTGACAGCCATGTCTTTTGCATGTCAACATATGCAAAATGAATCCTGTAACTGTGCAAAGATTCAACAACTTCATCTTCCTAACACAAGGGTATAAATCTCCTCAAAGGACCTTCCAATTAATGGGAAAATATTTACAGCAAGGCTCAGATCTTACTACTAGTTTTGATTACTCTGTCTTGGCAGCATCAGCTGTAAAATCCATCATGAACAGCAAAATAAAGCTTGCAAAAAAATTTCCAAGTAAGATATGGACTTGGATTCCCATTAAAAAAAAAATATTTTCACATAAAAATTTTTCATTATCTAAATCTGTGTCCTTAGTTATACAGTACTTTTTCAAAATGGCTACAATACATGTGCAAGCTATCTCTAAAAGCTCTACCTTAAAACTTCCAAGAGCACACCACAAAACTAAAGCTTACAGAAACCCTTTCAAGGCAAACCATCACTAAATATAGAAATGTATTTATCTTACATCTATAAATCATGCAATTATTTGGAAAATACTTTTACCATGACTATTTGTAATTAAAATGTACAGAGCTTAGATCTGTTTAATTTCAGGGCATACTGTGACATTCCACTTTTCTTCCCCTTATATTTTGAGGATAGGGTGGCTTAAGGGCAATGTGGAAACAGGTTATTGGGATTACCACGTGATCACACCACTTTTGGGAAAATTCATGTGGGCAGTACATTATTATAGCATTGAATTTCAGTATTACCGTGAATTTTAAGATCTGCAAGACCACTTTGAGCTTTAGCTAAGTAATTTAAACTGATGAAAACACATAAATTATTCTAGTAATTTAAAATCAGAATAAGGTTTTAAAACCAGGTAAAAAGAAAATGCTAGCAAAGCAGAAATTCAGCACTTTTGAGCTGAAGAATGGAGTTAAACCTACAGCTAAGTCTTCTACGAAACAAGAAAGTAAAAATATAGAGGTTCATCACTCACTGTAAAAATACTTCCAAGAGCACTGAATCAATTTGCTTAATGAGGATTATGCTGAAAATCACAAAACATTGTATCTTTCATGTTCAGATTTGCACTATATAAAAAGATAAACCTATTACAGATATAAAAAACAAACCTATTACACATAGGTATTTGTCAAAACTAATTCTTTACTACTTACAGCCAGTAGATAGGTAAAAGCTCATAAAAACTACTCCAAGTTTAAAATCAAATTTAACATAGCTAGAAAAAAAACCCCAGACTTTGAGTGTGCAAGCTGTTTTCTCAAAGGCATTTAAAAGATGTGACCACTTCTCTTACAAACTCTGCCTCCCCAACATCCTCACTGATATTTTTGTATCATAGCTGCAATGCTACACCATAAAATAGGTGATGTGTGAAACTGAAACATGATTCAGCCTGTCATACACAGAGAAGTTGTTTATACAGTTCCTGTGCTGAACACATCCAGGGAAAGCTGGAGGAAAAAATTCACGTAACAGGTTGCTTCATCAGGTGGTTTAAAAGACTAAGAAAGGCTAACTAAGAAGTCTAGCTTTTTTGCCCCCCAAAGAGCCTGTTAGTAACTAATGAAAAACATCTCAATCCTTTCTTGCTCATTGTAGAAAATGAGGGCAGATTTTCTGTTCATTGAAGAGATTTAAATTTTAACTCACAATATGCTTCAGAAATGACTTCAGTCTTTTCCTATCTCTATGAATGAGATGCTCCCATTCCTGGACAGGAAAATCAGGCACACAAAGGTTTACTGACGGCAAGACACTCTGCATTCTTGACACTTAAGACTGACTCCATGGATCAGTTTGTTCAGAAATACGTACTAACTACCACGGGCTTGCAAAAAGCTCTGAATGGGCAAGCACAGGCAAGGTGAGGAATTTGAACTTACTTGAACTGCAGATAAACCTTTTACTGCACTGCCTGTGAACCAATAATTTTTGAGGTCCTGTCATATTTTGACCAATAATGCTCTTCAGCTCTCCATATTTGCCAGACACTTTTCTCAATGTCTCAGAACATTTAAATTGAGAATGTTCTAATGTGTTTTGTTATGATTGACCATTTTACACTGTTGTTTCCACTACTCATTCAAAGTTTGAAGGAAGTTATTTTTTATGTCCTCTGAATCTGTTATTTTAAGCCAAGCTGAAGTGTTCATAATATTTCAAATACGCTGACAGATAACTCTGCTAATGTGCACTGCAAATGCACATGTACGTGAACCTTAAAGAAAAAACATGCACTAACAAAATAACATACATGAGAAAATAACACAGATTTATGACAAAACAAAAAATCCTCTGAGGCCAGTGATTATAATGGATCATGATCCTGCTGAGGAAGTTTGGAAAAAGGCAAGGCAGAGCTGGAATGCATTTGGCTTAACTTCAGCATCAGCAAGTTACCAATGTCAGTGTCATGAATTAAGAAAAAAATCTTCCTCCAAAAGTTCCAAAAGTGTTTTTACTCTCACTGCATACAGCTGGGAGATCTGGAATCATACCAAAAAAGAGTGGAAGTAAAAAACTGAATGAAACATTCATGGTGTTCATTACCAGTCAGAAGTGAATTGATCACATACCAAAATCACTCCCTAGGCACAGCAACAGAATTAATTAAAAAAAAAAAAAAAAAAAAAAAGGGGCAGATACTGAGATGGTTCAAAAGTGGCTTGGAAAAAAACAACTAACTGATGAAGACAACTTACAACAACCAAACAGCTACTTTGACTTCAGGAGAATGGATGAAATATGACATAGAGAAGATCTTGTCTTCCTTTAAATTAAAAATCAAAAATTATTTAATCACATCACTCTAGACCAAGTTCTACACTGCGGAGCAGTGTACAACACAGGTGATGTATGGTGATGGTGATGCCTCTGCACAACAGGTTCATTTTTAATTTCTTTGCCCATTGACTGACACATCAGTATGATTCCTGTAGACAGGTCTAACAAGTAACAAGTTTCTGACAGCAGTCAGAAACTATGACTACAGTGGCAAAGGAGATTCATGGTGTAGCTTCTGTCTTGCAAAGTGGTACAGTGATGGCTTCCCACCAACACTGCCAATTATGCCTGCTTCCCATAAATGCCCCTTTTGCTTTTAGAAAGGGCATTATCAGACCCTTTTTCCTATTTGGGGTATCCACTTCTGCCCTTGGAACTGTTGCTTCATACTTTAATAGGACAAGAGGCAATGGCCAGAAACAGATGCAAAGGAAGTTCCACGTGAACATGAGGAAGAACTTCTTTACTGTGCATTGACCGAGCATTGGAACAGATTGCCCAGAGAGGTTGTGGTGTCTCCCTCACTGGAGATATCCAAGAATGGACACAATCCTGTGCCATTGCTCTGGGATGGCCCTGCTTGAGCAGAGAGGTTGGACCAGGTGACCCATTCTGTGACTCTGTGCTGAGTTGACGTGAGAAATCAGGGACTTTTTCTATGGGAAAGCTGGGACTTAACATTCTCACTGAAGCAAACAGAAACCTCCCCCTCTATAGGCTCTGTGTTTGACAGTAGTTTGTACTCAACTCAAAAAAACCCCACATCTAAAAATCTCCATAGACGACCAGGATAACAGGCACTACAGGTGTGTATCTAGTGTGAGCCATCATGTCTGGATGGACAATCTTCATGGATTTCATTTGTGCTGTTACTGTCATATGCAGGAACAGTGATTTGGGCACTCAGGATCAGGGCTGAAATGTCATTTACATTCTTGCACAAAGGCAAAATCAAATTCAGACAGTCACAACAGGCCTTTATTGGGTCATCCCTGTCATGACGGTACAATCAAATAAGCTACAATCAATTTTAAACACCTTCTTGAACCTCTCCGTCCAGCTGCATGTGGGCCAAGCACACAGCATAAATAATGATGCTAGAATCATTCTGAACTGATCAAGAATAAGAAAATACGGCAATTATTTTCTGCTTTAAAACATTAGTGACTTTTACTACTAACTCAATATGGCCTTGTCAAGATAAACATAAATGCTCTCTTAATTTTGACTTGAAAGCCAGTTGTACTGTAGCACAACAAAATCTGTATATATACGGCTCTACTGTTGTTTCAACAGAACCAAACGGTATTTGCCAGACAGGAATTACAGCTTTTTGTTCAAAAATCAGAAGTTAATATTTCTACTTCGTATTTTTTCAAGAAGTTTAGCCCTCAGACCTTGACCCTCCACAGCTTTACCCATTTTCCTATGTCATACACAATTTGTACCCCAAGAACTGCATCAATTTGTAATAACTTAGCATTTTCTTGTTCATTTTTGCAAACATCTCCGTATCCTGTCAGGCCAGTAAGTGCTTTCACCATTCTACTACAGGAATCAGTCTCATCCTCTTCTTTCTAACTGTTATGTTAAACACATGTTCCATTTGAAATTTTTTTCTTATCCTTCCCCATCCCCAAACATAAGCTGAAGGCTTTTTCCTCATTGTCTAATCAAGATGCCTCTTGAAACACTTGATTCTAACTATACACAGGGATCTCCAGAGGACACCAGCAGTCTTAGGTAAGAATACCACTGAAAATTCAATTTACCTGCTCCTTTATCAAAAATCTTGCACACTTCTTAATGAAACCAACAAAGACAAAAAGTCTTTAGACATTAAAAGTACAAAACCAAGAACATCACCAACTTAATTTCCACTAGAAAATCACTTTAGTCTTGCCTTGCCTTATACAGGGGTCACCCACTGGAAATTGCAAAAGGTGCACAGGATATATCTTTAAATTACTCATAATCACCTTAAACTGCACTCAATCAGCATTGCAATATGTCATCTTACAGACACAGAAAAGTTCAAAAGGAAAAGCACATGAAAAAGCAGACTACCAAGAGCACTATTGTTAAAACTACACCAGAAAGCTTAATATTTCAATACTGTATATGTTAAAATAAACAACATACACAGGTGATGAAAGCCAGTCTCTGAAAAATTTATTATTCTGTTAGAACAAGTTTACACTTAGGATGAATTCTCAAGCTTTGTGCCATTAGGAAGTTTTACTAGGTTTATAGTGGAAATAAAAACAGAAATAAAAATAGATTACAATCCCAAAATACAGGCTGTACTTTGAGTATGATCCACAGGCTTGCTTTTCCTTTTAAATCTATACATTTCCTCCTACCGCAAGCAATCAAATCTTTTAAAATCTTTGTAAAAGGCTGCCCAGATTGTCTGTTTTCCATTTTAAAATCAAATCTTTTGAAATATAAAGTTGAACACACTAATGTAACCTGTACTGATTCAGTTTTACTTCAGTTTTACAAAGCCATCCTACTGAAATTGTACAGCTTTCAGAGATTTATGACACTAGTTTCACAGTCCTGCTCTTCTTGCCTCATTTCCTCTATATTCTCATTTTGGCTTTAGAAAAAATTGACCATATTTCCATTTTCTCCTCCAGTGCATGCCACTGGTCCTTATTCCACTGAATCTTCTTTGCATAAGATGGGCATAAAGAGAGGATATGAATTATTTACTAGGATGATTATTTTTCGAAGCAGTAAAGCTTAGCCTGGTGAATTTGCACTTGACATTGCAAAATTAAACTCTTGGAACTGGAATGGTTTGCAAGCTATACTAAGCTATACACAAAGCAACAGTGAGCACTGAATGCTCTAAGCTTCAAGTTATAAAGTAGTAGCAAGAATTATACTTGTCAGTTCAAATCATAATTACTGGAAATTGATTGTTTAGTTCAACATGAACAGAAATATTTCCTAATTTTGGTAAGTTTGAAACAGTTTCCATTCTGTCTCTTTCTGATCACAATGCATTTACATAAATGGTTCAAATTTGCCTTAGTGTTAATTTTTACACATTAGACAATATAACATTTGCCATTTAATGTGCAGCATTGGTCATATCCTCATCCACTTAAATGCTATTCTTCTCTATTATATGGATTAATGACTGATGTCAGTATCAAGTTTAAAGAGTTACTCCTCAATATATTAAATATCTCAAATAAATTATATAACAACAAGAAGTTATAGCTTTTCTCACAAGCATTCCATCTTAAATGAATAATAATCTAGGTAGAGATATGTGGTAATTTTTTTTTTAAACACAGACTGCCAAGAGTTTTCCCAGCATTCTGAATTTAGTAGCAGCACGCTTAATGATCAGTTGTGGAAAGGCAGAGAAATATTAAGTCATTAAGCCTACGAGTTATTTGGTTTTCAGGAAGGAGAGAGGAGAGGAGAGGAGAGGAGAGGAGAGGAGAGGAGAGGAGAGGAGAGGAGAGGAGAGGAGAGGAGAGGAGAGGAGAGGAGAGGAGAGGAGAGGAGAGGAGAGGAGAGGAGAGGAGAGGAGAGGAGAGGAGAGGAGAGGAGAGGAGAGGAGAGGAGAGGAGAGGAGAGGAGAGGAGAGGAGAGGAGAGGAGAGGAGAGGAGAGGAGAGGAGAGGAGAGGAGAGGAGAGGAGAGGAGAGGAGAGGAGAGGAGAGGAGAGGAGAGGAGAGGAGAGGAGAGGAGAGGAGAGGAGAGGAGAGGAGAGGAGAGGAGAGGAGAGGAGAGGAGAGGAGAGGAGAGGAGAGAGGAGAGGAGAGGAGAGGAGAGGAATAAAAAATATAAAAGTACCAAAATTGATTTTATGTGCTTCAACATTCACACTCGAAAAATAGAAGCATATGTTGTTATCAAATACTGGACTTACGCTCATATTCCTATCCCAGATCTGGATAGATCCATCTTGACAACCAGCTGCAATAAGTTTTCCATCTCTGCTGTATGTGCAAGTCGTAGGAATCACACGTTTACCTTGAACTGATCGCGGTTTAAATACGCTTTTGTGCTTTTTTTCGTTGTTAACATCCCAAGTCCTCACAGTTCTGAAAAAGAGTTTAAATAAACAGTTGTTTTAGATAACGTTAATATATATAAAATAATTCTTCTTGTGATAAAACCAAACACATTTTCCAGCACAGATGGCATATAATATTGTGTAAATTAAGTTTCAGTGGGAAAATAGCATTTAGTATACGAGGACAACTTTTCAACTAAGAAACATCATGTTCACTAAAATGCATCTGAAGTTCAAAAACAAAAATTAAAAAACAAACAAAAAAAACCCAAACCAAACCAGTTTTTCCCCACACTCTCATATAAATATCTAAATGATTTAGAATTTGGAAGATGACAAAAACTTAATACACAGGTACTACATAATCTCCACTGCCACTGGAAATGAAGAAGAGGAAAGTATTCAGTCCTCTACAAAGAATGAGTACTTCAGGAAATAGGCATGAATGCTTATACAAATTCATAACTTAGAAAAACAGATTTCTTAACTATTCAGGCATAACAATTGAATATTCTGCCTTTAATTGGCTGGCTATTCTTTAAACTCTATTTTTAAAAGCATTTTAAACATTAATTGTAGTATTATTGTAGTTCTCTTCCACTATTCCTGACGGAGTTCTGTTATAAAAATGTTCTTCAACTATTTTAGAAAGACTCATTTATGTAATGTTATTTTTTTCAAGTTGAATTTTTCCCACATTATTAGAAAAACAAATACATCCTTTCTCTTTTTAATGGAAAAAGAATATCTGCCTGGATCTTCACTGTTCCTTAGATACAGAAAAACATCCAAATGAGAGAGAACTAAAACACTAGATACAGGTGGACCCTTTAAACTGTCTTAGATACAAATGTTTTCTGTCCATTTAATATGTTGAGGTCTTTCCATATAAAAATTCAAAACTCTTCTGGCATCTAATGCAGAGAAGAGTTTCAGAATTTGGCAAAGCAAGGAAGATCATTCATTTAGAAAGAAAAAGTCTCAAGGTTCTCAAGACAACCCCATTTGTTTAGACTATACAAACATTGCCTATGATCCAACAGGACATAATTCACTGCCTCTAGCAAAGCAAATACAACTTTAACAGAGGCTGCCATTTCTCCAGAATGAGACAAGATACCACAGCACATTAGGAACTTCCATCAGAGCTACAAGACCAGATAGGCCACAGAGCTGACATAAATAATTCTAGAATAAAACAAACAAGAAAATGAGCTGGAAATACCTCAGAGAGGTTACAATTAATTGCATGTTTAATGACAGTAATGAGAAATCAGTAAGTTAGAATGAATAAGTAGAATTATTCTCCTGTTGTTCATAATAAAGTCAAGGTTAGTTTCATTTTTAAAAGTCTTCAAATCTTCTATCTGTAAGGCACCTAAGTGCTTATTGTTCTATATAAGCAATCTTCATTGCTCTATTTGGAGCTCTAGCGTAGGACATTCAAGTGTTCTGATGATTGGGTTTGAAGTTTTGGCGGGTTTGTTGTTTGGTGGTTTTAACTATTATTTTTAAATGAAGCACTATATTACAATTATGATTAGGTTGATTCATATCTTCAGAAGTTTCTTTCATCCTCAACCATTATTTGATTCTGAGATTCCCTTTTTACACCTCCTTGTTTTGTCGATAACCATCTGTCTCCTGCCTCTCATTCAAACCTTCTCCCACTGTGATATATGCTCAAAACTTGAGCCTTTTTCCATTCCCCTTCCTTCATAATACTCAATCCCCCTAAATCTCATTTGAATGTTCTATACCTTCAGCTTCTCCTTTCAGTGATGACCATCTCCTAGAGAAAAGCTCTGCCCTCTCTTAAACTGCAAGTTCGCAAGGACTACCTTGGCACACCCCTTCTCAGATGGTGCACGTGGTAACACAGTTATGTGCAGGGTAGTTCAGAGCCCGCCTTCCCCTTTCATTCCAGATGCCTCATAAGCATCTCAGATGTAGTTCCAGAAACAATCTCTTGAGAATCCTTTACCATCCTAATTCTTTATTTCTGCTGGCATGGAAAGACTTTTTTTAAGCATTCAGTTTCCTCTTCTTAGGGCTCAATGTCCTGTCAAAACCTCAAAAATTAGCTACACTAAGAGCATATTCAAACCTTTTTATCACTTTACCTTTCCACTGTAAAGGAAGAAGAAGCACTTGTATAGTTTCATTAAAATACATTAAAAGAAGTATGAGCCTTAAATCAGCTGTAATATCAGCAGGTGAGTTGAAAAATCCAAGTTCTCTGAACTGCTGGTTCTGCTGCATACAATTGGCCATATTCCCACACATTACATGCCCTGTCAAAAATGCCCACATAGCCTACACTATATATTTAATATTCCCTCAATGTTTTCTTAATGTCCCCACACTGAGCATGTGTTTGCTGTTGCCTTGTTGCTACCGGATCTAATGAAAAAAAAATTCTACTAAAGTAAATATTTTGTAAGAAACCACCTATATCTTAGTTACAAATTTGTCAGTCATTCCCAGAGAGCCCTTAATTCTTGAGCTAAGACTAAGCTCTTTAATCTCTTTTTTCAGAGAAGATCTTTTAAGTATTTTTATTTTTTATGGAAATATTTCCTGTTTTTATTTTAAAATGGACATCATATTGCAAACACATCTCATAATACTATGTGCAAAATTTCAGCTTAGCATGGTTTCTGACTGAATCACCACCAACTAAAACATCAGGAGTCATTTGTAAACTATGTATGTTTTATATTTTCCTTCAGACCAGTGACAGACTAGAAGCAGGGATCACTGAAGGACCTTGGGGACATACTTTCAATAGAATAAAAGGAGGTTTAGGCTGGACATTGGGAAGACTTTCTTCACAGCAAGTGTGCTTAGACACTGGAATGGGCTACCCAGGGATGTGGTAGAGTCACCATCCTTGGAGGTGTTTAAAGAAAGACTGAACATGGCACTGAGTGCCATGGTCTGTTTGACCACGATGGGGTTGGGTCACAGGCTGGAATCAATCCCAGAGACCTTTTCCAGCCTAATTGATTCTGTGGCTGGACATGCCCAGCCATGAGCACTCACAACCCAAAGAGCCAAACGTGTCCTGGGCTGCATCCAGAGCCCTGTGGGCAGCAGGGGAGGGAGGGGATTCTGCCCCTCTGCTCTGCTCTGGTGAGACCCACCTGGAGCATCCAGCTCTGGGGTCCCAGCATAAAAAGGACGTGCACTTGTTGGACCAAGTCCAGAGGAAGCAACAGAGAAGATCAGGAGGCTGGAGCACAACTCCTATGAGGACAGGATGAGAGAGTTGGGTCTGCTCAGACAGGAAAAAAAAAAAGACTCTGGGGAGACCAAAAACAACTTCAAGTACTAAAAGACGGCTTTTAAAAGCTTGGAAAGTGATTTCTACATGAGCAGATAGTGATAGCACAAGGGGTAACAGTTTAAACTAATGGGGAAGAGATTTAGGAGCAATATTAGGAATTAATCTTTTACTGTGACAATGTGAGGCACAGGTTGCTCAGAGAAGTTGCAGATGTCACATCCCTAGAAATGTTTAAGATCTGGTTGGACAAGGATCTGAGCAACCCTGTCTAGTGGGTAGCATCCCTGACCCTGGCTGGAAGAGGGGGGAGTTTGGAATTAGATGACCTCTGAAGTCTCTTCCAACCCAAACCATTCTGTGATACTGTGACTAACATCTGACTCCTCCCATTCTAGCCAGAAGGAAAGGAGATAAAAAGGAAAAGAAGCATAGAAACTCAAATAATTTACCTTCAGGTAATATTGTCTTTAAAATGGCAATATGGCAAAAATATATGGACTGCTTCCATATATACTCTCCCCTTCTGCTACTGACCCTCAATCACATACCACATAACAGTCAACTCTGGGTTCATGATGTAATTATGACTCTGGGTTTTTTCCCTAAAATATTTTGTACCATTCAATGATTTCTTCTTCCTCAGACATAACAAAAAAATAAATGAGATTGCATTACAGAAGTTCTATTTTCACTTCCTAAGTTCTCTGAGGTCAGTCTGTTGTTTGTGTGGAAATCAGTAAAAAAATTTACCCCTGCATCAATCAGGTATTTTTCAGGACACTCATTTTGTTCAAAAAACCCCCTCCTCTAAGAGTATCTATCTCCTCAGAAGTAAAAAAGTGGGAGATGAAGCAGTAACACTGTTTTATGCTCAATGTTGCACCACTTAGCAGAAGTATAATATTAATATTTATCTGTTGATAGGCAGA
The DNA here is from genome assembly GCA_017589585.1 of Phylloscopus whistleri. Lineage (NCBI taxonomy): Eukaryota > Metazoa > Chordata > Aves > Passeriformes > Phylloscopidae > Phylloscopus > Phylloscopus whistleri. The sequence continues at coordinate 696,499 of JADMLD010000110.1, read as the reverse complement.
ACTATGGTATTTTTGAACTCCAGTAAAAACAAAAGAAAAACATTTCCTGAATGAGTCTTTTTTTCCACCTGAAAACAAACCATGTTTAATGAAAGTTTGTTCTTTAGTAAAAACTAGACATAGGGATTTTTTTTAAACCATACTTCTAAAATACATTGTTGTTTGCTCATTACATCAAGTTTTATACATTGAATGAAAAGCAGTCCTATCAATACTTATGATTTCTATTTTGCAAATTTCTTTTCAATTCAAATATCCATGAAGAAGGTTTCACATACACATGTTTAAATTTAACTTGTTAAATTATGGATTCCACATCTGCAAAACAGATCTTGCAAAAGTGATTTTGTAAAGTTCTTGTATTTGCCAAGAGCAATTCAAAGCAACTTAGAAAAGGAGGGGAATGTTCTTTTGGAAAGGTAATGTGGATATTTTCGTGACCACTGAGAAGTTAAATGACACATAATAAACAACTAATTTAATTACTGAGGTTCAAGGGGAGGTTTTGGCAGGTTTTTTTCCCAAAAAAATGTGGTTTTTTATTTTCCTCTTTTTCTCATGTGCTTATGATGCTATTGCTAAGTTAAAATTTCTAATAAAATTAATTATTGGCAATGGTGCTGCATTACACAAATTATTATAGTTATGTAGCTTCATTTCCCAGACTGCAAGCACAGAAAATTTCTCTGTCATGAGTCAGCTAGACACTGCCCTAATACAATCTGTTGAAATTCAAGAAGTGAACCAATGCTAACTTCAAAAGCTAGACCTGACAAATTCCACTAAGCTTTTTCGTCTGTCCCACCTCCTCTGTTTCTACTGGACTGGAAAACTATTGCACAATGTTGAATGTTACTGGCATTTAATGTTAAGTCTACTCTGAATAATTAAGTCTACTCTTATCACTTGAAGTATGAAAGAAGCAAAGAGTGTATTATTGTTAAAATACAGACCAGGCTTAATGTTGTACATCTACAGTGTTGTACATCTACTTAGGTGTTGTGAGCACCTAATTACAGTGCTCACCTTTGCAATATATTATAGTGTTTTGTAAGAAATTTTGTAAGGTTGCAAAGCTGTAACATACTTCAAAATCATCATACAAATACAGTGGCAATGGATTAATCATGCCAGTACAAGATGACACCAAGTCAGCAGTGATAGAAAACACATTTTTGAAGTGTTAAATTAAGACTCTTTATAAACAAAAAAAGCAACCGATCTTATGGTAAGGGGTTTCTTTAATCTCTTTTATGGCATGAAACAAACATACGTACATGAAATTAAAGAACTTATTAATACGGTGGAAAATTGCCTAAAGCAGAATATGTAAAGAGGTTAGTGAAGAAATGGCTGCAAAGTTCTGCTAAGATGTACTTCGTGCATAGGGAGGTGCAACACAATGTCAGCAAGAAAACTATCATGTTCTTTTTGCCCTCTTTCAGCAGAAGTAAGTTATAGTCTTCTCCTGTTGAGCACGTGGACCCAAGGAAGGTTGCATCACCTGCCAGGCAATGAAAAAATTTGTACACACAAACAGGTGGAGAAATCCAGAAACTTTCCATATTTGTTTGGCAGAAAAACTTCTAAATAAGCTACCTACTTCCAGCATTTGAACAGAATTAAAATAATTTGAACCAGAATACAAAAAAAGTCATATCCAACATATGTAAAATCGTAACTACAGAAAGAATTGCCAAAAATATGGACACAACTTAGTAATTTATAACATTTCTACTTTTCTGTCACTTAAATAAACCCTAGATGTAAAAAACCAAAGAGAAACATTTAATAGAGTAAAGATAGAAGTATGTGATATACAGCAAATGAGCTAGGCAACTATAAAACCATATTTTTCCATATTTTCTAATTAAACTGGTATCCTTTTTCTGATAGCAGAAATTAACATCATTTGTGTGTACAAAGTACAAAAGCACAAAGTACGTCATTTGTATGCACAAGAACAGCTGAATCTTCATCACTGGGGTGGAGTAGATTAAAACTAGTAACAATGAATGGGAACTGCTTCCATTCTCCAGTGTGAAGGAACCAAAAAGCAACCAACTCAAAATTAAAATGACACTGACTGAGAGAGCAGTAAAGCAAAAACCCTGCAGGTGGCCAATATAAGCAACATTTGAGGAAAACTAAATTAGAAAAGGAGACAGAGAAGAACTGGAAGTATAATAGCTCAGCTAAGAAATCAGAACCAATGGAGTGCTATGCAGCATGTTCATGGGAGGAAAACAGCAGCAAAAAATACCAGTGAGTTATGACATTCTGTGTCTTTTGACTGGGAACACAGACAGTCAGACACACAGGGTTATTCACCAATACATCTGCGTGACGCTTTAGAGGTAATAAAGACACAATAGAATACCTCTGTAGAATACTGCAGTAGAATTGACAGAACCTCTTACTTATGGCATAAAGAGTCTGTCCTTAATGAAATCAAAGATTACAAGCTTTCTGGATGAAGTAATTTTGGCTTTTGCCCAGATTAAACCACTGGGTCAGGCTAGCAATACAAAAAGGCACTCTTAAGGTTAAAAATTTAAGAGTAGAAACAAATTTCCTAAAAACAAGTAAACAAATAATATAAGTCTTTTACATTTCTTTCAGTCATCAGATCCTGTATATAAAATTGTATCATATTTGCATATGGATTGCATATCAGCTGTTCCCTTCTACATACATCTCCAAACTGATGGAAAATATATCCTTTGGAAATTTGCACTTTTTTTTTTAAGTAATTCATTCAAAACCTTAAGATTCCCTCAAAGTATCTATAGATCAGTCCCTCAAAATGATCAACTCCAAAATTCAATCATCCTCAAAGATTATAGCAGACATATTTTGCATATCGCATTGCCAGAAAGGAGTGTCAAAACACTACGCAGTAAAAACCCAATTCTGTATTTTAAATGTTGACATTTATTAAATATCAACAACAGCTGTTAAGTCAAAGCTCAAGAAAGAGCATCAAGTCACACAAACGGAAATATTTCAGAAGGGATCATAAAAGAAATTTCAATATTCTTCTCTATAGTGTCTTCCCACCTTCACTGTAAATTTCCTACAGAATTCCCAAAGCAAAATTCAGATAAATATCTTGCTATACTCAGCCTTCAAAGGTTCTGAATATTTTAATTCAAAACAGCAAGTTTCATCTGGGACGTAAAGTTTCACAAGATTTTTTTTTCTTTCTAAAAATCCTAAGATAGCCACAATTTGCTTTGAATGTAATTGCTACCTCGGAAGACCGTATAACATAGTCATACACGTATCATATACAGAAAGGTCAAGATCAAAAGGAAAGTAAATGATGGAAATTTTTCAATAAAAACAAAAGAACAACAATACTACATGTCTATTCCATTAACAGTTAATAGTAAGTTCCAGTGCAGTTACTGATGTTCAGCAGAATTTTCCTCACATCAAAACAAATGCTCTGAACATAAATAAAACAAAAGGTTTTGTGGGAGAAACTTTATAACCTCAGAAGAAAACATAAGAAGAGCTATTATGGGAAAGAACACACAAGCAGAAAAAAAGGCTGAGAAGGAATATTAAAGTGAAAAGTAGATCAAATGTGTAAAACTAAAAAAACAAAACAAAACAAAACAAAAAAACCCCAAACAAACAAAAAAAACCACCAAACCTAAGATGACTGTTATTCAGAAAGCAGTACTTGAGGGTATGCAGGCAAACAATACCAGTAAGAATCCTCACTTCTAAGCAAGGAGGATTAATATTCAACATACATGATATATTCAGTGCTGCTCAGAATACAGAAAAACACAAGAAATCTAAAAACATTGACTACATTCTGAAGACAGGATAATTGTTAGGGGATGAGGTGGGAATGAGACAAACATACCTCCCCATCTCACCAAATCAAACCAACAGCTTTAAAAACCTATGCACAAGAATAAACTACATGATAGGGAAATTATGTTATTGAGAGGACATATTACTGAGAGAAGACTGCACTTACATACATTCAAATTCTGTAGAAGATTAATTGGAGGCAATCACTGAGGCATTAAAAAACAAACAAAACTCCAAAAAGACCACCAAATTAAAATAAAATAAAAAAAATAATCTAAAAACCAACACACAACATGCTCCGGAGGTCTGTTTAAAATCCCAAGAGTGATACAGAAAAAGGTCTCTTCAGCCTAAAAAAATGGTCTCCAAATTAAAGGCATATACTGTACTGTAAACAAAGGCTGCAGGGCTAATAGGTTAATTAAAAATAATTCATTTAGGAGTTCCAGTCTATATTGTTGTGATGGGTTCTTTCTAAAAGAATTTTTTTCTCAAGCTTAACTCATGAATTCAGTCTGTCTGCTTCCCTTCTAACGGCCAATGTACAGGCAAAAACAGAACATGACCATCATGACCAAGTTCCTATAAGCCTTTCTCCCTTAGTATCTCCTTAAATATTAAACTATTTTCCTTTCATATTTCCCTGAAACACTGACTATATTTGATTGCATTAGTGATAAATACTTAGGCAGCTAAACCGCACTAAGAGAAAGAAGTCTTGCTGGTTTTGAATTACTCTCTCATTGGGACTGACAGCTAATTTGCCTTGTTTCTTGTTGATGATGTCTTCACATACAAACCTGACTGAAGAGAAATGTGGTTTATCTTTGCATCAGCCATTAAGATGGCAATCATGGATGTCTGCACCAAAGTGTATAATTTCTCCAGTTCAAATCAGCAAGGTACCTAAAAACAAGCCTTCAGAAAACCATGCACTGACTAAGTTAGAAAACTATCCCCTGAAGATATTTTCTTCCAATGAGTAACAGATTCGGTGATTTTAATGAAGGATATTGAGCACTGTAAAGAGTCAACATGCTTTTGAATTAATAATTCAAAGTCTATGTTAATGTTGTGCTATTTATAAACCTGAGACTGTGTAGCACTTTAAACACAAGAAGTCCCTCATTTACTATTCCTGCAACATCTAACTTCAATATTATAATTTCTTTACACAACATTAGATAAATTACAGGTATTATATGATTCAATTCTGAAAGTTGTGACAGTAAAAGTAGATACTATTTTGTGTCATTTTCCAAACGGGGCAAGCAGGTAACGAACTGAGATCTCATCTCCCACTTAAGAAAAGATAAAGTGGGATGTAATCAATCTCCCTAGGGGGTACATCTGATTAAGACCAAAGGGGAAGACTTCTGGTAAAGAACATCTTGACAGTTCAAGTTACTGTCACCTGCATGAATTGAAATTACTAAAGAGCAGTCTTGCATGATACTGCAAAAGGAGGAGGAGGAGGGGGTTAATCACTAGGAAAACAGGATGCTTTCTAAAGAGCTGATTAGTCATGGCTATAAAATAGCTTAGGCTCACTTGGATCTCAAGGTTTTCTCACTCCATTAAATAACTTAAATTGGAACTAACACACAGCTGAACTCTTCAGTACACCAGCAAAAAATCAACTCAAATGAAAACAGTCAAGAATTGAAAAGCTCTCTGAAGCAACACCTCAGCTGACCCTATATGCATTAGTTTTAAACTGCTTTTGTTGTCATCTTAGATCTCACTCAGACAATCTTCTGCAGGTTCATTAGCAATGAACGGCAATCTAACCAAGGTAAGTAACTAAAAGGAGCAAATTACAAGCCTTAATTTTTGATTTCTGAGGCTACAGAATCTGTTCTAAACAATGCAAAGTTTGACTCAGCTGCATGGATTAACTATGCACTTTGGGCAACAGAAAATTTTAGAAATGAGTTTTACTTTGTCTTTATGTATGAAGTACCAACATTCGTACATTGCAGTGTAATCACATAAAAACTTATGAGGTACTTACAAAGATCAGGACAAACTGTAGCACATAAGTAAATGCAAATTTAGGTATTCGTATTTATATTTTCTGGAATATCCACTAAAGTCTAAGACACTTCCCTCATCCTCACAGGAATTCAGAAAGGAAAAGAGAATCTCTTCAAGAAAAGAAATGACAGTTCTTAGCCTCAGAACTCCACAGCATCATGATACAGTCCACATCTGTGAGAACATTTTTTCATGTATCATCATCATGGTCTGCTAATATCATATACTACTGAGGAAGCCTCTGTAGTCTTTTCTTACTTTTGTGTAAAGTTAAAAGTTTAAAGCAATAGATTAGTAGACAAAATAATATTAAATTTTCTGATTCTCAAGGACAAACATTAAGGGACTTACACTCCCTTATTACCTATATTCTCCACATAGGGGAAAATTGTGGAGATTTTGCTGAGTTTAAAATGAGTAGAATTAAAAACAGTAACGGCAGGACATAAATAACTAAGAAAATACTTTTAACAATCTGGTTTTCCTTTCAAATAATAAACAAAAAAACCAGCAGAGAAGTGACTCGTTTCATAGCTTAATTTGATTAAAAAATCAAATAGCCCTGGAGTTTGAACATGTTGCTTGTAGTCATCTACTCTTCTGTTCGCTTGAAGCCCTGAAATTTTTTGACTGTTCACAAATTCATCTTTTAGTTCACTGCACAGTCTGCTGGTACCCGAGCAACCTGATCTAAGTTGGCTTTGCGCTAAACAAAGAATTGAAGTAGATGACCTCCAGATGTTCTCTTGAACCTAAACTATTCTGTGACTACAGTCAACTCAAAAGGGTACTCAACCATGCATTTAGAACACACGAATATGCCTGGCAGGGACCCACACTTCTTGTATCTAAAATTCTATGAACCACAAAAAATCTGGTCAAAAGCTAGTAAGAATAGAACTAAGCCCAAAATCACAACAAAGACATACAAATGTCACCAGCATCTCTAACTTTAAGAGCTACTGGGAGACAGAAGAATCTGAGAGTGACAGTGACTGGAAAATCTGCAGAAGCTCCAGCTCCAACTTATGTCTGTTGTCCTAAATGTTGTAAAGACATGTCTTATGTCTCCACTTTGTAATTGCATGCATAAACAGAAGTACCCACTGACATACCACAGCAATCAAATTTTAACTTGCAGCTGAGAGCACTCCCACAGAGATCAATCAAGTAGCAGGAAAACTCTCAAATATTTTTTTTTTGTTTGTTTTTCCCCAGCTAGAATTCATAGATGCTTCCTCAGTAATTCAGCTATTCTTCAAGTGAGTGCAAATGCCCAGCTCTATCCTTTCTTTTTACCTAGGGCATCAGCAAAATTTTTCTTACTTTCTTAGAATCCCAGACCAGAATCATAGAACATTTCAGATCAGAAGGGACCTATGAGGATCATTGTTCCTTGCAGACCTACATAAAACTAAACCACCAGACTAAAAGTGTCGTTCAGATGCTCCTTGAACACTGCCAGGCTTGATGGTGGGACCAGTTCCCTGGGGAATCTCTTACAGGGACCAACCATATTCTCAGTGAAGAACTTTTTCCTGATGTTCAGGCTGAAGTTCCACTGATGCAGCTTCATTCCATTTCCTCATGTCTGCCACTGGTGACCAGAGAGATGAGATTAGCACCTTCCATCTGCTGCCCCCCAAGAGGAAGGTAAACCATTCCTCTCCTCCAGGCTGAACAAGCTCAGTGACTTCAGCAGCTCCTCATAAGTCTCGCCCCCAAGACCTTCCTCCATTTTGGTCCCCCTTCTCCTGATACACTCTAACAATTCGATTCCTTATGTACTTATCCTGTGGCACCCAAAAGCATCCCCACGACTCAAGGTGAGGCCCCAACAGCACAGAACAATAATTTGGCATGTTTTGGTCCCACATTTCCTCTGCATTGTAGGAAGCTTCTCTTTTGATTTAAATTTTTAATTCTTAAGATGGTCTACCTGAAGTTGTGTCTGTCCTTTAAAAATGAAATTATGCTGTAAAAATGTCAGTTGAAAAAGCCCTCAAATGCAAGCTCTTACCATTGACTGCATATCATATTGCAGCAGCTAACATTTGAATCAAGAAAAGCTTCAGAAAAAATATTAATGTAAACGCACATAGTTTATAAAGACAAAAATAGCTTTACTAACCCTTTTGTAAACATACAGCTTTCAGCAAGGGCCAGTACAGTCATTATTCAAACTCTTCTTAACCAGGCCTGCTCATTTGCTGTACTCTCTTAATCAGCTCTGCACCCAGTATGTATCCATAAACAGATAAGTTAGTCTATGAGAAGCCATCCTCATGGATCTGTAATGGACTTCACACCTTTAGACATGTCAAGATAAAAAGCAAACTACTATGCCAGTGCAGTGCAAATTACTAAACACCTGCAAGATAACCACACTTTTTTTATGAAGGCATTCTTGTATTACAAACAAGTCTCCAGAGAAAATTTTTCTAAATACTTAAAATTATGACTTATCAGGAGATTTTAATAAGAGTGACAGAACTTTAACCCTGAACACCATAATGATCCCTCTTCCTGCAAAATACCATGGTTCTGCACCAAAGGATGACATTTCTGCTGTTCCAGAGACAGAAGAAAGAAAAAAAACTCCCCAGAACTTAACATAATTGATATACATAATTCCTAAGCCTCACTGTTGCAAACAGCTGAATTGCTATGGCTGACATAAAAAATAAAGCATCAACTTTGAGAGGATAAATAAAGTAGATATAAAAATCCCCCCAAGTAATTTGATCTTCACAAATGCCAATTCTGCTTTATTTTTACCTCATACAACTCTTGAGAACAAGTTTTTGGATAATCTACTTTATAATGTAAGTATTTAAACAGTAACAGATAATATAAAATACTTGTTAAACCAGGTTTGTGTAGAAGCAAAAAATATTATATTTACGTAAGTGAACGCAGAGATGAAGACTTAAAACCTCTGACAGAATACTTAAAAATCATTTTAATAAAATTATGTTATTTTGGGACCAGGTACAACTATTAGTTTCTTACTCTTGGTGCTCACTTGAATGCTCACTAACATCAGGTGCCTCTGAAGCTGTTAATATTTTGTTACTTCATGCACCTCTAGTTTTCCCCTTGTTGCACTAATGTTGCACTAATCACACATATTTGATATTTAGCTCTAAGTAGTATTATCTGTAACAGTCTGGGCGTATTTTTTTAAAGTTAATTTCCAATTCACAATAGTAATTTACAAGAAATAAAGCTTGTTAGGCTCACTGCCCTGAAGTCTAGCTACATTATGGTACTAAAAGTACATGGAATACATTTAAGTTATACTCCATATAATGATACACCTTTCCAAAAAAAGTGGGTGAATCTTCCATATCTCTAACACCTCCAGAAACTTCCAGTATTTTCTACTTTTCCAACACCTTACCCTCTTGAAACTGGTAGACTTCATGAGTACTTCAGCTTTCATTTGAAAGTACCATGAACTTGAAATATTATGCAAGTTCCAACTAGAGGCTCAGAAACAAGAAAAACAAGTAACCAACTTATTAAATATTTTATTTATTTGCATTTTGAATAAATGGATGTTATTATATATCTACTGGAAGATCTCCTTGGCATTGTACAGTAAGTTACCATCTGTTTGTTTCATTGCTAAATCGTTCATTTCTATGTAACCTGATGAAACAGCTCCTCAAACCAACCACTGTCTAACAAAGCAGATGAGGAATGTTCAAAATAGTCATTCCACCAATCCTGTCATAAGAGCACTAGCCTTCAGAAGAAGGTTTTAAAACAAGGGAGACTGAAAGAAGAACAGCTAATTTAAAACTACATTGACTTTTCCCCAAAATATCCCAATCCGTGAAACTACATTATAATGCTATAATTTTTCATGTACAGTGCTCTTGAGTCTATTAATGTCATCTATATCCTACTAAATAGGTGTTCGGCTCAAACCCAAGCCATTCTAGAGTCACTGTGAGACTTGTTACTCAATGGGCAATTTTCATGTAAATGTGAGCTACATAAAATATAAGAGACATCCTTCATTTACTTGAAAAAGTTTTTGGAGCAAACAAGCCATGGACTCTGGTCCTCTGAGGCAGTCTCACTGCATGAAAGAACTGGAAACATATATTCCATTCAAATGGTAATTTTTTATTTAGTCATCCAAGAAAACTACTATATTATGTATTTTTCACGGGCACAACACTTACTCAGTGTTCTTGAAAGACTAACAAAAATTTTCCAAAGGAAAAGCAGTTCACACTGTCAGTAAACAGATGCTGGAATGATACATCTCTTATAAATAAGTAAATTAAAAATTTATTCAGAAAAAAATCCAGAATTTTATAGCTTGGATGAAATAAAGTAGGTTTTCTTAAAAAAAAAATTACACCAGGACCAGAGTTCTAAAGTTAACTTCGTCTCAAAGCAAATCTGCTTTAAGTTAAATTATTTGTTAGGTTTTATAATAAACATGCTGATAGAATAATTAATTTTTAAAGCCTAAGTATGTACCACCAAAAAAGAGAAGACACCTTTTTTCATCTCTGAGACTTTTCAATACCTGGTATTCTGCTATCCACTTAATTCACTGAGAATCACACAACAGAAGAAAGCTACAAATGAGTATAAGTAAATTATTTATTTTGAAAGGAGGACTGTATATGGTATAGCAAGTTTATGATGACAAAAGAAGATCTGCATCTTATCTCACCCAAAGTTCAACCTCAGGAGACTGAAATGTTTGCCAGCATGTTCTAAATCATACAGACACCAGTGAATGTGGATCTTAATTGTAGAGATTAGCTGACCAGAAGTTTCCACTACCATTAATGAGCTAAACTGAAGAATATCAATCAGATGTTTTCTGTCCTAGCAAACTGAAGATTTCATAAATCACACATCTGGAAAGATTTCAAGGAGAAGAAACATTTACAAAACCAAACTAATCCCTCTCAAGAGAAATGCATTTAATATAAAGTTTTATTAGAAACTATATGAATGACAATATTAGCTTAAAAAATTAACATTGTTGCCACAAAACAACTGCAAAATTATCTACTGGGGAAAGATTCAGAGATAGAAGTGGGGGTGGAGGGGAATGAGCTAAGAAGTCATTGAGGAATTGGTCGATAAAACAGTGAAAGCAGAGAAATTTTGGAGAAAAAACCAACTAAAACTAATGTGCTACTGTAACAACTATTGGGTCCATATCCTACCTGCAGCTCCACATGGACAGTTCTGCCATACTCAGAAGGACTATATGTGGACTTCTTCCTATCCTCAAAAATTGAGCACCTTTAAAAGACACTCAAAGCTCAGTAACAAGCCTTTATTTATAAAAAGCTGAGTCATATGAACAGCTAGATCACAGTTTTTATCACTGAGAATAACCAGCCTATTCCAATTTCAGATTGATTAAATGGTGCTTTTTGTGTTCATTGGTTTGTCTGATAATTGAAAGAGAAATTTCATCAACAATTTCTGTGTGAAAGCTACAACTGGTAAAGAATTTACTGCATTTTTTCCTTAATAATCAGTTCCACAGTCACATAATACTCTGTTTACAAAGAAATAATTTCTTTTTCCTAGACAAACCTTGCTAACTTTCAATTATTGGGTGGACCTTTGTCTTTAACAATTTAAAGACCTTTCCAATGTTGTCATTTTATCTCTGTTTCAATTTTTATTTTTACTATTGCCAAGTCTCTTAATATCCTACTCAATAAACTGAAATGTCTTCAGCTTCCTGAATATTCCTGAATTAGCTGAAGTTTCAGGATGTATCTGACATTTTTCCTTTTCAATGACTTTTACCGTTTTTTAGACTGCTATCATTGGAAGTAGACACAAAAATCAACAGGTATTGCTGAAACATAACATTAACATCACCCCCTTTACCAATGCCATTAGTAAAAGTTAATTCATTGTGTGTGCACGCATTTTTAAAAGACATGTATCTGCTTTTCCACAGCTTCATACTAAGAGCTTAAATACAATTAACCCTATGTGACTTTCAGGGGAATATTCTTCTCTGTGTGATTTCCCATGCTGTTGTTTTCACCCAGCTCACTAACCAATCTGCTCTCAGAATTAGTGGCTAATACTTAGTCTTCAGGTTTTACTAGAAATACATTCACACTTTCTCTGATAAAATCTGCTTTCATTAAAATAATTTATAGAAATATAGAAGTTTTGAGGCAATAGTTCAGTCTTATGAAATTACATTAGAAACATGTTGTTTTGATTACTTCAGATTATCAGTTTTAAGATCTCTTCCTATTAGCTAGCCCAGCTGATAGATGACAAATGTCTCACATATATTTACAAGATTAATCCTTTTAAAATCAGAAAACAAAACTTACTGGAATTAACAGAAAAAAATTCAACATATTTTGGAATGTAATTTACTGCTTATAAGTTACTAATGGATACTATACAAAAAATTTATAAAAAGTTTCATTAAATAAACAAGAGAAACTACTTTCACAAAAACCCATACATAATTTCCATGACATTCTATCTCACTTGCAAAATGGGATTTATCAACCTTAGACAGAACTTTCTGAACTGGAAACTTTTCCAGGTTTCATCATCATCTTCCAGTGAAACCATGCACCTTTGAAACCACTTTGAGCTGAGAAATATAACTTCAGGCTGTTACAATTCATTCCATGGAAAATGAAAACCACCCAACATGCATCTCTAAACAAGCAGCTTAGCAGTGGGATTTTAACTAAAACATATATTTATATAACATGAGGGCCCTGATAAGAAGAACTTAAAATTTCATTACTCAAACAATGAAATTACCTGCAATTCTAAACATCAAAAATCACAAAGCAAATATTTTCAGAGTTTTGATCTATTGGATATTAAGTATCATTAGTCATCACCGTGTAGCTTTAGTACAGAATCAGATCTGAACATTAATCATTGCAATTTAATTTTATTTTCTTAGATAGAATGCATATTTTATCTTAGTAAGGAAATGTGCCAAAATAAATCCTTGTCTACCCTACTTCACTTCCTTATTATCAAACAAAAACATTTTAGTTTCGTTTACTAAGTCTATTGTACTTCCCCTCAGTACTAGAATAATCAAAGAATTCTGGTCATTTGAATAAGATGCATATCTCATGTGAAAATAGCCCTTTAAACTGAGTTAAAGATTAAAATTATCAGAGAATACTTGAGAAGAGAGGATATCATCTCCATACAATAAAAGACATAATACATTTTTCATGGGAGAAGACAGAGAAGGAAATTGCCAGTGAAAGATACTTGTTGAACCAAGTCACCACAATGGATGTATTTGCCTAACAACCTGTATATGACCCTAAACCATGGGAAATTTCCTATAAATTTTGAAACTGGCAATTTCCTGTCTTCCATACCTGATATTGAGCTGATAGAAATACTAAAACTTCCAGTTTCCCATAATTTCTATTCTGCTAGAAGTTACCCCACAGATCTGCTAACAGAACTGCACAAAAGTATTCTCTTTTCTCAGTCAGGGTGAGCCAGGACCAGAGAAGATGTAAGAGAAAAGTTTTCCCAGTCTGACTGAAAGGGTTTAGGAAACAAGGTTCAGAGAAAGCTTAATCATATAACCCAAGCAGAGCACAATACAGGGGAGAAGTGAAATACTATGTGTTCTGGGATAAAAGAAGCAAATATATGCACCAAAACTCCTGCCTTCCCATCCCAAGCTAAGAATATTGCAATTACCTAGCAAAAGCCTTTGAAAAGACTGTCCCTTCTTGCTGCACTCACTGCACAGTCTGAAATGAGCAAACCCTTCAAAAAGTACTGAGCTACTGTGAATACTTAAATTCTGTGCTTGCCAGATAAATCAACCAATTTTTTAAATGTGTACCTTCATCTGATGGACACAAATACTTTCAAGTTTCTTGCTGTAGTAAAAAAACTTCACCTTGGTAAAACTAAAAATAAATCAGTTGACAGAACTGTATTCTTCTATGTTCTAAATTAATTCTGAAAATTTTCCTGAACTGTAATATTGTACTGGGAAAAAAAGTATCTCATAAAAATCTTGAAGAAACATTCTCAAACTTCATAATTGAAGTATATGTGTACACATATATATTCACTTACTATGCCATGGAATATGGCACAGTAAGTGAATATGTAAGTGTATACACACACCTGTAAACATACATGCTTAAAACAACTTGGCAAGAATTACTTCTTTTCCTAAGATGGAAGTCCAAGTTATACTATTCCTCTGGGAAATCCAATTGTTATACCACTATACTATTTGCATTCTCTACCCTATAAAGTACTGTGATGCAACTAAATATGATTCAAGGTGATCTTTTTGTGAGTAGGTAGGTACTTTGGACCCCAAAGCAAGTCCTATGCTCTACAGCATGCAGGAGGTAATTAGGAGGTAAATCTAGGAAGTGCAAGCAAAGCCTAAGACTGCAATTAAAGATTTTTAAATGATCCTCCAGATGAAGGGGGGATCATAAGTACATCAGTACTTATTTTCAAGTATGCTTTTTCTAATTAGTCTTCAAAATCTGTGAAGACAGATGCAGTGTTGAAGCTCAGACTGAAACAAGAGTTTATACAAACATCTTCATAGTAGCCCTGGTATTGCTACCTTACTGTTCTCAGCAGTTTTCAAAGCTGCAGATGGATCAGTGTTTAACTGTATTTATTACATATAAAATATTTCAAACACTGAAGGCGTTAGGACTATTAATATTTATTCAAAAGCCTTCTTCAGTGTTGTACTTTGGTGCTTTTAAACAAAACAAGCAGCTTTGTTTAAAACAGTCTATGTAACAAGCTTTATCACTATTTGTTCAAATGCATTATTCAGAAAAATCTACAAATTCTGCAAAATAGCAAGATAATATAACTACATTTACACTTAACCACACAAGCCCAAATTCAGCTCTCACCTGTGTTTTCACATGCACAGTATTCCTGACATGTAAAAGCATTAAAGAAAAGTAAAATTATAGCTTAAGTTCTCCAGTTGACAACAATGTTGTTCCAAGACTTCAACAGAGTTGAATAAACTCCAGAGTTGTATTCACTTCAAGTGTAATCAGCTTAGGCTGAGCTGCTGTCAACCTGGAGTGAGCAGGCAGTATGTAACCTAAAGCTTTAGAGTCTATAAATCTAGGAGAAATGCCATATAATCCCACCTTCACAGCCAGTGGAGCTATCCTTCACAGTGCACAGCCAACCAGGCTGGAGATACTAAATCTTGTGCTCGCTCTCCTGAGAACATACTACTGTGGAGAAGAAGACCTAAGGAGCAAGTATGTGGCCTATAAGAGGTGACACGGGTCTTAAGCTTATGGGTAACAGACTTCAATTAAAGAAAAACAGATTCATCTGGGCTAAAGAGAGCTTGCCAGTAAAGACAAGCTGAACAGCATCATGGGAATAACTGATTGTTCCATGGGCAGCAAACCTGACTGCTGGCCATTTTCAGCAGTGCTATTCCAGACCTGCTCAAATCTCTTTTCTGTCAAATTACCAGGTTTTATGCAGTTCTGAGCCTAATGAAAGGCTAGAAAACAGTTGTCATGACCAGAAAGTCATACACTGATAGCTGCCACCCTAAGAGACTGAAACAAGGCAGCTAACAGAAGATGAGACAGCAGGCATTCTAGGTGCAAACCTAGCTAACAGGATGGAAACAGTTAACAAATGAAAACTGAAAGGTAAGCTGAAAAAAAAGTCATCATGAAACAGAAGTGTTCACTAAGATATATCAAATTTCAAAAGTCCTTAGTAGTGTCTAGGACATAACAGATATCCTAAAGGAGAGAAAAATCATCTGAACGGCAATGGCTGCAAACAGCAGATACACGTTATGCAGACTGCTCATCCTTCATTAACTGTATTTTGCTGCTCGAAATTACAAAAAAGACATAGATAATATTTACTGAGCAACAGTATATGGTTAAAATAAAAGTTTAAAACCATATTCCACAGAGCAGAGTAACGTTCGTATTTGAAACATGCATTTGACAAAAGACTAAGAATTCAAATGTGACTTAAGTGCAAAATTCTGTTTCTGAAGATTTGAAACTACTTCACTGAAATAATTAGAGATAGATCTGCATTGAAGTTGTCCCTAAATAACTTATCACAGAAGTCAGTTTGTGATGGCACTAAATATTCTGCAGGATACTTTTTAGAGAGAAGGAACACTAACTTACTAGAAGATGAGAGAAGAAAAACTTGTGACAGGAATGCTCTACAGTAAACCAGCTGTTAATCAACCATAACCCAATCTGCAATGACAAATCATAAACTTCATGACTGATAAATTTCAAGTTTGGCTGTGATTCTGCTTCTAAAAGAAAATAAATATATGAGAGTAGTAACACCTGTTGCTGGAATATTTAACAACACTGACCTCTCTTGCTTATTCTTACAGCACTACCTATCACATTTGCGATAAGAAAATATCCAAATAACAAAAACAACATTATCTGTTTCCTCTTCCTTCTTTGTTATTACATAGAAATCAACTGATATTTTGGAATAATATAAACATAGAGTCAGTTACATCTTAAAATAGGGGTTATTTTTAAAGGTCACTCTGCTCAGGTGTATTTCCAGAGAGTAAAAAACTTTTTAAAGACTTTCTAAATTCCAAAACTTTTTTTCACTTTTAGGCAATGTATTAATGTTGGAATTTCTGTTACTATCACCTTTAATGCTGTTCTGTACATTTATTCAACATACTGCTCATAAAATGAGAGATCCTTGCCTTAATAACTGCATCTTACAAATAAGCCCAATAATGTGGCAAAGGATCTATAAAAGATAAAGATAGTGTTCAGATACACACTGTACCTGAACGTTATCTAGAATGGCAAGGAGTACATGCAATGTAAAGGGACTGATCATTCAGGAATAGTTGTAGGATATTTAAAGTTTTAGGCAACATATAGCCATAAATGAAAAAATATAACTTGTGCAAGAAAATGTCTCGAGTTAGTATCAACACTGATGAAAGCTTTGCGTATATGCTTTAAAAAACAGTGAAAGGTTGATATAAATTAATTAATTAGTCTCAAATTCATTAAATTGAATGTATTCGTTAAATATCTGTACTGCAAACTTCAGAATTACTGCAGTTCTATGGAGAAAATAATTGCTTTTCTATGTTTGTCTTTTAATATAACTTTGCTCTAATCACATGAAATGTTGGAAAGTTGAAGCACTGAGAATATCAGAATTCCCATATATGAGAATCTGTGCAGAAGATTTAATCTAGTTAAAAACCTCAAATAAACACCTACTTTAGCTAAATCTCTAGGCTAGTGTTATTCATTCATACACTTACAGTTAATCACCAGATTACTGATGGAACTCTCAACTTTCTTCCTTCTGCAACTAAAAGCTAGTCAATGGTTGTTAAGCCCAAGAAAATTATTATCCATCTGTAATCCCAGAGTAATGAAACTATTTGTTTAAATATAAGGCTAAAAAAAACCCCAAACCAAATCCTGGCCATAACATGAAAAAAAGAGAAACAGTATGGTATTATGTGTTTCCACAAGCCATCATCTGAAATATTTTCAAGGAAAATAAAATGAAGTGAGCTACTGAGATTTACATGTATCCACTAACAACTGCGTAAGTGGGCACGAATTTATACAAGTCAAGAGGAGTTTTCAGATTATTCTGTAACTGCTGTGTCTAGGCTCTGGCTCATTTCAGTGTGCAAGCCGACCAGCTTCTGTTTCTCTCATACAGGAGTCTGATGAACTGTGTAATTTTCTTATGTAGTTTTTCCTGAGTTCAGCATCGTGTCCTTCAACAGTGATACAAAACGCGCTGAGACTCCCTGCTGGCAACCTGCATATCTGCAGTCTGAAGTGAGAAATTTACAAATAGCCCAATAACTGCACATTGGAATACACTATCATCAAAACCTACTTCTACGATTTTTTCAAATGTATAGCATATTTGAATGCCATGCATAAGTCACACATGTGTAAGAAACAGATCACCTCTCAAAATATTTCATTAACAATAGCAATTCTAAGAGCCTTCATTTGAATTACTTTTTAGTTCAGACAACTACTACAGCCTTAGTCACCTGGTGTTACATACATATAAAGACTATCCCTAAGTGAGTATTTTAGTTATAGCAGGTTAACACAAATAAGGATTTAAAATAATTGAAAAGCATTTACTTAAATCATATTTAAAACGTGTTACTTTCATTTGACACCACAAGGGCACTTGCAAATTTTGCTTTTTAACTTCTTTATGCATCATGAAAACTCCTGTTTCAACGTGCCACCCAGAAAATGCCATTTTCTTTCCTAACTTTATTTTTAAACTGTATGTAGGTGGCAACCATTCAACTAAAGAGACAGATTACTGTAAATGCTACAGGAATCAGATAAAATACAGTCGATAATTTCCAAATACTCGTTCATTTGGTTTATGAATGACTATTTTCTCTAGAGAAAGTGTAAATGCTATCTAGAGCCACACAATACAGAATTAGCATTTAACAGTACATTAACATTGCTCATTGTGCTCTCCTGTGTCTTCTTCTCCTTCAGCCTCAGACCCTGCCATTCAGTATGCCCCAAGGAGCATGACACACATGCTTCAACCATTAGTTTCAGTACCTTCCAGACTCCTGGATGATTAACTGAAAACCCTTAAATCTTTTCTTGCAACCATCTTCAAAAATAGCTGATGGTTCTGGCAACCAGATTTGGAGTACACACAACCTCTCCATATTGAACTACTCATCATGTGAGCAGAGAAGTCTGTTTAAGAGACAACTATCACTTTGCTTTACTGTTCTGTGTGATGCTCAACACAGATTAAAACCAGAAAAAAGAGAGAAAATGTTCCGCTTTCCTTCATAGCTTTTAAAGAGCATCCCTGGTATCTTCCCACATCCATTCAGGATGACCGTCTGAAGGGTCTCATTTTGGTGTGTAGTGTCAGGTCCATACTTCTCCACACACGCCAGTTGTGGCAGCTCCTTTTCTCAATGTGAGAATTAAATTGGAACTTGTAGGTATACAGATAGCATCAGTTTCCCTCTTAAAAGTTTCAGAGCAGTCACTGTACTTAAGGTTTAATTTATTCTTACATCAATGTCTATTAAAAAATTTAGAACAAAACTAATAGGAATCTATGACAGAATTTCCAGAGCTTGTCTTCACTGTATACAACAAAGTTCAGCAGTGCACTCTCAGGAGAAAATACAAAGCGTAGATGTTTGCACCTTTTTCTCTTATACGCAATATTCTTAAAGCTTTTTCTCCTCTTATGGATATAGATAGTTTTGCTAAATTATGTCAGAGCGTAATATGTCAAGGACTGTGAATGCCAAAGCACATTGGTGTACAATGTCAGGAATGTCAAAACTTGGTACAGGCAGGTCTCTCCTGCCCTGTAAAAAGATTGCTTCAGGACTCGGAGACCTTTTTTTTTTTTTTGTGGGGGCGGTGGTTTTTTGGTTTTTTGGGGTGGTTTTTTTTGGTTGGGTTTTTTGGTTTTTTTTTTTTGGTTTTTTGGGTTTTTTTTACAGTTTAAAACTGTAAACATTCATATCCAAAATCTCTATGTACCAGAGCCACATACAGCTAGACTGGGTTTTGTCTCACCATCTTGCTCGAGAGAGAAGACCTTATGAGCAGTTAACTTATTCACATGAACACCACACAACTTCAGATATAAAACCATTGCAAAGGTATTGTACCTTGAGAATCAACGCACTACATTTTCAACAGTAATGCAGTACGAAATTACATCTTAATTATTTATGTCACTGAATAACACAAAGACATAAGGAACATCTGGCTACATCTGATCATGATGATCTGATCATTTAGCCCTGTATTCAGTCTTCAATCACAGCAATAATGATGCTGACAAAGTCTGGTCATTACAGTTAATTCCCTTCATTTCACCTTACTATCCACAGCTGTCATACAGAAGGTACTACAATGCCTATTGCATTTCCTATCTGTTTATGGGTGCTTCTAATTATGAATTTTCTCATCCCTTTTTAAACTTGCCTCCATGTCCCCTTGTGACAACATTCCAGAATAAATCTGAGCAACACCCAATATTTTTTCTTTTATTGGTTCTAAACTTATCTACATCCACTTTCAAGAAATACCTTACGTTTGGAAGAGGTTTTCAAAAACAACAGTTCCACATTCAGCTCACCTACCATCTTGAACATTTCACAAACTTTGATCTCATACTCCCCTACTTAGACCTCTCTTATCTAGAACAAAGACTGCCAATCTATGGTGGTATGGCTTTCTTTCCTGTAACCTCTTAAATGGTTTGCTCCAGTTTCCCCAGCCTGTTAGTTTATTCCAGGTTTCTCCTCCCTCTCCGAATTGTCTATCACTCCCCAAACTGCCTTTCACCCCACCTACTTGAATGTCAATCTTCCCTAATCCCTGCCCTTTGTTCTAGAAAGTTCCCTGTCAGTCCTTGTTGTCCCAACCCCCTGCCTAAACTCCTCCCTGGAATCCTCCTATTCCGCGAGGCCGCAATGGCCCATGTGATTCTTTCCACTCCCATTATATTTCCTTTTGGTTGTCATATTGTGAGCCTCTCCTTAATCTCCTCCCTGTTGTATCCCTGACTGATTGAAGAATTGTACCCTCCCCTTGTACCTCCCCCATTTAAAAGACTGTGCAGAGTGCTGTTCTTGGTTCTTCGTCCCTGATCCTCTCTGTGGAATAAACTACCTTGGGAACCATACGAAGGATCCCTCCCTGTTCTTTGTCCCGATCCTGGATGCTGCGAGGGCTGTAGAGAGCAGAAACAGCCCTGCTCTGCACCGCCACTCAGACCGCTTGTGGTCTCGGCACGGGCCAGAGTGAGGGGCTAGCTGGAGGTTCTCCAGTCACTCTTCCTCGTCTCACCAGTCTTTTGGTCTGACCTGAGAAGCCCACAGTCTCCAAAGGTCAAGTTTTCTTACAATTATACTGTTTTCTTTGCATGCAACATACACCAAGTTTTTACATACAAGTTTCATATTTTGGCCAGCATTTCACAAAGTGCAGATCTATTGTCTTGAACAAAAAAGCCAGCTTTACAAATTGATGAAATACATTTCTTCAACACCTAAGGGTCGGGTATAAATACCGGAATAAATGTAAAAATATTAGACTACAGTTACAGATACAGTTGTAACAATTAATGATGTCTGTAACTCATTCTACACGAAATGTCAAATAAACACTATTAAATGAAAAAATTCCAATTTGTAGAATGCTTAACACAAATTGCATTTACTTAAAGTTCAGAAAACCTGTTTCCTTTAAGCATAAGCCAATAGAAACCAGTTACATCTTGCTGACACAGACCATTTCTTTCTCTAGATTAAAACTCTCTAGAGTACACCTAAGTACTCTAATGTTACTCTCGTACACAAAATACTCTCTAAGAATACCATACTAAAGCAACCTTAGAGAAGTTATTTTTCCTCATTCAAAAACTACCATCAAAAAGAAGTCAGAAACTCACGTGATACTGG
This sequence comes from Phylloscopus whistleri, assembly GCA_017589585.1. Classification (NCBI taxonomy): domain Eukaryota; kingdom Metazoa; phylum Chordata; class Aves; order Passeriformes; family Phylloscopidae; genus Phylloscopus; species Phylloscopus whistleri. The sequence goes on along the minus strand of JADMLD010000110.1, from coordinate 675,111 downwards.
TTAAAGTAGCTGGTATAATTCCAGCAACTGCTATCAGTTAGAATCATTAGGGTTAGAAAAGATGCTGAAGATCATCAAGTTCAACAATTAACCTAAAACTGCCAGATCCCCCAAAAAACAATATCCCTAATCGCTTCCAGGAATGGCAATTCCACCCCTTTTCCTGGGCAGACGGTTCCAGTGCCTGACCACCAGAATTTTTTTCCTAATTTCCAATCTAAACCTACCTTGGTACAACTTGAGGCCCATTTCCTCTTGTCCTGTCTCTTGTTACCTGGGAGAAGAGATGGACTGACACCTGGCCACACCCTCTCTCAGGGAGTTGTAGAGTGTTAAGGCTCTCCCAAGCCTCTTCTCCAGACTTAAACAACCCCAGTTCACTCAGCTGTTCCTCATCAGGCTTCTGCTCCAAATTTACTAATGGAACCTATATTTTCAAAGGTTTGCTACTCACTAACTCACCTTCACACAACACGGCTAATGAAAAGATTAAGGCTTTTATTTATCTCATCAAAATAATTATGTTTCTGAACCTGACTAGACATTGCCATGACCTTCCCTACTCAGCCTGTTTAGTTCTATAGGCTCCGTGCAGGTCAGCAGTGCAGGGCAGCCCCGAGGACAAAGCCCATCCCAGAGCACCGGGCACGGCACAGCCCGACAGGGGACAAAGCCCATCCCAGAGCACCCAGCACGGCACAGCCCGGACAGGGGACAAAGCCCATCCCAGAGCACCGAGCACGGCACAGCCCGGACAGGGGACAAAGCCCATCCCAGAGCACCGAGCACGGCACAGCCCGGACAGGGGACAAAGCCCATCCCAGAGCACCGAGCACGGCACAGCCCGGACAGGGGACAAAGCCCATCCCAGGGCACCGAGCACGGCACAGCCCGGACAGGGGACAAAGCCCATCCCAGAGCACCGAGCATGGCACAGCCCGGACAGGGTACGGCCCCGCTGGGCTCAGCCTGGGGCGGCCTCAACGTGGGCCCTGCTGGGCCCTGCAGCTGAGGGATGGAAAGGGCCTTCAGTGCATCCTGAGGAGGGAAACAGAGCTGGAACTTGAAGTCTTTGAGCTTGTCCACTTTGGAGAAAAGGAGGCTGAGGGGTGACCTCACTGCTCTCCACAGCTTCATGAGGAAGGGAAGGGCACAGTGAGGTGCTGAGCTCTTCTTCCTGGCATCCAGCGGCAGGATGCATAGGAATGGTTCAGAGCTGCACCAGGGGAAGTTCAGACAGGACACTAGGAGGCATGTCTTTACTGAGAAGGTGGTCCCAGACCAACACAATTTGTCTTAAGACAAATTACTGATTAAACTTTGGAGACTTTTTAGTTTCTCTTATTATTAAATTTCACAGACGGAATACTATCTTCATGCCCTGTGGGACAAAATAAGCAATCCAGATTGTTTCTTTTCACAGGACATCCTGTAAAGACCTGTCACTAGCATGAAGCAAAATGCAGTGAGTTTAAAATACTTTTTTTGTCATTTCAGCCACGTAGTGTCTGTTAAAATGCAATTATGCAACCATTTATAGTAGTGTTTATCTGGTTTTCTACTACTTGCCCAGACCATTTTATTTCACAGTAATTCAAGCATCAGGGGTGTACTGAGTGCATTTTTGGTATATTAGTTAGGGGACTTGATTAGATAGGAGAAAATTGTACAATCTTCATCATTTATAGTATCTTATTTTGTTTTTAATCTACAAACTATTAGTTACAAACTACTTTAGATCTACAAACTACTCAGCCTAATAAAGAAACACTACTAATGTCTAACTGCATTCAAAGTATCAATAAAGCATCTAAAGTACTGATTCTAGCATTTAATAGTAATTCCTATTATGGAAATAGTACCTTTGTGCCTACAATCCGGAGCAATATACAGTTTGCTTAAGTGTATTTCTAAAACTTAATTTCTCCATAAAGCATGATGTAGTATTCAGGTTTTTCTCCTTCTGACACAGTCTTACCAGAAACTGTGAATTTTCCTCTTAAAATAATATTTTCATGTACCCATGTAAACCAGTAAGTCAGTCCCTTTTAGGGGGAAAAGAAAACAAACTATGTTGTTTAAAGTAATTGATAATTGAAGTCTTCTTTTTACAGTGGACCACTCTACAGATATATTAGTGGGGAAATTCAATCCTTAATGTCATTCTGGAGTAAAGGAGATTGCCTATTTGAAACATCAGTAAAAAATCATTCATGAACCTGCTACTGACAGCTGCAGTAAATAAACACAGATACTGTACGACATTTTGCCATTTGATTCTAACCACAAAGATCAAGATTGAAGCCACAAAATAATTTCTAATAGTGTCTATGACACTTGTCAAACAACATCCACCAATATTCAGTTACACCTAAAGTGAAACTTGCAACTTCCAACTGAAATCCTCAATCTTCCTAGTGAATTGAGTTACACTGAGTCTCTCCAGAGGAATTATTCTACTCCAAAGGAATATTGGGTAAAGTAAAATTTTGTCCAAGAATTTTTGTAAAAACAACCAACCAACAACTTTCATGAAATATCAATAAAAATAATTTAAGTTACAGAACTAAAATAATACAGACAAAATACATTTATTATCTGCAGGCAAAACAAAATATTTGCTTCCAGATCTCTCTATATTAAGTACTTACTAAAGATTAAAAAGAATGATATTTAAAGTAAATTAAGGCACAGTAAAACACAAAAGCTAAACAAGCCTCTCAAAAAACACGTCAAAGATAGATCTCAATACTTACCCATCATTAGAACATGTCAAAAATTCTTCCTTTATCTTTGGATGCCAACAGCCTGAATTGAGCATTGCTGTGTGACCCTAAAGAAATAAACACAGAAGTCTTGTAAGCTATCTTACAAGGTTTTACAACTTGTACTCCAAATCCTTCAAGCGAAATCACATAAAAGCTGAGGGACAAAAAAGCTTTGGACCCTTCTGACTGACATCAGAATGATTTAACAAATTGCACGTCCTCAATCCATTTCATCCTTGATTGTTTTCATCTCTGAATTAGAAAAACCCTGACATTCTTCTACTTTTTTTTTTTTTCTTTCAGAAAATGGCATAGAATCACACTTCTTTTTCTCTTGGGACAATCGTAACGCAGAGAAAGGATGAAACAATAGGCATCACTACAGCGTCACACAAACTTTTTCAAGCTACAGAAAAATAACAGAAATAACAGTAACAACCAGGGTGACACTGTCCATCTACACTAGCCAAAGATCCTGTTGGAGAAAACTGAGGAAACAGAATTTTAGAGCCAAGATGGGTTTAACCTCAGATGAGTTTTTCATAAAACACCGAAGTTGCAAATTGACTATCAGTTGTCTTCTTTTAGACTGAAAAAACAGAAGGTGTTTTGTGCAAAGTAAGCAATTGCCATTATGGTGAGTATGAATATAACTGCATTACTGGACTGTATGTTGTCCAGTTGACTTTACTTCTTTGAAGTACAGGCACATGCTCATTGACTACGTTCAAAGAGAAATTTGAAAAGTACTCCTGCAATGCTGGAAGGACTTCAGTTTGTTTTAAGCACAAATAAGGAGAGAAATACTGAGAAGTTAATGAGGCAATTAAACAAATATTTTAGCATTTTGACTGTTGGACCACAGTATACTGGAATTCTAGCCATTTACAAGAGAAAGAAAATCTAAATTATTTTTAAGCAAACTAGAACCACAGCAGATGTTATTTGATGGTTTTATATATGTATCACTAGCCAAAAGAAATAGTCATCTGACAAGAACAGCTTTAGGCAAAACAGTATCTAGCCTAGTTATTTGGCAATATACTTTACAAGAAGTAAGTGAATCAATCATCAGTCTGAGCTTTAGATTTTATCATTACTTTTTAGGCTTCAGCTATTGAAAAAAACTGAGCTGAATTTAAATCATCTAGGTAAATTGTATCAAATTGATCATTGATCATTGTATCAAAGTTTGTGGAAATACATGGGCAAAGTGGTCAAAATGCAACCAACTGTGGCTGAAGCACTTCAAAACTAGGAATGAACCCTTCTGCATATGCATTTTTAACTACCATTAAATATATACACATTGTTGCTTGTTAGTCCTACACTCACAGCATGCAAGTAAACAACCTCCAGCCTCTGCCTCGAAACTTCTAGCCCCTGACCTTACCTTTGTGTTTGTCATATCCACAATGTACTGGTCTCCCTTTATGCATTCCATTACCGGGAAGCCATCTCTGTCAAGAACTTTTGCCTGAGAGTTACCAGAGACAACAAGAATGACATCTCCTGTGCTGCTATACTGTAAAGACTTGATTTGGTGACTATAAAGAAAGAAGAAATAAAAAAAAAGAAGAGAAATAAAAAATTTCAGTTAACGTTCCTGTAAACCTACACTAAAACAAAAGTGTCAATAGTGAGAAACCATATTGCAGAAATAGACCTATATACACTCCTATATCAAAGAGGTGGGAGGCAGAAAATCTTTTACTAATGGAATAAAGTTTTTTATTCTACTATGTGTGTGCATATGTGTGTGTCATGTTTCTTTTAAACACACACAGCTCATCAAACATGTAAAATGTCATTTCTGGCAAACGTATTTCTTTAAGAATGCTATTGTAACTCCAATGGAAAACCAGGATGTGTCAGATTTAACTAGCCAGAGCTGAAAATTCTTTTTCATCTTCCCAAATGTAAAATGTGGAATTACAGCAATCTATAAATTACTATAAAAGGATGTTGTAGTCATACACTGTACCTCACACACCAGTCATACATCAGCATTCTTGAAACTTTTTTTATGGGCAGGGCTTTAATTTCATCAAACTTTAAGATTAAGTTAAATAATACCATCAGCCCTGGAAACATGACAATAGATAATCATCTGTCTAGTTTACTATGTCTTAGGTGACTGCTCATTTGTTGTAGCAGTGTTCTCACATACATGTTCCACTGATTGAGAAAACCTGCGGCAGAAACCATGGAACAATAATACCGAGACGCCGAAAATGAACTGAAACCGCAAAGCTGACTGATGAATGAAAAGCCCAATTCCAGCTTCAGCATATTTTCTCAGCATCTTGCATTATGAACAAGTTCATGGCTTTTGCTGCATCTGAAGCAGATATCCCTCTGATCCCCTATACTTCATTATAAGGATAGCAAACAATGCAAAGCAGTCTATCCACACATGCCAGAATTTATACCCCAGCACATTATTAGAATGTGCACAGTAACATTATTTGATATTCATACTTCATCTCTGCATCTAGATTAATCTCAAGTACAAGACCGGAACACATTTGCCAGTTAGATTTGGATTCTCATGGCATCCAAAGTATTCTTGAAGAAATATCTGCCCATTGCTTAAGAACATGACTATGTGCATCCTAGCACCTTTCAGGAAACTAGCTTTTAACACGATTTCCCATCAGTGAAGTTAATACTCAGATGACCAAAAAAAACAACTGTGCAACTTTTAACTTAGTATTTTAGCATTTCAGTTCTTACACAGTAGTGACTTCATATCATTTTCTCAGCAGTAGCTAATATCTGTTAAACCTATTTAAAGCTATTACCAGTTAAGTCCTCAAACCATGAGTTACTACATGAAACACTTAAAATATTGTAATACTTATTTTAAAAATTCTGCATTGATCATAGTAATGTAAACTAAGCATAAGTTTCTTATTCAAAAAATGTTTGGCAGAACTGATTACATTACAATTCAAAAGCCAAAAATTGCTTCAAGCACCCTATTATGTAATACCAACTGGCAGCCAAATTGGACTGACTATTATAAGCTGATTTTTAATAGAAATGAGACACTCAAATCTGGGAATTTTCAAAATAGATCACAGTCAATGTCTGAAAAAAAGATTCTGATCCTTAAGAGCAAAAATGAATACTTTCTCAGAAGAGAAGATGGCCAGCTACATTAAGCTCAGAGAAAACACTGAAAGAAATTATAGGAAACCCACAAGAGAAATAATATCTGAAGTCTAGAATATTGTCTGCACACAATTGATAAACCTAGACTAAAGAATACATCGGATTCAGTTTTTGCAGAACAAATGTCTTAGAAATTAATTTTTTTCTCAGTTGTACTGCCCAATCACATAATTCATACAAAGCTCAAAATATTCCTGATCCCCACCTGAGTACCACATGCAGAATAAAGTACTTTTTATGTTATATTTCTCATACTCTAATGCTGAAATTGGCAAAAGAAAATGGCTAACATCTCCAAAGCACAGGTTCATATTTTACACTTACCACTGTTAAAATGTAAGAACTAAAAACAAACATTTAAAAACTAGACTAAAACATATTTTCACTTGATGCATGTCTCATGCATGAAAAGGATCTGACCACTAGGTAATAACAAACAGCTCAGAAGTAAAATCCGTTTTCTGAAAGAATCCACAATACATAAAGACCTACACAGCCTTCTAAAAAAACCCTGTTTTCAGACACTGAAATACTAAAAATCAAACTACAGACATTAATATGACTAACACTGCACTCTTCATAATTCAAACAATGTCATCTTGTTGCTTCTTAGTAGTTCTGCATCAGCATGTCTGAACAAAGTTTTCTTTCACCTTAAATTTCTCCCAGTAAGCAAGAGCAGCTGATTTTATAGCAACTAGCACAATGGAACATAACCAATAATTTATCAAATAAGTCATGTGAAGAAATTAGTTTTAGAGAAAAGATTTCCATAACCTTTACCTAAAGAAAAAAAAAATCTTCTTGACAGTGCAATGTAACTTTTAAAATCATGTCTAAAAATTGCTTCTATAAATAGAGTATTTGCAAAGTCCCAGAAGTTACCACTTTTCGGATGTTTACTGGAACATGACCAAGAGTGAGGCTCTGCAAAGGTATTCTTCAAGAAAATATTTTTGGTTCTTATTAATGTTATAGCAAAAATCTTGGGAAACTTATAAAAACAGTTCCTTTTATTAGCATTAATCTGAATAATTTTGGTTTGAAACTGCCAAATGTGCGCTGCACTTTGTACCCGGACCTGGAGAACAGAGCTATCTATATACATGGGCAAAATCACAACACACAAATATTTTCTACACGCGTAACAACTTTGCCTTACACTTGCCTTTGGCTTTAACACCAAGGTATGGCTTGAAAGTACTAGTTTTTGGCAGGCTGAGGGGTTTTTTTACCTTTACATCACAAATCCAAGGAGAAATTAACAGAGTAACCTGATATTATGCTACAAAATAGAGCCCTGACAATACAGAATTGATCTCAGACTCCTTCATTTTTAAAATGAAATTAAATTTATGGCTCCAGATCTGGATTTCTACTAACACCTAATGTTTCTACACCAGGACTCCTCAGAATTCTTTGAAATTCAACTCTGTGAATGCTAATAGCCTTTCAATAATAAACTTCATAGTGAAAAAAGTAACATAAGAACATATATAAACCTGGACACAAGTTATATAATATTCCACATAATATTCACCAGCTTGTCTCAATGTCAGCACGAAAGAACTTGAAGTTGAATCTTTTTACCAGACAAAGATGTAAGTTCCAGTTTTATATTTAGAAAAAGATACAGAAGTACTATTTGAATAATTATTTTTAAACCCTCAAAATTTGTTAGTGAGACTTGCATCATAAATGTAATTTCCAAACTTCACACCAGTCAAGTCTATTTCTAATATTGCTTCATGTTTATGTTTTTAGTACTTTATTTATACATCGATGTATAAGAACATTTATATAAAAATACTTGTGAGATCCTTGCAACACATTAAATGAACAGTGTCAAGAACAACAAATATTTTAAGTTCATATTTTACCATTAGTTTTTTTGGCAAAAGGAGCTTACCAATTTATCTGAAAGCTATTCCTGAAAAAGAACATTAACAAACGCTCCACTTGTGGTTTTTATACAATATTTACGTTCTACACCATTATTAGAAAGTCCTACTAAATTTGAATGCACTCATCTGCCAAACTTGAAATGCTTCATCAAAATAATTTCCTACTGTAGGAGTAAAGGCATTCTGCTCAATTATGACAGAGGAAGGACAATACCATCTATATCCTACTAAGGAATCATGTAAATTAAACTCATGCCACAAAGTCTGAATGTCACTTTACATTTGAAAACTTTTATTTATTTATTCCTAAGTGGCATGTTTACTTAATTATGTTTTCAAAGTAAATGTGTCATTTGTCAGCTTATTATAAGTCAAGGTCTGTCAAAGAGATGGGAATTGCATAATGCATTAAAGCAAACTTGTTATTTTTCCGATTTTTCACATTTCAGAACAACAGTAGAATTCCTTTGTATTTCACTCCTCTTCAGTTAGGACAACAGTCCTAACTTCTTCTCATCTTTCATTATCTAAATTTTTGGCATATCTACACTCAGTTATATGCATTCTAGCCTTCCAAACTGACCAAAACTCAGCTGTAGCTTTTTAAGATATTAATGCTTAAAAATAGACATTCTAAGTACTACTTACACTGTGTATAATAAATTTCAATCCCTTTTTAAATCATACCAAAGTACCTTATAAACTGTACCACGTAAGTCAGACATCAGAACGTACCTTGCTAAAATCACTGTGGTTTGTTTTATTTTATGCAAAATATTTTTCAGAAAGTTCAGTGTGCACTATTGTTGAAGGAGGTCTATATTCCAGTTCTCTGGAATAATTAAATGAACTCACTTCACTTACTTTCGAAATTACCAATGAACAATATGGATAGTATGGAAATAACTCTCCAAAAATGCTTCCTGCATTTTCTTTTCAATTTGCATATACAGAAACATAGAAATAAATGTAGATAAGTATATTTTTTCTTTAAGAAAGACAGTATTTCACACTATGTTGTTATTCAGTGATCACTGCAATGCAAAGGACCAATGCTTTCTGAAACAGAGGACTTAATGAAAATTAAATAAATCACCCTTCCCTTCAGAAATCCTGGCAGGAACTAGAGAGGCTCTCCACAATGGGGTCAATTGTTTTTACTTGCTTCTTCTCTTAATTAGTTTTATATAAGCAAAGTACATATGAAAAGTGTATTCTATTAATATCAGTTACAACTATGACAGTCAACTTGTCTCTGAGAGGTTTTCTGATGTGCTATTAACAACTGCATTCATAAATTCACCTATAGCTCTCTAAAAGGGGAAAATACGCAAGTCACTTTAAAAAGGAAAAGAAATAAGCAGACAAGTTCTTAGGTTCACATTCCTTGGTATTCAAGTGCCTTTTAAACGAGCTGTCTTACAAGGCTTTTGTGCATTCTACCAGGAGGGACAGACATTAAGTAAACAAGGCAGTCTTCATGCCTACCATTCACAAGGCTGGAGTGACCGAAAAGCTTGGAGAGAGGCATCCATTCCAGCAAAATCCCAAAACTTTACATCATAATCATATCCACCAGTTATCAAACGAGCACCTGAAGGATCCAACCCCAAAGCAGAAACCTGTAAAAAAAAAAAAAAAAAAATTATAATCATAACCATTCAAGCTTTTTTTTTTTCTACAATTCTTCAGGGTATCACCAAAACATAAAACGCTACTAAAGTTTAAAAAAAAAAACCCAAACCCAATCCCAACCAAGCCAGTGCACTCATTTATGACTAAAATATCTTAGCTATATTTTCATTTTGAAATTTCCCTACCTTTTATAAAGTCTTCGTACTTCTGAAGAAGTAGGAAGAATTAAAGTAAAAATTACATAGTCTGAATAAACCACTGAAAGACAGCTGAGAAATCCTAATCATCTCTTTGCAAAACTAAATTCTGTTTCTATGAAGAAAATTGTACTCTAGATTTCTATTGAAAGTACAAACAATATTTCTAACATGCTAACAAAATGGTATTTGACATTCACCAGTTTAAGATTCTAAGTTTACTCAACACTGCTCATGTGCATATATACATTGCTTAGTTAAATTTCTCTTCTGAAAAAAAAAAGGAGAAGAATGAAATAGGGGATAAACTTGATTTTTTTTAAATCACAGATTTTTAAAAAGATACTATTGTAACAAAAAAGATACTATTGTAACAAAAAAATAACTTCTCAAACCCCATTTCTTTTACATACAAAACCAGCTTCTCAGAGCTATTCAAAATTTTGAGGAAAAAATGCTAATGCTTATTATTACTCTCATCTTTTATTCTCAGGGATCAAGAAAAACAGGAATTTAACTGAAAATCTGTTTTAACTCTCTAACTGAAGAATGGTAATGTTCTATAGTACAATAAATAGTATTTCATATAGTAAAATAAATAGTAGTGTTCAAAACGTGGAGAAATAAGGTAACAGAAGGCATTTCACCAAAAATTATACAAAATAATTATTTAAAATAATTTACCTTCAAAATTTCTTTTCCTTTCACATTTGTGAAAATACTGTATCTTCTTCTATGATTTCAAACATTAATCACTAAACTGTAAGATTAGCTGGACAATGTGCTAAATTAATTTGATATCAAGAGATTAAGTCTCAAAAAGTTCTATGGAAAAAATTAAAACAAGAGTGTTTTTGGAATGACTCAAAATTACACCTAACCTGAAATGTTAAAATGTCTGAAGAAGTTTTAATTAAAAGATAAAACTCAGATGGAATTCATGCTTACATTTTAATGGAGCCCATGGGTAAAACCTAGACTATAACCAGCAACTTTCTTTTAACAAAAACAAAACAGAAATACAAGTCATCCCACATTTATAAGATAGATAATCATCACATTGAAAAACAGTAAGAAGAAAGACTCCCCATCACAATAAAATAGTAGTAGTGGTGGTGGTAGTAGTAGTAGTAGTAGTAGTAGTAGTAGTAGTAATAATGATAATGATGATTATAATAATAATAATGTTATTTAAAATGCCAGGAAAAACATTTGAAGACATAAACCAGCAAATTCTGAAAAAAAAATACTATACTTCAACAAGAACATTTAACTTATACAAAACCATGGAGGGAAAAAACCCCAATGAAACAAAAACACTGTATACAGAATAAAAGACAAAAAACTTTTCATTGCTGAGTAGAGGGTAACACCTGAGAATAGTGTCATGACTACAGGTTAGCAACAGCGAATGTCTTCAGTGAAGAAAAGAGCGTGGGGGAAATACTTTTAGATACCTAAAAACTGTATTAAAAATTATAGATATGGATGTACGAAATTAACAATAATTTTACACAGAAGACACATACCTGTATGTATCTTCTTTACACATATACACAAAAAGTACAGGAATTATGATTTAATGCAGACACATAGTAATACCACTTGCAAAAAACTTGTCTCAAAGATACATCAGTCTACTACTGTGCTTTTTTTCTGAAGCTTTAGTATACATCTATATACACTGTGTTATGGAGACTTTTAAAACTTATGTAAACTGTTGAATAGTTCCCACAGAAAATATTTTAAAACATGGAAACAAATTCATGGAAAAAGTAACCTACAGAAAACAACTGTCCCAATAAAAACAGCATGTATGAATGAAATTTATCCTTTAAGATGGACAATTTGCTTTCCTAGATTTTAGATTTCCTTACATGAAATAGTATGGGCTTCTTTTGAGTTTTCTTTTTCCAGTTTCATGGAGAAGAAGTTCATTTAGCTATTCCTTGTTTTATCAAAGACTCTCTAGTCACCTTCTCCTTTAGGTTCCAGCTGCTCCTGACTAGCTCTTTGCTGGCCACTTTTAAGCATCACCTCCTAAGGCAGGAACAGGCTGTTCCCAAATGCTGGAAATTAAGCAGGTGAGGCAGAAGGCTGGCTTGGCTAAGAAGGGATCTTCTCTTGGAAATAGGGCAAAAAAGAAAGGTATATGCCCAGTGGAAGCAAGGTCAGGTGGCATGGGAAGAATACAGAGATGCTGCTTGCTACTGCAGGGAGAAAATCTGTGCAGCCAAAGCTCAGTTGGCGTGGAAGCTGGCCAGAACTGTGGGAGGAAACAAGAACTGGGTTTTTTTCAACTATATTAATGGTTAAAAGCAGTTTAGAAATAATATCAGCCCTTAATAGGATAAGGATGGGTCCTTCACAAAGAGGTCAGAGACCAGGCAGAGATGTTTAAAGCTTTCTTTGCTCTGTCTTCTGAGGGATCAAGGGGGTCTCAGACCATGACTGTGAGAATGATCAACTCCCAGCGCATCCTGAAACTGCAAGAGCTGCTTCTCCAAGTGGATCCCCACAAACCTATGGAGCTTGATGAGACTCATGTGAGAATCCTTGAAGACCTGGCTGATCTTATTCCAAAGCCTTTCTTGATGACTTTCAAGTAGTCTTGGGAATCTGGAGAGGTCCCAACTGACTGGAAACTGACAAAATTTGTCCCAGTTTTCAAGAAGGGCAAGAAGAAGGACAATGTGACTATCAGTCACCATCAGCATGTCTTCATGAGAGAAAAGTCTTGCTTATCAAACCTGATTTCCTTTTACAGCAAGGTAACCCATCTAGTTAGTCAAAGGAAGCCAGCTGATGTGATCTTTTGGATATAAGTAAAGCTTTTGATACTCTGTCTCACAGAGTCCTTCCCAATAAAATGTATTAGGAAAAGGTCCTTCACTCAGAGCCTGATTGGGCACTGCAAAGGGCTCCTCCCCATGGAAGTTGTCATAGCAGCTGACAAAGTATTTGGACAATGCTCCTGGGTACCTGGTGTGACTCTTGGGGATGGTGCTGTGCAGCGCCACGAGGTGGACTTGATAATCGTTGTCTCTTTCCAACTCAGAAAATTCTGTCATTCTATAATGCACGTACCTACAGTATTTCAACTATACAATGCCCTAGTGTAGCCAACTCTCTGAAAACAGTACTTTCAAGAAAACCATGATGTGGCAGAAATGATGGTCCTATTGACCAGGCAACTGACTCCTCCTTAATCTAAATGTCTGCTGTAATTCGGAGGAATTCACTTGCAGAAATCTTTTAAAATGTGTAATCTCTTACGTGTTTCTGAAAAGAATATGCCCCTTTTACAACTTAAATGGAAATTTTGAACCCTAGCCATTTCATTCATGATTTCTGACATGACAAAACACAGGGCATCTCCAGATTAATCAGAATGCTAAAGTGTTCTATTCAATAACTCCTACCTATATGAGGGAACAACTGTGATATGAGACATTAGAAAGCACATATTTCATATTCCTTCTCATACCCACCTATATATCAAAAGTACCATGAGAAATAAAAAATATATATGAAGTTTCATTGGGAACAGCAATTCCTATTACACCATACAAGCAGGACAAATGGGGAATTAATCAGGTTTCTGGGAAGACTCTCAAGCTTGGGAAATCTTTCCTGAGATTTCTCAGCTGCACAGGAATAGAGTCATCAACAAATCCATATTCACTAGATTGAAGAGGTACAGATGGGATATATAAGTTTAGCTGAAATACAGTACACTGTAGGAACGTAATGAGAAGACTGTACTTAAAAACATTAAGGCAAAACACCAAAATCAAGATATGAAGTTATTCCCATCCTTATGTGTCTAAGGTCATGGATAAATGGTTTCACTGTTTAAAAAAAAAAAAAAAAAGACCCTTCTACAGAAAAGATCTTTTTTTGATTTTATGTTTAATTTACTGCATCCAGTCTAATCCAACTGTGCTATATATATCCCACATAACAATTCACCTCTGTTCTAGGTGATGACAGCTGCATTCTTCTGCAGTCAAAATATCTCAGAAGTCTTCCAGAACTGTAACTTCCACTTTACAAGGCCTTTTAGCTAGAAATAACATGAGCTTACTCTTTAAGAAACCATGAAAAGATTTACTGGTTTAATATAGAGAAAAATAAATCAAAGAATTTTACCTAACAAAGTTTGTTAGGACATGTATTCAAGAAACATACTGCAGAAGCAGTTACTGCCACATGTAAAATGGGAAATTTGCACTAGCGCACTACCCTGCAAAACCTAGTATTTATAGAAATTAACGTGCAAAGAAGTTGTATGCACTGTGTATAGAAAAATCCACTCTGTTTTGTTTAGTGTAATGCAATGCATCTTTTACAGGTCAATCAGCCCATAAAATCAATTGAATTTATGTTGGAAGATGTGATTATACAGAGACAGAAATATATAAAGGAAAAAAAGATAGTTTCACGTTAGGTTGTGATTCTTTAAAAGAAAGCAAAGGAGCAGTAGTGGAGACAAAATCTGAAACAGACGCAGTCAAACACAAGGAAGAACAAGATCTCAAGAAACTGAGAATGGTGTACAAAAGGCACTAAAAGATTGAAGTAGAATTAAGTACTCAGCTGCAAAGAACTTAATAACAATAACATTCATTGGCAGTAACATTCTCCTTTAAATCCATGACCAAAGAAAGATCTAGATCAGACCCTACATATTAGGAAGGTCTATCCTAGAAGAAAAACTCTTAACAGTTACAGAGAACATACTTGATGAAAATGAGACTACAATTGAGTCAAATGGACCAGATCTAGGTTATTACAAAAAATAGAAGAGGTGGTCATGAAACACACTTTTAATTGCACTAAGAAAAGAGACCAACTAAAACAACAAATCAAGGAAAAAAATAAGTTTCTTGAACTTCAGCTGATAAGTATTTTTTAACTTATTTCAGAGACTGGCACAGTTCTAGAAAAGCATGAAGAGCTGAAAACATGTTATCACTTACTGTCTTTGTTCCATGTTGTAGTGTAATTTCATGAGAATCTGGGATTTTCTTGACAGGGTTCTGGAAAAAAAGAAAATTTGCCTCTGTGAAAAGAGTGCTATTCCAAAAAAACCCATTAATGCAATATATATGTAAAAGTAAGAAGGTTTCCATCACACCAGTCGTAACATGAGATGAAATAGGAGAATCATAAACCAGAGACTGATTTCGCATTTTTATTTGAATGGATATAGTCCCAAAAACATAATTGTTTTAATATGACAACATCTTAAGATTAAAACAGGAAAATATTTTTTTTTTTCTCTTTGGAAGATACAAATTCACACAGAAAGAAATGTAATGGAAGTACTCAAGTACTTTTGAGCAACTTTCTGCAAAGGTCATGTGAATCATTACCCTCAAAATGCTTATTTACCTGGCACCATTCCAGATTCCTAAAACAGACCCTCTTTATCCTTTTGATACCTGACATCTTTGGTATAATTTCCTGTTGTTAAAGTATGATTTTAAAATAATTTTATGCGTATTTTATATGACACATTAAATCTCCTGCCTTAACAACCTCTGCCCATTCCCTTCACTATTTTTCATGCTTCACAGAAAACTCTCTATGGCATCAGGCTGATTACCTTCATACTTGTTTTATCTTCTTTATTGGTTCCATCTTTTACTTCTCTGATAAAACTAAAACTTTTGTTATATTCGGTTTAGCCACACCTACCCTTCTTCTAACTTTACTTAAACTATAAGGGAGTACATTTAGATTAGGGTTTATTCTTTACTTTGAGGGTTGTTAGGCACTGGCACAGGTTGCCCAGAGAAGCTGTGGATGTCTCATCCCTGGAAATGTTTTAAGCCATGCTGGATGATGCTCTGAGTAACTCAGTCTAGTGGAAGGTGTTTCTGCCCATGACAGAGGGGTTGAAATGAGATGGTCTTTAAGGGGGGAGGGCATGGAGGTTGCACATGTGCACTAATAATTTGTCTTCCAGAGCAACCACTTTGCTCACTGAAGCCCAACTGGGAAGCAGCAAGACACCCCCAGTAAATGGGAAGTAGAGAATATATCTTCTGCTTTCCCTTGTTTCCATGTGTGGCCTTCACTTTTACTTTATTGAGCTGCCTTTATCTCGATCCATATAATTTTTTCCCATCTTCCTCTCTTCTCCCGCTCCATCCTGCTGACGATGGGAATGATAAAGCAGCCTGGTGGGCAGACGGCATCAAGCCAAGGTCAGCCCACCACAAGGTAACAGTAAATGTTTACCAATAGCTACATATGACATCCAAAAAGGTATAGCCCACAGGGCACTAAGTGACACTTTCACAGACTTGGTGGTTTAGAAGCTGAGAAGCAGATGTAACTCAAAATCCCCAAGTGAAGCTGTGATTAGGAAAATTAGTTTATTGTCCAACTGATACTATAAAGCACACAGACAAAGGTATAATTATAATACAAATTAAGTTTTCAATGTTCCATCATTCCCTACACTATAAACCTTTGCTGTACTTGGGATGCAAAAAACTGCCACATAGCCATTGCCTGCTTGCCATCCAAGCTCATTCCATAAAAACCAAAGTGTGAAAAGCAAACAGTTTCCAAGATTCACCCATAACAGCCATCACCCACAAAAAAGATGTACTAGTTTTATGAACCAAAGGCTTTCACAGAAACCATCTGTTGCATTCTTATCTGTTGCATTCTTATCACTGTAAGGTTGCTTTTCTGCACTGGATTATTATAGAATTCTTCATTTCACGTACCTTACCACAAACATAGGTATGGTATGTCTATATTGTGTCAGCACTGAATTTAATTTTCAGAGGGTATCTTAACTACCTTGAGAGGCCTTCCAGTAAGTCAAAGAAAAAAAAATTAATAAACAAAATTATCTAGAACAAACTTACTTTATTTTAAGTGCTAGCTCCCTCAGTTGACAATAATTAAACCCCCTTTTTCATGAGAAGAGTGAAGCACTAACATGAAAACATTTTTGCTTTACACCACATTCATGTTGAACAGTATTCTGGTATTCTGGCTACTCATTTTAGGGAAGAAGAACCGAGAGGAATATATTCTGCCACCTGATAAATCAAACCTCCTGAGCCTAAAAGTCAGACACTTGGCGACTGCTACTGGTGCTAAGCTCTGCAGTGTCCAAGGGATGCCTGACAGTTAAAGTAACTGTTTAGACTATCCAAAACAAAAAAAAATTAAGGTAACAACATCCAGGAACATATCTTGGCCTAACATCTTCAAATTAGCTAAACATTTACAAAAAACCAAGGTGGCTTATTCTATTTTAGTTAATCGTGAACTTCTTAAATAACTAAGAATGCTGTATCTCTAATGTGCTACAGCATATACGCACACAAGATAATCAGATACAAATACCACTTTTCCAGTTATTACACTCCAAAGAATAATGAATGCCAAAAAATCTTTTTTTTTTTTTTTCACCCTTCAAAAGGGAAATATAGCTAATACATTTATGCTGATTTGAACATCTGGATATCATGTATACTGAAATAAGTGTGAAAAAAAATGAAAGGATAGAGTTTGTCTGAAGTGTACCTGCACTTCCAGGACTTTAGCTGTTGCTTGGATTTCAGATACAGTTTACACAAACTGATTCTATGATTTCACTAATACTGTTCTGCAAAATTTGTACTGTGATTAAAACTAGAAAAGAGAAAATATTTCCAGGATTTCCAGTTTTTTCGTTGTTGCTGTTGTTATTTTCTTTTAAAGAGCACAAGGAAAAGACAATCTTTTAAATTTCTGTTTCAGCAGAAACAGAAGAAAACAGTTTACCTGTGGAATAGCATATTCTATGAGTTCACAGTTTTTTCTCAAAATTAATAGTCTTATCTTAAAAGTAATTTCTGCAAAGGGACACTGCAAATCAGCATCATATCTGTAGTATGGAGTTTCAATTTTTTTCAGGGAATTCCAGCCCTAGTTGAGTGTTATACTCCTGTGCCTAACAACAATCTTCTATTTACTGCACCACTGTCAGCAAATATTGTGTTGGTTTGTTTTGTTTTTCCCCTGTTCCTTTTGGGAGCTTCTCTGTTCTCAAACAATACTCAGAAAACATGCCTCCAGCAGCCAGAGGCTGAAACTAGATTAGCCTCCCCAGAATGCCTGAGAAAAATCAAAGACAAAAAATCAAATAAACCAAAATTACTCACGTTTTCATGGTCCAATGGGAGAAGGGGAAAATTACACATTTATACCTAAAAGAACCTCTACTGTTCCGTTTCCAGAGGTTTGTATATAAATGGAAATTGTATTGTATGAGAGAGACTTGCAAACTATAAGTAATCTTTCAAACATCAGGCCCTTAAATAGGAACTTTTCTGGGTACCCACAATACTATAATTTACAGAGAAAAACCACTTCTATTTTCCTTCTTTGCAACTGCCCTTATAAAGAATCATGCCTTCTTTGAGAACTTCAAGATCATATGCTGCCCTGGAAAAAAATATGGATAGCTCCTTTGATCTCAGTTCTCTCCTGAAACACTGGCTTCCTGAAAACTCGAAAGGACTATAATTTGTGAGAACAGAGCTATGGCACAGCGTGAAGCAAAAAAATGTAAAACTACAGCTGGTTGAACTAAAAGGTAAGCCATTTCACTGTCTTGAGCAAGGGAAAAAACAGTTAAAGCTGATTTGGCTACTACCTGTTTTAGATATCTTTAAGAGAGCCTTTAAATTGATCAGGGAGCTGGAGCATTTCTCTTAAGAGGACAGGCTGAGAGCCTTGCTCAGCCTGGTGCAGAGAAGGCTCTGGGGAAACATTATAGCACTTTCCTGTATCTGAAGGGGGCCTCAAAAAATCTGGAGAGACTTACCACAAGGACATTTGGCATTAGGACAAAGGGGAAGGAATAGGTTTGAACTGAAAAAGGAGATAGGATTAGGTTAGATACTATGATGAAATTCTTTACTGTGAGGCTGGTGAGGCACTGGCACAGGTTGCTGTGTTAGAAACTATGGATGCCCCATTCCCAAAGTTTTTAAGATCAGGCCTGGATGGGGGTGTAAGCAACCTGGTTTAGTTGCAGGGGCATTGGAATGAGATGATCTTCAAGGTCCCTTTCAATCAAAACCATTCAATAATTAATTCTGTGATTCTATTATACTAAAAAAACCCTTCTGCTCCAAGTGTAAACACACCCTGCTCCTTTGGGTCTCTGGTTTGATACAGTCCACAGGGAAAATGCTGTCTTTTCACGGCAGGAGTGATGAGAAGGAGGCAAGAGTTACACTTCAGAGATTTCTCCATTTCTGGTGAAACTAAGGTTTTGCAGAACGAGTATCACAGAGGTGGTCTGACACAGATGATTACTGCCTTACTTGAAGGCAGACGGACATGACTGGAATACTAAATGGGCAGCAGGAATAGCTGGTGGAAGTGGAAGGGGAACAACAAACCCTAGCAACAAATGGTACAAGTACCATACAAGTACCTCCTTCTGCTTAAGAACTTAACTTCCCCAAAAAAAGTCCCCCTACAGAAGGCCAAGTTTTAATCATTCAAATCTCAGACCTTCAGGCAATTAAAAAAACTTTCTTTCAAGTTTTTTTAAAGCTTATTCTCTTCCTATCTAAAATGACTGATATGCATGGAAAAGCAAATGTCACACTGCTGAAGGGCAAGGTGGGGAAGGCAGGAAAATTTGAGACTGTTTGAAAGGCTTTTATTTTGTACACCAGCATACAGACTGACAGTGCTGAAATCTGCCTTGTGACCAGACACTAACAATTTTCTCCCTCTTCTATTTTCTTCAGCAAAGCATTCAAAATCATAAGTGCAATTAAAAAAGAGTAATCTAGATGACAGGAAAGAGTTAAAAAGAGAAATATAATCTCTTCTTATAAAAATGTTCATACTGTAAAATATGTTACATACTGGAAGAGAATGCCCTTAAAACATTTTAAGGACAAAAATATGGGCAGACAACTCACCAACAATCACAACAGAAAGGATAGGATGTCTGACACAGTAATTCCCAAAGCAGACAGGTACAACAGCACAAGCTCTTCACAAAATCATGGAATGGTCGGGGTGGAAGGGACCTCTGGGGATCATCTAGTCCAACCCTCCTGCCAAGGCAGGAGGCAGGTGAAACAGGAATTCCTGTAGCAGGTGAAACAGGAATTCAGCCAAAGTGGGTTTTTAATATCTCCAGAGAAGGAGACTCCATGGGCAGCCTGTAATGTTTAGACAGATAAAATACCACAGAAAACCAGTGAATTCTGGAGATAAGCCACTGTTTATCTCAACCACCAAAGAAATCTGGTCCAACTGCTGCAGTATCTAGGCACAAACATATGTTAATAGGATTAGCAGAAGGCTTCAACTCATGCTTGTTATTGTTTGTGATTTTCCATATCAAAATGTGTTTGGTTTACAGATCAAGTATTCTCTCTCATACATCACTTAAAATACAACCTAAATTCTTTTTTTTTTTTTTTTTCAGTGTAGAGAAGTTCTAGAACTCCATAAAACTTCACAGGGGGACACTTGCACAACTTTCTTGCATTCGAATTAACCTCAGGCCTACAATCAAGCAGTTTTTTTCCTCTCTACCTCACATCCAACTTCAATATGCAAGTGAAGGAAATAGGGAGATTATTTTAGTGATGATGAACAGAGAGGACAGAACCCTGTTCTGTTCTTCAATATTAAGTCTGAAACATTATTTGAAGAAAGATAAAAGGAGGTTAAGGGGAGTATTTCACAAATCTGGAAGAAAACATCCCTCATTCCTCTTTTCAAACTAGATAAATGTTCTCAGCTGTTAGGCATTCAGATGAATTTTCCATGACAGCAGTGAAAGGTGAAGGCAGCAGTAAGTGTTCAAATTTATTTTTTCTCTTCTTTTTTAAACCAGTTTTTCAAACAAACACACAGTGAATGTCGTATTTTGTTCCACAATAATGCACTGATTAAAACCACACTACTTGTAAAATGGGCAGGTTTTCCAAGTCACAATTTTTTACTCTTTTCCTCTGTAACTTAAACTGAAAATAAACATGTAAGATATACACTAAAGTTGCACAAGTGAACACTCAAGAGAAGGATGGCATATGAAAAACTACAATATGAGAGATGGGCAAGATGCTGTTCTACAGCAACAGAAAAATATAAAATTTTGGGGATTTACAGGAGTGGATTACCCACAAACTTCCATGCAGAAGGAAGCATACGGATTTGAAAGGGCATTTCAACAACTTTTAATTTCCTCTCTTTTAGGTGTAGGAATTGACAGAAGTATTCTCATGCAAACTTGCATGTTATTAAACTCAGCTTGGCCCAGATTCATATAATCTGAGTTTCTATATGTGATGCATCTAAATAGGGAAACAACTTTCATCAGACTTCCTATACAGCCTTCAAAAATAAGTAAACAATTCAAGAAGAAAAATCAGTGTACCAAAAAATAAAATCATTTTCAAACTTCCCCTCTACATGAATTATTCAGGAAAGTGCGAATCTGAATTCCTAGCATAGGTGCCTTAATTGTGTTGGATGAATTAGGGCATGTGTGTCTGTATTATCTAAATTTCTGGTATGAAGATAAAGGAAAACATTCTGAAAACTGGAGGATGCATGCAAACACTGGTATGAATTCTCTTGGCTGGCATTCCCACAAAACACTCAAAATATTACTCATGGAAAAACATAGATAACTATAACTGCATGATGAATGCAGAAAATCTTCAAAATTAACAGAAATATCAGAAGGGCCATACAAAATTATATTGTTTCCAGTTTCTAGCCTTTAATTTAGGTAAGTCAAAACAGCACAGGATTTACATCTTGAATTTTAAGTATAGGAAAATCAAGGAGATGTTATTCTTTCCTTTAGTGAACTAAGAGGTATTGCTTCAGTGTGCCCTCAAGAATTAAAAAGGTGCTTTAAGTAGATTAACTTCCATTCAAATACCTACAGGAAGCAAATTTAATCATTCAACATGGAAATAGTACTGTGTCTAGTTTCTTCCAGTATCATCTAATTCACAGATTTGTATAATTTTTCTCTTATAATCTGAACCTAACTGCTTTGTCAGGTTCAACCAGCAAGGGAAAAGATTAAACCTTTATTCCAACATGACAGCCTAAAAGTAATAAATTTTTTAATGTTATTATAGTCCAAATACAACATATTTTATTAGATTTTGGGTCAAATGGTAACTCAGAGACTGTGCCATGACACAACAGGTAACATCAATTACCTCTCTCCTTCCCTTTCATGCCACTTACCAGCACATCCCTTTCTGAAAATACTCCAATGGTTTAGCAGTTTAGAAAACGTATTACAAATGGAAACTCAGCATGTTTGCAGGCACCATTTTTAGACATAAACACCATGCTTCTAAAGTACAACAAAAAACCTGCTTGATCTGTCTTCTAGGGGCTACTTTTAGGTAGATTTTAGGAGGTTGCTATTTTTCAGCTAGATTCCAAAATCTCATTCAGATAAATTTCTAAATTGGTAACAAGCCTTTGATTTATGAAGTCATCGTTTATATTAATGATTATGACCTGGGAATTGTTTTCACAATGTATACCAAAGAAATTCTCTTGAGCCTTTTCTAAAACAAGTCATAATCATTGATAAAACTGATTTAAATCTAAAATTGCCTGGAGTCATTCAAGTTTCCTCTGCAGTTTCTGGGAGACAGGTTTACTTAAGCTGAGTATTCCAGATACATTCCACTCATATAACCACCCACCTGTTTCATCGTTATTTCTCAGTTTGAAATGGGTATAAATATAAATACTTCAAAATTTGCTGAAACTGTATGTACAACTGCCACATACCACTAAAAAATACCCATGTTCAGTCAGTTTTACTACAGTATAAATATACAAAACATTACTGCTACCTGCCGTGTAAGGAATGAAAAAATCTCTACCATTTTCAGGCAGGCATATCCTTTATTAAGGTTATTCCCTAGAGCTGAACAGAGTACTTTGTTTTAACATAACGGAAGACTTGCATTTACTCTGCAACAGTAAAACAGTTCACACAACCATAGATCAGCTGACAATGAGGAGAAATAAACTCTGAAAGCTCTGTTCAGGTTGGTAGGTTTCCAAACATAGCTTAATTATTAAATCAGAAAGGAAAATAATTGTGAACTTTTAAGTCTTTGGAGTAGAAGTGCCAAATGTTTAGTTCAGATGCAAACAGGCATTCACCTATTTTACATTGAGCTTGTGTAGAATTTTGTACCAAAAAGTCCATGTGGGATTTCTACCACAGGGAATACACCATAAAAGACACCCATGAAAGAATCCAAAACCAAAACAGGATGCACAACCAGACTGAACTTAACAGTTGTTAATACATAACATTTTTCAGCCTGCCAGCCAGTTCACTTAATTATTTACATTAAACTTGCAACAAAACATCTTTTATCTAAACTACACAGACACTTTATCATTACCACCATTTGGCAAACTTTAGAGAATAAAGAGCATGAAGTTCTTTCACCTGACTCACCAAGATTAACCATAAACACTTAGACATTTTCACTCTTTAAAATAGCTTTCTGTTCTCTAGATTTAACCTCTGTCAAAATAAAAGTACTGATGAAGTATCCTACAATTCAGAAACATGTAAAAAGTTAAACACGTTTTTTCAAAAAAATATTCCTCCCCTCTACATATTTAAAAAGTCAATAATACTAAGGCTTTGTAATTCATGCAGCAAACACCAATTTTAGTTACATGCACTTCTATGCAAGTACATTAAAATTACATATGCAGTAGAATAAGTATTAAAGCTTCTTTTGCAAGTTGTGTAGCAGTGAAATTAAGTCCATCAACAGCAATACAATCCTGGGCTCATCAAAACTTAAAAAAATTATGCAACCATAGATGATCAATATTTGGCATTGCTACCTAAAACAGAAATGCTATTACTACAACCGAAATAAAATGCATTTTTCCTCTAATCAAAAAAGAGCCTTATGCTCATTTTACAACTTCTGGTGAATGTGTTGGCATAGAATTTCATACGCATCAGGATAATACAAGCTCTTTACCAATATAATGGCAACCTCATTAGCAAGCCATCTCTTTTAATTTTTTTGTGTTTTAATAACCAAAATTGAAACAATACACCATTGGTGTAAACCAATCCTTGATATTCCACTGTGCAATTTATTTCACTTCTACATACCTCAGTTTCTTCATCTGAAAATGGGAAAAAAATAAGACCTATTCAAGGAATCTTGCTATAAGGTTTTCAGCAACAACCGTGAAGTTTGTCACATTCCCTAGGGATGCTGTTGCTCTTAGCAAACATACTACCATCAGCAAACTAAACCATTACAGCTCAAGAGAGAGAGAGATGTCTACAGACTTGACTTTTCAACAGTTCTACAACTGTTATCATGAAACATATTCCTTCAAAAGTTTACTTTAGGATCTTGAGAGATGGAAATTTATTTATAACATCCCACCTAGTGACAATGACTGCAGTTGTCTACAAATTTACCAAATAATTAGAGTAAGGAATTAAGAGTGTATGTGTATGTGTGTGTGTGTGTGTGTGCGTGTGTTTGTCACCTAGTCATGCAAAGATCTGCAACCACAGGGTGAAGGTAGGGGGACAAGGGTTAAAAATTACAGCATGTCTCTGTTACTGCAGGAAGGAAGAACAATTTCCTATGTAGCTTCCACAGCTGGTTCCAATTCCATTACTGTTTCGATTACTAATTCTCCCATGCCACCCATAAATTACCTTCAAAACTTTAATATTTAAGCTCTCTTATTGCAGCACAATTTTATGTAATGTGACATGAGAATAAATTGCTAAGTGACTTTAACCATGCATCTGGAAAGAGGAAAAGATACATTTATATTGTATGGACTTGAGGTCCATGCTTGGTAGAAATACACCTTCCTTCATGCTTCACTCAGGTATATTCTTTTATGTAAAGCTTATGGCAGTGTATTAGGGCCAGATTATGTACCTCATATTGCTAAAGTGGTTGTAATACCCAACAACACTGCAATAATTTTCAAGATGTTTAAGGCAAGTACTAAGCACTAGGTTAAAAATGGTAACAGTGTGAATATCCTGGCTTTATTTGGAATCATAAAGCAAATAATCGTAAAATGTTGTGTCCAACAATTATGAAACATGCTTGTCTTCTACGCATTTATATGGTATATTTTACTACAGTACCTATATATGTTGAGATCCCTCCAGAATATTGTATCAAAAATGCTGATTTCCACACATGTAATGCAGTCTGAAAATTCCAAATAATTACTATTAAACCTAACAGGACACACAACTAGACAGAGATTGACTTCTACAAAGCAATCAAACTATAACTCTTCAGTATGGCTCAGCTCTGGGTTATACAGGTAAAGAACAAAAACCTCAACACATCTTTCAGCAGAATGTTGTCCATATTAAATCCAAAACTTACTGTAGTAATTCCTTAAGGAGCCTGAAGTATACAAGTATACAGAACCAATGCTTTCACTTTTTAACCCAAACTGAGCCACCCAAACTAAGATAAAGATCCCTTGTCTTGGCAACAGACATTTTTACTGACATTATTTAAGATCTCATACATCTTACTTCCCTCATAACATATAGAAAATGTAGATTAGATACAACCTATGATCTCTCTCCTTATTCAACAGGTTTGTTGATCTTCACAAGGAGTTGCTGATGACACAAAGATTACTTGAGTTACAGGAAAAATCTTCTTCCTTTTACAATCTAAAGTTTAAATATGGATTAAATGATTCAAATGAAATTGCTATTGTGTATATAATAAACTTGTTAACCTAGCTGAAATGGATTAACAACAATATGCCTCTTCAACTCGGCCCTAACAGACAGTTACTAATATATTCTTAGCTCATACCAATCTAGTACAAAGATGGCAACTTCGGATATTCAAACTCTACAATTGATTTATTTGCTAGAGTCCGGAAAGAAAAGCACAATCCACAGACATAAAGAACTCTAGATTTCAGACCACATATCTACCATATATCTGCTGTAAAACTTTCAATATGACAATTGCTTTTGCGTATGTATGTTTTAAACAGGATAAAATGTCTCACCCTGCATGTGTACTATGCTGATACTCCAATAAATATAGTAGATTTGGTCACGGAGCCACCCAATTCCACTGAGACAGAAATCACTACTAATGCCTATTATTTACAAAAAATCATTGAATAGTTTAAGTTGATAGGGACCTGTAAAGGCCATCTAGTCCAATGCCCCTGCAATGAACAGGAATACCTTCAATTAGATCAGGTTGCACAGACCTCTGCTCAATCTGGACTTGAATTTTGTTTCCAGGGATGGGGCATGTACCATCTCTCTCTGGGTAACCTGTTCCAGTGTTTTACCGGCCTCAGTGTAAAAAACCCATCTACCTAAGCTAAATCAACCCTCTTTTAGCTCAATGCCTTGACCCCTTGCTCTAGTAACTACAAGTAACTCAGTAGTCTCAAGTAACTACAGACCTTGATAAAATGTCTGGTCCCATCTTTCTTGTGGGGCTCCTTCAGGTACTGGAAGGCTGCAGTAAGGTCTCCTCAGTGCCCTCTCTTCTTCAGGTCCCAATTCTCTCAGCCTTTTCCTCATATGAGAGGAATGAAGCCCTCTGAGCATCTTTGTGGCCATTCCCTAGACTCATTCTGAAAGGTCCCTGTCCTTCTTTTTCTGCTGGGGATCCCACAGTTGGATTCAGTGCCCGAGGTAGGTCTCACCAGAGCAGAGCAGAGGGGCAGAATCCCCTCCCTCCCCTGCTGCTTACAGGGCTCTGGATGTAGCCCAGGCTTTTGGGGCTGCAAGCACACATTGCAAGGTCATTTCCAACTTTTCATTCCCAGGTTCTTCTTGGCAGGGTTGCTCTCCATGCCTTTGTCCTCTGGGGATGTAAAAAACAAACAAAAACACCCCCACAACAAGGGGAAAAAATAACAAACTTTGTGTCTAATGCTTATGCTACAAGTGCAGTCGTGCTATTGCTGAGAAAACAGATCCACATGATCTGATATGATATTTCATACCTCCTGGCTGACTGATTGGTGAGGTTCCTAGGGAATGCATGATTCCATAACTACTGTTTCCATTAAAAAAACAAGCTCAAAAAATCCTCTAGCAGATCCTCCCCTGTAATAAGCAAGCCCAACATGCTATTCTATCAAAAAAGAAACAAAAGTATAAAATACGCTAAAAATGTGCGTGAGAGAAGCAGAGAGCCCATAAACACTTACTGGTTTTTCACAGGAAAGGCTGAAGTGATGGGAAGGAACCTACGACCCATAAAACAATCTGAATCAAATGCAGTCCAAGATTTTTCGCTCATATTTGTTCAAATTCCCTGTTATGGACATACTCCAGACAACTCACAAGGAAGCCAAAACAAGGATTTCCAATTTTCCATAGTTTGCTGCACTCGGGCAGAATTTAACTCCTGTTTCCGGAATTCATTCTGTAAGCCCAAATTCCTCACATTAACCTCATGTTTGACACCCTCCTTGAACGTGTGATCCACGAAATGACATGGTTTAGTTCTGAAACTAATGCTATCTCATGTAACACCTACTGCTGTCCCAGACTTGACTGTTTCCCAAGCCTCTTAAGAATTTACATTTCACCTCTTGGGAGCCACACAAAATGGACAGTAGACATGCTTCCAAAACAAACTGTTTCACAGTGAATTTTTTCAATGCCATTACTCTGTTTACAGAAAAATGGCAAAGTACAGGTCATTTGAAGGCATGCTTGCTTTCAGAATTTACCTGGCCTTCCATATCATATATTTGAGATACTCTGGATCCTCAGTTCATTTAGCTACCACAAGTAATATCCACTCTGAGACAGCAAAAATGGACCTCCATGTAGAGAACAATGGCAACCCCTTGTCTTTAGGTTCTTCTCATGAGATCTGATAAACCAAAACAGACAGGGAGAAACCGCCTTCATTTCATTTAGTGAGTGAAGTTAGGGAGTTCAGTATTCACTACATAAATCAATTCTTTTGGAAATGACTGTGTAGGGCAATCTATAAAAATGGGAAAACCTTTAAAATGCAGGAACCCTGTCACTGGTAAGTTGTTTCTACCTGTGAACCACTTACCCTTAGAATTTCAGAGTAATACAAAATTAAAGAAAGAGAAAGCAAAAGAATCCTGCTTTTAAAACAAAATCATCAATTTGAGACAAACAGGTACAAAATTATTAAAACCCACTATAAGTTACTCATGCATTCTGAAAACCTCACAGTCACTATGATACTGAACAATTCCAGTAGCACTGACTATAGGTGAGGGAACAAGCTAGAAAGAGTGAGCAAATACATATAAATAGATTTTTGCAGCTGGCTGTGGGTATCAAGGACTTACAAGTATCTTTAATACTGACAGGGACTGGGCAGAAGAAATTGCATTATTAAAATTTTGCACAATAAAGGGAGTGGGAGAGTTTTGGCTAGGACACTGGAATTTTTCATAAGGTTACATATTTGCTCCAAATGATATTTACTGTTCTAGTGTCCACAAACTTGCACTCAAAGAACTCAAATAACCAATAAGCTATAATACGAACTACACACAATTTCACCTATCCACCCCAACAGATGAAAGACCTGAGATGACCTTCTTAGAACTTGCAATTACAACAAGGTATGGTATGTTAAGCCTCATGCTTACACAGTAAGCCTTTCTCACTGTAAATGTGCCAAGCTGAGATTATTGTCAGTGTGCCTCCTGCATGCCTTTTCAGCAAGAAGAATGGCACACAGCAAGGTCAGGCAGTGCAGTGTCAGGGGCTGCCACACAGTATTTTCAAAGCCCCTAAAAAATCTAAAGCTGGGTTATTTTCTTTGATGAAAGATGAGCTGTTAAAGGTTAAAGATAAATTAAATATTATTTATTCAACTTATTTGAAATAGAAACATTCTGCACGTTTGGATTCTCATCAGCTCTTCGCCTGCAAAACAAACTTCCTAACACAGAAAGCCTAAACCTACTAATGATCTTTATTTAAGATGATCTGTGGCTCAATCACTCCTGATTTCATTTTCTTTATCTACAAAAACTTCAATACCTACAAGGAGCTTTGAACCAAAAACAAAGGAAAACCTAGGAAGTTCTAGTTACTGGGAAATTCTCCTGCTTGATTTAGTTCTGAAAATGAGCCAATTACCTTAGTAGCTATATAATCATAAGAGAAAACAAAGTGTAAAAATACTTTTTCATTCACATATAAATTTGGTATAAAATGCTCCAAATACATATATATATATCACTAATTAATATTCCAAAAAAGAGAACACTTAAGAAGTATCAATATTGACTCCAGAAAAAAAAAATCTTCTTGCTATACTTGGAAAGCAAGTAGGTTCAGTAAATATATAGCCATCAGAAGGAAACATGAATTTGCAATCCCACATTTTTAATTTCTTTTTCTCGCCATACTTTGGAAATTTTCAACACTTTAAAGTATTACTCAGAGTAACATTAACTCTTTCAGACACCCACCCACAAGATGCAGCTAGACACAAAACTTTACCAGAGTACTTGGGTAACTTCTGTGATATTTTCCCACCCACTCAAACTCGGTTGCAGAGCCCATCATGAGGATACTCCCTCAAAATACTAGACAGAATTGCAGCTTCCATTAGTTCCTACACTATGAGACAATTCTCAAGAGGTAAACTAATGCAAATTGCATTAAACTACAGAGTTAAACTACAGCTGACAGCTATTAATTTTTTTTCAGGATAGGACGTTTTCATAACTACAACTTCACATAATTCATGTGAATTGGGCAGATGCTTATTTTAAATTGCCTTATAAATAGCTGATTTAGATTTAGTGACATTCATTTTACTCAGAGGAATTAATATTTCTGCTGAAAATGCATTGAATTATTTTACTACTACTCATTCATTGAAAAACAGAATGCAGTTTCTTATTTGGACAACAAGACTTTGAGAAATCACAGGAAACTACCATTAGGCTTTCTCATAAATTCACTGTCTATTCAATGTGTTATAATTGTCTTCCCTAAGAAAAAAAATTTATGGACAGCAATTGGACTAAGCCTTACACCATTAATTTAGAGATAATTGAAAGGATCTGCCTTTGAAATTGCAGTTGCCCAACACAAAAACTTTACTACTTACAGGCTTGCCCTGTCACAAATATAAATATGTGTTATTTTAAAAATATGTTTCATGAGTTCCTTTACAGAAAGGAGAAAAATAAGAGAGTCAGAAGAGATAGGGATACAAGCAGGAATGGGACAGAGAGGATCAACAAAATGCCTGATCCCTAAAAGGCACCTTAGGAAGAGCAATCAATTATGAGAGAGTACTGGTCTGGGAAAAAAAAAAAAAAAAAAAAAAAAAAAGCCCCAAACCAACTGGCTGTCCTCACCAAAGAAAACGCTAGATAAGGCAGCATTTAAATCATAGAACCGAGAAACAACTCTCTGAAGGACTCTGAGAAAAGAAATGTAATAAATGCCAAGTTAAAACAAATGAAGTTATTAAAACAAGTAGTTATTATACCATTGACAGGAAAGAAATCCTTGTCAGAATTTTTAAACTATTTTCTATTGAGCTGTACTGTGAAGTTTACTCTGGCATTGTTATTTCTATAATTTAAATTTGGATTATACACTTCTAATGAGTCAAAAATTATCACTCTCTTATGTGTGACCCAACAGTTAATCTTGTGTGCCTGCATACCCAAGCACGCCATCCAAATGAGAGAGCATTTTTTAAACATGAGAATGTACGGAGAAAACCTCAAGTGATATAAGAAAAGCAACCAGTACACGGGGGTTTACATCTTCTCCAGAATTTTAATATTTCTGACAGGAAAAACTTACGGAGATAAAAACCAATTTATTTTTAGACAGTCTTAAGGCATCTAAAATGACATTGAATGCTCATAAAGACCAATACTGTAGACTAAGAAGAGGTTGTCTTTAAAATGATTCAGCACTCTGTCAAAGTGATCTTATAAAACAGGCATGTACAGTTTGTAGACACTGAGGATGATTAAGCTGCTTAAATTTTCTTCTGTGTGTCCATCTCTGACATTTTTGGTACTCAGTAGAAAAGGTAGCAAATTAACTTCAAGAATGAATGTCACTGAGAAATATCTTTATTCTTATATTAAGACAAGAGCAGTTACTTCGTGGCATCAGTTTTGCCTCTTGACATCAGCTTTGTCTCTTGACATACACTGACTATTTGAACTGCAAAAAGTTACAAATCTGGTGACACTAAAAGCCTGCTTATGCCCACAGATGCCACTTTGCAGAGACCAGGCCATTTGCCTTCTTTCCAGAGACCAGCATGTTCCAAAATACTCCAAGTAACAGGCTGTTAGAAAAAGATACCTGTATAAAACCAGACAATGCATGAAACTTTTAAGATTACTGAGATAAGAAAGACACACATTGTTACACTGCTGCATAAATCCTAAGTAACTTCTCCATCCTCCAACTAAACTTCCAAAGTTGACAATTCCATTTTTACCACAAGAGAAAAAAGAAAAGGCTGTATGTTATAAAGAAATAACATTATTTCTTTATATTTTTTTCTTTCCCTCTTTAAATGAAAATATAAGTCCCATGGTTTGCCTGTAGTATACAATAGGAAAAGAACAGCTAACACACACAAGCGAGTAGAGGTAGACATTAATATGAAATCTGTCCTCATTCACAGGACATTGCAACTGTAACAAAGGTTATCAGCTCTTTCTGACACCTGAATTAATCTAGAAATACAAACTAGAGCTTCTAACATTTCCATGAAAATAATTCATATCAATTAGAACTCTAGCTTTTGCTTTCATTCTAGAAATCTGAATTAATTAACTGAGTAAGATAACTGTTCAAAGCCATTTTTTTCCACAACAAAAGTTTTAGTCATATGTAGAAAAATAGGTTCAATTCCTGATTTCTATAGCTCTTCCGGAATTTATTTCCTGCATTGTCCTGGTTCCAGCCCAGCTCAGCACGACAGAGCATGGACCAGGTATTATACTATTCAGTTACACCTCATGTCAGTGCCAGGGGCAGGGAAAAGGAACTCTTCCAAGAAGAAGGGCACTCCTTTTCCAGTCACCAGAAGCCATTCACCTTTGCTTAACTCTCCCAGGCATGCAGACCATTTTCCATGTGAATCACCTTCTCTTTGCAAACTTTGGCTGTTAATATTCTTACTGTTACTCTTTGTTTTCATATCCATTGCTGCTTCCAGTAAATTGTTCTTATCTCAACCCCTCTGATCTCTGCCTTTTGTGTCTCCCTCCAGAGGGAGGGAGGGGAGCAGATCATGGTTTTCTTTTTAATGGGACTACTAAATTGGGGAATACCATTCCCAAACCATGACACGGTTCATACTCATTATTATATGAAAGATGACCTAAGGGGCCTCTGTACTGCAAAAGGTCACCACGACTGACTGAGTTCAACCCTTATTTAAGGCCGTGTATTTCATCACATGAGAATGCTCACTGAAATTTATTCCAGACATCCAAATAATCCAAATCAAAACCTTGACATAGTACGAGTTACTCTAAAAACTGGTTCCATGCTAGCTGCTAAAGAGGGCTGCAGAAACTATGCAACACTACTAAAAGTTCCAGGAAGGCTGATGTGCATTTGTGGTGTTTCCACTGCCCCTCTATGCACTTGTGGGGGAAAAAAAAAAAAAAAAGAAGAAAAAAAAAAAAAAAAAGAAGAAGTGTATTGATGTTAGCTGGCAGTACTAGGGTTGAGGAGACTGCTCCACTCAGGAGTTTTTATCTCCAGCTTGAGAGCACACTTTGCTGCAACACACAATGCTAAACATTGGTTAACTAACTAAACTTGGAAATAAAAATGAAAGTCACAAATCGCCCTCTTTCTGGTAGAAGCAAACTATGTTTTGTCTGTGTCTTCTGTCTCTATAGTGTAAAAGCAAAGGTACACCATTGGAACTTCCAGTGAGTATGCATACTTAGTCCTTCTTAAAAAACTGGAGGTCCAAATCTGCAGTCCCACCTAAGTCAACAATATTTACATGAAAATGGATCTAATCCTCCAGCCTTAAATAATCAACCTGAGTTTCATGAGATGGTTATTTATTAGCTATTTGTATTAAGCCCTATTTTAGAAAACTGAACAGGAAGCTCCCTAATACTACTACATAAAGGTCTTTCTGAACTATTTATTTTATCTGGGGAAGAAAGGGTTACATAACATATCACCTTTTTGCTATTCTTGCCTGTGACCCTCATATGAATGCAACTTTTGCTTCAGAAACTAATAAACAGATGCAGGATCTTAGAAGAAAACTGAAAAAGAAGTGTTTATCTTATCTGTCATTGAGTGAGACATTTCAAGGAGTTTTTCTACAGTACCAACAGATTTAAAACCGATAATGTTCAAAATTAAAATACTTCTGAGTAAAATAAAGGAATAAATAGTTTACAAAAGCACATTTCAAAAGCCTGAAAAGCTTTTTTTTCACAAAAAGCCATGGTTAGTAGAAAGTCATACAATTGATTTTTTATGATTATTCAGATCCTCTGGAGAAAGTAACTAGATTGGTTGGAAATCAGAAAACGTCTTTCTTCTTTCCGTATTTGGTTATTTGAATATTTACTAATCTTTGGATACAATGGTATGTCAAATAAACATTCATGAATAGTACACGAGGTAATGCAGTAAAATACTATCCAAGACCCTAAGAATTTGAAAATTTTAGTAAGCTTTAAAATACAAAGGAAAGGATAAGCAGGAGTAAAGGAACAAAGTTCAGTGTGATTATTGTGTGATCTGGATACTGTTAGCATCAAATATATATAGTCCCTGTATACTGCTAAGTGCTCACCTGCAAATAAGAGATGCCATTGGAGCAGTTGTAAAACAATATGTGTGGTAGTCTCACATTCATAAAAATTCAAAGCTGTCTTTTAAACAAACAGCAGACATGCCTAGAGTCAACAAAATTGCTCTCCAAGGATTCCACTGGAGTGGTTCTGCAGTTCCAATAGTTTAACATAAATCATTTGTTCACAAAAATTCTGTGAAGACTTGTTTTGGAGAGGAAGTGTAACTGCATGTCACTTACACTCTTCCTTCAAATCCAATCCTTTTAAATTATTTATTCATCCCCACCATAAATATTTCAAATACTTGTTATCATCCACTTAATTTTCCTCTTGATTCAAGCAAGAGTACTCTGTACCTGTATTTCTCATTATTGTTTAGAGCACAAACAAGTCTTCAAAAAGATAACACTAACATGCCAAACACAGAGAAAACCTGCTATCTTCAATTTGTATTTTCCATAGCGATGCCAACAAGGTTGAATACAGCGAGACCACTGCTGTTAGTTCCCTGGCTAAATTTTAAAAGATTTTATATATTTTAACACTGAGAGAAACAATATGCTATTTGTGCTTCTTTTTAAAAATATATTAGAAATTTGTTGCAACTGCCAAAAAATGCATCAAGCATCATGTAAAGAGGCAGTCACCACTTTGCTTTGACTGTAAGTGTTTTCAGTTCTCAAAGAATAATTTCAGTATCTTCACACCCAAAGATTCCACCTTCTACTGGATGTAAAGAAAGATTCAGGAGAGAATGTTCATATACTATTCCATGTACCAATGTACAGCATTGCATTGCATATATCACTGCATGCACCATTGCAACTACCCATTCTTGTTAAATAATACTTACCAAAAGCCTTGTGACTGAGATAAACATGCAGAATATGTACTTAGAAAGACTTAGATGGATTTTTTTCTTAAGGGACAGGTCACAGAATTGTACAGTCTCAAGGTTATGCATGCCTTAAACATACTTGGCAGAAAAAATGTAGAAGTCTACTATCCCTCCAAGCACAGTAGAGGACATTAGCTTCACAAAATCTTCTGGCTACAAAGAAATCAAGGGTCTCAGAGGGATGAGCATGAGGATCCCATGTTTTAACCATGGAAGGCATATCTGGCCTTGAGAAGAACACCACTCTTAACAGCTCCCTCTTTAAACACAGAAGTGATACCAGCAGCTCCTAAAGAAGGCTTTCTACACACTACACCAGCTAAAACCCACCTGGTAAAGAGTCTTTAAAGGAACTGATAAAAAATAGAAACAGGACATACAAAGATCTCTCAACTTCATTAAAAAGGGCAGTAAAAACTATAATTATGTTCTGTATCACATTTTATTTAATACTGGTAAAATCACCTCTCTCTAACTTTAAAGCACCTCACAGTCCACAAATATATGCCTCTTAATGTTTTCACAAAATATTTCTGGAAACAAACTCACAGCACCCTAAGTACCTGTCTGTAGGGGGAACATTCTTAAACTTTTTGTATTCTGTCATATTACAAATGAATTGAAATCCATATCATCCACCAAAAAGCATGGTGTGATAGAGAAAGATTTGCCTTATTAAGCTCTGCAGAATCAAGCAACAGAGATCTTGCAAGTACACTCTAGGAACAACTAGTAATCATGAACTCTGGGGCACTCAGTTGAAGAGGAGATGAGCAAATACCCCACACCTTTTTATCAAAGACCAACATTCTGTAAGGGAATTACCTTGTTAGCTTCCTCTCCGTATGACAATCTCTGTTTCTAAAGTTGAGTACTCCTTTCTTTATAGCTTTTCTTTGATTCTCTCACATTGGAAGACAGAGATTGATTATTTTGTTTTCTTGTAGTTTTTGCAATGTTTGCAAATCTGTTTTAACTCACTTTGGATCTAATCCTTCTCAATCTCCACACCACCAGAAACCACATCAATGAGCCTTAAAAAAATGCCACAACTTGTTCCAAGTTTAATATAAATAAAATGCATTTACCTCATTTTCATTGTTAAGACCTCAGAATTATGCATATATATGAAAAAAGGATTTTTTCATGTTTATATAGGAAGGTAACATACATGCAATTGAAAGTAATGGTTAACTGCTAGCTATTTTCTTCTCAGTAACTTGAAATATTTAAAAGATAATGCCTCTCGCCCTCAAAACCACACATTTCTGTCTCTGTTGCATACAAAAAACTGCTTTGTTCAGCTTACTATACTTTTTCCTTTTTAGACAAGATGAAACATGACTGGGTAAATAAGATTCAGCAGTTAGAGGACAGGCAATTCTCAGTCTAGATCTTACAAATCCTTAGGATGACTAAAAATTCCCATAACATTTATTTATTTTTACAACACCATAATTTCTAGTCTGGTACCATAGCCAAATTCTAATTGGAGCAATTACATCTACTTAAATTCTCCATCTAAATCAGCAGGAAATGGCTTCCTTCCATTCTGAACAATATTACTGGTATGTCCTGTTAAACTTCTGAAAAAAAAATTTAAAATATCTCCAAATAATTCTAAAACCTGAAATACAGCTATGCTATCATTTTGGAAACAGACCAAAACAGAGTACAGCCTTGGGCCGTGAAGAGGCCCAAGGCTGTACTTGTTTCAGGGACATAATTACAACATGATTAGTATCCCTTTGGTCCTGCAAGGAGAAACAGTTCTCTATTCCAAAGGAGAACGAACTGTAACTCAGCTCCAAATAGAAGGTAAATCCTTGCAAATCCATCTGGCAAATCCTTCAACAAGCACCTTTACCTGTTGCGTCAAGCCAGAAAAAGTGTCACAAGATGCTAACACTGCATTAAGTTTTGTTAAAGATCTCAGCACATTTTCTAACAACATACAGAGGAGAGCATTAACAAGTACTTTGTTACTAAAGTCTTCTAACACATGTCATCCATTCCCTTGAAAAATGTTTATGCCCTAGATTTAAATCTGTCTGCCTACCAATCCTGACACAACCGCTCCTGTTAGTCTTTGTCCCTCTTCAGACAGACTTTGAGTGCACAGATATCAGACAGACTCCCAGCGCCTTTCAGCAGGGAAAGAAAAGCTGGTCAGGCCTCTACCATATTTCCCAATCCAAAATATACCACATTCAAGACTGCCCTCATTATCCACTTGCCCTCTTGTAAAATAGGCTGTTTTCTCTTTTAAAGATTTCCCTGAAATTTTCTAGAAAGGTTTAGACCACAGGATAAATCAACCCTGAAAAACTTCACACTACAGAAGATGCCCTGCTTTCTCCTCCCTCTCAGCTTACAACCATGTGAAAAATGGACACTGACGATCCCAGCAGGTTTTTACACCATTAGAAAGAAAAGGCACCACAGAAAAGCAAGTCCTGATCACAACTCAATTAGCCAGCTTTAACTTTCCTCACTCCCCAAATTAATGCAAGCCTTTTATATAAAACAGGATAATAAGCCAAGAGGAAAGCATCAGAGGGAATTAATACCACATGTATCTATTGTCCTTAAAATGTACTTGATAGAGCACTATTCCTTACACTACTACAAAACAAGCACTGTAAAGCATTTGGATAAATACTCACAAGCATATTGTAGTTTGTTAAGAATCATCACTTTTGACACAAATGGAAGTGAATGATACTAAATTAAAAAGTCATTTAATCTAAACATTTATTTGTTAAATGTAATTAATCATCAATATCAACACAGATTAAACAAACACAGAAAAATCCTTTAAAACAGCACCACAAAGACTTGCATATATCAAATGAACTTACATCAATTTGGGAAAAAAATACCTCAAGTCAGATTTCACACATTTAATACAATACCTAAGGCTCTGTTAAAAAAATTATGTTTGCTTTGTATCACAAGTGATTTATGCAGATTACAAAAATGTATAATACTCAAAAAATACCAGTGCCAATTCAAAACATCCAGCAATTAACTGCTGTTAGTCATTTTCCCATAAAAAAAACCCAAGAAGGTATGAAAAATTCCCATCAAAGATAATAACCACCGGCTACTCCTTTCACATTAATGTTTATCCAGTAAAATAACTCATGTGAGCTGGGGAGTCCTAGGCCAACCCTGGACTCAAAAGTTGTCTGCTTCATAGCAAGCCCAATTTGACAAATGTCTCTACTGAAAGTCCATCATAAGAAAGCAAAAACAATGGAACAAGCAATAGTGAAAAAAGACCCACATCTAAAGTCAGGCTTGAGAGACAGTGGGAAAATGTCAGGGTGAAGCCAGTACTTTGGTGTATTTTATCTGTCACACAAAATTCACAAGAATTCAGATTACAAATTATATACTTCAACAGCTAGAACTACTAAAGAAAAAATTGATTCCTTCAAGATCAAAGCCACAGATACTTGTGTTTTCAAGAAATTTCTTCAGCAACAAGATATAATAAAAGAGAGTCAGTCTCACACTACATCTGGAGAAAAAAATATTCAGCTTTCAGTTTCTCCTGTCTCAGTTCTGCACCCATGCATATCAACCCCAGGCTATGTACAAGCAAAAGAAAGGAATCACAGAGTTCTCATAACTGCAACACGTGCCTTCCTTGGGGCTCACAAGATCATACTGTGATCACCAATCGATCAACAGGAAACCAGGAAAGCACAGCTGCTTCCTGATTCCCTTCACAGGAAAGAAAATAACTGAGTTCATGAGCAGCAGTAAGGGAAGGCTCTAGACCCCAAAGGCCTCTGGCATTCACACTGACACAAAATCTCCCCAGTTATAAATTAACTGTTTAGACTGAAAACCCACAAGTCTCATATTTCTGCTGCTCTGCTTATTCTCAACCAAATCTATTCTAGACTGTTTTGTAACTATTGTCTTAAGTTCAGACAAACTTAAATCACACCAGACTGCAAGTTACCTTTCTGTCTGAAAGTTTTCATTAGGGTCTTTTAACTCGGATCACCAGTAACTTCACCTCATGAAACCAGTTGTTTCATTATTCATATAAGTATGAATAAAAAATAAATACCAGTATCTTGTTAGAAATTAGAACAGCCAATCAGCACAGTGACTACTGAGAAAGACATGCTAAAGTGAAGTCAGCTGTTTCTGAAAATTGTTTTGCCTTTGGCATTGTGGAGAAGTTGGGAGAAAAGAAACAGTGATTCTAATATAACATGACCCATAGCAAATGAAACCCACTGAGTCTATGATGCCTTCGGGAGAAGAGACCAACTCCATAGCGCGCTAGCAGCTAAAAGTTGAGAGAATTCCTGACACAGATCAACAGTGAGTAAACTCAGGGTTTATGTCGTTCTCAAAGAAAGCTCCGGATTGACCTCTGCGTAGTTCCCTGAGACAGAACAAGTCATCTGTGGGGTACAGATACGATCATAGAAGATATGGGACTAAAATGTACAGTATGGTAATTAAAGAAATCCATGGGCAACAGTGAATCAAATGAATCAAAGTGATATAAGACACCAGAATTTCCCATCACTTATCCCCTGTAGGTAAACAAAAATAAAAAAAATCTTTGCCATCACATAAGTTTAGGCTCACTCTAAAAATTAGTTATGTCATGGCTTAAGAGGTTCCTCTCAAGCATTTAAATTGAATTCTCTGAAGTTTA
Organism: Phylloscopus whistleri; assembly: GCA_017589585.1. NCBI lineage: Eukaryota > Metazoa > Chordata > Aves > Passeriformes > Phylloscopidae > Phylloscopus > Phylloscopus whistleri. The sequence goes on along the minus strand of JADMLD010000110.1, from coordinate 635,953 downwards.
TAATCTAAACTCAAAACATGCAAGGTAAGAGATGTTATAGAAAAAAACCCCAAATTTACTGATTCCCCAGTAAAAACAAAAGAAAAAACAAAAGGAAAGCCACAGGAGCCCTGAAAATTCAGGGTTTTTAGAGTTTGGTTTATATTTGTGTAACAGGACATACAGGTCTTTCTCTGTTACCAGATGGTTCAAAACAGCAATAAGTAAGCCTGTTTTCACAGGACTTCTATCATTGTTGTTACACATGGAAACCATCACACAAAACCCAACACCACAAAATATTCGATCCAGGCAGTTTTGAAGAACAAACATCAAACCATTAATCTTTTCACAGAATTATCAAATAATCAAGGTTGAAAGAGACCTTTAAGATCGTTCAGTCCAACCCAGCACTACCACTGCAACCCTTAAACTACTAAACCAGATCCAGATGCCTTTTAACCAAATAAAGAAGGCTGGTTAACTGAATATCTGTGATACCAAAGTTAGGCTGTTGGGGCTTCTCTTGATTTCAACATAGATAGAAAAATCTGTACTCTTAACAACAAACAGGTCTGGCACTAATTTAGAGAAAAGCAAATCAAAATAAACACAAATAAACAAAAATAACCAAACAACAAACCAAAAAGCCCTCGGTTACCAGACTTAACTTGCTAAAAACAGTTCTGGCACAACTCTGCCTCCTCTTTCTCATATGAAATTCTACATATATTTATATCCATATATGGGATATAAACCATTTAAAATAGCCATACTAAATATTAATTTATCTTGTTCTTTCATAAAATGAAAACAAAAAATACAATATACACTAACTGATGTTGAATTTCCCTTGAGACACACATGCATATTTTTATTTTAAATCCTGCATATTTTTGTTTTAAATCCTGATATTTTAAAATGAAAATAATTATTTGCATTTGATGAATTATCATTAGGAAAACAGAAAAACTGCAAGAAAACCAGAAAACCTGCATTTTGTAAAAGTCATACGTCACCTGAAAATTCCTTCAAAAAGGAATGGCACAGATACAAATCAGAGCCCACTCAAAGGATTAAAACATTAAAGAGAAACAAACTACTTACATTATCTTCCTCCTCTGTATCATCATTGTCATTGTCATCATCACTATCCTTGAATCCAGGGGGAAGTGGTGGCCCGATGAATTCTCCTTCATCATCATCATCATCATCATCATCATCATCAGTATCCTCAGCTAGACCTTTAGCAGAACTCTGGGATTGCATAGAAGGACCACTTAACGCCTCATTTGAGTCGTCATCGCCTTCACGACACACTGCCTCTCTGTAAAGAAAATTTAGAACACTAGTATTTGAAGAACATTGTCACTTCCACTGTAATTTTCAGATAAAAGATGTTGAGTACACTTGTAAATCAGTAGACACCAAAATTAGCAGAAAAACGCAGACTAACTTTCATTAACAGAGTGTAGGCCCACCATCATCTTTTCAGACACTCGCAAGTGTTTCAAAAGTTACATTAAATTACCATTCTGCTGTTGCCCAAATCTGTTGTACAAACACATTATTTTTGGCATATGGAAATTTCTGAAAAGCTGAGTTGTTGTGTCTATGTTTATGCAGTTTATTCAAAACAGCCGCACTCCCTCTGCTGGCAGTTCCCAAGCCATGCTGCTTGAATGGGCACAAGGTCTATTCAGAGAGAGAAGCTCAACTTTCAAGACTTTGTTTCAGAGCTTATATTTTCAGAATTTTTAAGTGAGCAGTCTGAAAAAACATTGTCTTCTTTTCCTGCTTCTTTGTTAAACTACAGAGGTATTGTTTTGTTTGGGTTTTTTTAAAGTTTAGTTTATCACTTCAAAACTATAATAAAAACAACAAAAGTTCAGGAACATAATATAAGACTAAGAAAATTGGTTCTGAGCTATGTAATTGTGACAGAGAATGCTGCCCTGCTTTGCCTCCAGAGCCAGCTGTACAAGCAGGTACTAAGCTGCAAGGAAAAAAAAATTTGTTGGATACATAATTGAAACTGTGTTTCAGGAAGAAGAGAATAAACTAAAACCAACATGACTTAGGTCCTCAGATGTTACAGTGGAAAGAAGCGTTTGTATGCCTGATAGCTTGTCTAATTTAAAGATCTAGATCAGAATATGATTACCTAACAAATCTAACTTAAATACAAAGAGCTTCTCTTCTTACTCTACAACAATGGGGCAATCAATGTCCTTTTACCAAAGGGAAGGTTTTCCAGCACGTGAGGCACAGATTGGGATCTTCAAAGATCTAGAAGTAAATGACCCTCAAAACTAACTTCATAATACTATACGCAAAAGAGTTGGGTTTTGAAAGTTAATATGCATTCCTACACTAGCAAACCACACATCTTTTCCCCAAAAGCCAAACTATTTAATTAGTTTTGGAATGAAACCAAATATACACTGTACCAGTGAGCAGGATGTATACAACATAATGACTCAAGGAGGCCATTCCGATTCTTGAGTCCCAAATTTTCAGATCTTTATGCAGACACTTAAGAACAGTATCTACCTTTCTTCCTAACAACCTTTATCATTCTATCATTTTCTGGGAAGGAAATTGATCAAATCAAACACTTCAGTATTCTGAGGGGCAGCACAGCCATTCTACATGTGACATGGCCAGAGCTGCAGTGCAATTTTTCACCACACTCCAAGCATGGCTGGGACAGCCAAATACTCCAGCAACAGGCATCCTCTGCCCTGACTGGGATAAAGTCAAACATAAGAACACTCCTATGCAACCAGACCAAAAGCCCATCTACCTTTTTGACAGCAGCTGGGAGTGGTGCTGACAGGACAAAGCAAGAGGTGTTTCCCTCAACTTCTAGTCTTACAATCTACCAGGGGTTGTAAAGAAAGAACCATTTTGCCAGCCCCTTTCCTAGGATTCAGAAAACTGTAAGGACCTTTTTTTTTTGCTTTCCCTCATTACCTCCTCAGTAAGTGAATCACACTGTAAGAGGAAAAAAAAAAAAAAAGGAAGATGTAATAGAGCACGGATGGCACACTGAGAAGTGCAATAACAAAAAACATTCTGAGAGTTGTGCAAGTATGTGGGCATATCCCCCCCATGTGTTCATTCTCTGCACATCACTCAGTGTTCTCAGGCTTTTCATATACTAACAGATTCTGTCATTTCACAAAGTGTAATTATACGTATGCATAAATTAAGTACCATAACCACTTTAAACATTTGTCTACAGCAAAATAGCTCAGGAGAAAAAAATTATCATTAGCTGTATTTCACGTGATTTTGGAGTAACTTTTTAACAGCTGAAAAATTAGTATAAGGGCTACTCTGACAATTTTAAAAAAAACTCAGATTATTTAAAAAAAATAAAATTCAGTGAAGTGTTGCCATTATCAGAGAATAAAAGATGCTATGCATATTAGATCAATTTATAGTAAATAAAATCTGTTACCAAAAAAACTAGAAAATCCTGTACTTCAGACTAAAATTACCAGTTGCAGGATTGTTCCTTTGAATCAAGACTGAATCACAACAGCATGTCTTTCTAGTTTCCTGTTTTTACTTTTAAGAATTAGGCTACATATCCTTTTTAACATGGAAATATAAAACTTCCAGGAGAGCTTTTCATGTGTTAAGCCCTTCCTTCTTAATGCTTAGTAAAAAACAAAAAGAAAAACAAAGAAAATTTACTATGAGTAAAACTGTGATGAGTTATCAGAGCCTACCTAATAACTCAGCATACTGAAATGTACTTCTTATCTTCCTTTCTATTAAGTCCCTGGAGGTCACTCTTGTCAAGTCAATTAGAAGAATGAGATAATTATGGAAAGCCTTTGTATTGCCTGACTGCTCTCCACCTTATCACTTGTGTAAATTGCTTATTGTCTTGGGTTACTGAACCTAAAATGTGTATTCTATTTCATCTGCTGAAAGCAGTTGGGGAGATGTTTTTCTTTATCTCTTGTAACTCTGGGAGGAGGGGGGCAGGTGGCTTTTGATAATGGGCCAACTGTTAAAAACAGGTAGGGCATTGTTTCTTATCTCTTCACTGCCTGTCCTCCTTACAGGGGAATATTTTCTGCTAATGGACCATTAAGACACCCCTAAAAGCACACATCTCCAAACTTACCCTCCCCAAAATAGAACATCCACATTCCATCATCCTATTGTGAGATGGTCCACCCAGTGGTCCAACCATTCCTACTGGGATAAAACTAAGATGTAGGAACAGAAGGTGTCTGGCTTCACCTGGAGGAAGACTGGACCCCTTCTCACCATCACTGGACCCTTGTTCTACAGGATCATCTCTACTCCAACAGAACCACATCTGCCACTCCAGGAGGACTCACTTTTGGACTGCTTCCAACACCCTGACCAATAGGGTGTCAGGTTGCCTAACAAAGAACTGTTATTCCTATTCCCAAATCTTTGCCTGAAAGCCCTTAATTGCAAAATTATAATTTGGCGGGGGTGAGGGGTTTACATTCTCTGTTCTAAGGGAAACTCCAGCTTTCCCTGTCTTTCCAAACCAAGACACTTAGGTATATTGGAGTCACCCATTTACAATACACAATCATGTTACATTTAAATTCTTGTCATCCTTCATTATGCCACCAAATGGGTACATAAGATCATCAGAAGCACAGAATGGAAGCACAGAATATTTTTCCTTGGGCACGAGACATAACATAGGATACAGCAAGCAGTATATTGTGCAATCAAATGTTTCAGTAAGCATGCCCAGGTTTTCCAAAGACCAACAGACAAAACCAAAGTTTTCTAATAAAAATTTGTTCAGTCTGAAACTCTACGAGTTTGTCTATAATAACCTACCACATATAGGCTCTATCAGCCCATAATATGCATATATATGCATATATGTTGTATGGGTTATTAAACTTCCATAGATACAGAAACATAAAAACATACAGCACGCTCGTGTCTGCCAGCCCTGCCACACAATGGGGTTGTGTGGTTCCCATCGCCCTCAGCTACTTTTGATTTCCCAGAATTTCAGAATTTAAACTGTAAAATCCATAGCATATATTGTTTGTCAGTAACAGATGAAAGTTTAAGAAAAAACTTCAGATTGAAGTAAAACAAAAGCTTTCTCTACCTCACCATTAGTCCATAAAATCCACACACAGAGGCTGTCCACCTACTTCGCCTTCTTTTTCATTAGGAATGAACAAGAATATTCTATCTACAGGTGGGCACAAAAGCTGCTAATAAAGTCATCACATGTTGTCATTTTATTAAGCCTAATTTTTTTGAAAAATACATGGATAACAACATTGTTCTTATTTTTAAAAAAGTACACAGAACAGGATCAAGGAGGAAGCAGCAAAATTGTCTATTAAATATACATAATGTCAATATTTGCAAATATTGACATATCTTTGAGAAAAAAATCCTTTTAAAACTTTAAAATCAGTATTCCCACTGAAATACTCGGGACAAAAAGCTTCACACAAGCTAAATGATATTCATGTTATCAAAACAAGCAAACACCCTCTTCAGGTAAGGAAGCTGCTACATGTAATTTCCCACCATATCTAAGTACCTTTCAGTTAATGTGGACCCAGGTCCTATTGCACTGGATGCTGAAACTGATGTGCATGGAATTCTGAACTCCTTTTCAGTCTGGTCTTCTTTTTCTCTTTCACGGGCCTCTGAATAGAGAGAGCACAGAAATAACAAACAATCAAAAATACTAAATATTTAGTATTTTTAAAATACTAAATACTTTTTAAAATACTTTTAAAAATACTAAAACTACTGTCTTGCTGAGAACAGTAAGGTAGGGTTTTTTTAATTTTTAGACCTAAATTAGATACTTGAAAAGGTAACAGCAAATAAAGGATTTAACTGAAAATACTTTTTCATATATATTAAATTTCCATTGCTACTGCAACAATCACTCAACAGAACATCAAAAGAATACTGTAAGCACCTCCCAGTTGTTCATTTGTACATGTTATCAAACATAAATTGATCATAAAAGGATGCTGATACTTCAATTTTCAACAGTATACTAAAAAAGTATGATCAGTTCAGAGAGATGTCAATGTTTTCATAGCACAGGGAACTAAATTAGTGCAGTAAAAGTACACGGATGTGTAAATAGGTGTATTTTAAATATGGAAAATAAACACAAAGTAGTTTTCATTAGTAGTTTATTCTTACTTCACTCACTGAAAAAGAATCCCTATGGAACACTGCAATAGAATCAAAGTAAACAAAAACTTGCATCTCATATTAAGGAAGGATGGCGGTGACATGTACAGGTAGGATATTGCTAAAAGTTCTCAAATAACTTCAGTTAGGGAGAGAAAAAGAATCATTCTTTCTATACAAGAAACATTGTGTTCTATTTTGCTCTCTGTTAGATAAACAAAAAACTTTTTTTTCAGCAAAGCTAGGAAACACTTTCCACTGAAGAGAAATAGAAACTGTTGCAAGATACAAAACTAGGAAACATATTTTGATCTCAGCTCCACAAATCAGGTAGTGAGGGAGACACATCCAAAAGTTATCACAGTCATTCCAAAAAGCTAAAAAAGTAGAAATGTATCTCAAGAAATCTGAAAATAAGTGCTCACATTAAACCACCCCCACAACACACACACACTCTTGATTGCTATACTCTCAATAAAAATTTGTTTCTAAGTCAAACAGCTGAATTACATACAAAGCTTTATAATTTCTAGCAAGATTATCCATTTTATAAACAACAAAATGCTGTGTGTTTCTTTTACAGGTATAAGCCCAGAAACCGGGGGTTGCCCAGAAAGCTGGGATGTGATCTGCTGCAGGGCAGGGGAAAGGACATACTCAAGATGCAGGTCAAGATATCTTGACTTAAAACCACTGTATTTTTGCAATCACTGAATTTTCCTACTAAACAAAAAATATTATGTAAATAAACAATTTCTCATAAGAAAAGATACCTGAACCTGAACAAGTATCAAACATAAAGAGGTTTCCAACATGGACATAAATTGCTGTGTTTAGATTCAGCCAACACCAAAAAAAAAAAAGTCTGAAATGAATTTTGGAATCCCTTATATATTTGAATTTCATAGTGTCATAATGACCAACAAGTTATTGAGCCTCCAAAGAGGTCTGACTTTGTTCTGTATAGAATCAGAGCAATAAAAACCATGGCATCACAATAAAATAAAAGACATACATTCTCCACAAACTGGCCAGGGGGAGGGAGAAAACATGAATAACTGGGTTGGCAAACAGATTTGTAGAACATGCATGACTGTTCTCAGAGATCTTGCTTGAACTGATGTTCACTTGATGACAGGCAGCAAATGATACAATTTTCTCCATCTCCCAATTTTGAAACAGCACCCTCAAAAAGTGCCCACTCCCAGCACAGCAGAAGGCAGTGACACATTTGTGGACTGCTATACAATCTGCTCCTTGGTCTAAGACACATATTTCTTCTTCACTACTCTGCTGTCCCTAGATTAAAGCCATCTGTACCAATTCCTCCTCCAAAACAAATACACTGCTAAGTAAAAGAAGAAAGGAAAAAGTTTGTGTGTTTTTCCCATTATCTGCAAGCTATGCCTCACAACAGGAGCTTTGCACATGCACACTGCTCTAAGACCCTCCGACAACATCATCAAAATAATAACTTTACTGTTCATCAAGGCCCAAGCTGCTTAGGGCTGCCTTCCTCGAACAAAACTGCGTTTCTGTTTTTTTTTCTCTACATAGCCAGTCCGAGACGCTCCAAACACCTCCCTGAGGGAGCAAATCAAAATATGTTTTAAAATGCAAGAGCCGACTACGCTTTCACTTCTTACCCAAGACTTTCCTGCTCCTCTCCACTGCAGTTCTTCTCGTTTGCTCAAACATAGCTTCGAGGTCGAAAGTCCGAGCTTTCTTCCCTAGAAATGAAGCAAACGGAGACTGGAACACAAGCCCACCTGGGGCTGACCGGCCCCACGGCTTCGCCCCCGCTCCGCCAGCCAGCCCCCGGCCCCCCTGACCGCATCGCCACGCACCGAAGCCGGAGAAGCCCATGGTGGCCGCCAGCTCCGGGTCGGGTGTCCCCAGCATTTCTGCATCTGCAAAGAGAGGGGAGAAGAAATCACGGGGGTGAGCGGGGACCGCGGGAGAGCTGAGCCCGCCTCAGCCCCCGTCTCCCCGCTGCTCACCACCCTCGGCCGCCGCCTCCATGCTGCGCCTGCCCCGGATCCACAACAAGCACCGGCAGGAAGCGGCCGGGCGGGGATAGCCGAGCTTCCGCCCCAGGAAAGGAACGCTACAGCGTCATCGGGTCGAATTTCGGGTCGAATTTCGTGCTCCTCGCAGCACCACATAAAACTAAACCACGTTTCTGCGCCTGCTGTGCAGACGCTCCTTCAGCTCTGCCAGGCTTTGTGCCGTGACAAATTCCCTGTGAGCCTCTTCCAGGAACCGAGCACCCTCTCAGAGCGTGAGCCTTTTCCTGATGTCCAACCTGAATTTCCCTTGGCAGAGCTTCATTCCGTCTCCTCCTGTCCTGCCGCTGGTCACCAGGGACAGGAGATCAGCACGTCGCTGACCGCTCCCCCCATGAGGAAGGTGTCCACAGCCTGAGGCTCCCCCTGCACCTTTCCCAAGCTGAACAAGCTAAGTGACCTCAACATCTTAAATCTTGGCCTCTTCAGCATCTTGGCCCCCCTACTCCTGGCACACTCTTAACAGTGTGATGTCCTTCTTAAACTGAGGCGCCAAAACTGCACATAGGATTTGACATGGGGTGTGCAACCCCACAGCACAGTGCAGAATGGGATAGTCACCTCCCTTGACTGGCCAGCAGTGCTGTGCCTGATGCACTCCACAACGCAGTTGGCCTTTTTGGCTGTCCCTTTAGGCACATCAACCCAAAAACTCAAATTGCTTTTCATGGAGCTGCAATCCAGCCTCTCATCCTCCAATTTCTCTATGCAACCACAATTTCCCTGCCCTGGGTGGAGAATCTGGCACTTGTCAGATTTTAGATGATTGGTGATTGATCAGCTCTCTGTCCAAATCTCTGCACGGCTCCTCTACCATCAAGAGAGTCAACAGCTCCCTCTAGTTTAATATAATCGGACTTAATTCCTGCAACCCAATCATTTATAAGAACATTAAAGAGCATTGTCCCTAAAATTGAGCCCTGGGGAGCCCCGCCGGTGACTAGACACTAGCTTCTTAATTTTGAGAAGATAGAGAATTTCCTCATTTGCTGTTATGGTTTCATCTGGGGTACAGTTAATCTTCACAGTGGGTAGTACAAAGCTATGATTTGGATTTGTGCTGAACACAGTGATGATAATATAGAGATATTTCTTTTGTGGCTAGGCAGTGCTTGTACAGAACCAAGGCCTTTTCTGCTTCTCAAACTGCAACATTGGCAGAGAAATTAGGGGGTGCATAGGAGGTGGGGAGGAGACAAAGCCAGGATAGGTGACTCAAACTGGCCAAAGAGATATTCCAGACCATGTGACATCATGCTCGGTATATAAAGTGGGGGGAAGAAGAAGCAGCAGAGGACATTTGAAGTGATGGTGTTTGTCTTTCCAAGTAACCGTTATGTGGGATGGGATCCTGCTCTGCCAGAGATCACTGAACATCTCCCTGCCCATGGGAAGCGGTGATTTAATTCCTTGTTTTGCTTTGTTTTTATGTGTGGCTTTTGCTTTCCCTATTATACTCTCTTTATCTCAATCCATGAGTTTTTAGCCTCCCCTGATCCTGGGGAGTGGGGTAGTGAATGAGCAGCTGCTTGGGGCTTGGTTGCTGCTTGGGGTTAAACCTCAACAGTGATGTAAACCCTGTAGGGGTTATGATCTTCATTTGGAAAGTAGAGGGGGAGGGTGGATCTCCTTTCTTGGGCCATGTGCCTCTGCCACAAGTGAAGCTTTCCAGAATGGATGCTGGACGAGTTGAATAGCAGAGAGTCAGTGCAGTCTAGGCAGCAAAAATCATTTATAAACCAAGCCCCTTTGGAAACCAAATTTTCTCCCAGTCCCAAAATTTCCTGTGACATTTCGTGAATGCTGTTCAGAGCAGACACGTCACTTAACAGAAACGCAGCCTCATTAAGTTAAAAACCTGATACAGGCACACTGATGCGTCACCCCAGATTCTGGAAAAACAGCAGTCACATCAGGCCAGTGCTATGCAAAGGCTATTTATTCTGCTTTTACATCTTAGCTGTGAATAGAGGCACTGTTCATGCCTTGGAAAGGGTGTCTCCATGTTGTCCTGAATATGGGCTTGTTACCCAGTGTGCAATTTGCACTCTGAGGTGAAGCATTTGTATTCCTGTATTTCTATTTATTTATTCTTGTTTCTGCAGAGTAGGGAGCTGGGTGTTAACTCACAAAAAGCTGGCCTCCTTATAATCAGAGCTTTACACTATACATTTTAACAAACAGGCATCAACATTAATTGGTTACTCTCGGGGTCTCTGCTCACCTGAGATTAGGGTGGTCTTTGTCCTTCTCCCCTCAGAAAAGCCTTAGGCCGAATGCCCGAACAAACGGAGTCTTCAGAAGTGTCTTTTTCAAGGTTTTCCTTTTGTTTATTTTATCTTATCTCAGTTCTTTTTCTCTGAGCCTGGCAGAGGTCTGAACAGCACAGGAAACAGGTGACGACTCCCCCTCTGACCAAGGCTCGTCATCTTTTATACAGATAATTGCGTGTACATTATTTACAATTACAAACCAATATCTACACTCTACACTAAACAGGTGTCTTCTACACTAATCCAATCCCTCTAAAGCTACTTGGTGCCATCGTCACTGCAAAAGATGGAGACGAAGAAGAAGAATCCTCCATCTTGTCTGGTCATCCCTATTCTAGAACCCCAAATGTGAAAATAATACCACCTTTTACCATCCTCGGAGGCTTGCAATTCCTCTCTTAATGTTGGCAACCTTTCCCAGGGACTATAGTCAAGGCCCTTGCCTGTCTGAGGTCTGTGCCAGGGTCTACAACCCCCCTGTACACACTCCAGACCCCCCTGTACAGGTTTTTGTTTGTCCAGGGTATCCAAAGGAATGCTCTAGACTCCCACAGGTTACAAATTACATAACTTTATTAACTAGTACTCAAACTGCCATTTGCTGATTGTATATCTTGTTTCTCATGGTTATTAATGCAGGTGCAGTTCAACTAGTGCCAGTTGAGTCTGGCATCTCTTTTGAGTAGGTGGTCAATGGGACATGACCATCCACTCCTGGAATTACTTTTTCCCCAGTTACTTCTCAGTCCTGTTGACTTCCCTTCTAGTGGTTTTTGTTCAGCCAGCCCATTCACCTTGGAATTGTCCTCTTTTCCTTAAAACAAAATATTAGCCAAGTGTACAATGTTCCCAATAGAACTGCATAATCATAACTGTCCTCCAGCCAGTTACAGATGAACAACCAAAAAAAATTGCAAAGTTTGACTCAAACTCCTATTCAGGTCTTGAGGGGCTCTAATCTGGAGGAGCCTGACGTAAACTTGGTTTTGGCTTATGTCACTACACACAAAATCAGAGAATTACAGGATTGTTAGGGCTGGGAGGGAATTACTGAGGTCATCTAGTCCAAGCCCCTTGTCAAAGCAGGGTCATCTGGAGTAGGTTGCCTAGGAACATATTCAGGTAGGGTTTTGTCTTGGTTTGAAAGACAGGTGTCTGCTAAGGAAGGCAGGTGCTTCCCTTGGAAAGGAAAATTTAAACCCCTTCCCTCCACATTATTACAATTTGAAATTAAGGGTCTTTCAGGCAAAGATATGAGAATAGGAGTAACAGTTCTTTACTTGTATATATAATAAAGTAAACAACAACAATTCTGGCATTAACAACAGCAGCACCGGAACCCGGTGACCGTTTCTCGCCGGCACTGTCCCCGTGGGTGCAGTTCCGGGCACAGCCGGCAGGGGCGTGGTGGCTCCCGGCGGGCAGGGCAGGTGCGATGATCCCCCCCCGGCTGCAGGGGGCGCTGTGGGGCGGGGTCGGGGCGCGCGCGGCAATGGCGGCTCGGCCGAGATGGGAATGGATGGAAGAGGTTTCACTTCACAAACCCCCTGGGGCAGCCGGTCCCGGTGCCCCAGCAGGACTCTCAGGAACAGCAAGCTGGGATGGCACCACGTCTTGGCAAGCAGGGAGTGTGGGGCTACAATGCAGCTAAAGCTCAGAGCAGTGCTGAAGAAGCAGTGGGGGCGGGCCAAGTGGCAGCCCGGCTCTGAGTGGGGCAGGGAGAGGCAGGCTCAAGATCCCAGGCACCCTAACAAATGCTGTCATTAGGGCTCAGCCAGAGCTACTGTGCCTACAGCGTGGGCAGGCGGGCAGGGAGCCGCTCAGGGCCACCCACAGGATAAGAGCCACTTTCCACTGCTCTCCTTGGGGCCACGCTGTGCCTTTGAGGGGCTGCAGAGCAGATCACGCCTGTCCCTCAGGTGGCCCTGAGGACGCGTGGTGCTGCATGCAGTCCCAGCCAGCCTGTTTGAGCAGGTCACAGCATGGCTCAGGTTGGAAAGAACACTGTGGGTCATCTGGTCCAGCCTCCCTGCTTAATTAAGGGGATTGTGTGCAAACAAATGGGATATTTCCAGAAAGGGAGATGCCACAGCCTCTATGGGCAATCTGTTTCAGTGCTCGGTCACTGCACATTAAACAAGTTCTTCCTCATGTTCAGGTGGAACTTGCTGTGCATTACTTTCTGCTCGCTGTCTCTTCCCGTCTTGCTCAACACCACCGAGCAGAGCCTGGTTCATCCTCTTGGAACCCCTTCCCCCACCTTTAGATATTTAAGCACATTGATGAGGCCCCCTCTAAGTCAGCCCTGCCACTCATCCTCTCCGGCAGCAATCACCTCCCCTTCCCGGACACCGCCCTTCCCTTCCGCTCCCCCGTTTCCCGCCGCCGGAAGCGGCCTGCCGCGCGGGGCCTGCCGGGATTGGGCGGGCGGTGGAGCGGCGCGAGAGCGCGGCCCCGCCATCGCCGTGTCGCCGCTGTCCTTCTGTCGCCGGTGTCGCCTCCGTCGCGATGCCAGCCGCCACGAGCCCGGCCGCGCCCGCTGCGCAGGAGGCGCTGGAGATCGCCGGCCGCATCATCGACCGGCAGATCCAGGACGACCGCTGCTACCCGGACCTGTCGGAGCTGCTGGCGGTGCCGGCGCCGAGTGAGTGAGGAACGCCCGCTCGGGGTCCCTGTGGCCCCGGGCCCCGCCGCGGGGCGGCCTCGACGGGCGCGGCCCGGCCGGACACGCGTGCGGGCTGTGGGCCCTGCTCGGGGGCTGGGGCCGGGTGCAAGGAGGAGTCTCGGTCGCGGGGTGGGGGCCGTGCGGTGTCCGCGTCAGTGCGCGGGTGAGACTTGTGGATGTGAGCACTGCAGGAGGGCTGGGCTTCAGGTGCCTCATGTCCCTCCAAAAGGTGACGAAAACGGCCCTATTTTTCCGTTTTTCCTGTTGGGAAGTCCCGTGCAGAATGCCTTTATAGTAGCCATGTGCCCACCACCATGCGTAAATTACAAACAGCCTGGAAAGCTGTTTTAAAACTGACTTTTTTTTTATGTGCAGCTTTGTGTCACACTTTGGATTTAAAGCTTACTTGCTCCCGCAAAAATTTGTTTCGTTCTCCTTAACACGTGGAGACAGCATTTCCTTTTCCATTAGTGCCGACTGGCTGGCAAAGTGGGCTCTGAAGAGGCATTCTAGTCCTGTATATCCAGAGGTGGATGGATGCAACAAAGAGTATGCCTTCTGTTGTGCAGTGATGTGCATGGCCACAGTGTAACTGCTCTGGCAGCGTCATGGATACAGAGCACATAAAACTGGATGTAAATAATGTAAATAATAAAAGTGGATGTATGTAGGTGTTTTAAATCAGTACTGGGAGTACAGACAGCCTTTCTGGCTTCTGGCTTGTTCATATCAATGTCTGGCCATACAATGAAAAAAAAACTGCTGGGTATCACGGAAAAAAGGGGGTAAAGAGTTGGCTGGGGTCTAGGTGAGTTATTATAAGAGCTTGTTTACAAATCTCCTTGCTCTTATTTCAGACTTAGGTTTATTGTTTGTGGTTTTGCTCCTACAGAAACCTCTGTCCACATGTGTCTTGTGAGTAGTGATACTTACATGTTTAAAGTCTCTGCAGCATCAAGGCTTTTTTGTTGTTGTTATTCTCACTTGCAGGTAGCCCAACTGTATCTGGTATGTCAGATATGGATTATCCTTTACAAGGACCAGGCTTGCTGTCAATACCCAATCTTCCGGAAATCAGCCCAGTCCGCCGGGTCCCACTTCCACCAGAGCTAGTGGAGCAGTTTGGACGTATCCTTATGTAAACAAATGTCTTAGATAGTGTAAGAATAGTATTAGAAACGTCTTTACTCCATATTTTTCTTCCCCAACGTTTTTTGTCAGACTGTCAGCAAAAAGCTTTAATGTTGTTTGGGTTCTCTTAATAACACTCTAAGTGGTAGCAAGGTGCATTTGTGTCAAGTTGTTGGTGGAATTGGTTTCTAAATAAAGAATTTTGAAGTGTGCAGTTTGTGTAGTACTGTATATTAATGATTTTTTTTTAAATACTCTGAAGAGGATTTTGCTGTTGCTACCCAAAATTAATCCTTACATCAGCAGTGCTTCAGATATGCAGTGCAATTGTATGATGGGAGTATTTCCAGAGATCAGCAGAGCTTGGCTGACCATTGACAGTGACATCTTTTTGTGGAACTATGAAGATGGGTACGTAAAGGATGCATTCCTGATGTTATTTTATTGGTATTATACCAGAAGTAAACAACTGTAGCAGTGGGAGATTGTTTATTGGAAGCACAGAGGTGTGCTGTTGAGTTTAACTGATCGTAATTCCTTTTAGATTTTACTGAAACTTTTGAATTGTCAGTATTTAAGGATTTGTAAGAGTTATTAATATTGCTGCCGAATCCTCTACAGATGAGAGAAAGGAAAATATATTTGCTTTGAGTCAGACATATCTAATATCTAAAGTTACTGCAGAGGCTTTGCTTGTGCTGAAAAGGTAGATAAAGATTTCTCTAATTACCTAACTTTTGTAAGTGGATTTAGTAAGTACTGAGATGCCTGTGCAGTGACCAGTCATTCCCACAATGGTGAGTATTGGGCATTAGTATTTTGAGGTAGTGTAATTGAAGCTCTCCATCCTTACTTATTTTATGGATGCATAAAACTGAAAACAAGTTCATTACATTTTGAAATGGCATTAATAAGTTTATAGTTTCCATGTTTGCTTCTTTTTTTGCCCGTATGGTGGGCAAATAAAGCATTTGTGTAGTAAGAATTGCTTTGTACGTATTGTTGCATTTTCTAAAAAAAAAAAAAAAGTTCAGATTAGCTACTATCTATACGTTTACATTGTCTCAGAGTGTATGAAATACATTCCCCAAAGAAAACAGTGCTGCATGGTGTTAGTGACAGATAGTGGAGAAGAAGTTGGGAATTTTTGCATCAGGTAATTTTCATGGGGGAAAAAATTCCATGTGATTTCCTTTTCTTCATATTAATCAGTATTGCAGATGCTCCATTATGTAATTCAGAGTAGACTGTATGAATTAACAAAATCCAAAAATACAAAATACTGCAGTTGGATTTCAGGTTTGAAACTCATCTATAGAAGCTTCAAGCAACTCCAACTCAGATGACCTGCTTTCACTGAAAGCGAAAAATGTAGATCTCTTCAGAGTGTTGCAGAAGTATTAATAATTTTTAAATATACATTGGTTTTATTTACTTTGTTACTATGTGATGTTATATGACAAATATAACGCAGTTTTTTGTTTCTTTATTGATAGAGGATATCTGGCTTATTTTGATGGCCTCAGTGAAACTATTCTTGCAGTGGGCCTTGTAAAGCCAAAGGCAGGTAAGGAATATTATGACAGAGGTTAGAATTGGACAGTACTGAACCTTCTGTGTGTTTTTGTAGTCTTTGTATATATATGCGTTTGTATTTTATACAAATAATAGAACATAAGGTAATAAAAAACCAATGTGTTTTTGGGTTTTATATATGCGTAGATATTAACATATGTATGTGTTTAACGTATGAATGTGGCGCTTGGTGCTGTGGTTTAGTTGACATGGTGGTATTCAGTCTTAAGGTTGGATTCAGTGATCCCGGAGGTCTTTTCCCACCTCAATGCTTCTATGACACGTGAAAATCTGTGGTTTGTATATGTGTATATATGTGCACATGTGTGCACAAACATATATGAGTTTGTTTTGATTTTAGGAACATTATAAAATGAATTCTAAGCCAAAAATAATGTATAGTTTAACAGTTACTTACACCGATAAGCTTGAATTTTCGCCACATCATGCTTTAACATTTATACTGTTTATAAATTTACGTATTCAAGTGATAATTTCCATGAGATTCTTGTTTCTAGCCCTCCCAGTTATTTCAGTATCTACTGCTAAGATAACATTAAAGTCAAAGTTGAATTTGCAAGCGAGTTGAGTTTAAAAGAAGTGTGCTGGTAAGAGAAATGTAATTTAAAAATTCTGTGTTTCGTGAAGTGGAAGTCAAGCTGCTGGCTGATACTTCTTTCTAATTCTAGAATTCCACAGATCATTAGGCTTAACATGTGACTGTTCTGTCTAATCAGTTGATGTAGCTTTCCAGTAGATTTATTTGCTTACGTCATTGTGATCAGAGAAGCAGGGTGCAAACTAAAATTTTCTTTTTTTATTCAGGTATCTTCCAGCCTCATGTACGACACTTACTTGTTCTGGCTACTCCTGTGGATATTGTGATTTTAGGGCTTCATTGTTCCAATATACAGTCAGGTAATTCTCTCTCTCCCCTTATTCCCAGTTGTGTATTAACACATGGCAGTGTTTTACTTCACATGTGTATTTACACATAGCAGTTTTATTAGTAGTCATTAAAAAAATTTAAAAAACCCCATGTGCCAAGTCCTTGCTAGTTTTAAATCTTTAACTCATGTCACAACCAGGAAAGATAATTTTGGTATTGTGTGCACTTGCTAGACTCCATGAGAATCATTGAGTTTTATTACTCACCTATTTAATATAAAAACAGCTTTCGAAACAAGTGTTCCTGTTAATTAAACAGCATGTTGGAGAGGGAGAGAAGACACAAGCATGAATCATGAACCCGGTGAATAGAGCTCGTTAACTTTGTTGGCATTTGTATTCCAACCACAGAAATTGAGAACCTGATAACATGTTTTTATGCCATATATACTAAGAGGAAAAATTGTTCAGTGAAAGTAAGAGAACTATATTACTTTTTGGGGTTTTTTTAATATGTTGACATGAAGGAGAAAAAGAGTAGAAAACTGTGTTTTGGACTTGGTGTGATTTAGAGGAGAGAATGGTCTATAGAAATCGTAAACATTGCATTTCCTTCCTTGGAAATGTACATGGAATAGATTCGTTACTTTGCAGTTTACATAGGACAAGAGGTACTCCAGGATATACTGAGTAACTATGAAATTTGCTGTAATTTTTTCTGGTTTCTGAAATGCTTCTTATGCCAGATCTGTAGTATTTATTAACACAGCTCAAGCACTGAGGAGGATTTATGTTTGTTTACTGAAGGTAGTGGATCACTCAATGATAGCATGTCTGGAGGAATGCAGCTGCTACCAGATCCTCTGTATTCGCTCCCTACTGACAACACCTACATCCTGGCAATCACATCCACTGATAATGGGAGGATCTTTCTGGCAGGAAAAGATGGCTGCTTATATGAAGTAGCATACCAGGTGACTGTGGGTTTTACACACAGGCTTTTTTCATAGTTCACTGTTGTGGGATCTCAGCAGTAATAGTTCTAAAACATGTCAAGTTTGCAGTCTCTTCTATAATTGTGTTGCATGTCTGGTTGCACAACCCCTTAAGGTAGATGCATTTTCTTTGAAGAAGTAGTATTTGTGTGGGGAATAGCAGTGCAGTTTTGGTCAACTTAAAAAATTCAAATTGCAACATCTGCACACTTTTTTTTAATGCAATATTTTCCTTTTAATGATCACTGTTTTCTTTCCATTGAAGAATGCATACTTGTTCAATTAAATCAATAGTTTGTGGTTAGATCTTTACTTGTTTTCATACTTGACTTTTGAGTGACTTTTTTAATATCGCTCCTAGTTTGCTTTGTGTTTTGTTTTTTCATTTAATGCTGTCTTTGTTTTAAATTGTAGGCTGAAGCAGGCTGGTTTAGCCAGCGCTGTAGAAAAATTAATCATTCAAAGAGTGCGCTGTCTTTTCTTATTCCTTCGTTGCTACAGTTCACATTCTCAGAGGATGGTAAGTACTGATGTTCAAGTTCTTACTAGCCAATAATTTAATGTAACCTTTTAAAATAATACTACCAAGAGGTCAGTCTGAATATTTTGCTTCACAGAGCACTTAGTTATTGTCAGTGATACTTGCAGTGGTTGATTATTGTAAAACAATTTCACAAGTCGAGACAGATTGTGTTTAGTTCAAGATATAGATATCAAAGCCTGAAAAAATTTATGACTATAGTTAGTGGTCTATAGCACAGAATTTAAATGTGCTTAGCGGCATCACCATGAACATGGAAAATGTGTAAGTGAATAATCTTACTCTTTTCACTGCTTAGTGAAAAATCATTTTGAAATTACAGTTTTTTGCTCTGGTATTTTTTTTGTTTGTTTACTAGCAGTTGCATTAGTTAATCACTGTTTTAAATCACTTACAGCAGCAGTCTTGCTGTATGAAAGTGCAGTCTTTGAGAATTTACAATTCATTATTTTATAGATATTCTGTCCTAAACTTGTTTTTCCAAGTCCATGTTGATTTGCTGGTTCTCCCTTTTTTCTTACCTCTCTAGATCCTGTAGTTCAAATCGCCATTGACAACTCTCGAAATATCTTGTATACTCGCTCAGAAAAAGGAGTCCTGCAAGTATGTGACTTCTCATGACTCTTTGTTATTAATATGTGTAATCATGCACAGATACCTTTGTAAGTTTATCTCAATACCTGAGAATTCTCTGTAGCGATTGCCAGGCCCTTACTCTTGTTTACCTTTTGTTGCAATGTGTGTGCTGAAGACTTGAAATACTTCTTTTCTGAGGAAAGAGTAGCCTCAATTCTATGGAAACATGAGTACAAAATAAAAATACAGCTTGCATTGTTTCTTGATGAGTGAGACTGAATTTATTAATTCATTCATAAATCACTAAGCTGTGTTATTGAATTGCAGGTTTATGATTTGGGGCAAGATGGTCAAGGAATGACTAGGGTTACTTCTCTTTCACAAAATGCGATCGTTTCTGCTGCAGGGAGCATTGCTAGGTATGTTCATGACAGTTATGATGTAAGAGGCTTCCTTTAAGGCCCATAGTTTCACAGTACAATTTTGAAGAATTTGTCTGTTTCTTCAGATTAAAAGTGTATTGGGTTTTTTGTTTTATTTTTCAGAACAATTGATCGTTCTGTGTTTAAGCCTATTATTCAAATAGCAGTGATTGAAAATACTGAATCCATAGACTGTCAACTACTAGCAATCACACATGCAGGTAAAATGCTAATGCCAATTCCACTCTACTTAAACAGATAAATGGTATGTGCACAGTTTGTGACCTTTTTTATCTTCTCTTCAGGTGTCCGATTATATTTTAGTACATCACAATTTAAACATCCAACAGCTCGTCCTTCCATGTTAACCTTGGTCCATGTCCGTTTGCCACCTGGATTTTCAGCTTCCTCGAATGTAGAGAAGCCTGCAAAGGTTCACAGAGCACTTTATAGCAAAGGTAAGCAGTGGAACATGGCTCAGAGGAGATTATTTCTTGTGTGATCATCACTATTACTTTGATCCCTGTAAACATCTGTTTGACTTTTTAGATGGCAAGTGGTGTTAAAAGTGACCTTTTGAGGTACCGTATGACATACAAATCCAGGAGATATTATTTACTATTCAGATTGTATGATAATAATTTAAAGATTGAGTTTTGCTAATTTAGGAATAAATTAATGATTTTGCATTTAATGCACAATGATTGCTTCTAATACGGACTTACTATTGCTATTCTTGCTAGGGGTCCTGCTGATGGCAGCTTCAGAAAATGAAGATAATGACATCCTGTGGTGTGTCAATCATGATTCTTTCCCTTTTCAAAAGCCAATGATGGAAACACAGGTATAAAGCAAGCATCTGTATGATTTTGATGAAATCTAGGCATTATGTTTTCTTTCTTAATAACAGATGTCTGAATAATACTGTCTGCAAGAAGTAAGTAGGTCACAGAAAAGTTCATGAGGAGTTTGGTAGCTCTCACAAAGCTGAATGAGTCTCTCTTATTATTCTACCTTGATGCAAGCAATATGTCAAAAACAATTGCCTTAACTTCTAATACTTGACTTCTAATTAATATATTTGAGAATATTGTTGTCTGTAGCAATGCTGCATATTGTGCACAAGCACAGAAGAACATGGCCCTCAGTCCGTAATGGTGTTGATCAGTATAAAATTTGATAAAGGTTGTTTAAAATGTAAATGCTAGAAACTTTCAGATTCCTCGTTTAAACTTACATGCCATATCTTCATTAAAATCCACATATGATTAATGTCCTCATTATTTAGTGCAAGGGTGGTTTCTGACCTTCATTTTCCTGATTGTTATGTAAGTGGGTTTGTAAGAGAAATTTGGAGGGGGTTAGTTGTCTTATGTGTCAGTTCAGTGAAAACATATTACATCTCTGAAAGACGTTTCAAGTCTTCTGACGTAGAGGAGTGTCAAAAGTGCTGTTACTGAAGGAATAGCAGAGTTGGAGTGAATGGAGGGACTGAGTAAGTTAAAAGCTTCAAAGTCAGGTTTTGCTTAATGTTCTGTTTTAATTAATAACTTCAAAGGAACTTCATAGCTTTTTCAGATCCCTTCCCTACAAAAACTTAGACATAAATATCTCAAATGCTGACCTCTTTTCTCCCAAGGCATCTGACAGCAACAGGCAGCTAGGTTTCCCAAACAAAACTGCAGCCTGTTCTTGAGCAGCAATTCTTCCTGGTTAGCATACATAGTTTTCTGGACTATCTTCACTAGCATATGTCTCTTCTGAGTTATGTTTGAAGTACTGCTGCCAACCATAAAAGTCTTGTAAACCATTGTAATACAGTTGAAGCTTTTTTTTTTGAAGAAGAAGAAGAAGAAGTCTTAAATTCACGATACCTATGGTGCTTAGTTCTCTTATGGTTAGTAGATGGTTGCTGTTTATATTGTAACAGCCTTACTTTGCAAGTTGTTTTACATTTAAATGCAAATATCGCTGTCCCTCAAAAGAGGCAATATATTATTCCCTTTCTCCTAAAAGCACCAGTGTATATATAGCTGTAAATTTGATGGTAACTTTCTGTTAGACAGTACAAGAACTTATTTTCTTTGGATTTCCTTGTGTGAGGAGCAGATTCTATTTTGTGTAATTTTTAATTGGTAAATAGTAAAATATTATTATGGATATGCAAAACCCATGTCTGCTGCCAAACTTTGGATAATATCTATCTGTTGTTTAGATGACGACCCGTGTTGATGGACATTCCTGGGCTCTTTCTGCTATTGATGAATTTAAAGTTCAGAAGATTGTAACACCGCTAAATAAAGACATTATTCCCATAACTGATTCACCTGTTGTTGTGCAGCAACACATGCTGCCACCTAAGAAGTTTGTTCTGCTTTCAGCCCAAGTGAGTATTACTTTTCTTGATAGAGGTTACCAGAAGAATTAAGTATGAAATTGGACTTCTCATCTAAACCTGTATATGATTCATTTTAGATATGTTTTAAGGATTATATTATGAGCATGAAAAGGAATCAGGAAGAAGATTGCTGGAACAGTCTGTACCTATTTTAGATTTACTCAAAGGTTTCAGATCAACTTTTTTTATACAGTGCATTAATAGTTTTTGTTGCTCTCCAGAAACCCTTGCAGATACAAATTTGAGAAGTTCTTTTAGTCTTGGTTATGCTCTTGATTATGTGAAATTGAAACAGTCACTGTCTGCCCAGAAAATAGAGTTCAAGTAAATATTGTTGGTGATTGAAATTTGAGTTAATAATTTCTTATTTTTCATAGAAAAAGTTCCAAAAGGTTGTTTTTAGAGGGTTTTAGGAAACCCACAAGAAGAAAGAAGTGAACTTTCCTACTTTTTTGACTACGGTTAGCAATATTTCTGGCACTCGATATCTTGGCCAGTAGGGTATTGAAAATAATGTTTAAATATTAATGTCTTGTAAACTCTCAGCCTGCAAGTGGCATTTGTTTAATAGCAGCTGTTTTGTTAAGGGCGTTAACTGGGCCTTTTCCAGTAGTTAGTTTAAATGCAGGGAAGGTGATTAATGTGAAGTTTTACCATGCCTTGAATTCTTCAAGCATTTTTCTTCCAGGCAGTTTTCAAGATTTGCAAGATAGACAAAGCCTTTCTTTTCTGCATATACTTGCATATACTTACATTCTGTGCTTTGTGTTAGGCTAAGAATAACGAAATTAATTTGGTTTATGGAGAGTTTATAGCCATTGCAGTATTTGCCTGCCTTTCCTTGATTCACTAGTGGTTGGGAGCTGGGCTTTGGGCACCAGGTACATTTTGATCCAGTGGTATGGTGGAGGAAAACTCAGAATGCTGAAGATAAACATCATGGAGATGGGTGTGTTGTGATGAAACAGAGTAAAGACAACTTAGTCTTAACTCGCTTTGCCTTACTTTTAGGGAAGCTTTATGTTTAATAAACTCAGACCTGTCGATCAGCTGCGGCATCTGCTTGTGAGCAATACAGGTGGAGATGGAGAAGAGATTGAGAGATTTTTCAAGTTGCATCAGGTAGGAGCTTTTGATTTGTTACAAAAAATGGAAGACTTGTCATCTTCTCGTTGCTGCAACCTTCTGGTCAATGTTTCATTTACCAATTAAAGTAATTGATAATCTTTTCTTCTGCCTACATAAATCTATGTTGTATAGATAAATAATTTCTCGTTTTATGATGTCTGAAAACAAATGTGTAATTCACTTTCCCTGGAATTCCTATGTCTTGTATGTAGAAGTGTGGTGCGCTTCTTAGTTTAGAAAGAAGTTCATCTGAGAGCAGGAGAGGAAGAGTTTCTAAAAAAGTTGAATTCCTACCAGTACAAGGGATTTTTATATTTTGAAGGCCAGTAGAAATGTGTGTAGTTGGTTTGAGTATTCTTTTTTATTAGCAGCTTAAGGTAAGCAAGAAAGTAAGTGGAAGTTTGGTTATTGTGGATTACGATTTTAATATGACTAGTATTGTGTAGTATTTGTAGTGAGTGTTCATTGTAATTTATTCTCTTGTGCTTGGAAAGGACATAATTGGTATTTTGAAAGCTTATTAGAATATGTAAACATTGAAATTTACAAATATTTTTTCTTCAAACACAATTGTAATTTATGTTTTTGTGTTTGTAGAAATTGCATGAATCTGAGTCATACTTAAATGTCAGGCATGGAGATTGTTCCCTATCAGTAGTAGCAATGAGTTTGCAAAAACTATATAGTAAAAACTTACCTGATACAGTGGAATAACTTACTAGGATTCATTTCTTGTCTATAACTCAGAAGAGCTGATTTCCCTGGCTTCTAAATAAAATTATGCAGAAAGTATTCACTGTTTCAGTTATTGAGGCATATAACCTTTCTACTTTTCTTGCCAACTTGATATAAGACACCACACTAACATTGTAATATGCTCTAGGAGGATCAGGCCTGTGCCACTTGCCTTATTTTGGCCTGTTCTAATGCTGCATATGATAGAGAAGTATCTGCCTGGGCTACTCGAGCATTCTTCAGGTAAGTTTTAATTCTGTCTGTCGTTCTGAATATTATGCTCATGATCACTACAGTCACTAAACACCTGTACAGGCATTTTAACCTGCTGGCAGTTCAGGACCTGGTAACTTCTGGTGTTGATGTTTTGGTGGTGTTGGTGGTGGGTTTGGGTTTTGTGGCTTTTTTTTTTTTCGGTTGGTGGTTGTTGTTGTTTAGTTTGGTGTGTTTTTTTCCAGTACAATTTGAGTGATGAAGTAGGAGCTTCCACTCTGGAGGGTTAAAATCTAGCCCATTTATCTTAAGTGCTGCATATCCTTGGTATGGTGCAAATACATGTATTTTAGTTAGCTGCCTTAAAGAAGCTGGTGTATACATAGCGTCACAAAATGATTTGGGTTGGAAGGAACCTTAAAGATCATCTAGTTTCAACCCTTCTGCCTTGGGCTGGGATACTACCCACTAGATAATGTTGCTTAAGGCCCCATCCATCCTGGCCTTGAATACTTTATGAATGGAATATCCTCGCCATCTTTGGCCATGCTCTTCCAGTGCCTCACCTACTTCTCAGTAAAGAAATTTTTCCTAATACCTAACCTAAATCTCTTTGACTTTTTAGTTTAAAACCATTCCTATCACTATCTGCTCCTGTAAAAAGTTGTTCTCCCTTGATTTTATAAGACACCCTTTAAGTCCTGAAGGGTGCTATAAGGTCTCCCCAGAGTCTTCTTGTCTCCCAGCTGAACAACCCCAGCTCTCAGTCTGTCTTCGCAGCAGAGTTGCTCCAGCACCCTGAGGGTCTTCATGGCCTCATGTGGACCTTCTCTAGTGGGTCCGAAGTCTTTCTTGGAATGAGGACCCCAGAGTTGGATGCAGTGAGCGTGTGCATGTGGGGTATCAAAAGGACAGGGTGGAAGGGGAGAATCATCATCATCAAACGACTCTTCTACTGATGCAGCCCAGAACAGTGTTGGCTTTTTGGACAAACTGTTGGTTTATTTCCAGCTCTTCATGAGAACCCCAAAGTGTTCTTCCACAGGACTGCCCTGAGTTTTTTCACAGTCTGTGCTCTGTCTGCCCTGACCCAGGTGCAACACCTTGAACTTGGCCGTGTTGAACCTCATGAGGTTTTTGTCACCCTGTATTTTGGGTCTCTTGGCTGTCCTCACAGGGAGAGAAAACTGTTCTTGGTTAAGATACAGCTGTTGAGAGTGATGATAAAATATGCAGCTTGGAGTGTTGTGTTCCCAAAAACTTACTAGTTTCTTGCCAAAACTTGTGCAGGTGTTAAAGTCAGTAAGCTGTTTCCAGTAGATTGTGAATAGTTGCTCTTTATTAAATTCAGTGTCATCACAATAT
Organism: Phylloscopus whistleri; assembly: GCA_017589585.1. Lineage (NCBI taxonomy): Eukaryota > Metazoa > Chordata > Aves > Passeriformes > Phylloscopidae > Phylloscopus > Phylloscopus whistleri. Next base: position 610,811 of record JADMLD010000110.1, on the reverse strand, counting down.
CTGAGACAAAATGTGGATAATTGTAGTAAGCAAGGAAAGATGTAGCAAAGTGCTCATGTAACACTATAGGATAGAGGTGAATAAAAATTACTTGTGGATGATAGAAAAACAGCCATGGGTCATCTCAGCTGTGCCCTTCTTTCCACTCCCCTGTAGAAGCAACCTTGAAAAGATCCTGAAGTATAAGCCTGACTTTGGAATTGGTAAATTTCTCTTTAAAACTGTACTGGGATTTTTATTCCCCATTTTAAAAGAACCCCAAAATTGCTGTTAATTCTCAAAGGCATGAATATTGAATGGGCTGTGTATGACATGTTGAGAATTTTTGGTTTTGCAAACTTTAGGTATGGTGGAGAAGCACAAATGAGATTTCCATCAGCTCTGCCTCCTCCCAGCAACGTTGGACCTATTTTGGGTTCTCCTGTTTCTGCAGGTATGTAGCAAGCATTTCATAATTCTGGACAGGTTTTTTTTATTCCTTGAATATGTTGTGTTTTGTCATCACACAATTGTGTTCTTTTTGTCTGAAATAGACTTACTGTTTTTGACTTGTGTTTTTGACTTACTAGCTAGTTAATGACAAGCTTTTTCCATTTCTCTTGAGTGATTTTTGGATTTAGTGAGGCAGTCGTCATCTCAAGTTGTGTGTTCATATTGCATATACTCTGTTAAAGTACTGTGAAGAAGGTATACATTTGTTACTTCCAGAGTAATTTCAGCAGCTAGAAAACAACTTACTAATAATGTATTTCAGACTCCATGAAGCTTAGTTGGTTGCTGGGTAGCTATAATAGTTTCTTCCTACATTGCAGTTGTCATGCTTCTACAGATACTGCTTATGAGAAAAAAGAAGGAATTTGATCAAGAAATGAGCTAGTCATTTGGAGTGATATCTCCCTTTAGAAGCTCTGTTTTCAGGATTTGTTTTCTGCTTCAGTCTTCAGTGCCACCTACAAAGGAGAAAAGTGCTTTTCTCCTCAGAACTTGATGCTTCTTGGAGTGAAGGCCTTTCTGTACTTTCAGATTCACTTAAATTTCTACAGTTGCTGTCCGTAATACGCATTACTCAATTTCAGATTGGAAGTGTTTTTAAAAAAGGAATCAATTATGATGAATTTAAAATTCTGATTGAAATACTGAATTAAATTAATTACTTTTTTATCAAGAACTCATTAATGTATAAGATCCTCTTCCTTCAGCTGACATTTGGCATTGAGTTTTACAGAACAGACTTGGGAAATAAACTTGCTTGCCTGGAACTAGGATGAAATTTAGGAAAAAAATTGACACCGTTGCTACTATTAAAGCTCTAAGAAGAGTGGCTACTTTAATGAATCAGTGGCATCACTTTCCAACTCTTTTGGTGTGGAACACTAGCAGTGTGGACAGGAGCTGAGGCGAGGCATAAGAATGTAATATGAAATCTGAGTCGGAGGGAACAGCAGCTATGGGAAGAACAGGTGCTATGATCAGACTAAGAATGAAATTAGGCTGTGGGAAAAATGACAGAAAGCTCTACAGTCAAAAAGGAGACTCATTTTAGGAGTAAATGTATTTTTCCCAAGTCTAAATGTGTATTTTTGTCGTTCTGTCATAAATGCCTCTTTCAAACCTAGTATCAAAGCAGATGTTTCCATTTTGCTTCAGTAACAGGTCCAGGTGGAAGATGGCACCATTCTTCTACTACTACTTTCTCGGTTTGCTCAAAGGGTAGAGAACTGTCATGTGAAATTAAGATTCTGATATTGTGGATGTCCCATGTGGTGGGTCAGACACTGCTGACAGAAGTTCATTTAACCACCTCATAATTTTGCATGTGAAGCGACATAACAATAATGTTAACATTAAAAGGCCAGACTCATTTTAATTATTTTCATCTTTTTTCCACTGTTGAAAGTCTAGTCCTGCATGCTGCTTTTCTGCGAATTTGTGCTTTGCTTTAGCACACATGACAATGTGCTCTGAGAATGCATTGGCACTGTGTTGTCCTCTCTGCTGTTTTATGTTGCCAAGTTGAGAGAACTGTAGCAAATTAGACAAGAACTGTATCCTTTGACAAAAACCAAATTTTCAAAGTGCCAGTTTCTCTTGCCTTTTCTATCATAGATCGTCTTGGTTGTTAATGTTATGTGGACATTTTTGTAGTTGACCAGATATGTTCCAGATATTTTTAGGTCTTAAGTTAGCTATTCAGACTTAATTTGCAGAAGGAGATGGAGTATTCACAGCTGAACTTGAGGCTGTAGGCAGTCCCAGACATAGTGTTTTGAGTTAGCAGTGTTGCTGTTGTGTTTGTACATCTGCCCCATGTAAAAATGAAAATGAAAAGTAATGTTACCAGTGTTCAGCATTCAGAAGATGAGGAACAGCAAAAAGTACGTGAGCGGTATTATATCCAATGCAGACAACAGATGGTGTACAATAAATTAACACATGAATGCTGGGAAAAATGCTGCTTCAACTGCTCTCGATGGAAGTGTATCCATTTGTTTGACTTGTGGAATGTTGGTTGATGAGAAAGGAGTGCAGTTTGATACTTAAACTATAAATTAAACTTTAAGTTTGATACTTAAACTATAAATAAAACATTTAAAGTATTTGATTTAACAACTTTGCTGCTTTTGCACAGATACTTTATGGCTTAGATTTGGGAGGGGGCAGTTTTCGATTGTGTTCAACAACCTTGTCTTTATTTCCTTTCCCTTTCTTAGGTTCCCCTTTGACTGTTGATAGTCCATATTCTAATCCCAGCATTTTGACACCTGGGCAAGGTAACACTTTTTTTTTTTCTTTTTTTTTTTTTTTCTTCAAGTAGGCTTTTTTATTGGCATTCAAATGAGTAATATTTACCTATTTTTACCCTAGGTTTACAACCTCCTGCTATGTCAACTCCCATGTTTCCTCCTGGAAATTCCATGTCTCACCCTAGTACATCCATTAGCGGAATGATGGGTCCTGAGATAGTGTTTTCTGGAAGACACAATGGCATCTGCATATATTTTGCCCGGATTATAGGGTGAGGTCTTTGTAAAAAGAGATTCTATCTCTGAATTTGTTTCATAGTTTTTCTTTGCATTAATGCTTGTGGGTGGTGCATTCTGTGTCAGTAGCATTTAAGTTGGAAATTAGTAAATTTTAATGTTGTGTTTATGAAATATCTGTCTATATAATATGTTGTCTTTGCAACTCTTAATAATAATGCATTCAGTGAATGCCTAGGGCAGGAAAGTTGCTTAGATACCGAGCCTGCAATCAAGTGCATAAACATGACTGAAAACTGCAGGCTTATTTTTCAAACCTATGAGTTGTGTATTTTAAACTACTACTGAAGAACAAAACAGAAATGCAGAAGGACTTACAAGATCAAAGTAATTTCTGTGAAGAATTTTTAATCAGAATACTTAAGTCAGAGCAATGAAGCAGGACTAAAGATTCTGTTACCTTGGATGTTGAGCCCTAAACAACCCAAGCAAGAACAGAATTCTGCATATATTAGTGACCTCTCTGCATGCTGACTGGGAAAGAAATTTTTGTTATGAGACTTGTTTGTTTACCCTGTATTTCCAGGGAATCATATTCATCTATAGTATTTGCAGTGTCCAATTTACTTTAAGTTTTAAAATATTAAGTTTAAAATTTAAGTTTTAAAACACAGAATTTCTTTAGTTATTTATATCTGTACTAGTCATAATTATATAATGGATAGTTTTTTAATATTTAGTTTTCATCCAAAATTAATTCTTATTTTAGACTTCTAACTTTTCAAGTTTTACCATTTCTTTTTTTAAGAAATTATACATAGAAGACTTGCAAAAAATCTTGGTTTAATGATTTTGCTTTTAACACAAACTGTTCTGTTTTGCAGGAATATTTGGGATGGCAGTATAGTTGTGGAGAGAGTTTTCAAAAGTGGCAATCGAGAAGTTGTTGCAGTATGTAAAAGATTATTCTTTGTTCTTAAAAGTTTCTTTTTAGTGTTTATGTCCTTTTAAACTTCTGAAGTTCTTTTGAACTTCTATTCCCAGTTATAAACTGTTAGGTACAAAACCCATAGTTTTTCATGTCATTGTTTTAAGTACTGAGCTCTTAACTCATAATTAGTTGTCTTTTTAAGCTATTATTTTAAATGTTGCTTTATAATATTGCCAAACTAATACAATCTTTGCTCTTAATTGTCAATGGCCAGTTTTCTCCGTGTTTACTGATGGCACTTCCTTGATACCCACTTAGGGTTTCTGCATACTCCCTCCAGACAAATCCTAAAAATAAAATGCTTTAGTGCTTTGGGATTGTCACTGCAGGGCATAAAAAGTGTCCTTCACTGGAAGGACATAAAAAATTTCCATCATTTTCCTGACTAATACCTTGCTGTTTCACTTTTTGTCTATGATCAAAATAAAATCTTTTCTGGCTGTGGTTGTTAATAGAATCCAGTGCTCAATCTTGTTCTAGTTTAGAGTTGGAAGTAGTAAAGCCTAGCTGATTTAGTTTATCAAAGTGGCAAAGAAAGTAGTGTCTTGAATACTGTGTATCTTCAGAGGACTCCTGCGTCTTCAGGTGTGCCGCCTCAGTGAATGTGGTATAATCATGATGCGTTCTAGTGATCTGTTACTAATACATGATTTATTTGTTGTACCTTCTTATTTGTCTTTTCAGTGATGTTAGCTTAAAATTGAAATTTTTTGGAAAAAGAAGTGTAAAAACCCAGCTTTCTGGAAAGAAGTTTGCTTTCTTTTGCAGATAGAAAGCAGTGTTCCATCCCGTATGCTGGAATGTGTGCTACAAGAACTAAAAGGTTTACAAGAATTTTTGGATAGAAATTCACAGTTCACTACAGTAGGAGCACTTGGAAACCCAAGGTATTATTAATTGTGGTAAATTTACATGTGGTATTTAATGTCCAGCTTTTGAAAAACTGCCATAAGTGTTTTGTTGAGTTGAAGTGTTTGTATGGTCTCCTGCTTCAACATTCAGATGCTAAAAATGAATTTGTTAGATTAATCTTTAAGGGATTTGGTATTTGTAATCATATTAGCATTTTCTGGGTTTTTTAAAATTTCAGTTTCAGCACACCAGCCAATCTACAACAGAGGCTCCTGGGTTTTATGCGGCCTGATGGTGGAAGTTCTCAGCAAGTCCAGCAAGAGCTCCAAAGGAAATATCATGGTAAGTAATAATTATTTTTGAACACAAGTATCAAGGAATGGTGCTTTTGGGTGTTGCTTTCTTACTTTTCTTATGAAATCCTCTGAATAAAAAGGCCTTTTTTCCACACAAATTCTATGTTAAACATCATGCCATTTTTTACACACTTATACCTGTTTCCTTTTTTTTCTTCCTGATGTTCTCCATTATTGATAAGATTAAACAATCTCCTCACTACAGTACTTAGTAGCTGCATAACCATTTATATTTACAAGATAGCATTTATTAAACAGTTATTTTATGAGACAAGAGAGCATGATGTTCTGTAAGAAAACTACTGTAGTGCAGATGTCCAAAGGTATAGTCATCAAAATGTCTACAGAACTTTGTTTCGAAGAAATATGAGGTCTGTTAGAGCCCATTTGAATTCTTGTCCTCTTATAGTGCAGCTTTTGCCTGGCACTTGCAGGCAAGTTGGGAAGTGTTGCTTCTGCATATGTGGAATTGAGGATGATTGTGGTCCACGTGGGTGTAGTCCTGGGCTTTTAATAGTGCAAATGTAAAAAATTTCTGTAAGTGACTATGTAGGATTTGGTAGACCTTTAGTAATTTTTTTATTTTTATTCTTTACTGAGTTTATAAATCCTTTCGGATTGCTGAATGACAATATAATTATTGTTAACCTCATTTGTCAAGTGTAAACGCTCAAAAGTACACACATAAATTGTTGCGACTATGTTCCACCTGTGATATAAGTATGAAAACATTGTCCTTTCAGTTTATATAATACATCTTAGCAGATTTAAATGTTGTCAATTTTGGACTAGTTGTGGCTTTAAAGATAGTGTAGGCAGTATTGAGCACAGCTGTAATTGTAATTGTTCTCTCTACAAGTAAATACAGGTAAACAAAAAGGGAATGTGTATGGGTCTATTTTGATTTCTTTTATGTTCATCAGAAATACATTTATAATAGCTGTAAAAAAACCAACAACAACAGAAAAAACCACTAAAAATTTAAGACTGATATGTAAATCCAGTGCATTCACAGGAAACCATGCTTGTTTTTCAGAGAGTATGATTCCTTTGTTGCATAGTTTGAAATAAATGTTAACAAAGATTTGTTTGTTTTGCGGCAGTTAATATGGCATTTATCTCTCAAGACAACTAGACATCATTAATCAACAATGGAAGAGAAAAAAAATAGAAAGTTAAGGACACGGTTACTGAAAAACCTCAAAAACTTACATGCTTATTTGAAACATGTAGAAAATGACTTGCTGACAATCTCTGGTTTTTCAGCTGAGGCACAGCTAACTGAGAAGACCTCGCTTCAAGGCATCCAGCAGCTTGTTCGCAAAACCTGCCAGGCACTGGCTTTATGGAAGTTGCTTTGTGAGCACCAATTCAGTGTTGCTGTAGGTGAGCTTCAGAAGGTAAGATCTGGATAATACAATTGTACTTCGTTATGTACTAATCACCTTAATTTCTTTTGCTACCTAAGTATTCCCAAGGGACTGTTATTTAAATTGAGAAACATATGGATTTTAACCCACGTATAAATTTTTTATATATGGTCACAAATGTTTAAGAGACTGACATGTAGTATTGATATAGTCACCCAATTTTATGCATTTGGAATAAATTGTTCTACCTTTATTGTTAGTTAATACTGAGTCTTGTTTTATGAATTACTGTTTTTTTACCTTAACCACATTCTGCAAAATGTGCTGAAAAGAATAGACCAGTATTTTCCAGTCAAGCGGAATTCACTGTTTGCCTTAGTCTTGGTTTCGTAAAAGATGGAGAGCAATAGGGTAATAGAGTACTTGTTCTTCTGTATAAGAAGGGTACCACAATATACCACAGAGAAACTGAGGTTGGAAGGAAACACTGGAGATCATCTGTCCCCTGTGCAGTGGGGAGAATAACCTACTTGGTCTTCAAAACAGGGGCAGCTAGAGCAGCTTGCCGAGGATTGTGTCCAGTAATGATTTTAATATCTCTAAAGATGAAAGCTCTACAGTGTCTCTGAGCAACCTGTTCCAGTGTTGAACCACCTCTAGAGCAAGAAAGATTTCTCTTCTATTCAGGTGTAATTTCCTTCACTTCAGTTTCTTACCACTGTGCAGTGTCCTGTTACTGGTTACCGCTGAGAAAACCTGACTCTGCATTCTTTACACTTTCTCAAAAATATTAGTAAGATCCCACATACTGCCCTGTAAGCCTCCAGGCTAAATGATCCAGTTCTTTCAGGCTCCTGGTTTGTGAAGAAGGAAACTTGTAAAACAAATGGGTACTACTGCTGTGCACCCTGTGCTAATGTCAAATTTGCAGTCAACCCTTGAAAAAAGCTATTAATTTGAATACTAGGCATTTTTTTCCTAAAACTTGATAGGATTATTTGAGAAGCTGTATTTTTTGTTCACAAAAAGAATAATTTTAAAACCTTACAGAGGCACAGAAGCTGTTGCTCTTCACACCTGTTGCATTGGGGAGCTTTGGGCAACTTTTGTGTTGGACAAGGAGCTAACTAACTGTTTAACAAGTAAAATGTTTTCCTTTGTCTTCAGTAGATTTAGAGTTTTTGTAGTCATAGTGTCATGCTGTTAGTATCATCTGTAGACACTGCATGAACACTACTGGCAGCTATGTGCGCAAATATTCATAATAAATTTTTAAAAATTAAAAACCTTCAATGTAACTTAATATTAAAAAGCATAAAGAGTTCAGACCTTGAACTTTTCAAACTCCTGCTTTTATTGAGTCTGTCATTTATTTTTCATGTATAACAGTAGTCAGATTGTTCTGATTGTTAAAAACCTTGACAGACTCATAGGGTATACATTCTGACAGTGCCCTGTGAAGTAAAAAGAACTTATAATTCAGATCTCTGACAGTAAGATTGGAATTAGCAGTTTTTACTTCACAGGGCACTGTCAGAGGTGACACACAGTGAAGATGGCAGAGGAGTTTTCACTGTCCTTAAGGGATCTAGTGCCTTCAGTAGTAGCTCTTGCTTTATTGTTTTTATTGTGCTATAAAATGCGTATTTTAAATATTGTGTTTCTGTGCCGTACATTGTAATCATTGGAGTTTTGTATGTTTTTAATTATTAGCAACAGTTAATTTTGCTGTTGGAACAGTCAGACATTTCTAAACAAGGTCAAGTAAAAGATCTGGTAAAGTTATAAAATTCTGTCTCATCTTCAGGAACTTCAAGAACAACTAAAGATAACTGCTTTTAAAGACTTGGTGATTAGAGATAGAGAGTTGACTGGAGCACTCATTGCATCTCTAATAAACTGTTACATCAGAGATAATGCAGCTGTGGATGGAATAATTGCCCATTTGCAAGATATCTGTCCTCTTTTTTATAGCACTGATGATGCTGTGTGTTCAAAGGTGAGTGCACTTGCAGATTTTACAGCTCCAAAACAATTTGAGAACGTGGTCAAATGAGGTACATTGGGCAGTTTGTAAGTCATTATTATGCTCAAGTAATTTCAGAAGCAGAAGAAATAATGAAGTCAATTTGTGGACATATTTTCATCTTCTTGTTGATTAATGCTGAGCACAAAAATTATTTGAAGCATTTGTGGTTACTTGTAATTTACATAGTCTTTTAACTCTAGTCTGATCTCTAATCTTAACTTGGTCTTCTTTATGTTGATAAAATGTTTCCTTATTCCAGTCTTTCCTTAGCATAGTATCTTAGTTTTCATCGGTTCCAAAATTTACTGGAATTTGTGACAGACAATTGTGTTTAGGAACTTAGATCTTTGAAGCTTTTCACGTAAATTTGAAACAAGTAACTGGTGAAGAGAGAATAGAAAACCAGTTGGTCAAGTCTTCAGCTCTTCTAATGCTATTGTAGCCTTTCTGCTAGAAACTTGGTGCCTAGAGAGTGCTTTTAAAGAGAGGATGGTCTTTCTGCTGTTTCAGCTTTGAAATTCGGAATAATAGCTCATCAACAGTATCCACACCTGTTCATGGTGTGCTCATGTTAATAATTTCCATTTTGCATTTGCTTTTAGGCAAATGAACTTCTTCAGCGGTCTCGACAAGCTCAAAGCAAAATGGAAAAAGAGAAGATGCTGAGGGAGTCACTGAAAGAGTACCAGAAGATCAGCAATCAAGTAGACCTTACTAATGTTTGTGCACAGTACAGGCAGGGTGAGAGCCAGTCACTGATCATGCTGAATAATATTGTGGTATCCTTTAATGCCATCTTTTCTGTTTGTTTTGTTTATTAACTTCCAACTCAGTTTTTATCATTTTTTGCCATAAACAATTGGTTAATAACTCTTAAAATTAAAATGTGCTAGCCTTTTCTTTTTTAAAGCCTTGCTAGATTACGCAAACCAACAAAGAAATCCATTTCTATATTAGAATAGTTTCATGCACTTCATATTGCAGTGTCCATTTGTTTCATATATGTGGTTAAAATATATTTAGGAAAGTTATCAGGTTCTATGTAAGCAGAGGGTTTCAGGTACCTTTTATATGAAATCTGCTGTTTGAAAAATGGTTCTGAATCCTCATTAGTGCAGTGGACGCTAGTATATCAGTTACATACATTTAAATTATATAACAGTTAAGAAATGGATTTCTGTACAGTATTATATATTGTGCAGGACATTCTGTGTAACTAAGTATCCTAACTTCAAACTTGCATACAAGTGCCATAGGGTAGGAACAGGTGTAGACTTTATATGATGCAGACAGAGTGAAGAGTGCAGCATTTTCTTGCTTGCTAAAATGAGAAATGTTTGATGTCACTTACCATTTTGTTGTGAATTTAATACAATAATGAACAGTGATGTTTGTTTTGGTTTTTCTTAGTGCGTTTCTATGAGGGAGTAGTAGAGCTCTCTCTTACAGCTGCTGAAAAGAAAGATCCCCAAGGTCTTGGCCTTCATTTCTATAAAAATGGAGAACCAGAAGAAGATGTTGTTGGACTCCAAGCTTTTCAAGAAAGGCAAGTTTTCAGGATAATTTATGATCATTATATGGGGTGCTTTATTTCAAGTGACTGAAAAAGTAGCTCTTTTAGGGAAGGAATGCAGTAAAAATAAGCATTTTATGGTAAGGGACACAATATAAATATTTTTGTCCGGTATGCTCCCCTTGACTGTGATGAATATGGCAGCAAGTTAATCTGAAATAAGGGGTGATAGATGGAGAAAGCATAGATCAGAACACTACAGAAATACTTCTTAAAAAGATGAATGAGAACAAACTAATTGTGACAACCAGCTGGCAATAATCTGTGACCTTCTTAAATTTTAGTAACTGTCTACAAAGGCATACAATAACACACTTGAGGAGACTATTTCAAAGACAGTTGCAGTGAAAATTACGAGGCTTTTATTTTCTTCTGCTCTGTTTACAGATTGAACAGCTACAAATGTATCACTGACACCCTTCAAGAGTTAGTGAATCAAAGTAAAGCTGCTCCTCAGTCTCCCAGTGTACCCAAAAAGCCAGGTCCTCCGATGCTGTCATCTGACCCCAACATGTTAAGCAATGAGGAAGCTGGACACCATGTAAGAAACTCACAAAAAAGGCATGACTGCACTCCAGAGAACAGTGTGATTTGAAGAGGTCTAAAGTTTATTATTTTAATAAAATTATGGAGTAGTTTAGTGAAGATTTGTCATGAATTGGCCTCAATATATAGAGCATCCATACGAACGATGACATGTAAATAACATGAACCTAAGTATTGCTGTGTGGTAGGTAATTCAGGGCTTAAAGTAACACAACTGTGTCTCTAATAGCAGCTCTGGCATTTTCTTCCCTTAGTTTGAACAAATGCTGAAGCTGGCTCAGCGTTCAACAGATGAACTCTTCAGTATTGCACTTTACAATTGGTTGATACAAGCTGACTTGGCGGACAAGCTGTTACAGGTGAGCTTGTCTGTATGCAGTAAACTGAGAGAAGTAATTGTAATAATGCTTTAAAAAACAGGGAAGAGCAAGAGTGTAACTGTTATCTTTCTGATGTCTGCAGGTTACTGCCCCCTTTTTGGAACCCTACCTGGTGCGGATGACCAAGATTGACCAAAACAAAGTCCGCTATATGGATTTACTCTGGAGATACTTTGAAAAGAACAGAAATTTTAGTAATGCTGCCAGGGTCTTGGCTAAGTTGGCTGACCTCCATAGGTATGGATTATATGTGATCTATTTTTTATATATTGAGGTAATTAGGGAAGAATCAAAACAGCAAAATGAAAACCTTTTGTGTAAGTATTTTAGGGAAAAGGAGTTTTCTTAAAAAAATTTAGAATGTGCTAGCTCTATATTTAGGCAATTATTGGAAATAAATGATAATGTTTGGTTTTGTATTATACATTACTTTGCAATGCATTTCCTGTAATTACAATGTATTAAGTGGCCAGTTCTTATTAAGAAGTACACTAGAACTGAGCTTGCAGCAAAGATGGGGTTATGTGGTTGGATCAAGTCTGGCATGATTTAGTAAAATCTGGAAAAGGCATCTATTACTTCCCAGTGTCTAGCTAGAATATAACTAACCCTCAAATAATTATATTAAGTACTCATTTTATTATGAATATTTGTTTTGCAGCACAGAAATTTCTCTTCAGCAGCGTCTTGAATACATTGCACGTGCCATTTTGAGTGCCAAAAGCTCCACTGCCATATCCTCTTTAGCTGCAGATGGTGAATTCCTACATGAACTAGAAGAGAAAATGGAAGTAAGAAAAAATACTAATATAAGCTATGCTCTAATGCATTATTTCACTTTTTCTCATTGGCACATAACTGTTTTATTACCAGGTCTGTGTAAATGAATTTCTGTGCTTTCTTCCCTAACATGGCAAAGTTAGGCAGTTGAAAACAGACTTCATGGTGTAAGGCAGCAACATTTCTACATTTAAATAAGCTACAGTTAATTCTGGGTGTATTCTTAAACTTCAATTAAATTAATTCAATCTTGAAATACTCTTCAACAAGGTTGCAAGGATCCAACTTCAAATACAAGAAACATTACAGCGGCAGTATTCCCATCATTCTTCAGTACAAGATGCAATCTCCCAACTTGATGCTGAGCTGATGGATATAACCAAGGTGATTGAAATTTCCTTGTGTTAAAGCCCAGTTTATCAAATTTTGGGGAAAAAATGTTTTGCAAAGAATTATTCTATGCTGACTAGGAAGAGTAATAGGCAATTTATCATTCCTTGTCTCAGAATGTCTGTTACCCTGGACTGTCAGTTTCTGTACTTAATTGGTCTCTCAGTCTTTAGCATTTTAGTTTCTTTCACATATTTATCTTCATTATGAAGTCTCTTCATTCATTGAAAAAATTGTTGGAAAATTAAGTCTTCATTTCAAATTTGTAAAAAAGTTAGTGTTGTATCTAAGAAATGAAATGAAATGTAGCATAAAAATTAGTGATTGACAAGAGTTATTTAAGTTGCATCTTTACTAGTCTATCAGACAAAATAAGGAACAACTGATTTTTAAAATTTAATTCAATTCTGCATGAAACATAAAGCTTGGTAATTTTTCTTTCAGCTGTATGGAGAATTTGCTGACCCTTTTAAGCTCTCGGAGTGTAAGCTTGCAATTATACATTGTGCAGGTCATTCTGATCCTATCTTGGTGCAAACTCTCTGGCAGGAAGTCATTGAAAAAGGTAGGTCTTAATGGAGTGGGAGTTTGGGTGATCTCTCTCATCCTTTATCATGAGTTAGTTGTTCACTCACTGTTCTTATTGGGTTTTTTTTCCCTTGGTTTTTGGGCTCAAGTTTACCATTATGCAAACAACATTGATAGAGATCTGAGGGAAAAACTGTGTGGTAGTGGGTTTGTTGTGGGGTTCTGGAATGTGGTTTTTTAAGTAGGTTTGCATGGAACTTCACGGAAGCACAAAAACTTGAAAACGTATGTGCAAACACACGGTTGTATTTTTAATTCTATGTGCTGATTTTTGTTGGCAAGAGTATAAGATTTTCATGTATTATTTATAAATTTAGGTGCTTCAGAGTCGTTCTGTATAAATGTGGAACTTTTCCTCAAGTTCTAAGTGTTTTCTTTTCACTTCCAGAGCTGAGTGACAGTGTATCTCTGAGCCCCGCTGACAGAATGCAAGCGCTTTGTCTGAAGCTGGCGTTGCTTGGAAAGATCTATGCTGGCACACCTCGCTACTTTCCTTTAGGCAAGTTGTTAGCCTGCGTGGTATATAAGCATATTAGTAAAGTTCTAAACGAAGAAATGTTTCTCATTTTTTAATCTCAAAAGAAGTGGTAAATAAATGAAGTTCAGGTGGGTGCAGCAATTACTTCTGGATGGTTGTGCAGATCCCATTTTAGAAAGTAGTAGAGTTTGTTTCCATCAAAGCACAAAGTACAAAATGTGTATTTATACATTTAAGATTTTAAGCAAGCACATTTATCTGCTGTTTCTTGAAATTCTATGTAAACCATCTACTATCTGAATGGATAGGTTCTGAAAACAGGAGATTTCTGGATCATTTTTAGAATTTCTGCTTTTCTGATGCTCATACGTTTTGACAATGTGCTGCTGTATAAAAGCCTGGCAAATACATTGTTCAGCAATAAATCTTCTTTTATAAAACTGAAATATTGTGCAACAACTTTAAATATGAACATTTAGTGCTGACCAGTACACTGTTGATTGTTACAGGCACTTGAACAAACTTCAGTAGTTTTGCTTGCCATTGTAGCAGATGTAGTGATACTATGTGTTTTGTGTAGAAACAAAAGTTAAAGAATTTTTCTTAACAGCATAGTTGCATGGCAAAACCATAACAAAGTACTAAGTATGAGTAATCCCTGCCATGTGCTGCTGATAGTAAATGACTCTTAAATGCCTTTGTTGCCTAGAATTCTAGAAAGAGGTTGGAATCTAAATATTCCCTTGTTTATGTCCTCCAGATTTTCTAGTGCAGTTTCTGGAGCAACAAGTCTGCACTTTGAACTGGGATGTAGGTTTTGTAACATACACCATGCAAGAAATTGGAGTGCCATTGCCAAAGCTGCTTGAAGTATATGATCAGCTGTTCAAAGCACGGGTAAGGAAAATGGCACAAAATAAAAATTCTGTTTTCAGCTATTATCAAGGTTTCTCTTTAGTGGGAAACATGAAATAATATAAGGAAGGATATAACATGCATTCAGATAGAATATGCATTCAAAGCTTTGCTTTCTCTACTCAAAGACTTAGAAGAAACTGCATTTTCCCCCTGTGAATAAAATCTGTGGATTTTATTCATTTCAGTCCCAGAGCATGATGAGGAAATTGGTTAATTCTTCTAGTTCATCTGGAGCTAGTTTAGGATGAAATAGGATCAGAATTCTTATGTTGCAGAAGGAACAGCATATATTGAATATATTAGTTCTATTTGTTTCCTAATAATGATTAAAATTTATTGTATTATTACATCTTGTGTGATCCATTGATGCAATAAACAAAGAAATTTGATCTATTTGGTAATGGAAAATTGAGTTAAATTTATGTGTATTTTCATATGTAACTTAATACTTAAATGTAGACTTAAATATAGATTAAGGTAGAATTTCCATCTATCTAACTTTTTTGATACAATAAAAAAATAATTGCTACAGCTGGCAATTCCTGTACTCACAAACCACTTTTTTTTTTTGTCTTATCTCCTTAATATTTGTGTCCTTAATATTTTGTGGGGTTTTGTTGCTTTTTTTTTTTTTTAGGATCCATATTGGAGTAGAATGAAAAAACCTTTACACCTCTTAGAGTGTATTCATGTATTACTATCAGGATATGTACAGGATCCAAGCAGAGTACCTATGAGGTAAAAGGATAACTATGTCCTAATGAATAGTGAAACATAAAGTATTTTAAAATACTTGACTCCAGCAATGCTCAAAGCTCTCCTTCTTTTCTTTTGGGTGAATTTAACATTTTATTCCGAACACTTGTCATTCAAAACTATTTGGTAGAAACTTGTAGAATTCTTCATTATAAACTACTTCCACAAAGGTAATTTTCTTCACATCACTGAAGATCCATGAGGAACTGAGAGGATTATTTTGTTTTTTGGCAATACGCTTTTAAGGACTAGTTCAGACAAATCTGATGCAATGTGTGAAATGGGGGAAAATGAGAATTGGGCATTTTGTGATTGAAACAGTGAACTGTTTCATGTAGAAATTCTAGAAGCTCTTGAGTTACTCTAGAAAAGAGAAGACCAAACATTGGGATCGGTCTTCCCCAATTGTTTATAAGAGTTTGATGATGAATTCAAGACTTCAAGACTAAAATCAGCTTAGTTCACATCAGGAAGAAATTTAAGTGTAATAATAGAAAAAGTTTCTAGTACAAAGGATAGCTAAGTACTTGAAAAAGTTGCCTGCATATCATCTCTAGCTTTGACAATTTTTGTTTGAATGGGCTATATGAACTTCAGTCAGAGCTATCTTGTCTCAAAAACAAAAAGCAGAACAAGGCAAAGTCTTGATAACTCTTCTAAACACAGATGTTTCTGATTCTTTTGAAAAATATACATATAAACATCCCCTGTTCACATACAGTTTACTTCTATATTTTATCGCTTTATTGATCTTTTATGGTTGGCTGATTTAAAGACTATATTAGAACTTTAGGGAGTGTTGTCTGATTTTAATACCTACTTAGATAATACATAAATTGAGGTTTGATTTAATTTAAGACATTTAACTGCTATCTAAATTAATAACTTGCATATTGACCATAATAATATCTAAAGTAGTATTTAAATATTTACATTGCTATAAATTGTACCATGCTTTTACAGTTTACGTTTAATATCAGATAAATAGTAATGAGTCATTTATTTTACCATTATGCCTTAGTCACAGGCATTAGATTTCAAAAATAAATTTCTCTTAATGAATAAATACTTAAAAGTAGCTGACAGATGTCTTACTGATATACATTGCATTGCAACTCAAAGAATGCTCATATTCTAGTTCAGATGAATTCTAAGATACGGGATTAAAAAGGAGCTCATTGTTATTCTGTGTTTTCCTTGCAGGCGACGATTCACAAATACTTGCTTGGATGCTGTTAGTTGCTACCTGGTTGAACTTCAGTCTATGAGCCCCACACTAATGGTGCAGTCTACTATTGGGAATTTTAAGTCTCTGCAGGCCAAGTTAGAACGGCTTCACTGATTGACTAATACAAGAACAGAATCATTAGTGCAGATAATACAAACTGAAATAAAGGTTCAGATGTTGGTAATGAATTATGAACAAACAAATCCTCTGAAAAAAAAACGTGAGAGAGCTTCCTCCTGCCATGGTTTATCAAATGTGTGGCCTGTATTCATGCTAAAGTATCTACAAATTGTAGAATGTAAATGTGACAAATGGAATTTCTTTTACTACTACTAGGTTTTTTAACGATAGAAACCTTTTTTTATACTGTTGAAATAAAATACATTGTGTGATCTTTGCATTGGGGATAAAGAATATTTCAAAAATATTTTCTTTCTCTTTGTTTTAAATATTGGGGAAAAGCAAATTATTTCCCCTATTCCACCTTAATATGTTGTAACTTTTCAAATCAAATAAAGAAGTCAAAAAGTAACTTCTGCCTATTTTTATTATGTGCACACAAACACCAAATTGTATACACACCTAGAATCCCCTCCCTCCCCTGCTGCCCACAGGGCTCTGGCTGCAGCCCAGGACACGTTTGGCTCTCTGGGCTGGGAGTGCCATGGCTGGGGCATGTCCAGCCTCTCACCCACCAGCACCCCCAGGTCCTTCTGGGCAGGGCTGCTCTGGGTCTGTTCATGCACAGCCTGTGCTGATTCCAAGGTTTGTCCCAACCCAGGTGCAGCACCAGCATTTGGTCTTTGTTAAGTCTCATGAGATTCCTGTGGGCCCACTCCTCATTTGTAGACTTGCTGATGGTGCATTCAATTCCTTTGTCATTA
The DNA here is from genome assembly GCA_017589585.1 of Phylloscopus whistleri. Lineage (NCBI taxonomy): Eukaryota > Metazoa > Chordata > Aves > Passeriformes > Phylloscopidae > Phylloscopus > Phylloscopus whistleri. The sequence goes on along the minus strand of JADMLD010000110.1, from coordinate 593,711 downwards.
AGGAAGATATTAAATAATGGTCAGGGACCCCTTGAGGACACCACTTGACACTGATGTCCATCAGTTGACGGCTGTCCTGTGGCTGTGACAGTCAAACCAATTCCTTACTCACTAAACAGATCATGCATCAAACCCATGTCTCATTCAGATGTGTGGGGGACCGTCTGAAAGGCTTTACAGAAGTCCAGACAAATGCCATCTGTAGCCCTTCATTTGTGAATTGAAGGAGTCACTCCATCATGAAGGTTACTGGGTTGATCAGGCATGACTTGCCCTTGGTGAAGCTGTGCAGGTTGTCCCAAATCACCTCTCTGTTCTCCAAGTGCCTCAGTAAAGTTTCTTGGAGAACCTGTTCCATGATCGTCCCAGGCATAGAGGGGAGGCCGACAGTTGAGTAGTTCCCAGGGTTGTTCTTTATTCTCTTTCTAAAGATGGATACATTTTCTTCAGTCACCTGAGACTTCAACTTGACTACTTTGACTTCTCAATTATCATGGAGAGTGATTGGGAACTAGATCAGACGACAATGCCCTCAGGACTCCAGGATGCATTCTCACCAGGTCCTATAGACTTAGGTAAATTCAGGTTCCTTAGGTCATCGTGAACCTTATCTTCCCTTGCAGTGGGAAGCACTTTGTTCTCCCAATCTCCATCCTGCTGTCCATCAACTCAAGAGGTGTGGGAAGAGAGGTTTCCATTGAAGACAGGCAAAAATGCTGAGTACCTCAACCTTCATCTGCTAACAGTTTTCTATCACTGTTTATCAGGGGGGGTTACACCTCTGACCTTCATTTTCTAATTCACGTACCTGTAGAAACCCTTCCTGTTATTCCTTATGTCTCTTGGCAGGTTCAGTTCCAGCTTCTCCTTGGCTTTCCTCACCTCATGCCTACATAACCAATCTTTCTGTATAATCTTCCCAGGTTCTCTGTCCTAGATTCCATTATCTGTGCATTTACTTCTTTCCCTTTAGTCTGACCAGCAGTTCCCTCATCTGCCATGCTGTTCCCTTGTCTCCCTTGCCCAGTTTTTTGCTACTGGGGATTGCTATGTCTTGTACTCTATGGAACCAGCCTCCGGTTTAGGGCCCAACATGCTTCTTCTGCTCCACTCTGCCTCTCGAGGACGTGGGATCCACATCAAAGGGCCTTTGTCCAGACAAGGGAAATGATAAGTGTTGGAGAATAATGGCATCCATCCTGCTGCTTCTCACATGCTGAATGCTCTGAAGCACCTTTACTAAAAAATATGATTGCCTTAAAGTTTTGCTTAAAGTACATTTTTTCCCTCTGAACTACCCAATACATTTTGGTGATTTTAAGCCAGCAAATGCACTCAGTAAAGTAATACAAAAATTAAAATACAACTCTTTTTTACCTTGTTGGATGAAAAAAGAGGTGAAATATTAGAATCAGCTTTTCTTCTTTGTCAGTGTCAAAAATTCCTTACAAAGTATTTAAATAGAAGTAGTCCTGTGCATCCTGGGAAAAATACTTGCTTCTTTCCAAATAAAATATACCATCTTTAAGTATTAGAAGTTATCTTCTGCTAAGCTACATTTCATACCAAGGATGTCATGCATTTACCCTGGTCTTGTTAGTGCAGCTCTCTTCACACAAATAATGTCCAAAGGCTTGCCTGATGTATTTAACTAAATTTCAACAGTTGCATAAAACTATGTTGTGTTCAGCCACATTCTGTAACCTATTACAGAATGTGATTACTAAACAGATTTCTATTTTCAGATTTGGAGAAATAACTGAAAAGTTTGGAACAGACACAAATCACAGACTTGAAGTTCAGCTCTTCTGTTTTTTTCTCCAGTTAATGGAATAAGGATCCCTCTGTCAACATTGCAAATTTATCAAAGTAATAGTATTTCAAAATGTCTCATAAATTACCTCTGATATTTTTCAGATGACAGCAGGTAATTCCAGTATACACATAACATTTTGTTTTCATAATATTTGCTCTACTCTCAGATGGAGAAATGATAGGTTCTGTTTCCCAATTTAAATTTGGAGGTATATGGAAAATTGGGATCAGAGAAGAGAAGGATGGATTAATGCAGTAGATGAAATAAAGGATGATAATCACAGGGAAGTAATAGACCAACATGAATGTGAAATGTTCATCAACAATATTATCAATGTATCTTTTTTTCTTCTGTAACTTTCAATCAAGACTGTCATTTGAGAAATGGGAGTCTCAGAAGGTGGGAACAAGTGTGAGTTTCAAAGAATAGTTGCTTTAAGAGAATCAAGGGCATTTCTTCAAGGTGATGAAATATAGTGACAGCTTACCTTACTTCTATTTCACCTTGTCATGGTTTAACCTCCTCTAGCAAGAATCACACAGCCACTTCTCACTCCCACACCCCCTTCCATAGGATAGGGGGAACTGGAAAAAAGGTAAAATCCATGGGTTGACATAACCGTTTAATAATTGAAAAAAAAAGGTAACATAATAGTAACAAAAAGGGAGGTAACAAAAAGAGAGGAATAAAACCAAGAAGCACAAGTAAGGCATAATGCAATTGTTCACCAATGATTGACTGGTGCCCAGCCTATCCCTGAGCAGTGATGGGTTCCTCCCCCAGGTTATATACTGAGCACAATGTTCCATGGTGTGGAAAATCCCCTTGGCCAGTTCGTGTCAGCCCTTCTGGCCGTGCTCCCTCCCTCCCACCTGTCTTCTTCTGTACCTGTTCAGTGACAGAGCACAGGATACTGAAAACTCCTTTATACAAAGTACTACGGTGCAACAACTGAAACATCAGTATGTTATCCACATTGTTCTGCTAAATCAAAAAAATAGCAATGTACCAGCTACTTGGAAGAATGCTAACTTTAACGCAGCTGAAACCAGGACAACCTAAATTCCAGTAATTCCTGTAGTGTACAGAGAGTGCTGATCTCTTACAGCTATGTCTCCTGCTGTTACTCACGCCCCGTCATCCCCAAATACTGATGCTGATGCAAATCGTCCACCATGGAGCCACAGTAATATGCCTTGTTGCCTGTAGACTGTTGCCATTGTGTCTGGCCTTCCCCACTGTGGGAGACGTATTGATCATTAAGTCTCCATAGTCAGTTTTCTTGACACGAGACTTCACAGAACCCTAAAATGGTCTGAGTTGGAAGGGACATTAGAGATCAAATTGTTCAACCCCTCTGCCATATTGCAGGGACACCTTTAACTGCAGCAGGCTGTTCAGAGCCCCATACAATCTGGCATTCAGTGTTACCAGGGATGAGGCATCTTCAGCTCGTCTGCGTGACCCATGCCAGTGCCCTCCTCATCCTCAAAGAGTGTCTTTCTAACGTCCAATGTAAATCTTTTCTCTTTTAGTTTAAACCTATTCCCATTTGTCCTACACATCCTTGCAAAAAGTCCCATTTTTCTATTTTTCATAAGCATCTGTTAAGCACCGATTTGCCCCAATGACGTTTCAGCAAGACTTCCTCCAAGCTGAAAAAGCCCAGTTTTCTCAGCCTGTCTTCATAGGAGATGTGTTCCCGCTTTTGATATCGCTGTGCTCCTTTGGACCCTTTCCAAATGGTCAAATGCCTTTCCCGGGCTGGGAATCCCAGAGCCGGATGCAGCGCTCCAGGTGGGATGAGCAGAGCAGAGCAGAGCAGAACATCATCCTTCATCCACGCTGCTGAGTCTCTATCATCCTTCTCACCACGCTGCTTTGAATACAGCTCAGGATGCGGGCGGCTTTCTGGGCGGCCAGCGAGATTCCCACCCGTCTTGCCAAGCTGGCACGTTCGGAGATGATGCGGGGATAACCAGCGGCGGGGCTCTGACCCCGCCCGGGGCCTCAGGGGAAGGCCCGCCCTGCGCTCCGGGACCCTCCCGCCGGGAGCCGCGGGGCGGGGCTGCGGCTGCGCTCTGCGCCGGCCCGGCCCGGCGGCTGCCGCAGCGCGGGGGGAGCGCGGGACGGCGAGGCCGGGCTCCTTCAGCGCCTCGGCTCCGGCGAGCCAGCAGCGGTCTGGGCGCGCAGCACCTCCCGCTGCTGGAGCCCCGGGGGAGGAGTCCGCCCCGGGGGCCGTCTCCGCCCTGAGGCGGGCACAGGCGGCGCGGTTGCCGCGGGTTGCGCTCGGCGGCGGCGGCGGCGGCGGCGGGGGGGGAAGCCTGTGCCGCCCCTCGCTCCCCGCGCTGGCGTGAGGCTGGCCCCGTACCGGGCCGGTGCCCCTGCCCTGGAGTTCCTGATCTCCCGCCTGACGAGGCTGCAGGATGTTTTCCTCGTCTTGTGCATTTTTGGAGTTCTTAGCAATGTACTTGAGGCTTCTCTCTCTCAACTCCTTCTGAGCGAGCGTGGCCCGCACCGCTGAGCAGCACATCGCTCGTGAGCTGCCCGGAGGAAAATATAGTTTGGAAGTACGGGTAAGCAACAGTTCTCTTTGTGTTTGGCAGGAAACTGCTAGAGATAGTCAGGACTTTGCGTCTGAATTCTTCTCCTCCGCACCTACACCCAGATAACAAAAATGTCTGTTCTATTTTTTTTTTCCTATCTTCAGTTTCTCTGTAATTGTGTGAAAAAACCCACTGCTTGCTTTTCTGTATAATGGTTACCTAGAGGTTTAGTAAGAATGGAGCTTAAGCTAGATGTGCTCATCTCTACGTGTATCAAGCAAAGAAAACCATGGCCTCGCATATCATGGGTTGGACAGGTAAGTGTAATAAACCCTTTGAGTTTTGATTGTATAATACTTTGCTCTTCATTTGCTTTAGGAGAGTGTAAAAAGAACCTCAGGAAGCATTTTGAGTGACCTTAAGAGTTATAAAATTAATTACTTTTATGTTGTTGATACGAGGCAGGAAATATCAACATTTCTCAATGAAACATTGCAGAGCCATTTTTTCCTACCCCAAAGACCCACATCTTAGATGAGATTGTTGTTTTGATGGTTCTAGTTTTTCATAGCGTTTTTTACAGTACATCGTGGGAAATGTGAACAATTCTTTTTCCCAATTCCATCCTGCATGTCTTGAAAGACATAATTTCTTAGACTTCTTGGATAAAATGGCACTAAATCTTTTTCTTCTATGATTTGAATTTAAGTAGGTAGCAATTTAAGGCTGATTTTTTTTTCTATTGAAGTCACTGCAATTATCTCGCTGAGTTAAACACTACAAGACAAGATAACGAATGTCCATTTTTGTCATTTTTAGCAGGTAGTTTAGCAGAGGTGCTTTGAATACCTTTTTAATAATGACTGTAAGATCAGTTTGGTATTTTGAAACCTGTGAATTAAATTCATCGTCACTGTAAGTCCATGCTAGATATAATGTACTCTAAAGCAAATATGCTAAAGAATGAAATTAATATGGCAATTGCTGCCTTATTGTATTTTTAAAAATTATTTTTCCCCTAACACTTTTTATCTCTGCATTATTCTGTAGGCCTGTGTAGAAGATAGCGTTTTGAAAACTTAAATGCTCTTTTATTCTTTCAATAGGAAAAAGAGGCTGTTTTTCTTCTAGATGGTAAACATATAAATGAAATTAACCTGGCGTCAGGGAAGACAACAAAGAAAATCCCTTCGCTGCAGTCATTGTTGAAAAATGTGGTTGTCTTAACAACATCAGGAAATGGTTAAGTATAATACCTTATGTATTATAAGCTCAGGTTGTTTTATTTGTATTTGTAACAGTCTGGAAAGGCAGATATCTAAAGGATCTGCCAGTTCACTTAAAACTGTGGCTAAGATGGACGAGAAGTAATTTTAATACTTCACAGTAATAACCTTCGAAACTTCTCTCCCCCAATGAACACAGCTGCTTGGTTGGCAGGAATACTTACAACAGGAGAGCTCTTTCTTTGGAATAAAGATCAGGATTGCTTGAAAATTGTACCAGCAATTGAAGAGTCCAAGAAAGTAGTAGTGGCAGCACAAGGTGGGTTTATTTTCAATTCATCCTGTGAAAAAATAGAATAAAGGGAAAGTTGCATTCGTTTCTTCAAAAGTTACTACATGAGTAAAAACTGTATTCTCACGTTGTTTCGCATTCATATAATTTATGTGCTACCTAACTTTGGCAAATGTCATTTGAGTGGTACAGGTTTTTCATTTAGTAATCTCCTGTATATAGTTCATGTTCACATACTGTAAGTGTATTTACTTTAAATGGTTAATTTTAATGGTTAATTTTTTACTGTAAAACATTCCTTACTAGGTTATCAATTAGGGCAAATGTACATTTGATGTAAACAGTATATGGATAATTTGAAGCTTGTTCTCTAGATGGGCTTTTATGAGAAATGCTAGTTGGAAAGAGTAAAATACAGACACACATTTGCAAACTTAAGTATCAAATATTGTCTTGTATTGGATAGCATCACTGGTACCAATTTAGATACTGATCTAAAGTTAAGTGTTGCACAAGAAATTCTGTCATTTCAGGGAAAATCAGTAGTATTGTTAAGAGCTAAAAGTAATTCATAGTAGAGAACTTAGGCAATCTCAGGAAACATTTCTAATGGTTGAGTGTTGTGGGAAAGATAATTCTTGGGAAGCATAGAGATGAACATCCATCTGCCTTTACTGCTGCCCAAGGTCTGCTATCAGTGATGAAGCTGGAAATTACTTAACATGACAGCTATAGATGAGAAGAGAAATTTCCTTTCTCTGTTCTTTTTAATTCTATGTCTAACAAAGGAACAGAAACTATCCTGAACAAACATTGTTGTGTTTGTTATTTTTTTTTTTTTTCTCCAGAGTGTTTAATGAGGTTGTACTTGTATGTATCTGGAGATGGCAGAAAGATACTGTTAACTACTCCTACATCATGTGCCTTTTTGTGGGAGAGCACAGAACAGGAAAATACAGCCTCTAGTAAAAACTCTCCTTCTGGGCGTTGGACACAAATTTTACCTGATGAATCAGTCATATTGCCTTCTACTGAAGAAAAAGAAATTGGAGTGGATGCTGCTTTCATACACAATGAGGTAAAAAATAAACCCTAAGCAATCCTTTTATTTCTTAATCAAATTAGAGCCGCAAAAGCTGCAGTGAATTTTGAAAGCAATGTCTGCCTCTTCTGGCATTTTGCGTAGGCTTTATAATTCGGTTCATGTTACCATGTTGTCATTTGATGACAACATAAGAACAGCCATGTCAGATCAGAGTTTCTGACCCACTTACATTCTTGCCAGCCTATACATTTCTGAATGACAACACTGTGTTATTTGATCTGAATTGTAATAGCTATTGATCTAAATATATAGATAATTAAAGAGAAATTTGTGAGTGAGAAGCTTTTTGGGGTTGTTTTGATTGCTTTCTCTTTTTTTACAGGTACTAGGTGATTGCTGTTTGTGTTCTTTTGTATTTTACTTTGGCGAGTGTTTGGTGCTCACATTTTTGATTCTTCGATGGCATGAAAATACCTTTAAAAATGTTAGGTAAGTTCAAAGATATCTGAAGTTACAACGGCATCAGGAGTATTTTAATTATTTTTTTAGAGCTGGGATTCAGATATGAAACTGAATACATTTACATGGATGTTCCATTAACATATGGTTATAAGCACCTACTTATGTTTCCCTATGGATGTTAATAGTATGCCCTCTGTCATTTTAAAGCCATTCTCCCCTGTCCTTTACATGCTCCTTGTAAAATGTAAATTTATGTACTTATTCCATGCTTCATTATTAGCTTACACCTAGATAAAACTGGGTATATTAATCATTCTCTGTGGGTAGCTGTCCATATATATGCCTGTTGGCACACATGTGTTTTAGTTTCATAGTTTTTTGCATGATGGTGATAGAATATACTTTTCTAGTTTTTTCTTATATTGCTTATATATCTTACATTTTCTTATATTTCTTGTACTGTGCAGCTATGAATGCCCTGACTACCTTTTTCTCTTCTTTATTACGTGGATTTGCATATTTTATGGGTTTCTGTTTCCCTTTTCATTTCTTTTGCTTGATGTGGAAGTGTGTGTGTGTGCATTTCTTTATCTGGGTTAGGACCAAGTACTGAAATAGTTATACTGATACAACCACTTAAAAATGCAGTTGAGTGATAATCTGGAGCACATCTATAGTCCATTCCTCTTCCTGGGTGACATATGTGTCTATGAGTTTAAATGGATGTGCCCTCTGCATGTGTTATTTGAATAACTTGCTAAAATTTTGCCCTGCACGTGATGTGGTACAATTGCTTTTGTTATATGATGTCCTTTTGATACTTAGTAATGATGTCCTCCTTGACCTAATCTTCAGTTTATCAGTGGCATCGTAATTCCTTCCTGGTACTATGTAAAAAATTAAATGGAGCATAATATACCCAGTGCAGAAATGCGTATGTATGTATGTGTCTAGCTAGCTGGTCATACCATAGTAATTGCAGACTGAAATTGTAATTACATTTCTCAGACATCATAGTCATATTTTCTTAGGCCATCTCATGCTTAGTTTCATTGCTTGCTGTTGTTTAATTAATTTTTTCGTATTAATGCTTTTTTTTTCCCCTGTCAATTAGATGACATAATTCAAGATGGAATCTTTCTTGTGTTTTCTGTCATGTTTTGAATCTTTTTAGGATTACAGAATGGTTTGGATTGAAAGGGACCTGTAAGGTCATAGAGCCCAACCTCTCTGCCATGGGCAGGAACACCTTCCACTAGATCAGCTTACTGCAAGCATAATCCAACATGTCATTGAACACTTCCAGTAATGGGTTATCCGCAATTTTTTTGTTCAGAGTCTCATACTGTTGATTTTCAAATTCTGAGTATTCCTGTGGTGGATGGTGTTACAAGGTCTGAGGAAGCTGTTCTTGGCTAGATCTGTATATATTTGTATGTTCTAGGCTTATAAACCTCATAAAAATCTCATCCCATAAAATAATTCTTAGTGCTCAGACTTAATTTTTAAATATGGTTAAGTACAAAATATTTTTTTCATTTGTAAGGCATTTGAAGAAAAACAGGTGGGTTTTTTTAATAGCTCATGCTTTATATGGTTTTGTCTTGCATGGTTTTTTACTATATAGGAATAATCCCATTCTGCAAAATGGAGTAACCACTTGGTTTTGTTGTCTTTTTTTTGGTATTCAGTTCTTTGCCATACCAGATCCAGTGGGTACAGCAGACTTATTCTCTTGTTAATTTGGTTCCTCATTGTGTGTCTGTAAAGTCAAGAGGAGCTCTTCTATGTGCATTTGCAAGAGATGGACTTCTGCTTGCAGTAGCTGTAAATCAGACTGATCCAAAGGTATGTATGACAGTGCATCATTTAAGCTAGGAGTTCAATTTGAGTGAAGTGGTAACAAGGATTTAAAAACCTTGTAATCATTTTTAAAATTATTTAAAAATCATTTTAGGATGATTTGTCAGCACTCATAGAGGGACATGAAATTATATTCATTGTTATCCATCGCCAAAAACTTTTACTACAACTCATAATTGTTTCTGTGTGGTGTTCAGTTAGACGTTGGTAAAAGATCCTCTGTCATTTCTAAGCTGTAATAAAAAAAGAAATTAATTTCGGTTACTGCATTGTATTGGCAAAGATTCTGAATGATTCTCAGTCAAGCCTCAGCCTGACATGCTTTGGAGTTCCCACTTCATAATGTTATTCCTATTAATAACTCACAAGTCAAATTTTAATCTACTTTTAGTGCTAATGATGACAGGGAGTATGGACCAGATTTTTGATGTACCGTGTTGGGATGATGCAATCCTTCAAAGCTGCAGTTGTTAATTACCAGAAAGACTAAAGAGGAGTGATCTTATATTGGGTGTTTTAGAAAAAGTTACATTAAAAAGAATATTGAATTACATATTAAGTATATAATAGTCCTTAGTTATTTTTCAAGTGTAGAAACAACGCGTAGTATTCAATAAATGTTCAAATAGTAATAAATATTGAAATGCAGTGTCACTTGCATGTGTAATAATGTTTCCAGTACACCAAATATAATGCATAAGTTAGTAGCAGACTTTTTTTTACAGTAATGACATTTTGATACAAACACTTATGATGTCTTTATTTTTTCTTTCTAGGCAACTCAGGTTTTGTTTTTAAACACGTTGAATTTTGTAACTGTTTCGGGTAGCCTTAAAGGTTGTAGTAGCAAGAATAGCATTACCCCATCCAGGTTCATCAGGTCAGTAATTGAGGCTGTTTCTGCTGCTGTTGGGGATCTTTTGGTTTTGTGTTGTGCTTGGTTTGTTTATTTTATAACCATTCTAACCCTCTGATGCAGAAGTTTGACAGAGAAAAAATATTTTTTTACCTGCCCAATTTAGATCTTACTGGGTTGGCGATATGAGTTGGACTCCTGATAGCCTTTTCTTGGCTTGCATGTTAAAACGTGGATGTTTGGTTTTATTGACATGTATGGGGGAGTTGCTGACCTTAATTGCTTCTGGATGCTCTATAGAATTTGGACCAGCACAGTTTATTCCATTTCATCCACTAATAACGTACAGGTAAAAGGGTTTAAAAAAGTTTTTATGTTTCTGTCTCCTGTCTTCTTACCTTACTTTCTGTCATATTTGTTGTAATGTTGCATAAATGTTATCTTTCAAATTCACTCTTTTGCTTTTCATGTGTCTTTCCAATATCTGTTTCTCATTCATAGTTCTCTTCTATTTCTTATAATGCATTTGTCGTGATGAAAATTGACGTTATGACAATGTAAGTACACATAAAGTGATTTGTTTTCCTAAAAGTGTTTGAATTTGTTGGTAATTAAAATTAGCATGTTTTTTATGATATAAGAAGAAATTAAACTTACAAAAGTGTCAGAAGTGCAAGTTTATTTCAATTCAGTGCTATTTCTCTGCTCATTGCTTAATTTTACATATAGAACCTGATATAAGATAATGTAAATAACATGTTTGCATGGACAGAAAGTAGTTAGATTTGTTGTTTTGGCATTCTCCAGATCTAAATCCTGAGATCTTGCTGCTGGTGCATGAAAGAGTAAAAGGATCTCTGATAACACACATTAGTATAAACTGAAAGTAACAGAGTCTAAATAGAGAAAACAAAATAGAATCTAAACTTTATTTTTTAAAATAAAGTTTACTTTGCATGACTTAAACCAGATAGGGTGTTAATATAACAGCTTGTGAAGACATTCAAAGCAGTATATTACCTTCTTACACTATCTGATTGAAAAATCAGATACTGAAATGTATTAAAATACAGGAATAATGATGATATATTGAATGTATGCAACCAGGGTTTTTTTCAAATAAACACAAACAATGTGTTGTGTGGCTAATAATAGAATACATGTATTACACAATTTTCTTGAACTCAGTAAGGAGGGATTCCTGTATAAGAAAGACCTTTTTGCAAGACAAGACTTGTGTGTTTATAAAATTTTTCTGTTGAATATTTGAACTGATGGTGAAATTGTAAGATTCAGATTTTCAAGGGTTTTTGTCTGTTGTATATGACTTTCTTAGCCTAACCCTTCAATTTTCATCTTCAAGCATTTGTCATACCAAATAAGAGTTAGATAAGAAAGTGTGATATAGAAATTTAGAGTCTAATTATGAAAAAATACAATTATTACTAATGAAATAATAAATGGATACTAAAAGCTGATTTTAATTTATTTAAATTAAAAGAAGTTGCTGTTGTAGCAAAATACTGGCATCTTGCAAGCATAAATAGTGTTATCCAGAGAGCTCACCCTGCAAAAGTGTAGACACTTCCCTAGGATGCTGAAGGGATTTATGTGGATAGTAGATTGCATGGTATTATGTGTTCTGAAATTATTCTGTTCATGATTATTACATATGATAGTTGCTTCTTAATTTATGATGTATTTCTATTTTAGACAGCACCGCTCTTGTTTTCGAGATTCCAGCCAGTCTCTTGGTTCTTCAGAATCTGAACACGACCTCACGAGACAGAGATTCTCTGTTGCATCACATTCGAGACTACCCTACCTCGTTGTCTCTGATGGGTACATGATAACACTGCTAAGATTGCCTAACAACTTTTCACCATCAGGGTTTGTAAGATCCCTTTTGCTTGATTCAACCCAACAGCTTGAAAACATCCGTCGGAATTTGCTGAACTTCAAGGTAGGGCCATGAACTATTTTGTAGGTTTTAAGTGAAAACTTCTATGTGCATGAAAGAGTGTAAATTTGAGACCGAGTACCTTTGAATTATATAGTTGTTTAAGTAACCATATTGATCTGCAAAGCAATGAATACAGATTTCCTGAAATTTAATTCCTTTGATATCTGGTTGATATTTCAGTAGAACATAGTGAATGGGACAGTCTGAACTGTCACCATATTATTTTTCTGGAACTGTAAAAGAAGCAGGGATTTCTATATCATTGGAGTTGATCAGGGACAGGCATTATGCTACTCTCATCAACTCACCCCTTCAGAATGATGCAGAAAGAATTCTGTAAATCCTCTATAACTTAGTCCCAATGGTACTGCATGCATTTGTCCACTAGGTCTTCTGTCAAGGGTGGCAATTAAAGCTTATTTAAAGCATTTCTGTTTAATTTTCTGTCACTTCTGAATTGACCTAAGTCTGGGAGAAGGGAAGCCATCGAAGGAAGAGGTCCTACAACTGTTGCTGACCACATAAGCTATAATAGATTATTAGTTCAGAATATTTGCATTTGCTGATAGAATGCAGCTTCTCTTCTAATTCAGTTTCTATTCCGATTTTTGGACAAGTGAGTTGTCATGGTATTCCTGCATAAGCTAGAATAGTGAGCAAGGATTTGAGGATTTAGAGAGATATGTTGCTAATAAAAATGTAGAAAAAACCCTACATACAGGCAAGTTTCTAGGGCTTTTTCAGGCATCAAGGAAGAAGATTCCTTCAGTATGAAGCAAACTAAAGTTGTTTGGTGTGAGAGAATTCTGCTTCCCTGAAACATGGTCAAATGGTAGTTTGTTTCTGTGCAACGGATGCTTGCTGACCTGTTTCCCTGTCTGTGTGGGACTTTTGAACTGAAGCTTTTTACATGAGTAACCAACTTCCTTGACTTGTTTAGAAAGTGTCTATCTTGCTAGAAACTGATAATATGTTTTCTGTTATTGTTATTTCTTTTAGTGTAAAGGGAGATCTCGGTGCTTACGATCACTGTTGTCTTTAAAAGCTAGTCTTTTAAAACAAGTTCAAAATCAAAGTTCTATCTTTTCCACCATTCCAAGATTCCTGGAGGAGGACACAACAAAAATGAATGAGAAAACCATGGATTTACTGGTACTTAATAGCATTTTTCCACTTACGATTTTGAAAGTATGTAAGTTTAAAGGATTCTAAATGGCAGTAACAGAGGGGTTTTAAAAAAATAATAATAGGTTTATTTATTCTAACTAGTGTTTTTAAAATAACTCAATATTCTCATTTTTATAGACATGAGGAATATGACTATTTGTAAGCATATATACAATAATATGCTTATTTTCTCAAACTGATACTTGATTTTTATTTTTAAGCAGGTTATTTCTTTCAGCATGTACTGACTTTTTGAAGAATATCTGCCCATATACATTTATATCAGTTTATTGTGTTTCAGTATATAGAATGAGGATCATCCAGTTCCAACCCCCTGCCAGGGTCAGGAACACCTTTCATTAGACCAGATTGCTCAAAGCCCCATCCAACCTGACCTTGGACACTTTATGCATAGGGCAGCCACAGTTTCTCTGGGCAGCCCATTCCAGAGTCTCAGCACTTTCACATTAAAGAATTTCTGCCTAATATCTTATCTAAGCCTGCCCTCTCTCAGTTTAAAACCATTGCCCCTTGTCCTATCACTACATGTCCATATAAAAAGTCTCCCCTGCTCTCTTGTAGCCTCCTTTATGTAATGAAAGGTCCTGTAAGGTCTCCCTGGAAACCTAATACTTTAGATTCATTTTATAATACAATGTAACATTAGGTGTTAGATATACTGGGGCTGTAGACTATTTTAGTAACAGTCTTAATCTAAATAAATAAAATACTTATCCTGCGTTTTAGAGGATTCTTTAATCAGTTCCAAAATCTGTATTTGTATTTTGGAAGAACAGCCTTGTGATCATAATTATTGAGCAACCTTTCCCAACTTCATTTCATGCTTTTGAGTTTTGGTTTGTTCTTTGAAGCTTGTGAGCTTTTCTTGAGTGACTTTATATCTTATGGTATCTGGCAAAATCTCTGCCTTGTACTCTAGGCTTAATGCAGGACGAGGTTTCGCTTTCTGGTATAAAATCTACTGCACTCTTGGCGGTGCAATTTTGTTGTTAGGTATTTTAATTTCTGTCTGCCCAACTGTTTTGCAAGTAATGACATTTAATTTGAGATGAAACTGCAGTTTATTAAATGTACTAGCATTTAAGCAAGGTAATTAAGCATAAAATTTCATTTATGAGACTGACTAAATGGTGATTCTTTGCAGTCTATGTGCTCTCTCTCTCTCTCTATTTCAATAAACTTGAATTAAACCGTTGTGTTTTTTTGTTTGTCTGATTTAGGACCACGAAGAAGAATCAGACAATGAAAAGCAGTTTTACAATAGCCCTTCCAGCTTCTATAACCAAAGAATCTATTCATTTGTTGGTAAAGCTGATGAAGGCTGCTTAGAATTCGCATCAATGTTTGATACCATCCATGCGGAAGATGATATTGAAGAGAAAGATAAATCATCATTGGAACTATATTCTGTTCAGAAAAACCTCCTTGGTGCATGGCAGATAGGGATTTCAAAAAATATGGAAGAGAAAAATGCATTACTGAATTACACAGTGAACTGCATTGTCCATTTTTTCAGCATTGTTCAGTTTGTGAAATGTACTTTGCTAAACCAGGATGCGTCTATAAACGAGTCTGTGAAGAGTACTCAATGGATGCAATGTGTCCTGAAATATTTTCAGCAGTGTTTGACTGTCTTGTACTGGCATTCAAGAGCCAGCGTGACTGGGCATGTGGCAAAGCTGACATTAGAAACTTTAAAACTGATGCTTGTACAGCAACAAGATCAGTTGTTCTCAAAAAATCTTTTGGCATGCTTCTGTCTTTTGAAGATGGTTTCTCACACCCTAAGCAGAGTGTGTGTACTACAGTATGAGAATTTTTTTGCATCTCCTGACAGTAATATTCTTGTGGAACTTGACTCCCTCACTGTGCCTCTTTTCTTAGTTCTTGATGGCGATACTGCTCAGCAGTTCAGCTCACTGAAATCTCTGCTTAGAGAATGTCCTCAAGTAAACTATGATGCAAAAACAGAAAAAAGGTATGAATAAACTTTGCATGGGGAAAAAATGTACAGCAAAACCAGGTGACCAGGCCCAGCCAGCACAGGTTTATGAAAGGCAGATCCTGCATGACCAACCTGGTCTTCTGTGACAAGTGACCTTCGTGATGGATGAGGGAAAGGCTGTGGATATTGTGGATATTGTCTACCTGGACTTCAGTAAAACTTTTGAGATAAGTTGCCACAACTTCCTTCTGGAGAAATCTTGTGGTTTGGATAGAAGCACTTTTTGCTGGGTTAAGATGGATTAATAGCTGGTGGCTGGGCCTAGGGAGTGGTGATGAATGGAGTTACATCCAACTGCAGCCAGTCACTGTGGTGTTCCCTAAGGCTCAGTATTGGGGCCAGCCCTGATTAATACCTTTATCAATGATATCTAGGTGAGAGGATTGAGAGCACCTTTAGTCAGTGCACGAATAACACTAAGTTGGGCAGGAGTGTTGGTCTACTAGAGGCCAGGAAGGCTCTGCAGAGGGGTCTGCATTAATGCATTGATGAGCTGAAGCCTATGGTATGAGGTTCAACAAGGCCAAGTACCAGGTCCTGCTCTTGGGTCACAACAACCTCATGCAGCACCATAGGGTGGGTAGAGGGGCTGTAAATCTGCCCAGCAGAGAAGGACCTGAGGATGCTGGTCAACAGCAGCTGCACATGAGCCAGTGTGTGTCCAGATGGCCTGAAAAGGCCAATGGAATCCTGGCAGCAGGACCAGGGAAATGACTGTTGTTCTGTACCAGGCACTGGTGAGGTCAGCACATCAAGTCCTGTGTCCAGCTTTGGGCCCCACAGTATCTGAAAGGGTTGTCAAGCATTGGACCTGGCTGCCTGGGGGAGTGATGCATCTCCATTCCTAGGTATTCAAAAGATGTGTAGTTGTGGTGTTTAGGGACGTGGTTTAGAAGTGGGCTTGGCAATGTTAATGGTTGGAGACAATGATCTTAAGGGTGTTTTCCAGCCTTAGTGTTTCTATATGACGGAACAAAAATGTTATGAGTTAAAGTATAATGAAATGTCCTTTTGGGTTTTTTCCTGCCTTTTACTCCATGCATGGAAAAGCATGATAAAAATTAAAGCATACAGATTAAGGCTCAGACCTATAGTCGAATGTAGTTTGGCTATGGTGACTGAACTATCACTGCACATCAGTTGGGAGATAACTGATAGGTTGACAGCTGACACCTGGTAAGCCTGGTAGGACAACATCAATCCAGGTATTTAGGTGTTTTAACTGTCTTTTGTGCATTTCACTCTTTCCTAGTTGAAAACTCTATGGAGCAAGAGTCTGCTGGTATGCAATATATCAATGGTATCAATCTAGTCAGCAAAGTTTTTGTTCATTATGGATGTGGTGTCTCAGAGCAATAAGAAAAACCCGTTTGTGGAAATTTACTAAACTGTCCGAGCTATTTCTTTCATACACATAAACTTGAATGAAGTGTGCTCTCCAGCTTTTGGGAAAATACACTGTTACCACTGGAGTATTTCTGTGCTGCAAAACTCCAGTGAATCAAAGTGTACTATTCACGTTCTCCTTTCCAGAGATTTAGAACTTAAGTAGCATTATAACTATAACAAACTAATTCCTAGTACAGTAAAAGGTATTCGATAATCCTTAAATATTGTACTGTGTTCACTGCAAATCTGATATGCAAGTTTTAGTTGTCTCAGAGAAGATAATCCATATTTTTTATTAATTGTGCTCCAGGTGCTGACAGTAGTATGCTCACTGTGCATAGGACTGACTCTGTTAATTGTGAACTCAGTAGTACTTCAAGATACAGATGTGTTGCAGTTTGGTGCAAGCTTTTCAAGTCTCTAACAATGTATATTTGCTTGTATTGTTAAACTTATTATTGTTAAACTTATTACCTAAACAATGGTTTAGCTAGCAAGGGGATTAATTTATGTTCTTAAAGTAGATTGTTGTGCGTAAGGAAGTTCAGAAGAATTAATGTTTGTTAGTGAAAAATGAGGCAAAAGGTGCTTCATTTTTTCCCCTTACTGAAGTCAATAAAGTAGTTGATACAACTTAATTTTCAGGTGCATAATGCAAAATAAAAGAATGTAGAAACTGATGTAAGCAACTTTGTTTATTCTTGTGTGGTTTCATAATATTGTACTTGTTGAATTACAGGTTGACTGTACTTTGGCGACTATTGTATAAGAAAGTGGTTTGGTATCAAGTGCAGCTGAAAAGAAAAGTGAGCAAGAATGCAGAAGAAGCTTCAGTTGTCTCAATGCTTTTAAGTCATATACAAGCAACCATCCAGTCTTCAGGAGTGACATTAGAACAACATCTGAAGATTAATTCTGTATCTGGTTAGTAAAAATGTTAATTGAAAACTAGCAGAATTAGTCCAACTTAACAATCAGTAACTGACTACCAGATTTTTAAAAAGTGAATATTGGGACTTCTCTTAAAATTATTATCATAATTCAGTTGTAAATACTTAATGTCCTGTTATGTCTGTAGGTTGTATTATAACCTTTAGCTTGTTAAGCTAAATAAAAAGACTGACTTGACTTCAGTTTGCTTTGAGCCATATCCTAAAGAATCTGAATGGAAGATTTTAATTCTGTTATTCTGTGTTGTTTCTTCTGAAGTTAATGGGCATCACAATGTGTCTCTTACTGGATTTCTGTGTAGAGAGCTAGTTCACTCCATGTGATCGTTGTGGGCATGAGGAAGTTGTGTTCACAAATGTAGTCAACTTCAACTAAGCATCTAAATTAGTATAAACTAAGGTACTTGGTAATTTAGCATATTTATTTTTCAAACAATATATAGCTGTAGCCTAATTTCTTATATTTTACTGTTCTATGTTCTACCTTCCTTTTGACTTCTACACTGCTAAGCTCAGCTTCCCGTTTATGTCTCCCTTGACAATTCCTTTTCCTTGCCATGTTCTTGATCTCTCTCCCTTAAATGACAGTTCTAACTCCTCTTCCTACAGCACGCCATACAATACATTAGCTCCTCCTGGAGGAGAGCTCATAGATTACCTGTCCTGGCAAGGAGTAGTCAAAGTCATCTTCTCTCAAATGCTCAAAACTTAGACTTAATTGTGAGAATAGAAGTTTACTGGGGGCTCACACATTTTGTTCCGCTTTCAGTAAATCTTTGATGCTGAAATAAGAGCATATGTATTAGTAAATGTAAAAGTAACTATGCAGAGCTTTTAATTTGTTAATATGTGACTTTTATAGGTGAGGAGCAGTTCCTTTTAGGCTCATACAGGGAATCTGTGGACATTTGGAAAAGATCTCTTTGTGAACTCAAGGCAAAAGGTAAGGAATAAAATCTTTGAGAGTGGAGGGATAAGCTGTATTTTACATCTGTGACTCTGTTTGCCTTTCAAAAGGAGGGGGGAAAAATAGATGAACAAAAATCAATTCCTTTAGTAGCTGTAAAATTAAAAGAATTAGTGTTTGGAAAGTAACAAAATAAAACTTGTGTCAGGAGTTTTTGTAAGAGTGGATTAAAAACAGATATACCAGAGTCTCTTTGCAGGCATCATGAGAAAATTTTCTCCTCGTTATTAAAATAAGGAATACTTCATTGAGGAAAAAAATTTTGAATATTGGAGGCTTGGTGGATGTCTAAGCAACTCCACTGTGATTCAGGCATTCTTTCTTTGAAGACTAGGCTTCCTTAAGTTCTCCTGTCTTTGTCTGTGTCTTAGAAGTTACGCATAGTAGTATAGTAGTTTTGAAAACTGCTGTATCTCAGAAATAAAAATATTGTGGATGAGGATTAACTTACTAGGGACTTAGAGGCTGTATAGAAGGATCATATCCTAAAGTAGCTGCTCCCGATTTCTACTCCTCAAAGTGTATTATTTATGTAGATGTGTTTCTGGAGAGGAAAGAGCTAGTACTTTCACTTGCTGCATCTGTTTTTGTGTGTATTGTTTCTCTTCCACTTGGACTTCTACCTTTTTTAAATCTTTTAATGCAGGAGGAAAAAGGGCATGTTTTCTTCAGCGTAGATACTATCTTGCAATATTGTTTTGTCATCTGTATCAGTATAACATATGTGAAGCTCAGGGACTCTGTGATCATCTGGTAAGAGAGATTCTAAGGCGAAAACAGCTCTCCACAAGTCAGATGGAAAAGTTTTCTGGTACGTTTACATTGTCTAAAAGTGTGATAAGGTATGTCGACACTGTTTGAATAACCAAATGTAATTTCTGTGTCCTCACATGCACACCTGACAGCTTTTGATGCTTTTCACTTTACACTGTTTTCAGTGACTTTTTCTGATCCTCGGGTGATACTTCAGCTGCACTTGTTGGAATATGTGTTTAGACAACTCTCATTGTCTACTACTCACCTGCTAAATATTTTTATACTCAAATCCTCTCAAAGATAGACTTTGAATAAGAAAAATAAGGGGGAAATTATATTATTTTTTTATATTAATTTAACTTTTTTATGATGCAACTTGAAAAAATAGCAGGTTTTAATTTTATCATCAGTCCTAATTTGACAGTGAGATGTTTTTGCAGATGCTTGTAGATTGTTTTTTTTACAAAGTCTAAATCTAAGTAAAATATGAATTTCCAAGTTTGAACAAGTGTTTTTTTGACTCAATGCAGGTCTAAGTTTAGATACCAAAGGTCCATCTCCAGTCATTAAAAACTTAGTATAAAGGTCTTCTAATATTAGCATAATGTGCAATTTGTGTAAAAGATTAAGCTCTGTAAGTTCTGAAAGCTTGTCAAGGAATCATGTAAATTTGTTTGTTGAAAAAAATGCTTTATAACCTGTGATTGAACAATTTTAGCATTCAACTTTAAAATAATTTTTCTCATGATGTTATAATTCAATTTATTTTTTTAGATACCAAGTATTTTCAGCATGAACTATGGAGGGTAACCAGCATTCATACTGACACTGCCATGGCTGTGATTCGATCCATGGCACGATTCATGGCTGCTTATTTCACAAAGCAGCTGCTCTATATCTTCCCCCCGCACAATGTTGACATCCTTCATCCACTTCACATCAAACAAGGTATTTCCTGTACAAGTAGTTCTAGTTGCTTAAATCTTAGAATTTTTTCACGTGTATCAATGACATCTGTTGTTATGCTTTAACTTGATGAAAAAGTGAGCTTTTCGGTGGTGTAGAAGACAGAAAGAGACCATAAGGATATTGCAAAAAAAGTGTAGCTGATACAATTTTTTTCCAACAGATAGGATCATTTCGGTGTGAAAATACCTGTAAGATTATTGTGTCCAACCATTAGCATTGCCAAGCCCACCACTAACCCATGTCCTTAAACACCACAGCTACACATCTTAATAATTTAAATACCTACAGGAATGGATACTCAACCCACCTTCCTGGGGAGCCAGGTCCAATGCTTGACAACCCTTGTAGAGAAGCAGTTTTTCCTGATATCGAGTCTAAACTTCCCTGGCATAACTTGAAGCCATTTCCTCTTCTATCGCTTGGTGCTTGGGAGAAAAGA
The DNA here is from genome assembly GCA_017589585.1 of Phylloscopus whistleri. Classification (NCBI taxonomy): domain Eukaryota; kingdom Metazoa; phylum Chordata; class Aves; order Passeriformes; family Phylloscopidae; genus Phylloscopus; species Phylloscopus whistleri. The sequence goes on along the minus strand of JADMLD010000110.1, from coordinate 572,979 downwards.
TGGATCCCAGCCTGGCTACAGCCTTCTTGCCTTCAAGGAGTTGCAGAGTGGTAGTCTCCTCGGAGCCTTTTCTCCAGCCTAAATATCCCCAGCTCCCTCAGTTGCTCCTCACAGGACTCGTGCTCCAGGACTCTTCCCCAGCCTTGTTGCCCTTCTCTGGACATGCACCAGCACCTCAATGTCTTTCTTGTACTAAGGGGCCCAGAGCTGACCCCAGCATTCAAGCTGACCTCATCAGTGCTGAGTACAGAGGGATAATCACTGCCCAAGTCCTGCTGGCCACATTATTCCTGATATAAGCCAGGATGCCCTTGCCCACCTGGGCACAGACTGGCTCATGTTCAGCTGCTGTCAAGCAGCATGTCCAGGTCCTTTTCCACTGGACAGCTTTCCAGGCTCTCTTCCCCCAGCCTTAGTGTAGCCAGGGGTTGTACAGGACCTGACACTTGGCCCTGTTAAATACCATAAAATTGTCCTCAGCCTGTCAATCCAGAACCCTCTGCAGAGCCTTCCTGCACCCTGTCATAGAAGGAGATCAGGTTGGTCAAGCAGGACCTGCCTTTTTTGAATCCCTGCTGGCTTGGCCTGATCCTGGTTGTCCTGCACATATCTTGTGATGGCTCTCAAGATGATTCATGACTTTCCCCTGCACCACCGTCAGGGTGTCAGGTCTCTAGCTCTCCAGACCTTTCCAGCTCTTCCTGTACATGGGTGTTGCTTTTGCCAGCCCCCAGTCAGCTAGAACCTCTCCAGTGAGCCAGGACCATGGATAATGATGGAAGCTGGCTCAGTGAGTACTTCCTCCAGCTCCCTCAGTATCTTTGGTGGATCCCATCCATCCCAATAGCATTGTGTGTGTCTAAGTGGTGTGTCAAGTTGCTGACCATTTTCCCTTGGACTGGGGTCTTCATTCTGCTCCCCCTTCCTGTCTTCCAGCTCAGAGGGCTTGTTATTCAGAAAACTGGTCTTACTATTAAAGACTGAGGAAGGGAAAGCATTGAGTACCTCAGCCCTTTTGTCATCCTTTGTAACAATTTTGCCTAAAAATCTGGCTCTGACTGACTTTGATCCTTCCGAAAGTGAGATACCAGCAGTGCTGGCAAAGTAGTTGAATTCAATCTGATCCGGTGTGACCCCAGCTGAAAAGCCAGAGGAAAGCATTTTTTGCTTATCTGACAGTCAAGGTCTTGGAATCCAGATCCAAATGCTTCAGACACCATGTTGTCAAAGCAAGTAGAAATGCCAGATGGCTTGGTGTTGAGCCCAAGTAGTACTTGTTAGTTTAAGTCCTTCTTCTCAGCTTTTTTCTGAGAATTACTATTTATCACAGCAGGTGGTTTCAGAGAGATTCCATTTAAAGATTTCCTTTGTTAGGAATTTTTTATTTTCAGAGCTACTTTTTGAAGTGTTTGTGGGAATAAATATTTGTTTGAAAGCATTTCAAGTACTCTACCAGTAAGTTGATATTATAATGCTACATGTTTTTTTTACAATATTAATTATTTTGATTGATTAGGTTTTCTGTAGCATATTTGAATACACTGAGTATTTTTAATGTTTCTGTACTACAGCATGCACTGGTATCTACTTCTTTCTTCATGGTCTTTTGAATGCTTTATTTGGACAGCTTTGAAGATAAAACCTACAAAATAAAACCTTGGAGTTTTTATTTTAATACTTGATTAGGCAAAGATCAATGTACCTGGTGAGACAATTGGGGTAAAATTATGTTGCACGAGCTGAATATAGAGTGAATATTTCCTAAGTAATGCACTGTCTGAGCAAAACAGAAACAGTGAGAGAAGCAAATAACTCCTTAGAATTCATGTTGATCAGCATCTCTCAGGAGAACCAGGAAGCAAAACCTTGAAAAACAAATCTAAATCAAAACAAAGAAGGAGATACTAAATTTGTCTGAAGTTTGTCTATATATACTCTCCTAAAATCAAAGAATCACAGAATATTATGTACTGTTCTTTCTCAAAAATGCATTTTAACATTCTGTCTTTTGCAGTAAATGCGCTGTGTACAAACAATGTGAGTACACTAGGAAAACGAGAAATTTCCATTTATCTCAGGTGTACCCTCTGGTATATCCTACAGATATCAAGAATATTTGCAAATGGTCCATCAGTGTGATCAAGTCTTTAAAGTAAAAAAAAACCCACAAGTTTTGCACTTGCTTTCATATCCCACATTATTAAGCAGGAAAATAGCCTATTTGGAACGTTCTCTTGTACCACTGCATCTGCTGCTTCAGATGCACTTCCATAGTGTACCTCTAATAAAAGTAAATAAATCATAAAAGCAGTTGTACACTGAAACTAATCCACAAGCAATGTGACCAAATGAATTCTAGATTATTCATCTGATAGCATGAGGATTTATGTAAACTTTAAAATGTGCTTTTCATGTCACAGACTCACCTTCTCGTGTCATTCCACTGCAACACTGTTTGGTTACCAGAGCTGTCAGGGACCAGAACCTTTCGTCTGTGTGGACAGCTGAATATGCTCTTGATTTGTTCTTTATTGGTGGACTCATTCCAGAGGCTGTGTGGTTAGCACACACACTTGGGGACTGGAAGCTGTCTGTTTCAATTGGTCTGGCCTACCAGCTATATTGTCAGAAGTCTGATGAGCTCTCAAGGTAAATTTGTAATTGGAATTACGATGTTATATTTTGTTACATAGTTATTTCCATGAAGTTTGTTGTGACAAACCATATATATTGCCTCAGAAATTCATATTTCTATACTTATAGTAGGTGTAGAAGTTAAGGTGTTATGATTAGTTATTTTGGCATAGGTATTCATTTAACAGACCTTCATTGATTATGTATGGATATTACTTTGTTATTCATGAGCAGTTTCTTGTTATACTTTCAGAATGAAAAAACCAGAATTTCACCTGCCATTAAGCTTATTACCAATGCAGACTTTTCAGGAGAAGTTACAGTCTTTGTTAGGACAGCCAGTAACTTCTGAAACATCAGGACATATTAAAAACAAGAAGTTCACAGGTAATTCAAATGAAAAATAATTGTGGTTATTTTCCATGTTATTTGTCTACATATTCGGTGTTATACACTGTCTGAGAAAGAAACAATTGCTTTGTCTTCTCCAGTGTGTGATTACTGCTATAATATATTCAATTCAGTATTTAATTTCATGAGGGTGTGCGGTTTGGCTTTGATCATTTCAGAAATGGAACGTGTTATCAGTCTTGTCTTCTCATTTGTATTGTCCAAATCTTTATTTGACTGTATTTTATATTAATTTATTTGGAAGAAAACTGATTCTTCGTTACAATAAACAAACAAAAAATTAATGTGTTAACAATATGGGAAGTATCACACATGAAATTAGCTACAAGAAGGTGTTTAGTTTTGCCTTTTCCTTTCTGACAAAGTGAATCCCCAGGTCCAGCAGCTAGCAAGGCTGAGAATGTATTTCCAGTAAGCACATACACAAGCACACATACACAGCACCTATATACGACTGGCCACCCATGAACACCTACAGATCTGCTCAACAATCAAGGCAGCACCTTTCCTCTCCTGTTGGTCAGGGTGAAGGTCTGCATATAGATACCTGTTTGTACAGTGTGTATCACTCCAGCAGCTGGGCCAGTACCATTAGCTGAGTAGATGGCCAGCAGACCAAGTCATTAAGCGTCACAGGTTGCTCATGTCTGTGTGTGTGAGCCCCCAAAGCCCCAGTCTCTTTTTGTTTTCTGGTACAGACACACTCACAAACACCCTCTTCCCCCCCACACACGCTATCCATGCACCCCCACAGCACCTGGCCTGGAGTATACAGTCCTGTTGGTGTACAGGATACAGCAGAGAGCTGATCTGAGCTCCTCAGCCTGTCCAGGTGCCTGACCGTTAGAGACACACATACCTATGTACACGCTGTGTTTCTGGCTCATGGCTCCCTTGATCTCCCCTTGTTTTGCCCTCAGAGATGTGAAAACTTGCAAGCGGGTCTTTCAGTTGTCTCTCTGGCTTTTGGCCATGTCTTCACTGGTCCCTGCAGATACTGTGAGCTCCTAACTTAATACTTAACTACTGAAATTCACACTGTTAGCTAGATCAACCTGTCCTTATTTATATTTTACAGAAAGTTTACTGGCACAATCTCTGTATTTTATTCTCTTTTTGTCTGAAAACATTTCAAGGTCTTGTCAGCAGGTGGATGTACTTACTGATAAGAGAGTTGCTTTAGCCATTACTAATAATGTACCTGTTTATGCCTTCTTGGTAAGAATGATTTGCCAGAATGTTATGCCAAGCAAATGCCTGGCTAAAAAGTTCAGTCCTCTACCTAGAAAGGCAATAGGCTTCTTTGTAATGGGGCAAAACTTAATAATCAAATACGAGATCTTATCTTAAAGCAAGTAGATGAGGCCTATCATTGTAATATATGCATGCAAATTCAGACAACGTAACCTCATGATGTCAGAATGAAGATCCATGTATTGATTAAATATATTTATCAGTTTCTGGGCTTAATGTTTTATAGATCCCATTGAAGAGGAAGATGCAGATGTTCTTTACAGTTCAATACAGGAATTACTGAAAGCAGCTGTTATGGCAGATGTTGATATTCTCTCAGAGACATTTCAGCTTTTGATGGATTCTGCCAAGGATCTTTGCAGAAAGTTTTATGGTTTAGTTCCGGTTGGGCTCTGTCTTCCGGCACCACCATTGTACTGTCCTCAACCAGCTTCTCTCAGTGAAGTAAGTGTGTTTCTTGTATATTTGTTTGATTGTATTTATGAATCTTTATAAGCTTTATTCTGGTTCCTTTGAGCTAATTTTTCTGTTTTCTTCTATGTCTGCTCATTTACATAAGTATCACAGCAGTGATGAGAAAGTATGTGTGCCTCTGTGTTTTTTCCATAAATGATCTATGCTGTAAGGAAAAACGGATTAGGACCAGTAACAACATTTAGTTATACGTCCTTTCTAATTTTGAACTTTGTTTGTCTTTGCATTTTCAGGAAGACAGTGATGACATTCTTTTAAAAATGGAGAAAGAAGTCCGTCAGAAAGTGTCAGGAGTCCTTCAGCGAATTATCTTGCTCTTTCGGGCTGCTCATTGTTCTGGCTCTGCAGCACAGTGGTATCTTACACAACTGAAGTGGGCTAGAAAAGTTATGCAAAAAGTAAACATTTATATTTTTAACTTGTTTATCAGTTGTAAATATTACTGATGAATTTGCAGTTGCAGAAGCATTCAGTCTCACCTTGGCTTTTATGTCATGTTTTGTACATGTAATCTAGTTTTACATATCATGTAAAACTTTTTAGGAAGCCAGGGTATCTAATTCATAAAGTGTTTCCTTTTGGGTATCTTTCTGTATCTACTTGGTAACATACAAATTCATCTATTTTCCATTGAAAGAAAAAAGCAGACTTTAACTGGGAGTTATAGCTGTTAGCTGGAAATAATCTTCCGTATCATTTAGGGTTGAATAAGTAACAGAGAAGGTAATGCTCACGTTAGGTAAAGGGATCATCTTGTGAACAGAACTTGTAAGATTTCATTTTACTTTTCTGCAATTTTTTTTGCACAGAAGCAAGCTTAGAATAAATGGATTAAAAAATTTTGTGTAAAAGCAGTCTTTTCTTAGGTCATTGTAACATAGGTATTTCAAGAAGGTTGAGTTGATACAGAAGGGAGTGTGTGTGGCTCTCCCTTCCTGCAAGTCCCCTGCAGGAACCAGCCTTAGTGCAGTGATGGAGACCAGGAACTGGTCTGACTGAAAAGTACTTACTTGTGTTTGCATAGTCACATGCCTAATGTTGGCATGGGGAACTGGTCAGAGGTACCAACTGAAACTGGAGGTGAAGCTGGTCAGCCTTGGTGACAGCAACCTGGACTGTGTTGAATTAGTCTGGTTTTTTGATTATTGTGATCTTAGTTCTTCTTACACTTTGTGTTAGTCTCGTATTTCATGGTAGTCATGAGTACCATTCAAACCAAAAGCATTTTTTGTGCCATATCTTGTATTAAACATATTCCTTCAGATGAATTTTCAGAATAGTGATTTTAAGAAAATGGAAAACAAGCTTTGAGGGAGTTTTACTGATCTTGGCAGTATTCTAATAACCGAAAGGCTGTGCATTTAGTAGTGATACATGTAAAATATTAACTTTTTTATTTCTGTTTTGGTTGGTTTTTTACCTATTTTTATAGATTCGAATGAAAGGTTCTCTTCCTTTGCTGAGTCCATTCCCAGAGACTTTGCTTCGTTACTGCAATTTCTGCACTGCTCTCTATGGATCTACATCTTCTGGAGCCCATCAGTTTGATGACATTACCTGTAAAATTTTAGGTCTGTATGCAGTAACATAAAATAATTAAGAGCTGTAAAAAAAAAAAACACCAGTGAAAATCCACAGGAGGCAAATCAGCTCTTATTAGCTTGAAATAGTATATTGCAATATCTCAGGAACACATTTCATTTTCAGCTTTTGTGTTAGTTATCAGAACTCTTATTCTAAAATGTGCTGTTCTGGTTTGGGGGTGGGGGGTCATATTACAGACCTGAAAGATGTGAAAGAACATGAACACTAAGTGGGACTAAGGAGCTTTAGTTCCAGAGCAATACTGAAAAATCTCAGGCTGTTCTATTCGATTTATTTAAATAGAGTCTCACCATATTGCATGTTTGTATTGTAGGTTGGTTCAGAGAGTTCTGTGCATTATGTTGGATGTTTCATGTTCGTGAAAAATTATCTGACAGCTGTAGGCGGTACCAAACTGCACGGGAAAATATTAACAATATCAAGGTAATTGTATTTCTAATATAATAGGGATACATCTTAATTTCATGTAGCTATGAGAAGAATTCTAAGGGTCTGCTCTGTATTTCTGTGAGAACTTCTATTTGCTTAACAGAACAAAATGAGCTCAGTGCTTGAAATGTAAATTATGTATTTGATGCTATGGAGCAGTGTGCTGTGCATGAGATCTCCATTATCCTGACAGCATTTTTGTTAGGCTTTTGCTTGATGTTTGAGTCAGAAGAGCTGCCAGGAGAGCAATAGTTTCTATACTTGACCTAAGAATTTACTTTCTGGTTTGTTTTCTTTCCCCTTTCTTTCTTAGGTCAATATATGTTGAGTATTTCCTGATTAGTGTATACCTAATACACCGAAAATGGGGTTCATGGTATGCTAAATATACATGGTAGTCAGAAAGAGTAATGAAAAAAATTAAAATGTAATCATGTTTTCTCTACTCATACTTTCATCAATTGATGTCAGAGGTCCACGAAGAAAAAGAAACTACTAGTATATTTGTCATGTATTCTGTAAGAAGTCCAAGATTTTTCTTCACCAGAAAAACCAAGTTTCAGATAAACAAGATGGCTCTGTTTCAAATGATAGAATGTTCTTATTTTTCTGTACTTTGTGTGACAGTGACAAATGAGATAGAAAATACTGTTCAAAATAAACCAATCCATCTTAGAAGCCTCTTGCAAGGCTTAATTACCTTGCTCACAAGAAAGATAGGTGAATTACTTCGAAGTTTAGGCAAATCCTCAAGTTTTACTTGTGACTGCAAATATTCAGCAGAGTGCTAATGGAATTATTTCCTAATGTTTTAGGATAAAAGATTTTAAAAAGCCCTTTTTTTTTCTTTCTCTCTTTTTATTTTACTGTACATTACGGTCCATTACAGCATTGATCTGTTTCCTGCTATCCTACACTACTCTGCTTGGCAGATAAGTTAGAGATTTTTATATTCTGTGGGCTAGGAAAGAAGTATAGCTATTTGCAATGTACAAATAATTTTGCTGAAAAATATTGCTCATACAATAATGTTTCTGGTGGTTTTTTTAGTATCCAAGTAAGAATGGGTGTGATGCCTACACAATTGAGCATTGTCTGAATGCAGTAGAGTGGGCTTGTCGAATGCTTCCCTTCTGCAGATTTATGAATGTTGAAGAATTAGTTCAAGATGTAATTTTGAGTCTGCTTGGAGAATTACCACCAGTAAAAAAGGTAAAAGACCTTAAAACTAGAATAAAAGCAATAGAGATTATCACAAATATTCCTCCTCCTTGGAAAACCTACTTGTTAGATTTTCTCATGGTGTAAGTTCTGTGTGAAAAGACACCTACTTGTATGATAGCTACTGGAAAAGATGTGCTTTTTTTGTGTAGGTGGCAGAGATTTTTGTAAAAGCATTTCCTAATCCTGAAGATATAAGAGTTTCATTAAGAGATAAATATCATGGACTTCAGGAGCGACTCAGACACAGTACTGTTAAAGGTAATGTTCATCATTTTTCAGGAAGTTTTGAACATGTTTTGTTTTTTATCTGAGTTACCAGCTTGTGACAATATTTGCTTTCATACCCCATGCAAAACAATTACTGTAGTTTTCAGTTGGACAACTTTGAGTCGTGTAACAAATTTTGTCTTTTCTTTTTGATACGTCTGTACTAGTCACAGGGTATAATGGCTTTCAAAATGTTGATGTTTCTTCACTTTATCAGAGTTTCTTGTTGAATTTATAAATGGCTCTAATTTATGATTTTAATAGAAATCTAATTCATAGCTCAATTTGAGAGACTAACTTTAAACTGAAAATTAAGATTGAAAACTTGGTTTTCTTTCTTTCAGTAGGTCCTGAAAGTGAAGAAATGATGTCTGTTGTTATACAAGCTGCTGAAGATGTGAGGAAGAAGGCCTTGAGACGTGTAGTGAAGAACATAGGCCCCATAGAAATTAATATTTGGGAGCCGTTAGAAGAGGGAGCATCAAATGATGAGGAGCACTGTTATGAGAGATTCTCACTAGGCACTAGTCTAAGCACAAGCACACTTACTGGTGTTGGGAATCCTCAGGTATATAGTGATGCAGACACAGCAGACACACTTTCTGATGTTTTGGTTACTGAAGAAACAAGAGCCGAAACACCTTCATTCCCAAGGTATGAAAAAATTGCAGCAGAAAGCTTTTGATTTAAATTAGGGGCAAAAAAAGGAAAAAAGAATGATCCTGCTGATCAAGTAATCTCTTCACCTAACAGGTTAATTGTCACTATGGGTGATTTATCAAGTGAAGAATTACAGATTTCCCAAGTCTTAGAACTGCCAATGTTATTTCAGTTAGTATGTGACTAATGCATTATTGAAGTGTAAATTGCTGTCAGCTGTGTCTACATTCATATATGTTACTGCCTAGTTTCTGTTTGTGGATTTTAAATTTGATTAATTTGCCGCCTGTACATCATACTAATGTAAATTTGGGGTTGTTGGCTATTTTTGACTTTGATGGGAGATAAGAAACTAATGTTGCATGTAATACTTCTTAAAATAGATTTGGGTATTAATGGTGTTTACATTTGTTATCTTACAGAGAAAATGAACTCCAACGACAAAGGGAAATAGGTAGCAAAAATACCACACACAAGATAAAAGCTCCTAACTGTGAAAGAAAACATAAAGACAAAGTGTGTAGGAGAGACATGCTTAATCAATGTAATTTGCCTATAGTTGGTGCATGGGAATTTGAACGTGATGATGATGAATATGTCAGATTTTTAGAACTCTTTTTGAGTTACGTTCTTGAGAGAGACCTGATAAAGCACAGTGACCTTGGAATTCCATTTCTCACTAGCTTTTCTGGGCTGCTTCAAGAGCATGAATTAAACTCTCTCTTTTTTGATGTTCACACAACACTAAAACGTCGACAAAACAAAACTAGAAGTCAAAGTGTGTTTAGAGCAGGGTCTTGCTATACTGTTACCCTGGCATCTTGTGATCTTGAAAAAGTGTCTGCCTGTAATGAAAACAAAAATATTTTGGAAAGCCCAACAATTGTACAGTCTGTTGGACAGACCACAGAACCTTCTGTCTGTAACCTGACGAAAGGACTTAAAGAAGGCTTATTTGGTTTAAAATACAAGCCAATATACAGAGCTCAGACTGACAATCAAGGAATCACTGCTGTGCTAACAAGCCAGACCTTTCCTAACCATGCTTCCTCTGCCCTGCAAACTCAAGCAATTTCTAAATATGTTTACAAAACTCTTGATGTAGTTGGTATTGTACCAGCAGAAGAACTGCCTATAGAATTGATGGGCAAATTGAACAATATTTCAAAATTGCTGGAGTGGATGATCAGATGGTCCGATAAAAGACTGCTCTGTGGTTCCAATAAACGAGATTCCTTAGAAGAGACTCTTCCAACGATACATGTGAAAACATCATCAGCAGCTGTTCTTACATCTTTTTGGTTGTTAGAACAGTTATATGGCGACAGATCTCAAACAAAGAGCATAAAATGTAAGGTAAGAAAAAGGATGAGACAAGTGTCAGTGAAATGTGTGAGTGAGTTATGCCAGTAAAGAAAAATCACATGCATATTTTACCTCATAGTTCTGTTCTCAGTAGAATGTGGGGTATTAATTAATAGCCTTTCTTTTAAGAGTTGCTAAGAAAAGGGGAAAATTCCAGAAGTACTGAAATTCTGTTAGTAGAAATACTTGAGTTGGAGATTAAAGTTCTCTTTGGAAGCTCAAAATATAGGTCATATATCCAGATACCACATTTTTTGCACAAATTCCTGTAAGTTTGGCCACTGTGTTTAGTTTCAGACATCATCTTTGAAAAAATGTACTACTGGAGGTAGCATATGGCAAAGCAAGGCAAAGAATAGAGAAATAGTTCCTCTCACAAGAGTCTTAAGTTCATTTGTCTTTGAGAATAGTGCAGATACAGTCAGACTGGTTAAAGACCAATGAAAAATTACTAGCACAGTGACAGAGAATTGGAGTGAATGTGTGGATATGGAGGAAGAGATTTGCCAGAGGAATCTGGTATGTATTGCTTTAGTTTATACTTTAGGGACAATTGGATCACTTAGCTTCTTTAATTAACAGTACATAGAGTCAGAGAATACATGAAAGGCTTTGAGGGGAGAGGGTGGTGGGACTTTTTGTGAGAAGGCTTTTCTCCAGTTTCAGAAGATTTTTTTTCTTACTTTTAGTTTGTATTTTCTGGTTTTTTTGACAAGTATTTTATTTACAACTTAAAAATTTTGTGCATGCATCTAACCACAAGGTTATATGTGTCTTTTTGCCTTTCATACTGTTTTCAGTGGTAATTTGAGAGTTCTATATTGTCTGGATAAGGCCAAATCTTACTGTATATATTTGTCTTGGTTATATTGTCATATAGTGTCTTTAAAAATTCACACTCAGTTGACACTGAGAAATCTTTCTTGTATTTCCTTTGGATAATTCAGGGGACAATTGCTTTACTTAATGCAAAAAGGGGAGAAACTTGTGTTTCACAGACAGCTGTAAATGCAGGATTTCTTGGCTCTATAATAAAGAAAAGGATATGAATTAAGCATAATCGTTCTGTATGAAATAACTGTGTTTTTTTTAAAGTACCTGGTATCTTTCTTTTTAAACTAGTGAATTTTGATTACCATTATTTTTATTAATAGCATCCAAATGACCAATATGTGAAAGAAATTGCATCTCTATCAGAAGCCCAGTCTAGAACAGTGGAAGAAAGTACTATGGATGAAGGCTCTTCCACAGTGGCCAGTTCTCCTCTTGATGTCCAGATTGTACCAGTCTATGATGATCGTTGTGGAAGTGATTTGGGGTAATTATTTTTTTTTACCTAAGAACTCTAGTTGGTCATAATTCCTCTGCTGAGCAGCATGAATAGATAGATCTACTGTTATTATGTGTTATATACATGTTTAATTTTGTGTGAAAAGTCAAACTTGGGCATATTGGTTACAGCTGTATGAAGCAAATTAAATATTCTCCATCAGCACATGTATATTAGGTAGAGAATAATGCAGCTGTTGCATATTAAGTGAATTTTATGTGGTTGTTTATAAGCTTAGTGGTATGGAAATAGAATCTAGATTTCCAATATAATGGGTGTCATGGTTTTCTCAAAGAATTCAGGTAACTTCCCCCTCTTCATTGTAATTTTCTTTTATTTAAGTGGTTCAGAATGCTGGTTTATTTTCCCCTGGATCTGTAATCTAGCTATGTTCATATGTGTGCATGTCAGAAAAATAGATGGAAAAAGCAGTAAATATTTTATTTGTTAGTATCTTGCACACTCTTGAAGATAAAAAATCCTTATCCTGAATTCCACTGTGGCATTTCATCTTACATTACAACAAAGAAAAAATAAATCTCTAGTATTAGAATATATATAGTGAGTTATATAGATCTCTGGTATTCTGAAATAATCTCTAGCATTTTGAGACATGACTGTACATCTTGTCTGACAATTTTCTATTTTTTAGTAAATGAAGTTTCTGTGGGGGAGGTAAATGTAGTGTTAACCAGATGATTTTGAAGACATAGCACAGTTTGTCTGGAAACAGCCTATCTGAAAGAATGCATCGTCAATGACACTAAAATACACAGCTATGCAAAAAAAAATTAGGCTTGGTTTAAGTCATAGTCGGAGAGAAAACCTAAATGAATATTGATTATATCACATGAGTGTTCATTTTACAATTAAACACTAGCCTGCAGTCTGAAACGAACAGCATACTTGAAGTGAATCAGATACTTATGTTGTTAATTACATTTTCTAATCCCTATTAGCAGAATGGCTGCAAAGTCAAAATATTTTTATAAGAAGGAAATTAAAAATGGAAATAATTCTGTGCCTCATATAACTGAAGACTTGAATGAAGTGGGACCATGTGTTCAGCAGGAGTTGGATGTAACATCAGAACAAGGTTTGTTTTAATGGTATATCCTTTTACTGTGGTCTGACATATAAAGCAGTAGTTTTGCATGAATATATTTTTGTGTTCTTCTGTTTATTTAATCAAAAAATGCAAATGTCTTCATTATTCTATTGGAATTATTTTATCCAGTTTGTATTATAACTAAATGATATAAAATTGTTTTATCAAGACTTTCCGATCACTTTTTCACAATGTCACCTTTTTTCTATAGAGATAGAACAATGTATGTTAACGTGTTCTATTCTCTCATATACTTTCATTCTGAAAATATTCACACAACTGTGTAAAACAATTCACAAATTTTAAGAACTGAGTATGCATAAATTATCATATTCATACCATTTACATAAACTGGGGATTTTTTAACCTCTCTTTTAGGGTGCATGCATCAACACTAGTAAGAGCACAAATTTTGAATTTACTGAAACTACTCTGAACACTTCACTCCACATTAGCGGAAGAAGTGGACTAATGTGTCCTGCTATCAGAAATCACATAACAGTACTATAATCTATGGAGTTTTCTAGTTTAGAGTAATTGTGTTTATTTTGTAGAGGTCTTCGAGGAGCTGTATGAAACTTCAAAGAGCTCCAATAACTCTGTCAAGATCAGACCTGTAGAACCTCAAAGAAAACAGGCAAGTTACCATGAGAGATCATCAGAGATCATAGAAGCATTTGGGTTTGGAAGGGATGTTAAAGATCATCTCGTTCCAAACCCCCTGCCATGGACAGGGATAGACCAGATTATCCAGAGCCCCATCCAACCTGCTCTTGAAAACTTTCATGAACGGGACATCCACAACTTCTCTGGGTAACCTGTTCCAGTGCCACATCTCCACAGTAAAGAATTACTTCCTAAAACCTAGTGTAAACCCACCCTTTTTTAGTCTGAAGTAATTCCCTCCTCTCCTGTTACTATGTGCTCTTGTAAAAGGTCCATCTCCAGCTTTCCTGTAGGATCCTTTAGGTACTGAAAGACTGCTTTGAGGTCTCCCTAGAGCTTTCTGGTTTTTATGCTGAACAACCCCAACTCTGTCAGCCTTTCCTCATGGGAAAGGTGCTCCAGGCCCCTGAACACCCCTTGTTATGGACTTGCTTTGTCAGGTCCATGTCCTTCTTATACTGGGGGACTCAGAGCTGAACGCAGTTCTCCAGTGAGTCTTCTGAGGACAGAATAGAGGGGAGAATTGCCTCCCACAATATGCTAGCCATGCTGCTTTGGATGCAGCCCAGGATATGTTTGGCTTGGACAATCTCTCAGTGTTCCTCACCCTATCCTTGTTTTGGCCCTCTGTAGGCTTCATTTTTGTGTTTGACTTTGTCTGGGAACTCCTTGTTCATCTATCCAAGCCTCCTAGCATTTTTTCCTGACTTCCTCTTTGTTGGGATGCATCCCACCTGAGGTTGGAGGAGGTGATCCTTGAATATTAACCAGCTTTCTTGTGCCCCTCTTCCTTCCAGGGCCCTATCCCATCGGATTCTACCAATCAGATCCCTGAAGAGGCCAAAGTCTGCTCTCCTGAAGTGAAGGTCAGTGAACTTTCTGTGTGCCGTCCTTACTATCCTGAGGAACTCAAACTCTACCGTTTCGTGGTTGCTGCAGCTAAGGCTACCCTTGAGCTTCACATTTCCACATTTCTCTGTGTTGGTCAGAATGAGGTCCATCATACCTCTCCTTGGCTGTTTTGTCACATGTGGAAGGTAGTTATCGTCAGTATCCTCCAGAACCTCCAGGACTGCCTTGTGCCCTGCTGTGTGCCCTTCCAACAGATCCTGGGATGGCTGAAGTTCCCTGTAAGGACCAGGGCTTGCAAACATGAAGTTCTTCCTATCTGCATATAGAGGATCTCATCTGCTTTGTCTTCCTAGTTGGGCAGCCTTTTATTAGACCTCCAGTGTAATGTCCCCTGTCCCTGCCCTCCCTGTAAACCTGAGCCATAAACTCTTGGTCAACTCCTCATCCATTCCCAGGCAGAGCTGCATGCACTCCAGCTAGTCACTGACAGAGGGTGACACCCACTCCTCCTTTAGGAAGCCTGTGCTTCCTAAAGAAGCATCTATCCATTCCAACACTCCAGTCATCAGAGCCATCACACCACATGTCTGCAATGCCAGTAAGATCGTACCTGGCAGATGTACATGTCTTCAGCTCTTTTTTATTCCCCGTGCTATACATGCTTGCATGGAGGCTCCTGATGAAGCTGAGTTACTGGCAGGAGTGATTGTAATTCCTTTGTGCAGCTCTTCAGGTGCTCTGCACACATGCAGTTCCTCTCCACATGTCTTTTTCTGACCCTGGCAAAAAATTGCCCCTCCCCTGGCAACTTTAGTTTAAAACCCTCTTCCCCCTTGCCAAGACTATGACCAAAGGTGCTCTTCCCCTTCTCTGATAGATGAACCCCATCAGCCCTCACCAGACCAGGTTCTCAAAGCAAGTCCCATGGCCAAAGAAACCATATGCCTGGCTGTGGCACCAGTCCTGTAACCATTTGTTGATTCACCAGATTCAAACCCTTTCAAATCCCTTCCTTTTGACTGGGAGGATTGACTGTGCACTCCAGAGCCCTCAGCTGCCACTCCCTTCTCAGCCTACTCGTGGATGTGTCACTGGCACCTCTGTGAAACAACAGCAGTGGGTAATAGTGGGCTGCACAGGGCTTGGTTGTCTCTTGGAGACATCCCTGACAGGAGCCCCAGGGAAGCAGCACCTCTCTAGAGAGTGTGTCATGTTGGCAAATGGATGCCTTGTTACCTCTCAGAAGAGAGTTGCCTCTTACTACTACGCATCAGCCTTACTTAGTTGTGCTGGTTGCAACACAGGGGAGCGGGTCTGGCTGCCTTACTCAGCTCCAGCATTTCTCCTGATGTTACAGGATCTTACATGGAGGCATTGAATTGTTATCAATACTGCTTTCAAAGTATCCTGACTTCCTCAATGTATTTGTGAACTTGAGGGCTGAATTGTTTAGGGTCAGTGAATCTTCTTCCTTGCTTTGTACTAAAAGTAACAATTAAAATGTAGTAAAGTGAGATCTGCTCTGAACACTTTTGAAAATGCGTGTGCTTTCATATGTGTATATATGGTAGATGTAATTATATATACATAAAATTGAGTTGGTTTATTAAAAATTTAAATATATCAAGACGTTTATTTTGCTTCTCTCTGGAAACTCAGTCTGGATTTATAAATGAGCCTTTTTTCATGCATTGTTTTTGGTCATAGGTATCTTTTCTTTGAAAGCGGCTAAGGGCAGGGCTATTATGCTAAGCATTATGGTCTTCAATTTTTTCAGTACATTTTACTATAGTGAATCTATGGCATGTGTAAAATTCTACATTTGTTTCATTTTCTTAGTTTGTAGATAGTTTGTGTATAACAGGATTGTTTCCACATTTTCATTTTTACGGGGGGGGTGAGATTAGCAGAATATACAGGTACTGTATATCCAGGTACTACATGAATATGAACTTGGAACTAAAATCTCATGAGATTGTTGTAAGAAAAAGAAAAATGCTCAGGTGAATTGTTATATCTCTTTGTGGCTGATCTGTAACAGTTTTCTGGTAAGTGTGTAATTTTGATTATTTTTAATCAGATTTTTTAAATTGGATGATTAATCAAAATACATCTGCCATAGGCTAATGTATTTTATTGAAGCAGAAGGGATAGAAAATTTTCAAGTTCAGATACATCTTTTTATATTCAGCAGGTTGCCATTTCAGCTGCAGATAGTGCTCAAGAGGATCAAATTGTGGAAGAAACAAAAGAAGAAAAGACTAAACAGAATATGTAAGGGACTTGTTGGTTTTTTTAAATTCCTCTTTTAACTTTGCTTAAAAATCTAAAGTAGTTTTGTTAATGATTGTATCCAGTGACATCTCAGGGGTTCTTGCTGTTGCTTATAGCAGCAAAGTCATAGTTTCAAACAATTTCAGTCATCTTCTATTTCATGTACAGGTGTTTCACATATATGAAGGGCTGGGTTGATGAGTCCTTATTTTAGTAATGATCTAATAAAATAAACATGGTTTGTGGGAAGATATATTTTATCTAGGAGAATAACTGGAAAAATGGAGAATCTTATTACAATAGCATATAAATAAATGTCCCTATGTATACATAATGTTTGTGAAAGACTTTAAAATTACTTTCAGAAAGACTTCAAATCCTCTACTTTTTAAAATTACGTATTTTTGTTTTAACTGAGTATAAGATGCCCCTTATATAAGATTTTTCTGTTCTAGAGATGCAGATTATAGTGATATTAATAGTATTAGTTAAATTGGGTTTTCTCTTCCTTTGTCTACCAGAATGAACCTCTTTTTTTGCCTGCTGTCTGTCTTGAGTAGCAGGAACTTTTTCAGTGCTTTTGTTTGAGTCAGTTTTGTTTGATTGCTAGGGGAGACAAAACATGAATGTCAGTATTTGCCAGCTCAGATTGCAATGTAATGCAGTAATTGAAGCAATGCAGATCAGCAATGCAGGCTTTTGTCAGGTGGCTGTCAGGTATTTTATCTCATAATAATTAAAATACTTTTTCAGGAGGTTATGTGTATATTTGTACACATACATGTACATAAAATGAAAACAGACAGCATAAAAAATTATTGCAGTCTTTTCAATGCTAATTTTTCTCTCTTCATAGTATGACTGAGGTTGTTACTAGCAGCATTTCCCACCCATTCTCTTTTAAAAGAGATGCAGACGTTCCTAGGTAAGGTAAACCTGTACTGTTTTATGTAATGAAATGAAATTTTCAGTTTGAAGTAATGTGATATGTAAATTTGACTGCAAAATAATTGCAGGTATAGTGTATTGTACCTGTAAACTAAGTAGCTTTTTCTGGAACTTTTTTGTACTATAATCCTTACGGATTATATACTCTCATGTGTTGTCTGGAATATCACATGAATCAAAAGTTAATTCACAGCTACCAGATTCCAAGAGGCATGACAGTTTTGTTTTCTGGTTCTGGGCAGAATTTGTTATATAATATTACTATACTTGGTTATATAGAACACCTGAACAATAATATTTTAAACTTACACACTTTGATTAAAATTATTAAAATGTGGCTATCCTATGGCAACGGATAGATTTACATAAATATATACAAAATAGAGAAAATGTTGGAATTGGGAAATGGAGTCAGGGGTCAGTCTCAGGCTTTCAGTTCTAGAACAGTCCTCTATGAGACTTTTTTCAGTTTAGAGGAGGATTTGAACTATGCATACTTTTGGGTTCCATTTTCATGTGTCTCTATTCCCTTTTCCTTCGTGAGCTTCTCATGCCAACTATTTTCAAAAAAATTTTTACTCAAACTTTTGGCAATTTGGGCTGTGCTTGCACATTCTTACTGCCTTCCAAAAGATTTCATATGCCCCTTCACACCTATTACATATCTAAAACTGTTACTCATTAGCCATTCCTTTATGCCTGTGTTTGTTCACACGCTTGGAGTTCATCCTGTACAATTATGAAAAGTCCTCCAAGGGTTGCCTGTACCCATAGCAATGTCAGCATTTTTCTTAAACAGAGAAATGTCTTTTGGGTCTGTTTCTCTTGGTGTAAGTAAAGTCCTTCAGTTTCTTTATAGCTGAATGTAAATCCTAATCCTCTCTTCTTCATGTAAGGAATTCATGTACTTAATATTCTTTACCTACTGAAAGATCTTGTTATCACTGTGGGAAAATGTAATGTATTGTACATGTTACTCCGATTTTAAGTTATTTTCTTTAATCTGAAATCTTGTTACTTTTTAAGCCCAAATATCTAAAGGACTATTACTTTAAGTCAAAGTGAATCTGCCTTCTGCCTTGTTTCAACTAAGAATTCCCTCTTCATTTTCCATCAGCTGTTTGACTTTATGACTAACCAGGCCTTTTTTCTTTCTTTTTTGTTAAATCATTGTTTTCTACCTGTATCTCTAGTGAAAATAAATTTTAGATACACTTGTGCCTACAAAATCAGATAGAACGTATTTCTTTACTATTGTTTTTCATTCAGTATTTTAAGAAGTGGTAGGAAATATGTCCTGCATGATCTCTGGCCAAGATCATGCACTATTAATTATTAAGTTGTAACTACAAATTAATCATATTTCGAAAATACACAGGTATTATTAAAAAATTTCTGGATTGACTTAAGACAACCTTTTATATGTATTGTGGGCTCTGAATGTTTTTCATAGATTGTTTGTTTCTTTCTTAAGTAGTGCAGACATTTCCATAAGTGGTTCTCAGCCTTCTCAGACTACTGTGCCAACTATGTCAAGTCTTGCCTCCCATACTTCTGTTTGTGCAAAGAAGCAAGAAGTCAAGGAAGAAGTCCCTAGAGAAGAGAAACCAAACACATCAGAAACTGTCAGGCAGATGCTGCAAGATGAAATGTTTAAATTAGTTCAGGTGAGAATGTCTAATTATTTGAAGTAGTTTTCATGGTACCAACTGTGTTGTTAAAGAATGGAATTAATTACTGTTTTAAAGACCTTCTGTGTATAGTTGTTCTTGATGTTATCCATCAGTTCCATGTTAACCACTATGAAACTTATTTTAGACTTAACTCATGCTTTTAATTCAAGAAAATGAGTGATATAATAATAGATGCTTGAGTGTGTTTTAGCTCACGTAAGTCAATGTCCTTTAACAGTTTACATTTGGAAAAATTCTGATGCTGTAATTTTTCAACTGTACTAGGATTTAAGTGGTGGTAGCACACTGAGCCAATTTTAAGTGACCTTACATTTGTTGAAACTTCACAAAAAAGTGAAGACATTTGTCTTGCTTTAGCATAACCTGTCGGTGGCAGGTATTTAATGTATCTTACAAGAAAGTCCAGTACAGTAAACAGTTACACAAATGAATCATTATTGAATCATCCGGTTATTGGGATGTTGTTTTGTCACCTGATAGGGAACAGCTGTAAGATAGGCTAGATATTTTTGCTGGAATTTCTATTAAAGTTATTGGCATTGTTAACTTTGTTCATGTATGTATTCAGCTACAGCAAATCAACTTCATGAGTTTAATGCAAATAGTGCAGTCATCCTTTACCAATGTGCCAAATGTGCAACAAATGCTACAACAGCATCAATGGGTTCACCTGGCAGGGAGCCAGCCTGCACACACTGCTCAAAGCAATGCTTCTCCAAAAACACAAGCACTCAGTCAAGAGGAAAAAGGAAAAAATGGTCTAGAGAGCTCTGTTTTTCAGCCAAGGAAGAGTCTTGAAGATGAAAGCAACAATGGCCAAATAAAAGTAGGTATATCAAAGTGTGGTTTATGAAGACTGTTCAGTATATCTGATATGCTGTCTATGCTGTTGAGTTAGGAAATGTGTTCATAGTGATTGGTGTAGACAGAACTATTTTTGTGCATATTTAGTGCATGGTTGATATTTAAATGCTGGTTTGTTTGATTTTCTCATTTAGAATCATATGGATATGAGTGCCTCTTTGACATTATTTGAAAGCAACCACAAGAAAATGGGATCAATGCCACCATCCCAAGATTTGCATTCTTCAGTGCCTACTAAACCACTTCATTTCCTAGCTCCTTCCTCAGGCATCCAGAAAAAAATGAAGCTTATTCCTGTTGAAAAAAAAAATAGTTATTCAAATGGATTTCCTTTGCTTAAGCTTCAATCAAGTTACCATGTCAAACCAGCATTTTTACATCCAACAGAAATGTCATCAGCATTTGCCAGACCACCCCCAGTACCACGAATAGCTTGGAGTTCATCAGATTCCTTATGGAACCAGCAGTCATCATACACACCAAGAAAGAGTGAGGCAGAAGAAGATCTCCACAGAAGTAAATACAACCCCAAGATTCCAAGACAAATGCATGAGGAAAAGGAGAGATGGGCAGAAAAAGTGCATAAGGGACCCCTCAAACATCTGAATTCAGATCAGCGTGAAGGACAGCATGAAGATTCACCTCAGCCTCAGTTCCCTGCAAATGTCAATGTGTTCAAAGCACCACCCATTCAGAACCTGGCTGCTATTCCACTATTGCACTTGCAACTTGACCCAGTACCTAGAATTCCACCAGCTGTAAGGCAGCCAATCACTACTACTTTGATACCTGTTAAACCTGCAACAAAGAATGTCAACTCCAGAGAAACTCTACAGGATGCAGGAATATCACTACTTCAGGTTAATTTACCTCAGAAAAAGAAGGTACTGGATTTTAATAATATGTTTTTCTAAGTTGTAGTGTTTTGTCAGTTTCATGTTATCTTACTCATCACAAGTAAGTTCATGTTTACAGACTGTGGAATTTGGAATTGTTTGGCACAGGTACCGGGAGGGATCTAGAGCTAGGGGTACCTGCTTATTGGTATGTCAATATGAGGCAGACTGCAAGCCTGAAAGTGTTTTTAACTACATTCAATTGATTCTACATTCCATAGGTCATCAACGTTCAGCCCACTGGTAATGAGTGTAAAGAATTTACCATCTAAAATACTGGACAATATTTGTATGGTAAAAAAATAGGGTTTTTTCCCAGAGATTATAATAGAATTATTTATAGAAATAGATGTGGTGAAAAATCCTTTTTTGGAGGGCAGAAATGGAATGGTAGAAGGCTTGGTAAGAAGATCTTATGGATGCTGAATACCAGATGTTTTGAAAAACGTTATTTCTTATAGACTTACATGCTTGCATATCCCAGTTGAGAAGAATGGAAATGTTTTTCCTTTAAAGGTGCTTCTTCAGTCCTTGTCTACATTGGATGGTTCCTAAATTCATCCTGAACTACGTTCAGATGAAATGCAAATACTAGTGAAATATGTTCTGTGGAGAAAATTTGTACATTTTAATTAATTTTCAGAAAATAGTTTACACATGTACAGATTGGCAGAGGTTCTGGTCTGATGCTATTAATATTCCACTTCCATATTCTTTACAAAATGCTACAGTAGTTTTGTTTGTGTAATTGAAATCCAAACCAGACTTACTTTTTTCATCCAATCTGACTGGGGTTCCCCTCCCTGTTTTACGTCTTCCTTCTCTCTCTCTGAACCCTCTTAGGAACCAAAACTCATCCCACTTCGGGATCTCATTGCATTTGAGCAATGCCACAAGAATTACTCTGTTCCCAGTGCTTCCTTTGGACAAGACCGAACCGAACCTATCCAGCTACTAAGAACTGATGTTGAACCATTTGAAGTTAGAAATGTGCGGAACAATAGAAAAAGGCAAGCCAAATTTTTAAAGTGGAACTTCATTTTGACAGACTAACTGGTAACTTGTACCTTCTAGCTTTGACGTCAGAGGGAGTGTATCCTCTCAGCAGAGAATAAAATAGCAAATGTTAGTAAAGACACAGCAGAAGTCTGTCATTAGGGTGTGAGAAGTTCTTGCTCTTAGGAAGAAGATTCAAGAGGAAATGTTTTTCATTCCACTATCTGTGTTTTAAAGTCTTATTGCCTCTGACTGTTTGCTATATACTCTTTATGAAATGCTTCTCTCCTTACACATATTAGTAGACTGCTGTCTGGGCTGCATATTGCCACTGTTTTTATCTTCAAAAGGAAAGGATTATATGCTCTTTCAGTATGATTAAATATGTAGGCTATTTTTAATATAAACAGTGATTAACAAAATCCCTACTGAAGCTGGGTTGTTTTTTTATTGCTGGTTGTGTTACATACAACTTAGAAAATGTGGTCTATTTGATGTTAATTGATTGCACAAGCAGTTAAAACAGTTTGTTTAAGCTGCTTACATATCTTTGTTCAGTTCTTGTAGAACGCTGATAAAATGTTCTGGGATAGAGCACTTGGTTTCTTTCAGTTGTGATGCTTTTAATTGTGTCGTTTTGGAGCTGAAGATGAGTTTTTCACTCTTGAAGTGAAAACGTCTCACACAAGTAACTGCAGATAGAGTTGAGAATACATTTTAATAGTATCTGTGGAAGTGCTTAAAGCTACAGTTGCTGTCATATCATCTACTTGTCACATATTAAAGATGAAGCTACAGTTGCTGGTTGTGTAATCTGCTTGTCACCTAGTAATTAGCAAACTGCTACGTAACTGAAGTTTGCTTCTTAAGAGAATCCTTATAGGCGTTTGGTGTAGTAATTATTAATTATACACAAGATATAGATGTGAAATGTTATGTGGTTTGTAATATTTAATATAAATAGCCTATTAGATAATTAATAGATTTTAGTGTAATTGCTGGTATTTTTATGGGTTCCTACAACCTTTCCATGTAGATTTCAAGCAGGCAGAAACTGTGGTTTGAACTGATCTGTATGCAGCAGCTGTTGATCTTTTCCAATCTTTATTTCAGCATTTATTTCTTAATAGTAATCTTACCTAGAAAACAACAATGATAGGTATTGTTATTATTTCAGAGCACTTCTGACTCTTTATCTATAATTAATGTGTTGACAGTAAAAAGAGGCGTAGTAAGAAACAACTGAAAGAGAAGGAGGATAAGAAGAAACCAAGCGTGTCCTTCCGTCCGGACGACTCCATCATCAGTATTAATGACACAGCAGTGGTTACTGAATCAGAGACTGGGGTACAGAATTATGGGTTTTTTCTTAGTCTTTTTGCATTCAAGTATTAGCAGAAAAGAAGCAGAAAACTGTAAATCAAACAATAATATACTTCCTTTCCAGGATCTAGCCTGGAAACACTATGCATATTTTTAATTCACATACTTGCATTTTCTGAAAACAGGAGATTGATTTTTATAAATTATTCCAGAGTTGCTAGTTTGGAGCATGAACCTGTCTGTTTTGATAGGATATAAGTCTGTATGTACATTTGTAGTAAATACATACAAACATGTTAAAAATTTAAAAAAAAAAAATCCTGGTAGAATGATGGGACAAGTGACCCCAGGCATTACTCTTCCCATGTGGGGCTGGATGGATGACAGTATAAGAGTAAGGATGTGGAGCATTAGGATCTCAGTTCTGTCTCAGCCCAGACACTGAAAAAAGAAAGCCTTGATCAGGCTGGGTTTTGATATCTTATAGGGGTTATCCTTGCAAGTATGAAATTCCAAGCTAGAACACTACCAATTCAATGCTGGTTCACTCCCCAGAGCTGTGTTTCTGGTCCATACCATACTTCCTCTGAGACTCCACTCCAGCACAGCAACTGGAAACCCTCACCAGACCTGGAGATGTTAGTTGGGGTACAGCAGGGGTATGATAGACTCACAGAGGAATAAGGAATTTGTGCTACTGCACGTCACCCCAAGGTACATAAGAGAATGTTATATAGTCAGTAAATTCCACTACATTGGAATCCATCAGAGGAATTAAAAAGGGGGTTGAGAAAAGTAAGTGACAATTATTTCTTTTTTTTTTTCCCAAATCATTACTCATATGAGGTATATTGTATAGTTAGCAGCACTAAGAAAGCCTTTAATCTGCACTGGAATTGTTTTTAAAGATGGTTCTTTTTTCCTCATATTAGGATCACAACCCAAAATCGACATCTGATGTTCAGGATGGTTTTTTCGTGTCAATGGGCAAGTACAAGTGTTTTTAATGCTTTGAGTGCTCAAATAAAAAAAAAAAATCAAGGAGCATTAGTCTATTAGAATTCACATTAAAACTCTACAATCACCAGCATGTTAAAAACTAGGATAATGTGGTCTGTGGGCAATAGAGCTTGCTGGCTTATGGGATGTTTCCCCAGACTTTTCAGGATGTTCAGGTGTCCAGAATTTTTGGAAGATACTAGTTTTTTAGGGGATTGATATGGAGAGAGATGCAGGCAAATTTAAGATCTTGTATAAATTATCTAAAGATTCAGAATATTTTTCCCAAAATTTTTAGAAGTATTTTAGTTTTTCTTCAAAATGAATGATAGTCTTGTATTTATGCTTATAAACAAGAGTTGATTAAATAATAACAGTATGTCAAGTTAATTAAATTAGCTGGGGTTGACAATGATTTCTGTTTATGTGATTAATCAAAATAATCCCCTAAACATTTCAAATCCTAATTTAAAAAAGGGTATTGTTTTAATATTATTTGCCTACATATTCTAATTACACAAAATTAGGGCTGCTCTTGTAAAATAAACTCAGTGCATACAATGTTTCTAGCTTGCCATATGAAGACTATGCCTGTGGAAAGATTTTCTTATTTATAGTATGTTAATTTATGAAATAATTCAGTTCTTTCAAAGGACAAAATGTAATCTATTCTCTGAAATTTGGCCTTAAAGAAAGGCAAACTGTAGAAACAACAATAAAGAAATGAAGACATACATGGCATAAATACTCCTCCCCTCCTTTTAGAATGTGAAGCAGACTGTTACTTTTCAGCATACTAAAATATTTAACTTAAAATCACGTATCTAAACTGAATCTTGGTTGTAATTCAGTATAATGTTGTGTCAGTTGCAAATTCACACAAAGTTGGTAACATGAGCTTTTCTTGGAATCATCTATGAAGAGAAAAGTTAAAATTATCTCTCAGAAATACAAGTAAGAAAATATTGGAGCCCATTGTTGTGAGTTAGTATCATAGGCTTTTAAAGATGTCTAATTTTTATATCATTAATAGACACCTATTTTGTATTATCACATTTTAGATGCAATGGAGAAAGCAGGTACTACCTCAGCAGATCTACATTATTTGGCTTCTGTGGGAAAAAAACCAGCAGAAACTCAAGATGCAAGTACAAGCACTAGCCCAGGTAAGTGCTACACAGGTGATCTACAGAAACCAACTGTTTCTGGTGTTTTTTCTTGATTAGTTGTGATATTTGGTCAGTTTTCAAAATGCAGCACGTTTGTAAGGGGGAAGCAGTTTTTTGTGCTCTCATTTCTTATTTCAAAAATAATTAAACCAGAAAACATTGGCATATAAATTATAAAGCAGTAGTTAAAATAATTATAATTAAAAATATTACTGATGCAATTGTGTAAGAGTCTCCTTGTGCTTTCTGTAAGTCAGTACTGTTGTGACTTTTTCTGAAAGCTCATTTTAACTTGACTTTTTCTTAATGCATTTTAGACAATGTTTCACACTTGACTGAAATTGTTTCTTTGCCTCTTCCCCCACTTTTCTTTGGTTGTGAACTGGCAAATCAGAAATGTAACTCAGATAATCCCATTGGTATCTTTACTTTCCTTAAACTCATGCATTCTGGTCTTTTTTTTTTTTTTTTTTTTTTTTTTTTTTTTTTTTTTTTTTTTTTTCCAATCAAGTACTCCAATCACATCAGGATCATGGAATCAGTGATGGAAATAAGGTTTCCGAAGTTCCAAAAAATGAGCTGGTCACATCAGTTCCTGCATCAGGTGTGGCTGCTGTCTTTTTCCACTTCATTTGTTGTTTGGAAAGTCTACAAAACTGTTGCTGTTCTAGCATGGGTTTTGTACCTGAGACAGCTTAATGCAGAGTGTAGATAGCATGCTAATTTTTCTGACTTCTTAAAACCCAATTCTTATTTTGTGAATTTTAGCTTGATTTTAGTTCCCACTTGATCTTTGGGATTTAGTGTAATATAGACCAAATGATTTGATCAATGAGGTGTTAAAACAGATCACATGAAATTGAGCTGCAGTAGCATTGTTCCATAAATACATCACATAGATTTCAGTACCCCAGTATTTTCCCTATGGTACCAAGAGAGCATACTAATTTTTCCATTATTGTAAAATTCAACAGTGTTTTTCCATTTGAAGATGATTTTACTACATCACATGACTCATTTGCAGATAGTTTCATTAGAGGTTTCTATTTGAGTAATCTAATTTCTTTGGATTAAGATACAGATTTTTTTTTTTACTTAAGTAGGAGGGACTTGGATATTAATAGCAATCTAGATGGCAGCTTAGTCAAAGCTTTTCTTATCTTCTAAAGAATGCAGAGCTGTTTCCTAATAGTCTTAAATTTTTGTGGCTTTTACTGTAAATATAATACTGACTATTATTATTTCCTTGTAGAATCATCTAGTTCCTCTGCGATACTACCGCCAGACATGTGTTTAAACCTGAGTTTCCCCACCGAAGTGAATGAGAAACCTTTGCCATCCTTTCTGTCAGATGCACCTGATTTGGTTAGTGATCTAATGTACATATGGCTGAAATGTATTTTAAGTAATCTGTTTGTCTTCCTGAATTTGGGTTCTTTGTATCTGCATGAGTCAGTTGTGTAATATGGTAGGGAAGATTGTATTTATTTTGTTCCCAAAACAAAAAGCCTTTCATCAACAAATGTGAAAAGACAAGCACAGGAAATGGTGAACAGTGCACTATAAACAGCTCATTCAAAACACATACTGTATAATTCTCCATTATCTTGTTGTTTAGCATAAACAGGAATATATCAGTGTGACTGACATTGAAGACAGTGACATCCTTAGCAATTTGCCCGTGATACCTGAGTCTGCAGAAGAGATAGCTGCTGCACAGCAGGATGAGAATCTTGAAATTCCATCTACTGCAAAACTTCATCACACAGCAGCTTCTGTTACTAATGCAGTTCCACCTGAAGTACTTCAGAAGCAAGGTAAACCTTTTCAGTTTTAAATCCAAGAAAAGGTAATACTCTTTTGTTGTAATACTCCCACAGAAAATCTGCAGCCTTTCCTCAGTTAAACTAATGGGTTTTTAGTCTTAAACATCAACATCGATACATTTGACTTGTTCTGTAATGAGTCTTGCCTTCTAAAACACATCTGTGCCTAATTACTTGCATTATGTGGTGTTTGTGCCTTATTCAGTGATACTGGTGCATTCTTTTCTTTCTTTTTTTTAGATGATCATCAGAAAAATGTATCAAACGAATTACAAAAGAAAGATAAGTCAGATTCTGCTGCAGATGTTATAACTTGGAACATAGCACATGAAGATGGAGGAACTCGTCCTTCTTCAGGGCTTCCATCCGAAGTAATTGAAAAAGAATACTTTTCCACAAAGCAGAAGGAAATGGTTATGCAATTACAGACACTACAGAACATAGTAGAAAATATGGAGCAGGATTTCAGACATAGCAAAATGGTGAGTGCTAGCTGTTGGTTTTTAAACAGTTTGTTTTTTCAACTAAAGACAAAACCTACATTTTGGAACAATTTCTCAAATCTGCTCAGTATCTGTTGAGAGATATTGAGAATAATATTATATATATCATATGTTTATTATATATTTGTAATATTATACATTATATATAAAAATTATATAATTTATATTATAATACAAGTTTTATATGTATATACAATGTTCTTTCATATTTAGTGCTGAATCTGTTGTCTGATATGGTTGCTTACAAATGACCAAACATTGGCTAGAATAGTGATGTTGTTAGTGAACGGGCACAACATATTTAGTTTCTTTGTAACTGAGTTTAGGCTGAGCAGGAGACCTTTTTGGCAAAGACTTCTGCAGTTGTGCCTCTGCAAAATATTGTGTGACTGTTTCTGGAGTGTGATCTAATTTGTTTTATAAAATATTTGCATTTTTGCCATCTTTATAAATCCTAATATGGAAATAAAATAAAATTGGGCTTTGATGGATCTTGTAGGTGTCTCTTTTCTGTGTTTCACAGAAATATAAAGGCTTTATTGTGTTATTTACACACAGTTATTACACTCAGGTAGATTATTTGATCACTTACATTCTTCATCGAGGTTGTTATTTAAGTCAGATTTTTTAAAAGCCTGTAGGGGAAAAAAAATGTGATATCTCCTGTATTTGTTTCAGCATTTCATAGCACCTGGGTTTTAAAACTTCTGGGTATCTAGCCAAATCCTGAAGAAAACCCCTTGGGTTTTTGCCTTTTTTTTTTTGGTTCATACTAGTTGGTAATTCCTTTTATAACAATTTTTCATGTATTACATATCATACATATGAGATTTGTTCTTTTTGAGATAATGCTCAGTAAAATGTCTTGCTCTGGGTCAGTCGGTTTTAGTTTTCATTTTCCAGTTTGAATATTCAGACTTATGAAGATGGCAGAAATATTTTAATACCTGTGGGATTTAGATAAAATATATATTGGAAAACTTCAGCTATTTTAAAAATAATGTGATCAGTAGGGGTAAACTGTTCAAACAAATAATAGAGTTTATATGTATTTTTCTTAAAGTAAGTATCCAGAAGATTGCAATTCTTACATGAAATGAATCTACCTGAGCTACTTTGATTCCTGAACTTTTTTGTTTGTTTTCAGTCAGAAAACTGCATTAAAATGTTTGTAAGAGTCTGACAAGAAAAATATATTTAAAGTGGACTTTGCATAAATATCTGTGATGTAAGTCTCAGAAATACCTTGAGGAAAGTGTCATTACCTAGTTTTTGGGTTTCACTTACAGTTAGTGAAGCTGATAGAAGATTTTGAAATGGCTGCTGATTCAGACCTTGGTGCTCGTCCTGCAGTCTCTGAAGCTGCTGGAGTCATTGGTGCTGGTATGTGTCCAGTTAACTGAAGGATAATAAATTTGCCATGGAATATGCATCTTAAATAACTTTTAGTTACCACTGACATTTAATGCAATCCCTAAAGATGTTACTGAAATATGAACCAAAAGTACCAGAGGAAGAAATAAAATGAAAGGTAGCCGATCTGAATATTAAGTTATAATATCTATTGGTTTTATTAAAATCTTACGTCAGCTTAACTGTTTACTAGAGCAGATGTATTGAATGATTTATTGTTTGTTTAACAAATAACTACGTGGTACCTACTTAAAGCTACTGTACCGTGCCAGGAATATAGTCTAATCTACTTATGGAGTTAATACAAAGCCAGGTGGTGGAACCAAATCACGGCTATATCTGTATTCATACGTAAGACGATATTTAGGGTGTCCTTGGGGCTCACACCCAGCAGCTCCCAGTCCAGTCATTTCCTTTATGTCTGCAGGACTGGGTCACACAGCACAGCCCTGGAAGTGCCCTCCCATAGGCAGGCACAGCTGATCCAGGTCCAGGCTGTTGTAGGTGACAGATAAATTAAAAATGCCACTAACCAAGATATATGAGAGATAGTTTCTGCATTGTGAGGATTCTCCGTTGGTCTACACTAAGTACAATTTTTTTTTTTTTTCCACAGAATCAGAACATCATTTGACAGGCATGATTTTTGAAGATACTATAGATGATCAGAAGGAGAGCTTAAACTTGGAATATCCTATGCCCACTTCTACTACAGTGGATGCACATTCTCCTGCCTCTGCAGCCTTGGCTTCTAATTCTCACAGTGGCCTGAAGTCGCCTTCTGGTATAATTTTTATTGTGTATTTTTCCCCTTTGCATCCTTTAAAAATAAGTAAACCTTTTCTTCATGCTGTAATACTTCCTCATGGCTGTTACACAGAATGTTATGTAATGCCAATGAGCTCATTAAAGTCAGGCATGAGTCTTTCTAGATTGCTTTATTTAGAATGGCTTCATTGATGTGCTCGGATAATGAGTTTGTCACATGACATAACAGTATCACTAAGCTTTGAAAAACAGTTCAGCAATGAATCATGCTTGCACTCAAATTCACTGTTACTGAAAGAAAATAGTCAACATTGGGTCTTGTTTCTCAAACTCATCACTGTGCTGGTTTGTACTTACTTACCTAAGTGAATATAAATAGCTATGGTATCACAGAACACTCAAAGCTTCCTCCAAAAGCTGTCTTGATCATCTCTGTCATCTACCTATGTCTAGAGAGGTGACATCTCTGTTAAATCCAGCCTACATCAGCAAAAGCAATTGGTTTATTTCTCTGTACAGTAACTACTGTCTGAGTCCTAAAAGGTTATTTTATGAGGTCTAATAATTTTGGAAACTGAGGGTAAATTGATTTTTGCAATTATGAAGACTGCAGTAGCATTAAAAGGGGAAAGGAAACAACCTGTTGCCTGAGGTTAAAAAGGCAGTTATATTTTTTCCTCTGCATATTGCCTGCATTGCTTGTAGTCAGGCTCATGAAAGTGATATGTGCTTTGTACATGTGAATGTGCATTTGATAGTCACATTTACAGCAATCTGTCTTATTAAAACATGGTTCCTGTGTCTGTATATAGCACAAGTGAATCTCAAATAATA
Organism: Phylloscopus whistleri; assembly: GCA_017589585.1. Taxonomy (NCBI): domain Eukaryota; kingdom Metazoa; phylum Chordata; class Aves; order Passeriformes; family Phylloscopidae; genus Phylloscopus; species Phylloscopus whistleri. The sequence continues at coordinate 542,193 of JADMLD010000110.1, read as the reverse complement.
CACACACCCAGTTAAATTTTGAAAACAGTAATAGAGTTTTTGTTATAGAGTATATATATAGAGAGAGTATTTTTATAAATAGAGTATAAATTTGTTATTTGCAAGCTAAGAAAACTATAGGTGATACTAAGTTACAACTATAATTTTTTGAGATGGAGAGATTAGTTTAGGAGAGGAAGCAGTACTCTTCCTTCCAAGACAACCATACTCTTCAGTTCCATCTTTTGAATCCCAAGCTGCTTCTGAGTACCTGGATTCCTCAAGTAAGTGTCAATCATTAATTTTGCATGAAACACTGAATAATTAATTGGAACTCATAATTTCCAGTTAGTTCGTCATGGCAGAAAACTGTCAACAGCAACAATACCTTCCTAGCAAAATTACCCACAAAAGCCAGGAACTGTTAATTAATGATCTCTGGAGCTCTGTGCTCACCTGGCAGTCAGTGACATGTCTCACAGGCTGTTAAACTTATTTACAATATTAATTTATTTTTAATGTCAACATATTGAAGTTGATGTGTTTCTATATTTTATCCCACAGGATGTTTAACCTATGTGTGATTAGTGAGTATGCAAGTGCAAAGATATTGCTAACAAAGATTGTTTCTGTTTCAGGTTCTCTCATATGCAGAGATCTATGTCCTGGGTATGTATTTTGAGACTGATTTTTGACAGTTTACCTAAAAGGTGACTGTCAGAGTGGAATCATCACTTCATAAAAATCGAGGGTTTTATTTTCAAACTTTCAAAAAAAAGCCCTTTTTAACTAATTGCAGCCATTTACACTGACTTCGGTGGTGCCTGTTAGATTTACTTCATGCAGAAGCTGCAGAAGCATTCCAAGTTCTTTTCTAGTTACAAGTATTGGAACTGTTAATGTAGATAGTACTCTTATTTGTGTGCATTTCTCCTAATTGCAAACCATGTTTTCAGCAAAGTATATACAACTGCCCTGGGTAGTTTTCTATGAAGGCCAGCTATCACCAGGAGGTTTTTGAAGTCATACAGTAGGAAAAGTCTAAAGCAACAGACTGAAGATTTCAAAACTGGAAAGAGCCTGTGCATTAAATAAAATGGTCTGATATATATATTTTTACTTTTAGCCACTGCTGGTCTTCTGGATCCAGTAGAAAAGAGTTTCCTTTCTTTCTGGTCATTCTGCTCCATGACCCGTTATTGCTTTGCTTGAAGCATAGCAGTAAACTGAATGGTTTATCCTATTTTTCTGTTATTTTATATGGAACTGGTTTTTGTGACTGAAGTAGATTGGGAAGTGATTTCATAAGGTGGAGTATGGGTGTGAGGCAATAAACTCTAGCAGACACTGATAGCTTGTAGAGATAGATTTGTTTTTTCCTGGGAGCAACTATGAGATTTGTTTTTTCCTGGGAGCAGCTGATTAAAAGAGAGGAAAGAAATGGGGAGAATTTAGGTGAAGCTGTGCTCTCACTGACACTGATTCTTGCTCTGAGTCACTGAGATTTGGCTACCATTGAAAACGGTAGCACCCCATAACCTCATCTCCTCAGGGCAGCAATACAAACCCTGGGGGTGCTCCTGGCTACCAGGCTCAGTCTCCTGTGGGCCAGCCATGTTCACACACCACAGCAGAGCTCAAGCATTTCAGTTCTGGATTTTCCCACTGATGTTAGTCAGGTCTTGCTCCTTCTGTCCTCATCAAAGCTGACTCAACTATACTAACCCAGTGGAGATGTGGGGAAAGAATATTTGGTACAATGAATGGACTGAATATTCTTTATGTATGTATGTCTTACTTTACAACCTGGATATTGTTGTTTTAAGTATAAAAGAGGTTTAGCTTGCTGTTCTTACAGTATTATCTTTATTTTTTTCCCCTGCCTAACATCAAGCTCTTTAGAAGATCCCCTGCAGATTGCTGGTCTGAGTGATGTTACTGGCGTGAATGACCATGTGGTGGGAAGTGACACCCCTCTGTTGGAGCTGGGCTTTGTGAGAACACAGGCTAAGAAAATCTCAAGGTAATGCCATGGCTGGTTTTTGTTGTGTGTTGCTTAAATCATTTTAACCCTGGTTATTCTCATAGTTCACACCTTGTTAACAATGGAAGCAAGTATGTGGTTTGACGTTAATGGGACTCGTATTAGAGCTTTTAATTGCCACAAATCTACTGGTCATTACTGTCAAATGTACTAAGTGTTCCAGTATTCTGGTTCTGAAATTCCTTCCCAATTGCTTGTTCCATCTTGTTCCTAGGTATAGACTGGAGCACAACTGTTTTAATACAGTGGATTCAGTTCAGACCTTCAGGTCTTCTAAAGCAGTTCTGAAAGACAGAACAGAAATTTCCTGCCAGTGGCACAGCACCTTCAGGAACTCCCAGCCCCAGATTCCAGCTTGTCAGAAATCTCCCTGCTCGAGATTTCTACACCTCCCTGACTGTTGGTTATAAAATCATCTGTATTCTTTCCTGAGATAGGTCAAAGTGACAGCTGTTTCCTACTCCAGTTTGTGATATCAATTGCTTACAAGGCAAAAACATACAGCTGTTCATGTCACCAGTCTGCTGCATTCGTGACACAGTTCCCACCAGTTTAAGCTCTAGTTCTATTATCTGAATGTAGCTGACAAGTAAAAGAAAAATTTTAATTTTTTGTAATTTTTTGAGATTACTTGTTTACCAGGATTTTATGTTTTACTGCTATTTTATGTAGTGAAATTTTGCAAAAGAAAATTTCCCCCTCTTGTTAATTACTTATGATTCCAGCTGTGTCAGAATTTTGAAGGGTTCTCAATATTTTTGTTATATCATATGGTTGCCATTGTTTGCAATTTACAGGATGTGCTAGATTTATTTCGTGTTCACATCTGCCCTCAGGGTTCTTGATTCTGCTTCTGGGCATTCTGAAAGAACAGAAAAGGAGAGGAAAGAGATACAAACATGGATGAAAAGAAAGCAAAAGGAAAGAATGAGAGAGTATTTGAAAAAACTGGATGAACAAAGACAGAAAGAACATCATCCATTCAAACCGAGAAAGAATATGGTAAGATTAACAGGTGTCTCAAAGAGTAACTTACTTATTATATAAGTGTTAATTATTCAGGTTAGATAACAGCTGGGAGCAGTTGTTTTTTCCCTGTTGTAATATTGAATTTCTACATGTATGATTTTATTTTACTGGAACTGGCCATAGTTGTGTCAGGTAAGTAAATATACCAGTCTTCTTCACAGGCTGCAGGTGGCCCTCGACTGTAATGGATACAGCTGCAACATTCACTGAGGAAAGATGTGTTTTTCAGGGAGTGATAGCTACAGCGGTTGTTAAGATGTGTTTACACCTTGTTTCATCTTCCCACACACCTCCCCAAAACCCCCAGAGAATTGAAACAGCAGAGTTCAGATGCCAGCATCCTTTACAAATATGGCAGGATACTGAGGGCAGCCTTCTCTGTCATTCACCCACACAGAGGTGCATGCAAAAATCATAAGGGGCCAGCAGAGATGCTAGAATATGCCATGTATGTCAAGTATCTTATGAAATTTTTCTGTTGAAAGCTGATTTCAAGGGACAGTTCACTCCCAGAATTTTTTACATTTTAAATTTAATTACTAAAAACACGTTTATGGCTTGATCTGGATTTTTTTTTCTGTGCTGGAAATAAAGAAAATTAAAATAAAACATACAAAAGCATTTCAGAAAAAATTTTCCAATCAGTATTAACTCCTAAAATACGTATTTGCCATCTGGATGCCTTAAGGACCTGAAAAGACCCTGCTGAGTCAGGAAGCTCTGTAGTTACAGGAGATGAGACCTAACAACACCAAATATATCCCTATACTTTCTACTTGTTGAATTCAGGATATGCTGAAGCTTCAGGAAGCTCTATTTGTTTTAACTCCCAAGCAGCAAATGTGTAGCATACACAAGTTCCCTGTTACTAAATAATTCAATGGCATTCACTTTCAGCAAGAGTAACAAGTCTATATGAAATAAAGTATTTCTCCTAGTTTTAAACAATCTTTCCGAACTGAACTGGGATGCTCTTCTGCACATGTGTAGAGAGAAGTGATTTAAGAGAAATGGGTCTTGCTTCTCTCCCTTTCCTGTGCTGTCAGCCCATAAATATACACTTGATGCTTTTGCTATGGGCTTTTCTCCTGAAATCATTAGTGGAGGAATTCTCAGCTTTCAGTGGATGGTTTGGTTTGGTTGGATTTTTTTTAAGAATTAAAGGCTTCATATTGTACTCTAGCCAAACACAGGGCAAAGGGCAACCTTGCCTGTTTTTTTTTAATTAGTTATTAGGAACATCACTGATTTTTAGAAGACTGGAGTGAGGCCATTTGAAACTTTGACCTTGACTATGAGGATGTCTCCTTAGGAATGTTAGTGTTTTAAGCATATGAGGTATGGAAGATGTGACTGCAGGATTTCAGTATATTTTTTGAGACTGGAAAGTTACAGAGAGACAATCTGACTTGAATTTCCTGGTAGGGCCGTTATCATGATTGTATTTGGGACAGCTGAAATAATGATATGACTCCAGTCTTCCTGGAGAGCATACAGCAATGTTTATTGAGAGGCACATCCTTTTTATACACTGTTCTGATACACTGAACATGATTGGTCATTCAAACCAACACCTCTTGGTAAACATCTTCGCAAGTGAACAAGTTGGAAAAGCAGCAGGTGCAAAGATCAGGAATTGTTTGGAATGTCTTCTCACAGCTCCTCCAGAGCAATGCCTGGGAAAGCCTATCTGACTTGCTTTCCCAGAGGCTCTGCTGCTGCCCATTGCCTAAAAAATTCTCTTTGACCAGGCTGTCAGCATCCACAGGCCATATGCTTTCATACTGATTTTTTTCTGAAGAGTTTCTTAAGCAGTAACTTCCAAGTAAAGTAAGTACATTTTGAGAGTGAGAGACTGAATGAGACCGCAGTACATAACTAGTTAATGATTTTTGTACTTTCTTAAACAGCATCATAATCCTACTTCAAAGGATATTAGAGTCTTCCAGAAGAAGAAAGAAGAAAAAGACAAGTAAGTTGCTAGTAAATCCTTATTTATATGTTAGTTTTCCAGTCCCGAGAAGGAAGTCAGAGATAGTTTTAACTTTATTGCTTATGAAACTTCAGATATTAATGAAATTTCAACCAAAAGCATAAATAATTTATGTTTGCTTTACCATTTAGGAAAACTGAACATTTTTCATCCAATGACTATATATGTCACTTTCCAAATATCACTATTTATTTTCTTTCCCCAACATTTACTCATTCATTCTGTCAAACCCTTTGGTAAGAAATGTTCTAACTTTTTGCTAAAGATCTCTTAAAAGGCCTAGTAGATTTTCTGTGAAATCTTGTAAAAAATTTTTCTTCATGTAGCCTTACAGGACTCAGAAGCCAGCTGTGGTGAAATGGGTGACAGGGAAGATTTCTGAAACTAGTTTTGCGTGTGTGATTATTGCAGTAATTGAAATTGGTAATGTGTTATATTTCTCTGCAGAGCCCTGCTGTCTGAGCATCACAGAATCAGAATATCACAGGCACTTTCCCTGATGAATGAAATGTTATCTGAAACAGTGGCATCACCAGCAAGTGATCACAGGACATCGTCCAGCACAAGATCACCTCAAGCTTACGGAAGGAGGAATGTGGCATCTAGTGCAGGGTAACACTCTAAGCATTAAACCTGCTCTCTTCTACTGATGTCTTTACCACATTTGTAGCACATTCAGACAGGCTTAGCTTGAGAGAAAAGTCATATGCTGGCAGAATCAAACATACAGTTTGTCAGGGACTCTTGAGTCCCTCTTCCAGGCTTATTAAAACCAGTACTGCAAATCGTGGAGAGAGCCTTAAAATGCCTTTTGGAGCATGGAATAAGCCAAGTCAGGAGTCGAGCTGTAATCTGTGTCCTAACCCATTCCACTCAATATCAGTTCCCTTACAGAAAGAGTGGTTAAACACTGAACAGGCTGCCCAGGGAGGTGGTGGAGTCACCATCCCTGGAGGTGTGACTGGACATGCCATTTGGTGCCAGGGTCTAGTTGACAGGGTTGTGGTCCCATCAAAGGTTGTACTTGATGATCTTATAGGTCCTCTGCAGTCTTAATGATTCTGTGAGTTCTGCTGCACCAGCAATACAGACCTGAAGAGCATCTAACAACAAGCAAGAAACCAGTAAAAATTCTGCTGTGCAAACTCTAGTCCTGTTCTCTTTCTTGCTGATTTTTTCATTACTTAGGATTTTACTTGTTCTTTCTTTAGCGCTTTGCTTACTGCCTTCTGAGGAGGTGAGGGTATCTGAGTATTATAAATTGATACATTTATTCAGTTTGATTAATGCTATGTGTGTATATGTGTAATCCATCTGTATATTGCATTGTAGTTTTCCTTCTTATATATATCTTATGCTTATCAGATTAACAGAGGGAACTTTGTGCTTCAGATAATCCTGGAATTCAATATTTCTGCTTCTCTTTTTCTGTACAGTACGTTTTTTAGGTACAGTTCCAGGATACAGCATTAAACTGAATGTAGTCAGTACTGTGCAGAACCTGCTGGTGGTGTCCAAGGGAAGTTTAAGTGCATCAGCCCAGCCAGAATCAGACATGCTAAGGAAAACCATGCAGGAATCCACTTAGGAGTGGCAGGAACTATTAACTAATAAGTTTTGTTGGACCTAAAGAGGCTCTCTGTAAAGCCAGCTTGGTGTGTCTTCACTGTGATTGCAGCAGTTCTGATTCTGGTGGGGCTTATTGGCCCCACAAGCAGTGTGTGGTGCTGAATGTGATTTCTCTGGCTTTTATGTCTTTTCTGAATATGCCCTGTGATATCTAAGTTGTGGGGAGGAATGGTACATGGTACACAGTAGCAAGTATTTCAGCTTTGCTGTGTCGGGTTTTTGTCTTCTTGTAGAGGGCATCTGAACAGTCCTGTTCTGGCAGAAAGGAGCAGCAGAATTGCTGCCAAACCTGGCTGTAGTCAAAAAGTACAACGTTTCACTCCAGCTCTTGGTTTAACACAATCCAGAGGTAAGAACAGAACTTTTTTAATGAAGACACATACTGAAGAGGATCTTCAAGTGACTGCTGGATTTTTGGGAGGGAGGAGCTTTGATATCTGTGTAAAAGATCAGATTTATAATCCTGGATGTTTCCTGTCCTGAGGCTTTTGCAATTCTGCTGCCATTGACCTGCTAAATGATGAGAGTTACCTTTTCTTATCACTTCTCATAAAATCCAAAGTAGCTTAAATTGCCATAGCAAGAGTAGTGTGTAATCCAGGCAGCAGACTTGTAGATGAAAATTTCTAAGCTCCTTTGTGTATATTTGATCTGCATTTTAAAAAGGAAATGCTTCCTTCGTCTTTCCAGGAAATGTCTGTTTGCTCCTTCCGAAAAGTACCTCCAGAAGAAGGCTGAGAAATGCTACAAGCTCTGCTGTTAATTCCAGACACTGTAAGTTACACATAACAATGGCATAGTGCTACATAATAAAGGGTGGGAAATGAGGTGCAGGTACAGCATTTGTTTAGAAGAATAAAACTCATAATTTTTTCCCCATGTAAAAATCTTTTCAATTAGAAACTTGTGAAATATTTTAATCACCTCTGTTTACCTTCTGAACAGTTTTAGCCAGATGACAGTTTCAAGATTACTGAAAAAAGGTATTAGATTTTAGTTAATTCCTGAAACAGGTGTTATGAAATCAGGAGGGAACAGAGGCTTTGAGTCTTGTCTTTCAATTTAAACCCACAGAGAGGAAGTTAATTTGCAGATTCAGACACAAGAATTATGCCTCTCCCTTACCTTTCTATGCTGCTTACTCTCCAAACTTTTTAAAATAGGAATTGTCTTTATTACCCCTCTGGACAATCCATTTAAGATATCATTTTGTCATAATGTTAGCATGGAAAGTTTTGACTAAGCTTAACAAAAAATCCTCCTTTGGATTTTAGTGGTTCTTTTTTCCATGCCTATCTTTGTAGGTCTGGATCCACGTAAGATTGCTCCTAAGCAAATTCTTTAACAGATACAGTACTTGTTAACAGCAGCAGAATTTCTCATCAAAGAATGAGGAGTGAATCAGTCTGAGACTTAGGAAATACTGTGGCCTGATTCTATTCTGCCTTACCCCAGAATAATACTATTGGCATAATTTGGACAGTCAAAGGTCAATGTATTTGACTTGGCATTGTAGGAAATTGAGAGAAGCAATAATCAGCAGAAAGGCACTTTTCCTGAATCGCCTCTACTCATGTGGAAAAGTAATTTTTCTCCATTCCATATATTGACTTCTTAACCTCTATATTCAAGTTGATCTTTCTCTGATTTCCTGCCACCTTCTTGTATCTGCTTTTCCAGTATATCACATCACTGCTAAGGGTTTCATCAAAGTTCCATGTCTTCTAAAGAGGCACAAATTCAGAATTTATTTAGGTTAGTACTCTGCCAAATGATGAAGCAATGTGCTTTTATGGAGGGACTGCATCACAGAACCTGAATGCTGTAGGCACCATGCATAGTCCTGTTCCACTCTGTGTTCTGCCTTGGGAAGGCAGTTCAGAGCATGAGGCTGAGGGACCAGCAGCCCTTTCTCACCATAACCCCACATCAATTCTAGATAACAGAGCTTGCTGTTTTCACATGGATTTACAAACAGCTTCAGTTCTTAGAACTTGGAGCTTCTATTCTTGAGGGAGTTTCAAGAGATTGAGGTGAAAAGTGCAAGAAATGTTACAGTGTTATGGTTGGCCTGTTTTCTCCTCAGCTGCTGAGTGCAGAGTCAGCAGAAGCTCAACAAAAAAGCCTCCTCAAGTTGCCACTGCAGTTCAGACAGAAGGTTTTGATCTTGACACTGATCGAGACGTGGTGAGTCCTTGGACTGTGCCTGATGATATCCAAAGAATACTTCAGGATACTTCTGACTCCATGTTCCAGGTAGAGTACCTACTTATTCTATAAACCATTTGATACTTGCCACTTCACACTTTGTTTACTTCTGCTTTTTTTAAAATGTGGTTCTCTATTCAACACATGTGAGTGAGATATATACAGAGGGGCATAAATGGTGGGGCTTTAGGAGAACCACTTTATTTTTTTTTACAAGCAAAGTCATTCTTGTGACCTGTGTCTTGAAATTGAATGTTCTTTTTAACAATTGTTTAGGCACATTGCCTGCCCAGGCAACAGACACCGGTGGGAGGGCATAAGCAGGAAAATGGATTGCATTTGTTGCAGAATAATCAGACCCATAACTTGATTTGGACATGTTTTAAAACTAAAATTAAAAAAGCATTTCTGCTATCCACGAGTGAAGCACTGTGATCAGTTCCTCTTCTCCTCCCCCACAGGCCTCTGCAGTGCACGGCGTGAGCTGCTCTCCCCTCGGCAGCATCAACACTGACAGTGTTTCTGAAAGCACTGGGAGCATCCTCAGCAAGCTGGACTGGAATGCAGTGGAGGCTATGATAGCAGATGTGGAAGACAAGTGAACAGTTCTCAGACACTGTGCTCTTCCAAACAATTGCATTGGGTTTTGTTTTTTAAAAATAGTAATTGTTCTCCTTAAAATGGATTGAGGCCCTGCATTGGTTTCCTTCTTAAGCAGCATTGGAAACTCTCACTGTTTCCAGCCTTGCCTAGATGAAGCTGAATTCCTTAAAATGTAGTTTTCTTCCCATGTATCTTCAGAAGAACTAAATATAGTTGGTAAAGGCAGACCCACAGACTTAAACAGATCTGGGTCAGCTGCTTTACATAGAAACATATATAAACACAACAAGTGTTATTTTATTTTAAGAGCAGTGTACAACTGTTTTACTTTTGTATTTAATATTTAACATGATTATGAAGTTATTTTTGTAACATAAGGGTTGTGATAAACTGGTTTAATAAAAGTGATTTTTTTAGTTTCTGCTATAAATTATTTACACATGTAGCACTGTTAATTATTGCTGTGTACCACTAGACTGTGTACATGTGCACTACCCTCATATTTTAAACCCAGCCTACTTGTGCAGTAGTTTTGTGAAATCTTAGAACAGTTTGAGTGGTTGATAGAAAGAGGTACAAATAGTCAGAAATTAAAATGAAAAACAGACTTTTGTTAGGAAAGTCAGGCAGTGTGAGACACAAAGGGCAAGTACTTACTGGGGTGAAAACAATATAGCTGTTCATCCATCTGCAGGAGGCTGCTGTTTAGATCTCCTCCAGCAACCCCCAGGGGTTTGTAGAAAAATTTCCTATGTGCTCAGTGACCATCAAGTAGTTGGGATCTGTCTGAACAGATGCAGCTGTGGTGGCTTTTTCCCAACAGCTGTAGTTTTTATTTTGTAGTGAAGAAATCTGAATTTTTCATGGAAGTCAAAGGTGTATTAATTTCCAGTGGTTAATTACTGTCACCCCAAACTGTAATAGTTAAAAACCCTAAAAATTTAATGTTTCCAAGTGAAGCTGCATCTTTGCAAACATCAAAAAATAAGGTTCAGTGGGAGACTGTTCCAGGATTACACACATGCCAGGACAGAACTGACAGTTCCTGTAGGCTCAGAGGTCCAGACTGGCCATGTTTCTTTTAGCAGTCCTCAGAGTCTCCATCAGCTTTTCTCACAGGATTGACCACAGTGTAAATTCAGGACTGGGTTTGGTCATCTTCAAATGAAGGGGCCAGTGCCTTCGTAGACCCAGTCCAAACATGGAACTGTGACTTCACCCAAAGTCTAATACTGTGTTTCTTCAGAGTGGCAACAAACAAATAATCAAGAAGTGCTTTCTGTTCCTCGTGGAAAAATACTGTGAAAAAAAACAGTTTAGCCAAGTGTGTAAATCTTGTTATGCCCACAGCCATCTGTGAGAAGGAAGAGAAAGCAGTCAGTCCATTTCATTTTAGCAGTGGTATAGGAAATACTCTCTTGATGTTCCTCCAAATCCACAGCATCCCAAATCATTGCCACAAGGGCAGAGAGGCAGTTCAAAGACCTCCCAGTCAGGATGTCAGCACTGAACCCACACCTTGCCTGAGCTGTGACAGCAGCTGAGCCTGGGCAGGCAGAGCTGCTCCTGCAGAGCCACAGCAGTGAGAAAAAGCACTTGGGACACATGAGAGGATCATCAAGAGTCATATCTTAACCAAGGTGCTTCCATGGACCTTAAAAAAATTTTTTTTGCAATTTCTCCTATGTTGCCACTTCTAGGGCTGAAGAGGAGGAAACTGTTTAGAATATCTTTTTCTAAGAGAAACAGTCATTTGAAATTGATAAAATCTTGAAATAGACATTAAAAAACCCTTGAGGAAGTCTGCTGTCACAGAAGTTACAAGGATCAAACAAATAAAAATCTGTTAAATCATTGCAAGCTTTTAGAAACAAATTTTTAAAAGCCCATTTTCTCTAATGTCCCAGTAAAGGTAGTCAAAATGCAACTGTATATGTATTTACTAATCTGAACTGCTTTACAGTTTAATTGCCTTATTACTTGTTTAACTTTTCAGGGCCAAAGTTTCTCTTGCAAAGCTGAAAGAGAAGCTAATGCTTATGTTCAAACTTGAAGGTTTAAGATTTTCCTCAAGCACCAAATTGCAGAATTTGAACTTTGGAAAAGGAAGAAGTTGGTAAAGTTTCCTTCTTTATCCAGCCTGCCTCATTTTTGCCATCCCTTTTTGTGGGGTTTTGATCACAGCCTTTCACCTCTTCCAGTGACTCACCACCTTCAACAGAAAAAAATTCTTCTCTATATCTAGCCTGAGTTGATCTTCTTGATGCCTTAAGTTTCAGCTTTCATGTTTTCGGATTCTGTGCTGCTTAGGTGTAGTTCTGAGCCTCATATTAAGTGCCAGTAAGCTCTCTTCACAGAACAAGTAGACAAAACAAATCCTTTCCTGCTGAGGACCAAGGACAACTTTCAGCCCAAAAGGCATAAACAGCAGTGGACTGAAGGGAGGAACAAGAAGGATGAGACCTCACAACCTGAAGCTGTAAATGGACAATTAAACCCTAATATGCAAATGGACCAAAACTTATAAAAATGTAAGATCTTGTGGCCAGGGGTGCCATTTGGTGGTGATGTCTTGGTTTGGAAAGACAGGTATCCACCAGGGAAAGCTGAAGCCTCCCCTAGAATAGTAAATGTAAACCCCTCACCCCCCGCCAAATTATAATTTTGCAATTAAGGGCTTTCAGGCAAAGATTTGGGAATAGGAGTAACAGTTCTTTACTAGGAATATTAACAGTACAAATGTAGTAGAAAACAAAACCACCCAACCCAACAAGCAAACAAATAAACAAGCAATCCTGGAAAGCCCTGACAGAGTCAGAGCTACAACCTGACACCCTGTTGGTCAGGGTGTTGGAAACAGTCGAAAAGTGAGTCCTCCTGGAGTGGCGGATGTGGTTCTGTTGAAGTGGAGATGATCCTGTAGATAGGGTCCAGTGATGATGAGAGTGGGGTCCAGTCTTCCTCCAGTAATCGGCTGAAGCAAGAGAGCTTCGTCTTCCAGACTCCCGGTTTTATCCAGGCAGGAATGGTTGGCTCAGCCCACTGGGTGGAGCATCTCACAATAGGATGATGGAATGTGGATGTACTGTCTTGGGTAGGGTGGGGGTGTCTTAATGGTCCATTAGCAGACAAGAGATAAGAAACAATGCCCTACCTGGTTTTAACAGTTGGGCCATTATCAAAAGGCACCCGCCCCCCCTCCTTTCAGAGTAAACAAGAGATAAAGAAGAAACAATTCCTCAACTGCTTTTCAGCAGATGAAAATAAAATACACAATCTAGGTTCCACAACCCAAGATAGGTGACTGGTCACATTTTGTGACCCTGGGTGCAGCCTTGGTCAGGTTCCTGTCCTGCCCAAGGAGGCCTTTCAATAAATACCTGCTTTATTCTGTAGCTCTGTCCAGTCTCTGTTTCAGGTCAGCCTTCCAAGGAATCTCTCTCAGTTTAAACCCATTCCCCCTTGTTCTACCACTACCTATTCTTGTAAAAAATCCCTCTCCATCTTTCTTGTGGGGCCCCTCCAGGTACTGGAAGGAGCTCTAAGGTCTCCCCAGAGCTTTCTCTTTTCCAGGCTTGACAATCCCAATTCTCTCAGTCCTTGGAGCAGAGGTGCTCCATCCCTCTAATCATCTTCATGGCCTCCAGCAGGAGCAACCTTTTGCTGGGACCCCAGAGCTGGATGCTCCAGGTGGGTCTCACCAGAGCAGAGCAGAGGGGCAGAATCCCCTCCCTCCCCTGCTGCCCACAGGGCTCTGCGTGCAGCCCAGGACACGTTTGGCTTTCTTTTCCAGGAGTTTCCTGGATTCCTAAAAATACTTAATATTCCAAATGAAATATCTGTTTAGACTTTGCATAGAATAAATGTTTAGAAGCATAACTTTGTTTATCTTAATTCAAAGTAGCCTTTTTAGGAAAATAAGAAGAAAAGTGAAAAATAACATTGCCAGACATAGATAAAATCCTCATTGTTCAGTTACAGTGTCTGTTCTGCTCAATGTATTTGTCAAGGATCTGGATGCAGCAGGTGAATGCACCCTTAGCAAGTTTTCTGATGATCCAGACTTGGAGGTGCTGTGGATTCTTTTGAGGGACAAGAGGCCTTTGCAGAGGGATCTATCTAGATAGATTGGAGCACTGAGCAATCTTAAATGGGGTGAAGTTTGCCAAGTCCAAATGCTGAATTCTGCACCTGGGATGGAGTACCAGCGGGCACAGGGATAAAGGGGGAGAGGAGTGGCGGGACAGCTGCAGGGGCAGGTGGGGCTGGCTGGTGCTGGGCTCCGTGTGGGTCAGCAGGGCAGGGCAGCCCCGAGACAAATCCCAGAGCAGCGAGCACGGCACAGCCCGGACAGGGGACAAAGCCCATCCCAGAGCACCGAGCACAGCACAGCCCGGACAGGGGACAAAGCCCATCCCAGAGCACCCAGCACGGCACAGCCCGGACAGGGGACAAAGCCCATCCCAGAGCACCGAGCACGGCACAGCCCGGACAGGGGACAAAGCCCATCCCAGAGCACCCAGCACGGCACAGCCCAGACAGGGGACAAAGCCCATCCCAGAGCACCGGGCACGGCACAGCCCGGACAGGGGACAAAGCCCATCCCAGAGCACTGAGCCAGGACAGGGGACAAAGCCCATCCCAGAGCACCGAGCCCGGACAGGGGACAAAGCCCATCCCAGGGCACCAGGCAGGCACAGCCCGGACAGGGGACAAAGCCCATCCCAGAGCACCGAGCACGGCACAGCCCGGACAGGGGACAAAGCCCATCCCAGAGCACCGAGCACGGCACAGCCCGGACAGGGGACAAAGCCCATCCCAGAGCACCGGGCACGGCACAGCCCGGACAGGGGACAAAGCCCATCCCAGAGCACCCAGCACGGCACAGCTCGGACAGGGGATGGCCCCGCTGGGCTCAGCCTGGGGCGGCCTCAGCGTGGGCCCTGCTGGGCCCTGCAGCTGAGGGATGGGAAGGGCCTTCAGTGCATCCTGAGGAGGGAAACAGAGCTGGAACCTCCTGTGAGGAGCAGCTGAAGTCTTTGGGCTTGTCCACTTTGGAGAAAAGGAGGCTGAGGGGTGACCTCACTGCTCTCCACAGCTTCATGAGGAAGAGAAGGGCACAGGGCGGTGCTGAGCTCTTCTTCCTGGCATCCAGGGGCAGGATGCATGGGAATAGTTCAGAGCTGAAGCAGGGGAGGTTCAGACTGGATACTAGGAAGCACTTCCTTACCACAAGGGTTGTGGGTGTTCACATAGAAGAACAGGCATCCTGGAGCGGTGGTCAATGCCCCAAGTCTGTCAGTGTTAAAGAGGCATTTGGACAGTGCCATCAGCAATAGTCTTTAACTTTTGGTCAATCCTAAACTGTTCTTTGGATTAGCAAAAAGGTCTTTGGAAGTGGCAGTTGGATTAGATGATTGTTGCAGATTCCTTCCAACCATAGCAATTCTGTTCTATTCTATTCTGTTCTATTCTATTCTATTCTATTCTATTCTATTCTATTCTATTCTATTCTATTCTATTCTATTCTATCCCTATTTCCATTCCATTCCATTCCATTCCATTCCATTCCATTCCATTCCATTTCTCTACTTGGTTAATTTTATTAAACAAGCAGAGAGAGAACTGTGCAGCACCTGCCAATTAATGGCAGGATGATGGGAAAAGTAATGAACTTTACACTGGGGGTCATTAACCCCAGCAGCTCCTTTTCATCTTTTACTACAGTCAGTATGTAAGAAACCTCATTTAAAACATTAAAAGCCTGTTTTCTTCCTTACACAGAAACATGTAAAAGTACAAATTCTCTTTTGAGTTATAAACTTGCTCATCTGCATATGTAGATATAGGATGACCCAGAGGTTTCTCAGCTGTGCTTGAGTTAGTGACTCTCTCTGTCAGCTCTGCAGCTGTCCTGCTCAAACAGCGGATGCCTGCAGGATGCCTGCTGTTGTCATTCCCTGCGGGACACCTCGGCAGATGCTCCTCAGGACTGGCAGTGCAGCAGGACCATGGCAGCCCCTTCTCCGAGGCACCTGGCACAGCCAGGATGGTGCCATGGCAACCATCATTAAACGCCATTGCCCGGGGCTGTTGCCATGGACACTTGCACTGAGATGTTGCTGGCGCTGGGTGCTGTGGCAACCACCCACTGCCATTGCTTTTTAGGAATCTCATCCAAAGAAACCTAAACTTCCTTTAGCACTCTAATAGCATGACATTTCCATCTGAACAAAAGATAGGGAAGCATCACAGATAAAGCATATGATTATTTTCTTTGGATTAAATCCTATATAGATCCATATAATCCGTACGTCATGGATTTTACATTTTAATATGTTTTGATCTTTGGTTAGTGGGGTTTTTTTAAAGTTTTGCTTTTGGTTTTACTTTTACTTTGTTGTTGTTTTTTTAACTCCCTGAAATAAGCTGCTTTTGACTTTTTAAACCTTTCTGACAGAAAACAACACAGAAAACAAACTCCGAGAAGAGATACTGGAGACAACATCCAACACCAACTTTAAAAACCCCAGAAAGTACAAGAACTACAATAAGAAGATGAAAAAGACAAAGCTACAAAACTACAAAGAACATACTAGTTCAACTATTTTGGTTCTTTAATATGAAATATTGATTATTAAGGGAGTCAGGGATAATGAAGTCAATGGTACATACCAGTGGCTGACATGACAGAAGCACCATCAGCAGAAGTGTCTCCAAGCCAGAGCTCTGGCTGAGATATTTAGATTTAGAGACTACTAACAGGATGTCAAATTCTGTGAAAAGACAGATCAAGATACAGAGGATTGGCATTTATGTTTTCTCTTCAAAGCCTCTGGCCACTGAAGAAAGAGAAATACTTAGGTTTCAAGGAACATACAAGGGAAGACAAGGGAAGTTTCCTTTCAGGCTCCCTGTCTCTTCAAAACCAAACTCACACCTTCTGAAGATGAGAGTGTCTTCAGCTACAGAATTTTAAGGATCCTACACAGGCTTAACAAATGATGTGTGGCATTGGAATGTGTACACAAGATAATTCTGCACTACAATTTGTAAAATTTTGTAGAAAAAAGGAACAAAACGTCACTACAACCCAAACAATAAACACAACCCCAAGCAAGTTTTTGAAATTTGCTTTTGAAATAATATTGTCAGTTTGAGATAACACACAGGAGGTAAAGCACCGAAAGACTACCCTGAGCCTAACCTTGGAATTTTCCAAATACACTAAAATTAGGGAAGGACTTCCTTATTTTTCTGATATGGAAAGACACAACTAATAAATAGAAGGAAAGATCAGAAAGCACTTAAATTTGAAAAGGGCCTGGTGAGAGTAATCCATGCCTTGTAAAAACCAATTATGTGCACGCTCCTAGAAATATCTAGTTTGACATTTAAGAAGTGGCCAGAGTGGGTTTCCCAGCCAAGACCTAAAAATTACTTGACTTTCCTACTCAAAGCTAGGAAAAATTTACACTAACCATGGAAGATCCTGTAACTGGGATCAGTTGTCCAAAGGAAAAAACTCAGGGAATAGAAGCCTGAACGTGGCTGGTCTGGAAAGTTTGGTCTGGATGACTCAAAGGCTGAACACAGACTTTATAACGACTTCACCAATTATTTCATGTGGATGTCTAGACAAAGAGAAGGAAAGGAATCCTGTCTCTCTTGAGTGGAACAGCAGTACTTTTGGACAGCAAACAAAAACCCTTGATGAGGAGTGATCCAAATGATCCAGAGCTTGGTATTACATGAATCTGTCCTGCAGGTTTGTCAGTGGAGATGGAACTGCAGGGACTCATCGCACAGATGATGTTCAAGGCTGACCTTGAATCTGAACATCTACCTACACATGAGACTATTCATAATAAAAAAGCTCTCATAAATAAGAAACAAATAGATTTTCTCAAGGAATTATTCTTACATCCATACACTTTATTGCTTGTGCTCACTGAATACATTTAGTCTAAGCAGGAAACCCACTAAATGTCTCCCTCTACACATGTATTTCTGGCTTTCAGGAATTTAAGTGCAGTGAAGGAGTATTTCTGTACAATCATGAATCCTAACAAGAGAAAAAAAACCCATGCAAAATAAGAAACTAAAAGAAGACTTGCTCAAAAAAACCTCTTTAGTATGGGCTTGTGAAGTCAAAATGCAAAGCAGATGGCCCCCTGTATATTTTCTCAAAAATAAATTACACATAGTGACAAAATAGGGATGTTTCCAGGAAATTTTGTAGCCTTTTATAGCTGGGGAGAGAAATGCAAACAAGGGATAGGTAAAACAAATGCAGAAGCCCTCTTGGGAGAAGGGAAAGGAGGAAGTGCATTGGAAGTGAGCTGATGGACAGCACAGGGAGTGAGGTACAGCCAGCCTACCCCACACAGCTCAGTGTGGGTGACTGCAGCTGCTGCGAGGTAGAGGCTGCACTGCAGGCACAGCTGCAGCACTCTTTTAATGACCATTCCCCAGGAAAGATGGTGTGCAATCACATAACCCACCTCTCTAGATTTTAGGAAGCAGGACCTTGTTTCAAAATAGAAATCTGAGCCTTTCACCACAGCCGCACAAGGAACAGTGATGGAGCAAATCTCCTTTGAAGCCCAACCAGATTGCTTTAAAGAAGAAGCCACTGAACTAATGAGCAGCACGGCCTGCTCAGCGCCAGACACTGCAGGTGGGACAGGCAGCCATTGGTGATGTCCTGCTGGAACCCCAGTGCAGGGAGTCCCTCCCCTGGGATGGCTGCCAAGGGCACCGCGCACCCTTGGGCCGCCACCCTGCTGGTGTTGATGGCCTGAGCCAGTTCAGTTCCTCGCAGCACAAACCCTCCCGTGCCCCCACCCGTGCCCCCGAACCCGCAGGGCAAGGAGTGTCTGGAGGATATCTGAGCTCACAGTTCGGGTAGCTGTGAGCAGTGCATGCAGCTGTACCGCCCCTGAATAACGCAGCAATTAGAAATGATGAAGTTATGTCTGATGGGATGAACACAGACTGGCAAGAGGTCTCCAAGAATAATCCAAAAATGCATTCCCTGGATGATTTACAGGTGCCCAGTCAAAATTTGAGTACTTTGAGCATAGTGAGAAAGGGATCAATGACGTGTGTGCACATTCTAGGATTAAAAACTTGCAAGTTTAATTTTGGAAGGATCCAAACTGAACTCTTAAAACATTTATTTTAAATAAATGAAATATGAAAATACTATGAACTTATTTGTATATAACACTTTAATATTTTGTCAAGGAACCATGAGATCTAAAAACTTGCTACTTACATTAAGAACTCACCCATTACAACTCAGAACTTCAATGATAAGATGACAAATTCTCTGAAGGATATGGAAACGCTCATACGATCATGGTGTGGCTCTTTGGTGAGTGGAGGAACACTAGGCTATAGGAACTGTGGCTTGCACTCCTGCTATGTGTAGGGCATGAGAGTTCAGGTGTATTGGGACATAGGAAACATAGAAAAGGTATTTGTCCAAATTCAGCGTCACTGAGATCTGCCTGGGGCTCAGAGTCAAAGCAAAGGACCAGCTGAACTCATCTGTTCGTTTCCCTGGAATATCACTAACACATGCATTTGGCAGAATGTCCTGCTGTTAACTAGCACCAGATGAGCCATACCTGATTAAAAACTTTTTTTTTTGACATAAGCCACAAACACATTTAAGAGCTATTTTAGCGCTGCAAGGTATTTCATGTTAGAGCTACTGTTTAGCACAACCTAATTATTCCATAGTAACAATATTCTTACTAGTGACATCACAACAGCAAAACAAAGGCTAAAGTCTGACAAATTTTAAAAATTTAAATAGAATTTAAATTAAAATAAAGGGTTTTTTTAATGGCCACACCTCACTAAAGCACTTATGCTGAATATTTCCCATGCCTACTTTGTACACGTTAGAGTTGTTAATATAAGCAATAAAGAACCTCAAAAATACAAAAGGGTGTTACTGAATAATTTAAAAAAATACTTATAATTACAGTTCTGTCAAAAACTATTGTGAGCTTGAAAATATTCAAGAATTATTCTGAAATTTTACAG
Organism: Phylloscopus whistleri; assembly: GCA_017589585.1. Lineage (NCBI taxonomy): Eukaryota > Metazoa > Chordata > Aves > Passeriformes > Phylloscopidae > Phylloscopus > Phylloscopus whistleri. Next base: position 522,649 of record JADMLD010000110.1, on the reverse strand, counting down.
TACTGAAGTGGAAGATTAAAAATAATAATTTCATTCTTATTTAGATTGTGGAAGTGTCTGTGTTTTCTTAAAAAGTACAATATGGCTAGAGTTAACTCTAAAAGCTTATACCCCTTAGTTAGGTAACCTACTGCAACAAGATCCATGTACAGATCCTGTACTCAAAGGGAGAAACCGGGAAGAATAAAAAATTCAGTAATCTTACATATGTAAAAATCTATAGCCACACAGTGAAAAAATACTACAAAGCTATGTCAATACAAAGGAGTAAAATTGTGTCACTGGAACAATTACTGCACTGCAGCACTTAAACCAAACACTTTTTCATGTAGCAAAGTTCTTATCTTGGTATGTGCTGTTGCTGCTGATGTGGTTCATGCTGCAGTTGCTACTCAAGAGGTTGAGCTCTGCACTGACGCCGCTGGTGTCGAGACTGGGCACTCGACTCCAGGCGGCAGAGAACCATCAGCCCGAGACACACACAGCAAACATAAGTTTGTTTCCCAAAATAGGGCACTGCTACCTTTTCCTTTCACAGCAGGTAACCAGAGTACTTGTGATTGGCAAAACCAGACTAGGTATTACTCTGTACTTTGGGAGGGTAAAATTCAACTCTTAACTAGTAAGAATCATATTCAATTTATTTAATCATCTATAATCAACTTTATAATTGTAAATTATATAACAGCCATCACATCCCATCAAGGAGCATGTATGCCACTGGCATATCACACAGTATAGTAAGGGTCTGAATCCTCTCAACGGAGACAACTTTAGACTTCAGGTTTATATTGTTTAATTATAACTTCTGATAATTTTATTCCAATAAATACCGAGCAAACTGAAATAACCCCCCATCTTTGCTACTGGAAAAGCCACATGAAATGAACAAGGAAGTATTTGTATTACCTATTAAAAATAAGATGCTTTAATATAATTGCATCAGAAATTACTAACAGCCAACTTAATCTTAAACTGCAACTGTACAAAATCCTTGGGTTTATCACTTGGGAGTTTCTTGGTGAAGTATTTTCTGCTTATCTGACAGATATCTGTAAATCTGACACACCATATAACCCCTCTAGTCTCCAAGTATAAGTTTGCCAGTATAAAAGTTGCACTTGGCCCTGAGAAATATAGTCTTTCATTGTTTGCTACAAAAATGTTCTGTTTCCAGAGCTGCAGAGGACTGACTCCGGCTTCTGCTACTTCTCCCTCCTTTAACAATACCGATCTTATCCGAAGAGGAGCATTTTTGTATGGCGAAGAGAACACTATCAACACTATGAAACAAAGAGGTGCTAAAATTTCTGTTCAGAAAAATTCCACTGGTGAAACACCAAAAGGCATTCCCCAACAATATACTAACTGGATTCTAAGGAGTTATTAATAATTTGTTTAATGTGTTGTTTGGGTTTTTTTACATATCAATATTTTGGAATACTGTTACTATTCCTCACAAATTGAATAACCTATTAGAATGCTGCAAGTTAGTTTCATAGAAACAGCACCCTACCATATATTAAAATTTTAAAAGAAACAAAACATAATAGAAAAATAATTATGTTGAGGAACACCTGTTTTCGATAAATACATTTGAAGACACAGCAGGGTTTAACAGACTCCTACAAAGTTTAGCTGTTTTTAGATTTTTTCCTATTTGCAAATATACTGCTTTTCTTGCTCTCTAGGAAGACAAACTGCTTATGAAAAGTTGTGGCAAGGTAGTTGAAGCAAACGCTTCTGGAAGATTTCAATAGCATTTTTCAAATTACAAAATGTGAACACATCTTTCAATTAGTAAAAAAATTAGTCTAATATACAAACATTTTTTAAAAAATTCATTTGTGAAGGAATGTAGTGTAATTGCCCAGACTCATACCCATTCACTCCTCAGACACTGGTAGCTCCTCTTGATACAAGCCTCTCTGTATTAACCCAGAGAAATGTATACATGGCCACTTTGCCCAAGCAGAAGAGTCATTCACCTTTCCCCAGATTTGAACTATCATAAATTACCACTTGGACAGCATTAGAAAGAAATTGAAGCATACAAGGAATAAACTATAGTTTCTTTTTATATCAAAATGTACTCTTGAAAATGTGTTTGGCACAGTGCTAAATCATATAGTTAATACTAAATATTGCAGGATACAATAAAACCCTGGAGTTAACTTGTGTTTACACCCTTTTAGGGATAAAAATAAAAAGATACCAATTATTCAGAAGTCAGCCTATACAAACTGTATAAACAATATTTTATGTCTTGTTTTGAAAACCACTGATATAGTAAATTTTACATAAAAGACTGCAAAATAATATAAATGGATTTAAACAGATCTTTACAATAAGAAATTCAAATGGAAACAGACAAGTAACAAAGAGAAGTAAAAAAATTTATTGCAGTATTCGTTCCACCAGATTTGCTGGGGATCCCTTTTCTTGTATTATTTCAGGGTGACCTAATACATCAAAATCTACATTTACAAAAACTCCTCCTGCAGATAGGTCATAGATACTGCATGCTTTTTTTTTCTTTTTTTTTTTTCTTCAACAGAATAAATTATATATCCAGGAGATTCTGCCACTTTACAGCCTGGAAAAACAATGCCTTCCTGGAAACTGGGCTAAGCTAAAGAAAGCCATCCGCTGCTAGGTTAAACTCCAAGAACACTTTATTAAGAACATTAACAGACTAATTTCCAACATTCACTTGTTTATTTTTTTTAAACAGAAAGGTTTTTTTTTCAAGATATAAACAATTTTTTTGTTAAACTATAATACAGTGGGAGTAAAAATGAACTGAGAAGTTTCTGCTGCACAACAGCGAAGGAAGCTCCCACAAAAATGTTTACCAAACATTTCCTTCTTTTTTCCCCGCGTCCCAGGTTCCATTCTTACTCTTCATTTAACTGATTTTTTTTTGCCAGAAAGTTGATATTTCAAGTTTTTCTGTTATTTCGTTTCCTGTAAATTTGGCTGCATGTACAAATTCATTAGCTGGAAGTTCCATCCTTGGCGGCATACAGCGATCGTAAAGTCTGCACAACTTTATTAGTCAGCTTATTAGCACTCGTTAGAGCAATTTTTTTGTAAATAATGTCTGACTCTTTAATAGTGTCTACCCAAGGCACCAGTTTGCGGCCATCACGGCGCTTAGCCTCAGTCCAGGAGCCACTGTAGGAGCCTGCCATCCACTGAACACTGAAGCCATTGCTGGTTTTCTGTACTACTCTTGCAATTTGTGGTCGGTCTTTGTACTTTGGACAGCAAATAGCGATGACATCCATGACATCAACACTTTCATTCATCTGTGCTGCCAACTCCGTAGAGTCTGAATTTCGTTTTGACCTTCTCAATGACTAAAACATTGGGGGGAAAAAAGACCAAGTGTTACACAAAAGAACTTTAGTGAAATTATTGCTTTTATTGCTTTTAATCCCTTGACGCCGGGAGTTGGGATTCCCCGGCACACATTCCATTGCCGGCAATGAGACGCACCGCGACCGCCAGCGCCAAGGGGTTAACATATCCTTGTAAAACCACATACTCTTAATTTGTACCCGTGTCTTTATCTCTTATTGATATATAAAATTATATATACACATGAATCATAAAGCTACATAAAAACTTGGCAACAATAAAAAGGATAACACACAGTACATTCCAAAGGAAAATTAATAACTTTTTATACGGGATAAATCTCATTTTCTAGTTTGGTTTTTTTTATTGTCTTTTCTGTTAAACTTTCTACAAAAGTTGTATAAACGGTTAAGTAGAGAATCTCTATCTACAAAATGCTTTTTTTTCATGTGGATTACATTACTTGGTGTACATTTAATATAATAAACTGACATTTATAAGCACATAAAAATCATTTTACGTAATACGCTGCGAAATACGTTGACTCCTCCTCCGCCTCACCCCTGAAGTGCCTCCTCCTCTATCCTCCCCATCACTTTCATCGTCCTCTGTCTCAGCTGCATTGTTTTTAGGGCTGCCTCCTCCAAGCAGCGAGGTAATTGCTTTGTTCCGAGCATTTGTGCTAGCTGACACCTCTCCATCTTCTTCCTCTTCATCAGGATCCAAATGTTCCATAAGGAGCTTGAACTATTAAAAAAAAAAAAAGATCAGTCACTTTGTAACTTTAAACATGGACATTTACATCACATAACATTATGTTAGAAACAAGTAACAACATAAAGAAACTGGGTAAAACGAACAGCAGACAACTTGAACAGCTTTTGTTGTGTTCTACACACTTAACTTCCTGATTTTTTCTTTGTGGATACAAAAAAACTTCCTTCCTGTGTTTTCCAAATGGCAAGTTTTCTCTAACTGTTATTGGTGCAGGGTGAGGGACAGTTAACAAAGCACATCCAGTCCCTGTTCCCATGATGGAAAGAATCAGGAATACAGTGAACAAGCAATATGGGAGAGGTATACAATATGGATACCAGCAATTGGAAAACGCTCCACAGAGAAGAATATCCTTTAGCTGAAATTAATGATCGTTGAGTTTAAACTTATTAGGAATTTTTGAAATACAGTCCTGCTAAACATCCTGAAAGGAAGATCCACACATCACATAAGATAACCAGGAACTTAACATTTTGAAATGTACTTTCAAGTTTATACTGTGTTAAAGGATTTCAGACTTTCTGCAAAGCAACTTACATCTAAGTACTGTTTTACTATACTCCTCTTCACTTCTTCTGTGATCTTGGAATTAGCCATATCACTCCGCAGAAAATCCAAAGTTTGTTTTGGATGGAAATGCACTCCTGTCTTCCTGTTTATAGCTTTATCATAAACTTTTGCAGATTCAGATGGAGAATATTTTTGAATTTTACTGTTTAAAGAAAACAAAAGAGAAGACCTTTTAAGGAAAGTCCAGAGTAATTTAAACAAAAAGCTTTTAAAATCTCCAACATAAATATTTATCTTTGAATCATTCCATATACAATAGATAGCCTTGTAAGAAATTAAAAAATTGGGGGTTTTTAAGCCAAAGTTCAACTTAATAATTTTTTTCTCTGTTACACTATTGCTTAAACAATAGTTAAGTTACAATCAACTTAAATAAATGGAAAAAACTTCTAAACAACTCACTGCATAACAAGTGTCCTATTATCTAAATAGCCTTACCTATCAGAGAATCCACAGAGGTTCTTTAGATGCTGTTTCAGCATCAGAAGTAATAATATGCCTTGGGAGACGTTAGCAAATTCAATTAAAGGAGCTGAATTTTCAGGTAAACACTTCATCACTGCATTTATATCATTTTCTTCATCAGAATCTGAATCAGAGTCCACTCGTTTCCGTAACCTCCGAGGCTTGGAAGCTTCCTCCTCACTTTCACTCCCGCTACCACTGTTACTGTCACTCTCGGTCTCCTCATCCGATGAAGGCTTTCTTTCCTTTTTTTTGTCTTTCACCATAGACTGCAAGACAGAGAAGTTAACTCACATTCCAAAATTAGACTAAGTAATATCATGTATGTTCCTAGAATAATCTGTCCAAAATCATTGCTAGCTTAAATTAGCAAGAATTCCATGAACAATGTTATTAATTTATAACTTGATAATCTTAAAATTATTTATGGCAAAAAAGATACTGAAAATTTTATCCAAAACCCAGATTTTCTTGTAAGATGCATACAGAAGGAACTGAAGCAACAAGCACTCCCCTGGTATGTTATCATTAAAAGACTGCTGAGGTTCATTAGCAGTGACAGCAAAATACAGTAGAAGGCCAAATACAATAAATCAGGAAGAAAAAAAATCTGTTTTTCTTTCACCTCAATATAATCTCTGTGTATCATGGAGATTTCCACATGTACTTTGGTGTCTAAGCTGGTTTTAAATCCTTGTCTCTTAAAATCCTATGACACTAGTTACACTGATGACTAAAGTGATCATATTAATAATGAACTAATAATGATTAATAATGATTAATAATAATCAGCTGCCATATGCCTGGCAGTGTTCAAGGCCAGGCTGAGTGGGACTCTGAGCAATCTGGTCCAGTGGAAGGTGTCCCTGACCCTAACAGAGGGTTGGAATAAGGTGATCTTTCAGGTCTATTCCAACCCTAGCCATTTTATGATTCTATGATTAGTTCTATGATTACTTGTAGATGCAGAGAATTTCATATATGCATTATTACTGCACATAGTATGATTTTTCAGGACACAGACCTAAGCAGGATCTCATCCTTTTGGTGCTGGTGCTACACAATGGTTCTCAACCTGAAGAATGTATTGTCTCTTTCTAGCAGGTTAAAAATCAAATTTGGTAGGGCGAGAGTTTGAAGCACAGTACTTTTCAGGCAGTGAACTTTCAGGCATCAACTCTGTATTTATTAGTCAAACTGGACATTCTAGAAACTGGTTTGCTTCCTGACAATTTGCACCTTCTACTGTAATAGTCATTCAGGAAAAGAAGACACTGAAGTCTTTAAGAAGCAGAGGCCTATCACTTACAGGCTTTTGTGTTGCCATAACAACAGGTGCTGCCTTAAGAAATACTGCCCACTCCTCTCTTGCAATAAACAATATATTTTAAATCTCTCAGGCAACGCAAATGCAACCGCCATCAGCTACTTGACAACAAAATAAACTGCCAACTGGATTTATTATTAAAATTTTACAAACAACCACAACGAACTAGTATTCCATGATGATTCTGGAGTCCTGTGCTTTCAGATGCATACAATTAACTGTTATTCAGCCATATTGGAAAATTATATAGATTTGATCTCAAAATTCATCATTCTTTTTTAATAATATAAGCAGCAATATAAGTAGAGTTTTTGACTAGTGTCTACCAGATAAAGGTCAGAACAGACAATATTGCTTGTTTTTGACTATTGTTTACATGCCAAGCAATGCAACTGATTCACACAGTAATAATGGTATTGCATTCACTGAAAAAATTGACCACATATTATAGAGAAGCTTATGTTTCCACCCTCATAAGCATACTAAAATAGAAATGCACATACCTCTTTAAATGACTGTAGTAGGTTGCTACCAGAAACTGATAGTGTAATGTCTATATGATGCATTATAAACAGTGGCTCTTCCTGTGTTTGGTAAGGAAAACAGGCTAGATTGTCTGCTATGTACAAAAGCATATTGACCTCTGTTTTCTGGAAGTTAAAGAAAAAATTACACATAAATACAGTTGGAAATATCCTGGATTCATATACTTCTGCAGTGTTCCTAACAGTCTAGAGCAAAAAACATGATCACAATTTTTATTCTATATAGCCCCCAAACCCAGTCTAAAAACCATCTATATATGCAAAATTTAATCATACCTGGATATACATTATTGAATATATATATATTAGATCAGTCCAAACTGAGTATAAAAAGGTACAGAGTGATGTAACATGCATTCTATTACACAGCTAAATATCTTATATCAGAAAGCAAAAAAAGTACATTGAGGATAAGGCTATCAATAATTACATCATAAAAACACATCATAAAAGGAGAACTCAAACTTGTTAAGCTGCATTTTAACTTCTTTTTAAGTGAAGGAAAAGTGGTGCTTACTGCAGTATCATCAAAGAGATTGAGTAAAGAAATTAGAAAGGCTCGTCTGTGTTGACGGTTCCCTCGAATCATCGAGTAGAGGTGTGAACAGAGTGCACTGGATGATTCATCATGTCTAAAACCTCTCACAGGATCTTTTGGGCAGGTATTAATTGCCTGTTGTACTTGGTAAGACATCTTCATACCAGCCACTGCTTTCATCTGAAATGGAAACATATTTATTTTTATTCAAAACATTGCTTCCAAAACAGTACAACTGAAGCCTTTTAAAGGGATGATCATCTGAAATTTAAATTTAAAACATGCACTGAGGCAATACTACCTTTTGAGGTGGCAAACAGATTTGAGCTGTCAAACACAACTTGTGGCAGAAATCAGAATGTCTTCTGAACTGCTTTGACTGTAAATTCTGCTAGGAAACATACAGCTATAATCTGTTTACCCGTTATAGCCAGGTGTTTCAAGTTAAGCAATTTTTAAGAATATTAAAATCTTTTCATACATGAACAGAATATTTTACCATTTTACCACTTGTATATGCCTGTAGTGAAACCAATAACTGAATCCATAAGAGTAAAATAGGACTAGGAAAGACAAAATCAGTGTGCTGGTTTGTTTTTTTTATTTTTTTCGTACATCCAATACTTCCCAGTATTGGGAACTTCAATGGTCCTGCTCTAGTTTCAGAACAAACTGAATCTCTATTTAGGCTGTATAGGCAACTGTCCTCATACTACCTCTGCTGCTGTTCAGCAAAGTCGTTTATGTGTCTATACCCTGTCTTAAATCCCAGCTGCCTAACACAGCAAACTCCAATTGCTAGCCTTCACTTAAAGGATAAGTTATCTGTTTGGATGCCATCAACAGTGCAATGCTCCAAATGCACTGGAATACAAGAAGGACATGTGAGAAGCCCTATAACATAGCACACACACTGATCTGGGATCTTCCAGAATAAGGAGAATGCTGCAGCTTAATTTCAGATCCTAAGCAGAACTAGCACTATGCCTGAACTCCACAAACTCACATAGCCCCTAATTTTTCCTTTCAGCAAGATTCATCAGATGTAAATAGCTTCCTATGCTTCTTCTGCTTAGATTACAATTTATTGCACACTCAAATACATATACTCTAAGGACTTCTATTGACTGTTACATGGTGTTTTATTTTCTAGCCCACTGATACAGGAAAATCACTGCTAAAGATTATGTCCTTGTCACTCGTCCTTACCTCTTATCAAATAAAGGCTCTTAAGTACTATTTAGTGGGGAAAATATTACTGTGAATCATAAATTAAAGGACATTTTGGACTAGAAGAGACACTTTAAATTATATTATCCTTTCTCTTTCTCAGAACAGAAATCTCCAAACAGGGGAAGGAGTCATTTTTACAACTGCTTATAGTTATTGTTTATCTTTTTACTTTATACTCTTTTTCTGAAGCTAAAGCATATTCAACTATTAAATCACTAGAGAGCATTCTGTAAAATGTTAAATTAGAATTACTTACGTGAATGAACCCAGCATATTTTTTGTCTATTTCCACCAACTGTTGGTCAGCTTTATTTCGCATAGAGGGCTCTGGATCTGTGCCCATAGCAATTAAGTACGGCACACACTTGAAAAACAAATGAAATGGTTATTCAGAGGCATTGTACCTCCTTACTCAGTCTTTGTTCTTTGTTTCTACTGCAGAAATTAGAATTGGAAGGTTTGTGCAACTTATTACCCTTTTTTCAAGTAAATAGAACAAAATACTACGAGACACCAGCATTCTAACAAAGTTGTGAGGTTTCAGGTAGTATTTCTCTTTTTCTCAAACTCTAAAATTAATTTAAAATACAGAAAATTGCATTTAAAAAACCCAAAAAACCCACTTATGACTGAACATGTGAAATGGTTGCAGCATCAAAAATTAATTACAAAACATTGTGTAAGCAAAGAATGATGGAGGTGATGATTGAAGTTCTGACACTGACTGTGGAATTCCATAGTGTTTGGAGGATATAGGGATTGAGGTGGAAGCAAGCTGACACAGGATAAAGAACTAAATAAGTAAAATATTTTGGCATATACCTCAAAGTTGCAACAGAAATATGCTCCAATGTACATATCTACATACTGTCTGGGCTTTTACAACTTAATCCAAAAATAGATAAGCATTTGGAACCTTGTGAGCTAACAACATAAAGCAGATTTCAAAACATCCCTTCTGTAAAGGCTTCTTGCTACAGTAAGAAACTACTTCAACATAAGTAGAAAAGAAGACCTGGAAATTCATGTAGCAAGTATGAAAGCCTCTAAAAACATGAATAAAGAAAGTCCCACCACAAAAGCCTATCATACCTGAACAGGATGGATGAGACCTTGGTTTAATGTCAGTGCAATGACATTTAGAGCAAAGTGGCGTACATTGGACTGGTTATGAAAGAAAGCCTCAAGGACCTGTTTGAGATATAGCTGCATGATGGAACTACTCATCCCTGAGGAAATATCACCCATTTCTTTCAGGTCTTCCTGTTTTGCTACTTTTTTCCCTGTAGAAAGGACAAAAGCAATAGCATACTCATCATAGTATAACCACTTATTTTGCCATCACATGATATATGCCGATCTTTAGGTTTCACAATAAATAGACATTTCATCTGTCTTAGAATGGGTCATAAAACACAGAACTAATGTATAAATATTTATCAAAAAATAGACAAAATTTTAATTCAAGTCTTAATTCTCTAATAAAGTATTTTAAAATTTTTTGCACTTATTATTTTTTATCTGCAAATAAACTACAAGGGTTTTTTGATAAAAAAAATTATTATCATAATTACAACAATTATGAATTCTGGATTGCTTCCAGTATTTATACATCTTGGAAGTAAATAATACCTCTATGCATATACCTCTTTTTCAATCATTCTAAAAGACTTTGGGTACAATACTACTGATCTGTTTACAATTTCAAATGACTCATTGCAGATATACAGTAACTGTATGCAGTTTTGTAAGGCCCATGAGCACAGAAGAACTCAGCACTTACAGTCTCTGTCTGCCTGCTGCATACGTGTATCCTCCTCCTGCAAGTAGGTCTGGAGGTTTTTTAACACCTGGATTTTTAAGTTTACTGAACAGTTCTTATCTGAAAGAATGCTGTTGTACAGAGTCTTCACTTCTTGTTCGAACATTAAACTTGGGTGCTGTATAAATGCAAATCCTAAGAGTGGAGAAAAGAGGAAATGGTTCTTGTTATTATAATTTAGAAATTGTATTTCTGCTTTTTAGTTCTTCAGAAGAAAGGTATGAAATTTATCTCCTCCCAGCAGCATAGCTTTTTCTAGTCCAAACAGTATCACACTTCTATATGGGCACCATCTGTGGCTTACAAGGAGTTCTGATAGCCATGACAGTTCTATTAACCATGACTCTGTTTTTTGGATAAATGGAGTGTTGACCCAGGGCAGCTGCAGCAGAAGTTATACAGGTCTGGAACCAGGTCCAGTGTAGTGGCCTGCATCTCAATGACTAGAAGCTATCATAAGAACAAGAAAGGAATATTACCAAAAATTATCTCTTATTTTTCTAATATAGACATTCTACATCTAGAGACAAACATTTTGCTGCAACTGTAAAATGTGACTTATAGGGATGCAGAGAAAATGTGGAAAGATTGATAAATACCATGAGTATTTAACATCATAATAGAAAAGATAGCCACCAGTGAACACAATAAAATTTTTACCTCTTGCTATCATTATTCATATACCTATTGTAGTCCTCTCTTGAAGATCATCTGAAGTGTTCCCAAAACTATGTGTTTTGGAAGACACACACTACAGAACAGTTCTTAGCTGTAGCCCTACCCTTGCCAATGAACTGGCTGCTCTTAAGTCTGTATTTAATACAGACTTTTCTAAATTACTGGCAGTATATACCATTTTAGATATGTATGTAGATTTAGAAGTGCTGCTGACAAAGTCTTACAGAGTATCTTAAAAAAAAACAGCAATGGGAACATAACATCCTAATTTAATTTGTATCTAACTACTTATTTGTTTTTAAGACTGTTTAGGAAAAGCAGACATTAAATGCATTTTCTATGGCCACAAAAATTTCAGATTTTAAATGGGCAGACAGAAAAAATAGGAACATAAGAGAAAAATGAGGGGCAAATGAAAGCAAATAAAACTATGCAAGAGCAATATATAAAAATAGCTGTAACTGTGGGAAGATTAAGTCAAGATTTTAAAACAGGCTCCATATACACAAAAAGACAGCGTAGGTAAAGGCTAAGTCCAAGGCAAGCCCTCAGCGTGTTTCAGATCTCATTTCAGTCTCAAAACAAGAAGCAGAGCAGCAGGTGAGAGAAAGGGAAAAGAGAAGAAAAAGAAATTATGGTGGTCTTCAGAGTATGTGGTTATGATTGTGCAGTCTATACAAGTGTGTACTGATGTTTGTGACTTGGCCACCTCTGTGCAAAGTCCAACCCATTTCTTATGGTTAATTTTAAAAATGAGAAGCACACGGATATATCTGTAAAAACTCATAAAACTTTATCTTCACTCACTTTAAGAAAACTAAACCACCCATATTCTCTGGGAAATTCTTACTTTTTCCATCCCCAGTTAACTGGGGAAGAAATCCTACTTGGCATAATAGGCTGTTATAGGAGATGAAGAAAAGGCACCTGCTGTGTTTTTTTAAGGACTGGATTCACATTTCAGAGATGCTGTCACACCATTTCTCTTCACACCTTTGTTTTCACTCTTTTAAGAATCTTTAGAGTAAGCACTGAACTTGGCTGAGTAGAACATTAACTGTTAGGTTAAAGTTAACTGTTAAAAGTTTAGCTAAATTTACTAACAAGTTTACATCCTCAACTTGTTTTGCAAATACACATCTGGAAGAGAAGCATCATCATAATTATTAACCTTAGGATTAAACTTAATCCTTTAATAGAAGTGGCACATACTGAGGCAAAGGCTAAAACTTCTGAGTGTCCCTACTAAAGTGACAGGCTGATAGGGAAATACATTCTTCACATGACCCTTTTTACCCTATATAAATGTTGAGTTAGCTCGCTAGTCCTTTTCACCATATTGCTGCTGACAAACACTGAATGAGTTTGACAACTTTGCTCAGTAACCAGCCTGAGGTGGAAATTTGCACTGTCTACCACATCTCCATACATCCAACAGCTATCTTCAGAATCAGAACTTGGATGAAATCAATATATCACTGAAAACAGTGAGGTTTAATTAAAATAAATATTGATATGCTTACAGGCAGAAAAAAAATCTGAAGAATGGCTACTGACAAAACAGATCACAGTCCAGTCTATAATTTAGAAACATTTTGGCAAATGTGACATACTCCATACCCATGAGCAGAGTGATCATGCCTATTGTTAGAAATACAGACCATACCTCACATACGATATTCTGTAGAGTGCAATTAAACTGGACTGGACTATAGGTAAGTGTCATGCACACTGACATAATGCCTAGAAAAACTGCAAGTAGTAGAGAGAACCATAGCATTACTCCTGCAACAGAGGCAACTCCAATGCCATTAATCCCGCTCCAGTATCTTGAAATGGTTTCTCATAGAATATGAAACGAAGATTCAGTCTTGTTCCTTATCCTCAGAGCCCTCTCTAACCTGTATTAGAGTAGGATATCTGAAAAGTCACCTAAACAGCAACATAAAGAGGCAAATTCTTGTCCACAGTTAAGTCATACAGTGGAGGCTCTCATGCCTTGGAGACAATTTATTTTAGACCAAGCAATAACTATGAACGGAACTCTTCAGACACCAAAACCTATCTGCCTAAACAAGATTTTCTCAGGTGTACAATTTTTGTGCCTCAGTGGCAGTTCATTTCATTTTCAAGTCACTGAAATGCCATAATAATATTACAAAGACCATCCAGCTACTATCAACAGCAGTTCCCTTGACTCCTGCAGAATGTCTGCTCCTACTCCTAAAATGTTCCAAGTTTTTTCGTCCTTTTTTACCTTGTGGACTGAAAAACAAGGTTTGGAGTCACAACATACTTGTATGTGGAGTAAAAAAATAGCATCTTCAACACCTTGGAAATTTGCTGCCCTCTACAACTTGGCCACACATCAAAAGGTATTCACTGTCAAAAGCACCCAGGCTGCTGTGGACTTAACGCAACTAGCAAACCTTTGAGAGATTTGCTGTGACTAGTTCTCAAACAAAATATGCAGTAAGTTTTGATTTTAAGCAAACTCTTCTGTGACTACACAAATATATGAATTCCTACTGATACGCATGGATTTTTACTAGAGTACAAAAATAAAAAACTATTGATATTTCTTACCAAGACCAATAATGGCTTTTGTCTGTACTTCTTCATCTGAATGCTTTGTGAAATACATCAGAAGTTCAAGTACTTTATCCTTAATGTTAACCTGGGCAAATTAAAACAAAAATAATAGCTATTTGAAGATGAAACATGTTTTAATCTCTTACAGAAAGCATATATATAAAAAATGAAAGGGGAAATACAACTTTACTGCATAGTCCTTGCAGAACCATCTATTTAAAGACCAGAAAGCTATACCATATGCATTATGGAAAAATATATACCTTTGGGGGACTAGGAATTATGTCCTTTCAAATTAAAGTGGAGCATTTATTATATCTAAGATATGGAGGATAAATGAAAAGTATTTTACCTTACTGTTGCCCTTAAAATCTTCCTGATCAAAATCAAAATGCCGACACAGTGCTCCAACAGTGAAAAGTGATCTAAGGAGTGCTGGTTTATTGGCAGTAAGTATTGTACTGTTGGGGTCTTCTTGGTGTTGATTTTTTAATTTAGAAAGTGCACCTGCAGTAAAATAAAAGTTTTTATCACAGTGTTTAATTGTGGTGTATCTCTCAGATAAGACTTGTACTCAAAACTGAAAAGTGACAATTACGTGTTATGATTTTGCTTACCATAGTATCTATTAAAACAGGCCCACACAAATTTATAGTTCTGGGTGACCTTATTCACAACAGCCCCAAGACAGCTCACACAGTGCTGAACAACCTAGGAGCAAGAAAGAACAAATAAATCTACTTAGAAGTTAAAACTGAGATTCTTGTGAAATTATGCAGAAAAAGCTGTGCTGAACTAAAAATAACAATCAAACAGATAAAACATAATGTCTCTCTCTAGACTGCTCTGAAAACCAACTTGCATTAAAACACAGAAAAACCATTTGGAAACCCTGGTAAACAAAGTACACTGATTTTTCATGACTCAAAAGTTATCTTTATAATGAAGACGACTGTCTTTAAACCAAAGACATGTGAAATGGAATCAATAGATAGAAGCAATTAAAAACTTACTGTCATGCCATATTTAATGATGAGTTTCATGAGGTCTTCCTCAATAGTGGCAAGAAAGGTCTCACTTGGGTGCTCCATTAGCGGCACTACAAGCTCTAAGATTTTTGCAACATTGCAGATCACCATAAAATCATTCTGAGTCTGAAACAACAGCATTTATAGTTGTTTATATAGTTTATATTATCAACACTTCTGGCCATGGATAAGTCAAGTACTATTTATATGCACTGACAGTTAAAAACTCCAACTTACTTAAGGTATTTGATAAACATCTAAAAGAATACTTATATATTTTATATCTGCTATTAAATTACATATTATTATGAAATCTAGTTCTGTTTACTACAGGCCTTCTGGGGAAAAAAGTCTGGATGAGCAGAATTATACCTCTTATCAAGGCTGTGTCAGACCTGAAAACCTTCGGGTCTGATAATTTTCTGGAGTCTTACAAATCTAGGAACTCTTCCTGAGATACGGACATTAGAGAAGACACAATACCTGAAAACCAGGTATCAGCAACAAAACGAAGCTGTGCTATGATTTAATGCACCTTAAGCAAAAGGTAATAATGTGCACAAGTGTAGAAATTACAATTAAAATTACTACTAGTTTGCATTATCATGACTGTGTGTGTATTTTAAGTGTGGAATCTATGGAGAACATCTGTTAAAGAGACATTCTGCTAGAAATGGACTTTTGACAAATCCAGCTTGCTAATCAGGATAGCATAAATCCTGAATGCTAGTATCAAGTTATTCAACATGTTCAACTTGTCAGTGGTAATTCTGATTCATCTCAACCATGAGACTTTTTTTACACATTTATTTTTATGTAAATACAAAACAGACCATTTGCAACCCACTGAATCAGCTGCAGCAAGTAAATATTTAGGTAAGTCTTCCTATACTATTTGTTCAGAAGCAGCTCTAAGGGCCTGTTGCAAATGTGCCTACATAACGTGGAAAATGCCAGGCTGTATCTGCAATCTAAGTTGGTAACAAGTACCCCTTAAGCCTGCCCTAGGCCACTCACTTATTGAAAGGCACTGCTGCCACCCTCATGCTCATCATCCTTGAGCAATGGGTGCACGATCCTGCCCTGCTCCTTCTAACCAATCAGGGTGCCAGATCAAAATGGCAGAAACCACAGCAAGGATTCAGAAACCTGAGTGGGGGTGGGTTCCAGTGTTAGAGCTTTTTACAATGTCTTACAGGGGAATACAAGAGCACTAGAGATAGAGAAGTGAGAAATGAAGTCTAGAAGAGGATGAAATAAGATGTTTTTCTTCTCACATATTTGCTATATATTAGATCACTCTATCTTATGGAACCTTATCCTTAGTCTTAAGATTCATATGTTAAACATTAACTACTTTTAAGACCATGACTGTTAACTAAAATAATTCCAAGAAACTATTTCCTGAAGACAGAAAAACTAGGAAAGAGGCATCAAAGGTTTCAGTTTCATTTGGCTGCAAAATATGGAGGTAGAACGTGAGCAAGAACATCTTAAAAGCTAAAGGGATCATCAAAGGATCTAGTAACTTCCAAAGCTATGATGCTCACGATAAAACTCCTTTTAAATTTTCTTCTCCTACCTTAAATTTCATCAAGTATACAAGACAGATGTCAGTTTTCATGCTCAATTATCTAGGGAAAAGATTGATTTTCTCTACTTACACTACATTTAGTGGTCAGATAGGGCTGCATGGTCATGGCATGTTTGACCATTAGCTGGGGCCTTATTTTGCTGAATAAAAACAAAGTGGTTATGCAAGCAACCAAGCGACCAGAATTCACACCTTTATTGTCAGAATCTGCAAAAGATTAGAAAATACAAAAAGAATAGTAAGACCAAGTACTGTTTAAGCAATGAAAAATATATGGCCTAAACACTGCTTGAGTATCTCTTCCATTGCATCTCTTTAAAGATCAAAACAAAATATTCTTATTAGAAATGGGAACATAATGTGTTAACATTTATACGTGACCACAAAAGACTTGAAAAAAGAAGCAAAAATGCATAAAGACATCACTAGTTTTTAAACTCCTTACTGTAAATGTTAGATTAGCCCAGCCAATGACTCCTATTACAAATATAGAACATACTAATGCAAATAAAATTTGCCATTTTAGTTTTGGTTTTATGATCTGAAAGTTTGAACCAGTTATTTTAAAAGTAGTTCTACTATTGTGGTTAGCTAGTGAAGATTAGGGAAGTTTTATTATTATACAGTGTTTAAAATTTCATCACTTAGGAACAATGATTTATTACAATCAGGTTTTAAGAGGAATTCCAGAATAGTAACTTTTCGCAATGAAGTGATTTCAACAACTTTTACAGTATCATAAAAAATTCAAAGGATTTTAGCTGAGTTTTAAATAATATTACCTGATAAAGATTCTTCATATTTAAGAATGTGTTCAACCAAATTGTCAACAAGTTGAGTACAGGCTTTCTTCACAGGTTTATATGAGGCATCCTCTTCCGACTTCAACAGCTGCAACAATGAAACAGAAAATGGTTTAGTGCATTCATTTGCATAGGATACATGCTGGTTTTAAAACAACTACTACCGATGCACAAGGATTTTAGACTACAAAAGTATTTAATTCTCTATAAAACTTACATGGTGAAGAAAAAATTATGGGAAGTAAAAAAGCAACATAAGTAAAGAAAAAGTAACTGCAATAAAAATCCATAGTAATTCTCCTGATTTTTTGCATCTGGATACAAGCTGCTTTTATGCTTAATGAAATAATGCAGAAACTAGCAGGAGTTCAAAAATTTTTAAAATGCTTAGAGAAATAAAGTGCAATTTCAAAACAAATGTTTTTGACACTACGCTAAAATACCAAATAAGGATCTAGCATAGTTGTATATCAACACTTTAGTTAAACTTTTTACATATGAGTTTGGGTACTAAAATTGTATCCATGAAGATTCTTCTAGAATCTAAGAAAGACTGAGACCGTATTATAGCCTTTTCTTCAGTGAAGAGGCTCTTCATGAAGAGGTTCTGGTTTATTTGATAACCTATTTCCACGACATGCAAGGCGAGAGCAGAATTAAAGATTTTCTTGCTTAAAAATTAACCAGTGCATGCAAGATGTAGAGAATGATAACAGGTTAAGAGATATAAACACACCAAGCTCAATTCTTAGAAATATTGGTACTAGATATAAGGAGAACATAATGCAGAAGTAACTTATATTCTCAAGATTCACTGCTTCCATAAATTCTGTAAAAATACATTGGATGTGAAAATACACTTATCTATTGTTTAAAAAAAATTGACATCACTAGATACTTTATTTCAGAATTAAGTATCTTAGCTGTGGACTTTGTGTTATGTTCAGTCATTACTGAAGAACTAATGAAATTAAACAAACAAATGAAACTTCTCTCAAAACCAAGAAGTGAAATATTTTCAAAAGATCATTTGCAAAGACAGAGACTAATGCCAAAGAAAATTGCAAGGAGAAAGATAGAAAAAAAGGTCAGATGTTAAAGAGCAGGAATTGAATTTGTCTGTTGTAGGACTGCTCTTGGAGTTGCCCTTCTATGTGTTTTAGAAGCAAAAGGAACACTAAAATTCTAACAATGATTGTACTATACATTCAAAATTCAATACTTACATTTTGAAGAAGCTGTTCAAACCAATCATACCCTGTATCTCTACAAGCTGCAACCTACAAGTATTTTTGAGAATAAACTGGTTAATAAACAAGGCATATGAGGAAAAAGTATTTCAATACAGATATCATCTCAAAAGATCAGCAAACATGCATACACCTCTACATGCATTAAGAACAGTGGAGACCAGAAACTGTCTTTTGCATTTGAAAAATAGTTCCCACCATTTAAATGACTCAAGAATTTGTATTTCATACAACACAAAGCTACATGCTTTACTGGAGATTGCTGTCTCTAATGCAAGGTAAGCTTCCATTTTGTAGAAATTTCAATCACGACACTTTAAAAATGGACATCCGTGTGTATCTTAGAACAACAGAATCTCTGGAGTGGGAAGGGATCTGCAGGGATCATCACATCCAACTCCTGGCATTGCACAGCACACCCCAAGAGTCACACACCATATGCTGGAAAGTATTGTCCAAATCTTCTTAAACTCTATCAGGCTGGTGCTGTGATCACTGCTCTGGGGAGCCTGTTCCAGTTCCCAGCCACCCTCTGGGCGAAGAACCTTTTCCTGATACCTAACCTCCCCTGACAAAACTTCAGGCCATTCTTCGGCACCAGAGAAAAGTACACATACGCACACACACACACACATTTATTTAGGGGTGTGTATATATATATATATGTATGTATTTTTATATACACAAACCAAGCCTTCACGGGTATCATATGTCACACAGGTGCTTCAAATTAGAACTGGCAGGAGAACTGCTAGTAGTAATTCCTGTAGAATGTTACATGCAATAGAAATTGGTTGTGTTTTGATTGAATAAGTACTTGATAGAATCTGAATATAGTTTGGTCGCAGTTATTATTGCCAGCAGATTAGTGAGCATTTAAAATTTCCTACAGCTTGCTCAATCACATGAATATTTTTGGCATACATTTCATGCCAGGAAATATAAAAGAAAAACCACCTGATGTATTATTCCATAATATTTCTAAGATACTAAAAAAAAATTGAATTTTGCACACAACTCAAATTTAACATACCACATCAGTGATGTTTAGTATTTTCCTTGTCATTGCTTCTTTGTCATGGTGTGGAGTTGGAGTAAACCAGAGCTTCTGGAATGTCTCATTTACTAATTTCTGAAGGAAAATAAAATATTAGGACAAATAAATAAAGTTACATTGTCACATAAGTATTATTTCTAATACATCCATACAACAGATGTGCTGATGATCTGTGCCTTCTCACAAGGAATTATGCAGTTTAAAAGGGACTGTAGTAGGAAATGTTATCTGAGACACACCCAGATCTACTATTACAGGACTTACACTGATCTCATGTTAAACTTCAGCAAAATGAAACAATGGGAACTGATGCTACAGAAAATGAAGTTACCACCTTCCTGCATTAATTGGTATTCTTCAGAAATACACAGCTGAGAAGCTGACAACTGAACAAACAATCCCTACAGCAGAACTGCATCAGCAGTGGTAGGTTCCTTTAGTTTACAAAACAGCTGTGATAAGGTGGGAAAGAGGGAGAAGCCAAGTCTCTACACTCTACACAAGGAAGTATGTTACCTTCCAATGTTTTTGTATGGAGGACAATATAGAATAGAATGTAAGTGAACAAAAATTATTCCAAAATTACTTCTCATTCATGGAATTGTTAAAAATGCATTGAGATTTATGCCTCATTTTTTCTTATTGTTAGAAAGGTAAGAGGAAGGAGGGGAGAAAACATGGTCATCCTCCTTTTCCAGCAGCACCTTGGCTCTAGCTGTTCATCTGCTTGTTGATTAAGAGTCTTCTCAGAAAGCCACTTCACATTAACGTACCTCAAGACATAAAAACATGTCCTGCAGCTTTAAAGTTTTCAAATTTTACTGA
The DNA here is from genome assembly GCA_017589585.1 of Phylloscopus whistleri. NCBI lineage: Eukaryota > Metazoa > Chordata > Aves > Passeriformes > Phylloscopidae > Phylloscopus > Phylloscopus whistleri. The sequence goes on along the minus strand of JADMLD010000110.1, from coordinate 502,182 downwards.
AAGTGTGATACAAAATCATTACAGGTGTGTCCATAATTACTCAACAGTTTTAAAATTATTTTGTCAAATTAAACAAAATAATCATTGTCAGGTTTGTCAGGTTTATGATTTAACACAATGGATTGTGCCGTTCTGCAAATACACACTGCAGAAAGGGTAGAGTATGAGCACATAAGCAACATTTCAGGAATAACTGCCTCACTGCACATTCAGAATTAATATAAAATTAGCACACAGTAATACTTTACAACTTTAATAGTTATATATGGCATATATTAATGTCAAGTAGTTAATTTTTACTTAAAATTTATTGATTTGCAGAAATCAAAGTTTTATATGCCAATTTTACGTGCTAGAAAAGAGAAGCACCAGAGAAAATTCTAGCAAGAAAAAATCTCCAGAAAATATTTAAAATATTTGATTGACAGCAAGAAAAGAGAGGATAGAAAAGAAAGAGAACTAAGTCAGAAAGAATTACAGAAAGTTAAAATATCAGCCCTTAAAAATTCATAAGTCATAAATATTACAAAGGAGAAATTAATTACTTTTTTATTTTGTCAAAACAGGGAAACACTAAATAGTAATAATTAAAATTCTGAAGGATATATTTTGTTCTACCTTAATGCCTTCTTCATCATTGACTCTCCGAATCATTTTCACACACATTTCTGTAATTTTGGGAAAGGTTGGTTGTTCAATGCAGATATCCCTAAGTATTTTTATGACTCTTTTTCTGACACTGATACCAGTATCCTGTGAAGAGAAAAAAAATTACGCTCTTGAAAACAAATCAGAAACATTTATTTATGTTCTAAATGAATTAATATTTGAAGATCATCCAATCTCACTTGAAAAATTTATTTAGAAAAGTCAACTAATATCTTCTGGAATGCATTTATACAAAAGCTCAGCATAACTTGTTGTAAAGGCTCTGGCTAAGTTCCCAGAATGCCGAAACACTTTCTCCATCTATACCCTTCTATCTAAGAGCTCATGATGTTGCAAATGTATAATCCACTTAACTCAAGAACTTAGAAGCCAGATATGATGCTTTTAGATACTTTATTGGAACACATAAGATTCCCTATAGATTTGGATAGTAATATTTTAGGCATTTGGATAAAGTTTATGGATAAGATACATGCAGGCAATCATTTCCATTTTACTAGGCTCCATCTAAGGAGATAGATGAGGAACTTCAATTCATACCACCTTACTCAAAATCTGTTGAATCTGAATGTCAGGTTTATTGTATGCACACGATCTACTTATCTCCAAAATCCTCCAGAAACTTGTTTTATCATGGAACTGTAGCAGATGTAGCTCTTGACTAAAATCCTTACATGGATACTATAAGCTAATGTTATCCAATACTTAAATTAACATTGAACACCTAGACAAAAAGCTACTTTTATTGTAAAAAAACTAATAAACCTTTCAAAACACTAAAAATAGCATAGAAAAGCTGTCCTCAATGTTCCGTATTTCAGACTTCAAATATGCAGCAAAATTCCTTATTTCACCTGGCTGATTAAAGCAAAGGTAGAGTTAAATTCTTCTCAGTAGCTGTTACAGTGCTGTGTTTTGGATTCAGAATGAGAATAGTGTTGATAATGCACTGATGTTTTGGTTTTGGCTAAGTCACCTTTACCCTAAGTCAAGGACTTTTTTTTTTCCTCCTCATCTCATACTCTGCCAATGAGGAGGTAGGCAAAGGAAATTGGGAGGGAGCATACCAGGACAGGTGACTTGAACTGGCCAAAGGGATACTCTACAGAATGTCACGCCTGGTACATAAACCGGGGGTAGTTAACAGAAAGCACAGCCAATCTAGGTTTGGGAACGGGGCTCTGGCATCTGTCAGCAGATGGTGAGCAACTGCTTTGCGCATCAATGGTTTGCTTCCTTTTCATTACCATTATTTATATCACTCTTATTGTGTTTTACCTTATTTTCAATTATTAAATATTCTTATCTCAACATGTAAATTTTGCTGCAATCCTCCTAGGGTGGGGGTAAGAAATGTGGGGTTAAGTGGGCAGCTGCACTGTGTGTGCTAAACTTCTATTTGGGCTTAAACCAGGACACAGCTAATTTGACCACTAATAATGGAATCTAAAGGAATATACCCTGGTCCTTATGCACTAAGACTTTCTGTAGAAGTTCACCTTTTAACATAATAAAGCCTCCCTAAAAGAAAGTGGTGCATTTTAAAAGGTGTCCTTAAAAGCACGATGGCTCACCATTCAAACAATTCAGAATTTATTAAACACACTCAGTTAAAAGCGAATTTTCCAATGCCACTTATTTTACCATGAATACCACAAGTCACCATACCAATATTCTTTCAATCAGCATGTCATAATACTGCTCAGCAAGCTGAGGACGACAGAGCACAAATCGTCCAAGCAGCTCCACAGCTGCTTCTCGTACACTAGTGGAGTTATCCATTAGCCGCCCATGAACTCCTCGTTGCATATCCAGCTAAAAAGAATATATGAAACAAAGATTCAGAATAAGAAATAAAGATTTAAGGGTGATATATGCATGGTAGATATTTTCTTTTTTACCCTGGCTAGAATACTGGGGTCCACAGCAACAACCTCAGACAAACACTTCATGGCTTTTGTTCGAACAGCAATTGCATTTTCACCAAGTACACGCAGAATCTAGAAGAGAACAGAAATAAAGATTCAATTGTTTTGGGAAGGTATCAAATAATATTTAAGAGCAAAAATTCAGCACAATAACATATAAATAGTATTTCTAAATTAATAACTAAAAGCTGAGTTTATCTTCTCAGAGAATAAAAAGGTGCATGCAAGTGATGGATATTTACTATAATTTCCTACTTCTCTAAAATGGGTTGTATGGTTCTTAACTTTAAATTCTACTTTTGTCATTCAGTTGTGGCTAACACCATGGTTCTTTTAACAGCAGAGTTGGATGTGGGCACTTTAGGAATGGCTCTGTATGCAGATCAATTTAAGTAGTGCAACCTAAACTAGTACTGAATTTCAAACGTGTCACTGCCAGTGTTAGTGCCCTTCTCCCACAAAAAGCAAGAAATTACACTGGTCAAACAGCAACTTCCAAAGTGACAGCAACATGCACTGCAAACAACCGGCCAATCTGGGTTTTACTTTCAAATCAAATTAAGTTCAATTTCATGAGTTAATCTTACCAAAGGAGTAGGCATCTTATAGAAGCCTCTCACTGTCTGCATACAATAATTTTGTCATAGCCATACATGAATAAGTAAAATAACGTATGCACATTATAACACACAAAACACATGCAAGAAAAAGAAACCTAATCACTTATGCCATAGATACAGAATATGATAGCACATGGTGTTATCGTGGCCTGTAAATACCTCTGCTCTACAATGGACAGATATAGCACATGGCTGTGAAAGTGTCTGGAATCAGAATCCAACTGCGTCTCACTATATTACAACTTCCTGTCACAGTTTACCTGTGTCAAATAAATATCGAAGCTCTGGGCAAACGGCCTCATAGAGGCCAAGTAGCGAACAATCAAACATGCATCTTCATAGTCCACAGTATCAGAATTCATCCTGAAATAAATTCCATGTGTTAATCAGGACATGTTCCCCAAAAAATTATTTAAAACATCAAATGCATGGCTAATAAAGAAATAAGTAGTACTGAAACATACTTTAATGTACTGAACTGAGATGGAGCAGTTTTAATGATGCTGCGAAGAAACTTTTTGCGACTTTCCGCTCTATGCATGATTTGTCCTGTGGTCTCAACATCTTTTGCATGGTGAGTTCCTTCAGATGAATCCTCATCCTTCTGAGATTTAATTGCTTTTTCTGTCTCCATAGTTGTATCACGGAACCACTGAGCTACATAAAACTTCCGAGAAAACTGTAGAAATAGAGCAGGATGCACAGAAAACAAAACCAATAGATACAGATAAAGAAAATTAACAGATTTATAATGAGGTTTAGGGAATCTAATGCATCAACATTACTTTGGAAAAGACATTCAACAGTATAATTCAACAGTTTCAACAGTTAGGCTGAAAATTTAACTGAAGCACTAATATATATAATCAAAAATAATTTTCTTCACTACACGTTACTGAAATTAGGTATCTTCATTCTTGATGAAAGAAAGCTGAAATTTACCACTAATGATGCATCAATTTCTGTGTTCTCATCCAGATAATCTAGTAAAGCCTTTTGCAGCTGTTGAATTTCATCATCTCCTCCTGAAACCTTTTAGAAATAGAAAGATAGTTATAAACAAGAATATTGCACAGTCCTAATTATCATCTGAAAATCTGCATGTCCACATAAAAATATATATATTGAAGTCAGTTATTTGCATAACTGTACAGCACTAATAATTTTTTAACCAATTAGTTGTAAGTAAAAAAAAAAAAATTAAGACCAGAATAAGACTGGTTTTTAAACAGACTAACTTACTTGGTTCATTTTCATTCTGCAATCTTGCATGAGGACCCTCTGTCACAGAAAAAATAAAAAAGGGCGAAACCCAGAAAACACTCTTATTTCCTCAGTATTATACTGAAACATCCAGATGCTTGCAGTTGCTGATGTTACAGCAGAAAAAGGTATTATTCTTTTAACCCAAAATGAATGAGTTCAAGAGTTCAAAGCATGCCTACAAGACCTACAATATTTATTTATTTATTTATATAACACCCTGACATACGTGCAAATTGTGAGTAGAAATTCTGGCCTTTGACAAACTTGAAATTCTGTAGATAAGTGGCTTATTATAAGGGGTGCTTGACGCCCTAACTACTTTCAAACAAATAAAAATCGCAGAACAAAGAGAAATGGTGAAGTCTATAAAAATCATATTCAATAATCAAAATTAGTGTAGAAGAATAATTTTTGGCTTTAAATTCTCCAGAAAAAAAATTCTTCAGAAAAAAAATTTTCTTCATCAGCAACGAAACTTCTAACTTATAACCATCTTTAGTTTTGTATTAACAGCATTGACTGAGAATAATGACACATATGCAGCATGTAACATAGCTTGCAAACATCAGCAAGCGGAGAAGGGCACGATTAACAAGTTCAGAACATCAGTGTATCAAGAGATAAACTAATGAAAAGCATGCCTAAGTGTTCAAATAAACTAGACAATCTATTTCTAAAAAAAATATGCTGCTTGAAAATGTCAAAACAGAATAGGTTTTCCTCTGAAACCTATCCTATGTATTATGGGTCCAGATCACAGTAGAGGGCACTATGTGCATTTATCAATCTTTGAGTAATATTGTGGTAACGACATCAGAGTGCGGAAGAAAATATCCAACTGAAGCATTCAATTTAATAGGAAAGAAAAACTGTAGAGGTGTGAGCTAATTTCTGAATAGAAATAGTAATTTAAGTTTCTGACGACAACAGCTACCAATAGATCTTATTTTCTTGCCATTTGAATAGGAAAGTGAGGGTCAGCTGTACAGTACACATTGTTCTTCTTTTACAAATTTGTAAGTAACACAGCAGTCTACCTGATTGACTTTACTGCATTGTACACATCTTCCACAATGTATGGATGGTACTTTCTATCATTAGTGATGTTAAGTTTCCTGAGAAACTGAAAAAAAAAAGTTTCAGCACTCAATTGCCCACAGCAATTTTATTTTCTGCAGATGCCAATGCCTAGCAGCTGCCCGATCCTGTAAAAACCCGGAACCAAACAGAAAAATTCAGGTCACTGCTCAGGTATATATCTTTCTAGAATATTTTTCAATACTATTGCAACTTCTGAGGATAAGGAAAGAGAAGATTCTTCTGAAATATTTCCTTCCTAAGTATAATGTAAAATGGTCAGAATCACTGTCAACAGTGGAGAATTATAATCCCTTATGATACAGAAATATAAATAATATTATGTCATGGACATAAAGATTTGGCACTGTATGTTGTAGAATATTCTAACCGAAAGAAATTATGGGAAGAATCAGCCTCATAGAGGAGTAGATTACTTTTACTCTAATTGAATGCCTGAAAAGTGTAATAGATCTGTAGTGTTTTCAGGGAAGTGGAAGGGAAATCCTGAGAACAGTTAGTTCAGAAAGAAATGTACATTGTCCGTAAGAAAAATGCAAGTCCCCATTTGTAAAAGCACACATGGGATGTGATATTTTCTCATTACGTACTGTACAGAGCCCAAATGTATACCCTGCTTTAGCATATATTGCCACTCCTGCAGATTTTGAGCAGCATTAGCAGAAATCCAAAGATGGACTCTCTATCGAAAGACTTTGCATGGCCTGGTTTTGGTAGTGGGGGAGCTACAGGGTAGCTTCTGTGAGAAGCTGCCAGAAGCTTCTTCCATGCCCAGCGGGGCCAGTCCCTGATGGCTTCAAAGATGCACATGCTGCTGGCCTAGGCTGGGCTAATTAGAAATGGTGGTAAATGTCTCTCTGGTAACATATTTAAGAAGAACAAAAAAGCTATTGTTCAAATGTAATTGTGACCAGAGCAGAGTGAGGTGAGAACACTTGAGAGGAACAGTCCTGTAGACACAAGGTCAGAGAAGGAGGAGGAGGAAATGCTCCAGGCAGTGAAACTGAGATTTCCCTGCAGTCCCTGGGGCAGCCCATGGTGAAGCAGCTGTGCCCCTGCAGCACAGGGAGGTCCACAGGGATGCAGAGATCCACCTGCAGCCCCTGGATGAGCCCCACACCAGAGCAGGTGGGTGCCTGAGAGGAGCCTGTGACCCTGTGGGACACCTGTGGGAAGAGGGCCCTGCTCCCAGGCTGGAGCAGCTTGTCCTTGAAGGACTGCACCCATGGAAGAGTGACCCACTCTGCAGCACTTTGGGGGCTGCTGTTGCCCATGGGATGGACTCACACTGCAGCAGTTTGCAGGGAGCTGTTGCCCATGAGATGGAGCCATGCTGGAGAAGTTCCTGGAGAACTGTCTCCCGTGGGAGGGACTCTGTGGTGCAGCAGGGAAAGGACTCCTCTCCCTCAGCAGCAAGAGAAGCCCTGGGTGATGAACTGACCACAACCCCCATTCCCTGTCTCCTTGCACTGCTGGGGTAGGAGGTAGAGCCGGGAGGGAAGGAAGGGTGGGGAAAGGTGTTTTTAAGGGTTAATTTGACTTCTCATTATCCTGCTCTGATTTTGTTCATAAAAATTCACTTCATATCTCTAAGTTGAGCCTGTTTTGCCTCTGATGCTATTTGACGAGTGATCTCTCCTGGTCCTTCTCTCTCAACCCATGAACTCCTCCTTACATTTTCTCTCTTCTGTGCAGCTACAGAGGGGAGTCAGAGCAGCTTGGGTGAGGGTCTGGCATCTGGCCAGCATCAACCCACTACAGACACATATGCAAATTCAGTAAAAAACACCAAAACTCCCCCAAACCCTCAAATTACACCAATGTAAAAACTAACCCTACGAGACTAATAAATTAACCACCTAAAGCATGTATTTGAGTGCCAGAAGCTCAGGTTCCACTTTGCAATAGCAAATGCAGGTTTGTATGTATTTTTAAGGCCTCCTAAGATAGAATCTAACTGTTGCTCCAGTATTTCTTCAGTATTGTCACAAGAAAACTGAGTAACCACTGTAAATAATTAATTTATAAGATTACTGCAGAAATGGTGCAAGGAAGACACAAGTTAACAAATGCGATACTTATAAATAGTGTGTATTTGATTCAGAAACCTAAGCAGTGAGTTAATAATGTCAATTTTTCAAGTATATTTAAAAATGTCAAGCATTTGAATGGATAGATCTCCATCCGGCTGCAATGGATGTCTCACACACCTGTTTGAGGATTCTGGCTAAAGATCCTTGATCCATTTTGCTAGTGACTGCATCTTTCCTCAGTCTTGCCGCTACAGTTCCAAGATAGTCAAGTGATGCAACTCTTAATGCCATTTCTGTAGATTTGTTACTGAACTGGTGAACCTAAGAAAAGCAGAATAGATATTTCAAAATAAATACTTATTTATGCCACAGAGATTCTTCTCACAAAAGACTGCTTTACCTTATTAAAATGTCCACCTAACTTCCATACTGCATAAAATTATGTAATTTACTATTACATCACACATACATTAGTTACTTTATATTAATGTTTATTTTTTATTTGGTCTCTCTCACTCTACAAGTACATCTGTCGGAGGTGTTTTGTTTTTTTTTTAAATACATATGTATTTCATTTCATTTCATAGTATTTCATATTTTATTAAACAAACTGGACAACTAGCACAGCAGATCTCCAACAGCAGAGACTTTAAACGCCATAATGCTACCTCCTCATTATTGACACAATTATAAAGCTACGTTTTACCAAGAACAGGAGCATGCAATATTTTTTCAAGAAGCAGCTCAAATTACAGTGCTAATTACATTATAATACTGAAGAGCAACACTCAAAAAACACATTAACAAAAACATTCTGTAATGTCATAAGCATTTGCTGTAGTTGTAAAAAACCAAACCACTGAGTTGTTTTCTGGTTCTGTGCTAAAAGAATAGTCCAGAGAAGATACTTAATATGTGTAAGTACAGCTACTAGGCTGACTTTATCCCAAATAAATACATACACTTATTGGATGCTATGAAATTATACTTTCTAATGTTGAAAACGTAATCAAATAGTGGAACTGAACTTCCATGAGAAACTACACATACAATTTTTAACAAGTTCCATATGATCCTCTAACCAAAATTTATTATTTATGTATTGCATAGTAGTGATACGTGCAAGGAAATCCTTATACACTGTATGTGTGTTGACAATCAGAAAGCATTCCTACAGTAGTTTCAGCAGAAATAAACAAGTCTTCATTGTAATAAGAAATGAATTCATATAGTTAAAAACAAGAATCCCTTACCAACAGCCTTCCTAGTAAGCTAAGTAGCAACTCTGCAGCTGGCCATTCTGGTTTATTGACTGTTGAAAGGAGATCTTGAATAAAATTCTCAAACAGTGGCCTGTAATCTTCTTCCCCTTGTTTACTGCCACACCTGTTAAAAAGAAAATGCTTTTTGTAAGCGAATTTAACAGCCATGTAATGTTTTCTTCTGATATAAACAAAAGTAATCTTGTGTTTAATCAGAAAAAATAGTTTTATGCAACTCCAAGAAAACAAATCTGAAATACTAACAGAAAATTTGTTTTATTCATTTGCAGAGAAATAGCTTAAACAGTTATCACTCCAAGTTGCACTGGAAATAAAGCAACTAATCCATGACAACAGAATTTTGTTGCTAAGATTTTTATTTTTAGCTCAGCATTAAAGTTTTATTAAAGCTTTATTAACTTGGATAGACAAAGTAGGTAGAATTATAAAAATGAAGCTGGAGTAGGATATTTAAGAGTTAATATGTTTACATTCTTTAAGCTTGGTTTCGTTTATCTGATAACACATCTCAGTATTATGCTTCACAAAGGTTACAATCAGAATGCCAAAAAAAGCCAACCAATCAACTGACCAACAAACCAAACCCACAAAAAACTCCACCAAAAGTTAACATACCTGATAATTTTTGACTTATATATATCATCCCAAAGTTTAACATCAGAAGCACACAATTGATAGATGGCTTATTAAACAGTTTTTCAGCTTTAAGTGTAGAAATTAATATAATAAAAAGACTTGTTCTTGGAAATCCTATGGTTAATTCAGATACATTTTTTATTCCTTTTTGAGCTACTAGATGTAAAACTCACACCTTTAGCTCAGTAAAAGTAATTTTTAGGTTTTTTATATCTGATGACTGAATCAGCATGGTTTCACCACTTAAATATTTGCTTAGCCTTCTCTTCCAGGCTTCAGGCAAGTAAGAGACCCATAATAAAGAAATCCTACATGAACTGTGAGACTAAATGTATGAAGAACACTTTGGAGAATTTCTCTTCTATACACATTATTAGGCAAGAAACTCTCTTAGGCATCTATTAAGTATATCATTATAAATAACTCTATGACTAGGTATTTATCACTGTTCAATGGTCAGGTATTAAAGTATTCATTTGAAGTTGGGTTTGTCAATACACTAAAGAATGCAACAGTACTTACTTCTTAAGAAAAATGGAAAGGAAGTTTTGTGCTGTTCTCATGGCTGTTTCATATGAGTTAGTAATAAGCACATCTTGATCCACCTAAAAATAACAAGATACATTTGTCTATTATCTTAGCATAGACCTATGATTTCCAGATCAACATTTCTCATGCATCAAAAAAAATTACAGCAGACATAAAATTACAATGCTTGATTACTAGAGCACGATAATAATGTATTTTACCTATGAACACACATAAATAATTTCTGCACACACACATAAAAAAGGCTTTTAAAAATATCTTACTTTCTTGTTTGATTCCTCCTCTGAATTAGAATCCTTTTCTGCTGATGGTAAGTGCACCACACACTGAATAAGTTGCAGAACTAGTGCTGTTACCATCTGAATGTACATAGGCTCTCCATCAGTGTCACTGCTGTTTAATCTGTTAGTAGAAAAGACAGTATTAACACTAAAAGTAAACAAAAAGAACAAAACACAAAAAAATCTTTGCTCATAAGTAGTATCTTTCAAAATTACCACAGCTAGAAATCCACATTCTAGACCTTTTTTCTATTAATTTGCTTCTTTTTATGCAGCGTAACATTTGACCTAACAAAACCAGTAAGCATTGTTCTTGCACAGAAGAGGTGTACTGACACAGCACACAGTTCATTGGCTGAAACAGCTACAGGAATATTTAATAAAACAAACACCTACCTCCTACAATACTTACTAATAAGCTTATTATGTATAATATCATGTTCTCTCCAACACAACACAACATACCAAACTGTTGCTGTGTGAAATGTGTAGAACTTTTAAAAAACAGAAAATAATGACCATGACTAGACTGACTTTAACAAGAGCTACACCTACAATCATCAGCAGCATAGCAGACTACAAACTTCAGCAGGTTTGTATTAAGCTGTATTAAGCTGATAAGAAGACTATGTTTCTCCCTGATGTAACCTCAGAAATAGTATGAGTTTACTGCCCATACACACACCAATACCACCTTACTGCTACACTTAACACCAAAAAGTGGTAAACCCTGACATATGAGATGATATGGATATGAAACTGACTCCCTTCCTGAAAAGAGTGCTCTGAGTGTATCCTGAGAGAAATTCAGCCAGAATTTTCCTACAACGATTTAGCAATGAAGAAATTATGTAACTCCATACAAACAGAATTAAAGAATTGACCAACAAAAATAATCCTCAACACACACTAACATTACAGCCATTCACATTCTTAGTGAGAAAAATAAAAGTTTCAACTATTTTTGTAAGTAGGCACTAAAGTGATAGCATAAAACCGAGCAATTATTACAAGACATTTGTCAAACAATTTGTTTTTAAATCTCAAATTGCACAAAGTGCAGCTTGTAGAGACACATTTTTAGTGTAATTATCAATGACACCTAAAATCCTACATCTACAAAACTGTAAATACTATAGTCTACAACTTAATAATTTACATCAGTAGTTACCTGAAGTTTCTCAAACTTCTCTTGCTAGTTGGTAGTCTCGCAAGGGAAGTGAAAATTTCTTCTAGTATTAGTTGTCTGTGTTTTTCATAGCGGGAGAACACCTATTTAATAGAGATAGGGTTATTAGATAATGATTTATTGTTACATAAAATACACCTTTTAAAATATATTGTAAATAATTATATATGACAGCATACATTGTACATAACACTTTAAATAAATTATAATTCACCTTACCAATGCATTGCTTTCCCAATGCATGCATTTCTTTAAAAAAAACACATAAAAACTTCTCCAAATACAGATTTTTAAAAAACCTTTATATAAATGTGTTATAGGTCTTGAAAATACCCTCTGTTCAAAATATTTTTGTCAATGGTGTAACACACTATATAGGAAAGTAAACAGTATAATACTAAGTTTTTTGCCTTAGTATTTCTTTCTCTCAGTACAAAGGAAAACTGTCATGACATAATTTACGTGAACACATGTAGGTTGTAGAGCACATCTGAGAAAACAGTTTTACTTCATATATACCAGACTTTAATGTTTGCCTGACATGAAATGTTTCTTCAATTTACAGAATCTGAACTGTTGATTTTGCCTCCCCTTTTCTTTGGGCAGAATACTGAAATATATAATCCTTACAAAGATTAGAATCTGCCACTTGAATAAGGACATTTGTGCTCTTGTTTAAAAAGATTAAAGAATAAAAAGATTTAAAAGACTAAAAAAATCTTAAAATAAAAAATTCTTAAAGAAGGGTGTGAGGAAGGAGTTTGTGTTTACACTTTAAACTGACAATCAAAATTAAGCAGCTTCTCACTTGAAGTAGGCAATTTCTTTCTATAGAGTACTCTGCAAATAGGGGCAGCTCAGGTAGATATAACACTATTTCTATACTATGATATCAAACTGTAAACCCATGCAAGAATAGCAGTAATTCTACACTCCAATTCTCTACAAGAGAGAAAATACAGCCTATGTAAATGCCCTAAGAATTTTCAGCAGTACAGGCACAAGTACAATAAATTAGATAGTACTTACTGCAGTCACTAATTTGATGGCACATAACTGTAGCTCACTGACATTTTCTACAAAGAAAGGTGTTATTCCCATCGATGACACCTATCAATGGATACAAGTTATTTTAAATATATAGGACTAACAAATTGGTATTTATGTAGTTTCGTAAGTCAGTTATTCATTCAGCAGGTAAGGCATTCAACAATTACCTCATATTATTTGCAAATAAAGTTATTAAATTAGGGCACAGGTCTTACAAGGAGTGGCTGAGAGGGTATCAAGCTGTTTAGCGTGGAGGAGGCTGTGGTGATACAAAAAGAGATGCTGCTGAAGGCTCTTATATGCTGCACCTGTGTTGATCATCTTGGAGTGGAAACACCTTGCCCTCACAGCCTTGGGCATGATAAAAAGTGAGTTAGTTGGGTTCAGTTGGAGTCTGCTTGCTGTGCTGACCTAGGGACAGGAGGTCGTGCAAGGGCCAGGAAAGGTAAGATATTATACATAGGAGAGATAGGGTTAGGCGGCCGTGCTAGGGACAGGACGGAGCCAGACCCAGAACTGAAGAAAGAGAGACAATGCCAGAGCTGTGTGGAGCTGCTCTTAGAAGCTACAGAGGAAAGATGTGGGAGACTTTTGGAATAACAACATGCAGATACTAGAAGCCTTCTGATGATTGTAATGAAGCATCCCGAGTGCAGTGTCCATGTCGACTGCCACACATAGCAGCGACTGCGACATCAGGCTCCAAGTGGGGCCTTACAGTCCTCAAAAACTTCCTGAAAGGAGTGTGTAGCCAGGTGAAGTTAGTCTCTTCTCCCAGCTAACAAGTGATAAGACAAAGGAAATGGCCCATGAGTTGTACCATGGATGGTTTAGATTGGATTTTAAGTGCTCATGGAAGCAGTTGAGCCAATATCCCTGTAGATATTTGAAAGACACGTACATGGGATGTTTAAGGACATGGTTTAGTGGTGCACTTGGCAGTTTAGACTTGATGTTCGTAAGGATGTTTTCCAGTGTAAATGATTCTACTACTCTATAGTTGAATACAACCAGGTTAAATTTTTCTTAAGATGAAGAAGATGCAACTTCTTAAAAAGAAACTCCTTTTAAGAAGAGAAGATGCAAATTACATACTGCACAACAAACTAGTCACTCTGATTTTAAGAATTCAAAACCTTGTACTGTTTTCAAACTTCATGTCACTGAGACCATTATACTTCACAATTACTCTAGGAAAAGCAAAGCTAACATTTTTGGACAGGAATCCTGAAAAAACCTACCTGAAGAATAGTTGTATCTGTGAGAAGCTGTATCTCTAGCAACTCTGACAAGCTGCTGACAATGTCACAAACTTTGTTATACAACATCACTATAACTCTTTGCTTGTGAGTGGAACACTTGGCACGTTTTGCTTTTGAACTTAAAACACCACCTACAAAATAAAATACATGTTCATTAATATTTTCAGTATTTCAAGTACTAGAAAGACAATCTTCCTCAAAAAAGTGACTCCAAAACAACTGCATGACTATAGTTTTGCAAAAGCAATTTAGAAAAACTACTCAGCAGCATCAGCTGGAACACAGGAATTTCACATGATAATTATTTTTCATAATTACTCTAAATTCTGGACCTAAGATTTTTAGAAAATGTCCTGGGGTGACTTTTTGATGCTTGTATCCCTAGCTGTCTGTTCTGTTTACGCTGTATGTTAAGTTCTGTACTTTAAGACTATGTAACCCCTGATAAGTAACAGCTGTGTTAATTAACCAATACAGCCTTGACCCTGATGAGTAACAGCTATAGCCAATAAAGGTGAGTGAGATAAAAGAGAGGGTTAGCTGGTAAGGGGAGGATCATTATGGAGGAGCAACCTTGAGGAACAGGAAGCAGGATCCTGGAGAAAGAGAATCACTGCTGTAAGACTAGTTCCGAGAGCAAAGGTGGAGAAAGAAGACACATGGAGTTTGTTTTGAAAACAGTATTCACACCTTTGCATTCCTGCTCCTGGACTGTGCTTGTCTGAGGCATTGACAAGCAGCAGCACGGAGACTTGCTTTGCTCTTAGTTTTAGCTAGCTGAGGCAGAGAAGCTCTCTGGTCTATTTTTTTTTTTTTTCTTGGGACTATTTACATCTGCTCTGGACTGAAAAACCCAGAGGAGCACCAGGAGCTGGCACCTGTGGCCCACAGGGGCCTGGACCTCCAGAGGGACTGATAAGCGACTGAGCGAGCTGAGCTACCCACAGCAAGGACTTTCTGAATTTGCAATCTCACTTCAGAACAACGAAAGTTCTATTGTTTCATATTATTCATTCTTTATGCTTGTGGGCACTTTGTTTGTTAAATAAATAATTTTTTTCCACTTTTCTCTGAGGAAGGTCTTTTCCTGGACTGGTTGGGGGGTGCGGCCATTTGGGTTTGCTTCCCAGAGGCACCCCATTCAGGGATTCTCTCACAAACTTGCCCTAAACCAGGACAGAAAAGTTCTTGAAATTGAAGCCATGCATCTGTAGGTATGTGCATGAAAACAAAAGGCTAGAAGCTAAATAGTTTTCCCTAAAACAAACTATTATATACATGGAGATTATGAGTTTGAAATGACTTATTTCAACATATAAGAACTATAAAAAAAAGTTGAACTTCAAACTTCTAAATACTTTGGTTATGTTGATATTATTGCAGTAAACCAAGGTGCTATATGACTAAGTTCTTCAGATGACACATTTCATTGTTTTTTAGTCTGTTTTATCATCCTCAAACTAACCATGCATTAATTCAAGACAGTGCATGTGATAAGAAAGAACTATCAGTATAAAAGTTGCATACAAAAATCTTATTCCAGAAAGTCATTTACATCATCGTTCAGTAGATTAATTTTTTTATAGCTTTTAATATGGAAAGGTTTCTTAGCATACTAACCACCATGAGGATCCACTCTGTACACAGGATCATACTGAGGATAGAGGGTGTTCTGCAAATGAAATTTTGTGTACTGAATAACTCTTTCTATTACGTCCTCAATATATACAGCTTTGGGCATATTTGGTGATGTCATAATATTGATAGCAGTAAGACAAGCATCAGCAGATTTTGTCACTCTTTCCATAATAAGATCTCGCCATAATCTCTCCTCATCTTCAGTGTCATTGTTCTGCAACAGGCAAGAAAAACAGGAGAGTATGAACTCGAAGTCAAATTTTTATTTTCATGTAAATTTAAAAAACTTTTGAGTAAAAGAAAGTACCACTAATACGCTTACATACACTCATGTATAAAATACTGTATTTCCTTTATGATACCAAAATAATTTGTTTTAAAAATTAAGAAATATTTGTTTTACTGGCAACAAGATTGTAATGTCTCTCTAAGCTATTGATCTTTGAAGTCCTGTATTCTGTATTCTTCTGTTAGAACAAACACAAGGTTCCTGTGTCTCATTGGGAATACTGCTGCATGCTCTATTTAGGATGATGTACATCAAGCAAAATCCAATTCCTTCATCTGGTGTTTTTTTCAGTGGCACCAGTTGCTGCTTTGATCTATCTAATTTCTGCCACTAGAGGGAATTCTTATACAAAAAGACTGTTGCAAGTCACAGGAAATCTGTAAGTACACAACTTTTTCTGCTTCATAGACCAACCCATCTATTATCAACCTCTTATCAAGTATGTCCATTTATATTACCACAGGCTACTAAGTCTCTGGATTACTGTGTTTATATGAGGTACCAAAACAAACATACATAAGGTTAAATATGCCATCCAGCACTACTTAAATATTGTAATAACATTATTACAGCAAAGCTAGGTAGAATTTCTCATAGTTTCTCTGGTACAGACAGAGCCTCCAGAGAAAAGGGTCTTTACTAGCTATATGACACCACACTTCAGCACTGTTGGCTTTCTTTGTAAAGGTCACAGGTTGGTGAAACTGTAACAGCTTTTTGCCTTTGGGGTAAGAGAATGTGAACTAATAAAACAGTGCAGAACATATATTATATATATGATATACGTAATTATAGAATCAAAAATCTGCAGATCAAGAGGTCCCTGCAAATTTCTCCGATACAACGGCTTTACGAAATTTGCTATGTAGACAAATGACATCTTAAGGAAATTAATTAATTATTTTCCTAATTAATCTTGGAAATTAAATGAATATTAAAGCATCCTCTACCTTTAAAAAATATACTGACATGGAGGTAAGGTATCTTCACTGCATAGTAAAAGTAGTAAGCTTATGCCTTAGGAGAGACTTTCTTTGCCACAGGGATTTGAATAATTTTTAATAGTTTTAAGAAAATCTAAATCTTGTTTTTTTTAAAAATCCCATTTCTTTTTTTTTTTAAATCCAAGTTTGTCTCTGAATTGCAAGCACTGGACAATTTCATTAATTCCTTAATAATTTTGAGTTTTATTTCAAAAACTAAAACAAAAGTATTACTTTAAAATCATTAGCATAAAGACTTCATCACAATGAAGTAGACCAGGTAAACCAGTATTTCCTTTATATGCATTTTTTGTATTGCCAAAGACATTCAGAACCATATACTGAAACTTTGAAACCCCTACAAACTATGCAGATGAAAGTATTTAGGTACAAATAATGTGTCTCCGGCTTTCACGTGCAAGTTTAAATTCTTCATTTCTGATATAAACTACTACTCTCTTATTTATACCTCCAGATGAGTAGGTTTTTTCTAATCTTGCTGCAGTATTGTTTCAAATAGAAAGAGTATAAATAAATATGTGAAATATAGAACATCTACCTCATAAAACTTCAAAATCTCTGAGTAGTTTTAGGTATACCAGGCAAAAACCCCCATCCTAAAATATTAAACTTCCTATTAATTTTATTTACATTGACATTGTCACTTTGCAGTGTAAGAGCACTTAATCCTTAAACTTTCTCCTTAATGCTCAGGAGAAAGATAGACTCCATGTGAAAACTGCAGTATTTCTTCCATTTTGTAAGAGATGTTTTATGGACGCATAGCAAAGAAACATCCAACAATGCAGATTACACCAGAATTATCATGAATATTTCATGATGAAACTATAATATCTAAAATGAAACAAAAGAAAATGCAGTTGCTCCCAATACATCTGTTAGTTGTCACTACTGTAGTAAAATACGATTAGTACTAAAAAAATATATAATTCATTGGATTTGCTTCAAGTATTAAAATTTGACAATTACATACATGTTATATCATATTATATCAGAAGCCACTTTCACAGAGTATTTGAACCTATCACTAAATAGGACTCAAGTGCAGAAAACTATTCTGCACAATGGTGTTTAATTATGAAAGTTCAAACTCACGTGGTTAAGTAAAGTAGAAAGCTTTGATCCATCTTGAATATTCTTCTCCAAAATATTCAGGACTTTTACTGTTTTATCTGTTGAGAGCTAAAATAAACAAAGAAACATGTCAAACAATTCCAGGAATAGAAATTTTTTCAAATTGCTGAGAAGAACATTGAGGAATGAAGGACAGAGCTTGTACAATCTGAATCACTTCAACTGTAAGCAATTCTGCATAAGGAGAATGCAGATACTATAATGAAAACAGGTAAACTATATTATAGGATTGCAATTAAATTGCATTTTCAACCAGCAAAATCCACAGAAACAAATTTTTAAATTGCCTGTCATTAATGTTGCATAGTTATTTGATTCTAGAAATAGAAATTTACCAAATCCACGTATGATCTACAAATTCTAACTGACCATATAGAGCTTTATTAGGAGAAAAGCCATACTGCATGAACAAGCAGAAATACCCTGATACTTGAAAGATAATAAATGGGAAAGGTATTCTTAATATTAGTGTTAACTTCAAAGAAGTAGCACGTTGAAAAAAGTAAATTGAACTCACTGGTCTTCTGTGGAAGTCTAATTAAATAAATAATACTTTAAACTTGAGGAAAGCCAGTTTCTCTCATCTAGATACTATTCACCATTGGAAGTAACAAAACTGATTTTATATCGACACGTATGTGCAAAAAATATGGAACAGAGGCTAAGGGTGAGAACTATAACGAAAGAGAAATGATCATGCCACCCACAAACTAAAAAGGAAGGTAGGGAGACTGATTGAAAATCCAGGAGGAATATCTAAAGTTTGGATTAAAGAAGTTTGGAATAGTCCAGAGTAATTATAATAGTACGTGGCTTCACAGACACTCCACAAACCATCTGTAAGTGGTCAAGAGCAGGCACAGGGTTTAACATAAGACTGCCCAAAGCCAAGACCTTCAGGAAGATAAAAGGAAATTAGGAACACTGTTTCTAGAGATGAGCTATCAACAAGTTTGCACCAACAAAAGTTCCTCTAGCTGATTGGGAAAGGAGTAGGACACAGAGGAGAACCTTTCAACAAAAAGGTCTCAGCTTCAGAAAGAGTAACAGTTAGGATGTTGTAACTTCCTAAGCACTTCAGCTAAGTGAGCAGAAGCTCAGCTGTTCTTCCAGCCTGTGCACCCTTGAAGAAGGTGGAATGTCATTACAGAGGAAGTAAGTTTTCATATGTTAACCAATATTTTATTTTCCAAAAAAGTTAGATTATGAAGAGGTACCTTGTCCATAATGCCCATGGCTTTGATTTTTGCAGATTCACTACCCAACTCACTAAGCTGATGTTTGCCCAGTAGCAATTCCTGTGGAATCTCATCATCATCACCTTAAGAAAAAAAAAAAAAAAAGTAAAAAAATTAACAATCATATTTTTAATAAGACTTCTAGGAAATCAGTATTTTTTTATTTCAATATGAAAAAGCTAACCTAAAAAAATAGAGCTAATAGTCCAAATAACCAGCATCCAAATAATTAGCATCTAACAAAGACTGCTAATGACACCTTTTGGGTGTGTTGAAACAATGAATACTTGTTCAGTATGACGGGTTCTGAAATACCATTTAAGAGCCTAATATGAGGCTTGCACTTCTGAAAGCCACAAACTGAAATTTTTTAAAATAGCAAACCCCATTTATTGCAGTACTTATGCCATAATTTTCAATTCACTAAAAAAAATCTTTAACTATTGTAGCCCTAAATCTGGGCAAGAGAATAGAGAAAAACACATAAGAAGTTAAGCATATTGAGATAATCTGAGTCTTAATTGTATTTAACCTTAGACAAAAATCATGTTACCAGACACAGAAAGATCCAATGACTTCATTTTTAAGTTCAAGGTTGCATATACTACAGATTTAAAAACTATAGAAACTTCTTTACTATGCCCCTACCCTTGTTTTAATCCTGCTACAAAGATGGTAGGAAAAAAGATAATCAATGGATGATTCCATCATCCATTTCAAAAGAAAGTCACCTTCAGCAATGTGAACTATTTCCTTAGACAGTTAGCTAAGGGAGGCTGTTTTTCCACTGAAACAGCAACTGATTCAGTGCCTTGGCCACAAATTCACAAGGACTCTGTTGCCCCCGTTGAATAATCACATCTGCATGTAGCAGACGTGTAATTATGTGCCTCAGACATTCCTAGCAAGAGAACCATCTTGTTTACATGTTTGGCAGAAGGCAACACCCTAATGACATCCCAAAGAAGTACTCTTTCCACTCCAAGAGGACTACTCATTATGATTTATGCCCATTTTGGATTCTACAGAGAGAAGAAAGAAGGATCTCCTTCGGGCAGCGGCAAGTGAAATTGTAAAGGTAAAGGCCACCACTCAAGGGAGAAGACATATAAATCCAGTATGCCCTAGCAAGTTATCACATGAAATTAAACTACCATGAAGGAAGTTCAAAAATATCAAAAGTTTTTTCTCAGGTTTCTAACTGGGGCAAGCATTTTGAAAATTTCTGATGTATTACCAAAAGCTGTAAAATCCATGTCTTCCAGATTTTCCAAAATATTCTCTATTGAAGCAGTAAACCTTTTGAAGGTTGAAGAATCCATCATTTCTGGTGAAAAAAAAAAGGGAAATTAATAAACAATTATCTTAAATATAATGCAGAAAATAAAACCTGTAGAAAATAAGTCTAAAATTACCTTCAGGTGTTAGTTTAGGTTCATAAGCTTTCCTCTTCTTTTGTTTTTCTTTCTTCTTCATTTTTCTAGCCACTGGTTAAGAGAATAAACACTTTCTCAAAACTTAAAGAATGGATTATTTACATTTCTTACACTTATACTCAATATTCCATGTAATGATGTCTATTTAAAAATGTTTAACATATCCATTAAAAAAAGCACTAGTATTATAGAATAAAATTGAATCCTTATAATGATCAGTTACCCTCACTGAGGCTAGGAGGAGAAGAATAATCATCCATATCAGAGTCATCGGGACTGCGATTACGGTAACGGCCACTACCAGAAATCCTCCTTCCTTCATGATAATGACTACTTCTCCTATGGTCACCAGAACTTCTTCTGTCATGTTCTTCATATTCCCAAGCTTCATCTCTATCCTTTTTGTGCCTCTTACGAGAAGCTAGAAATAAACGCATTTTCATTTTAAATACAAAACTTACACTTTTAACAGTTCAAAATCGAACATTTTAAAACATTCAAAAGATGTACAAATGCAGGGCTTAGGGACATGGTCTAGTAGTAGACTTTGCTTTACTTGTATGATTGGACTTGATGGTCATAAATGATTCTATGATTTGCAAGTCCAACACTTATATAGCTGTTCTCTAAATCAAATGGACACTAAAGTTACCAGATACAACTGTTATGGATTATTTATGTTATTTTTTTCTTTTGAAACTGGCAAAGATACCAGAAAACATTAAAAAATATGAATTTACAGGGCATTTGTCTTTTTAAAAGAAAAATAAGCAAAGTTGAACAAATCAAAATAAGTTTCACCCTTTTATAAAAGAATATTGAGATAATTTTGTCAGTTATCTAAATTGTGACAGTTACTGGGTGTCCATATTCCAACTCAGTGACTGCTAACACACCAAGTTCCAGTGAGACTTGATAATCTATTTTCTAAAAGATATTCTGTTTTGTCAAGATAACTAAAATTTTGCTTTGGTATATACTGCAGGAAATTCGTGTAAAGGAGAAAGCTGGAGTCACAATTCTACCACAGATAATTATTCTAATTAATTTTCATGGAAGACCAAAAAGCCCAGCAAAAGTGAATGTTGAAGAAGTTGGAGTAAATACTGCATACAGAGATTTGGTAGAAATAAAATGGGGGAGCAGAATGATAATTATCTGTTTCTTTGAAAGAAAGTGTATGTTTTGAAGCTGACAGAGTGCTCAGTTTTAACAAAGAAGGAAATGGATGAGGTAGCTTCCTCCATGAAATTATGCCAACTTTCCATTTTTTGACATAATCAGCTACCTAAGCTACCAAAGAGATGTCTAACACAGACTGTACTGCAAAGATCAAAACACTTCCAAAACATCATATTCTAGACTGGTTTATTGCTTCTGGACCTGCATGTAACAGTCCTCATATGGCGTGTCTCTACCAAAGTCTCCTTGGCCTGTCCATATATATGTGTCATATTGTTTCTGAGCAAAACGGCTCAAAGCATTTATACAGGACTGGAGCTGAACTGAGTTGTTCTTACACAACCCAGTAATTAAGAAATGCAAGAAACATACCAGGTTATATTCAGTATATGGTTATAGTCAGTAGTCAGCCCAGGATCACAACTGATAAAAATAACACATAAAGGAACACTTTTGTTTAGCAATGAACCCTAGAGGTTTCAGATTCCAAAATGTAATAGAGGTGGTCCAACTCTTTGGGCCATGTAATAACTCAGGCCCAAAGTTGCACTGCATCTGTTTCAGACTTCCTTCTGGAAAAGTATAGTCATGTTTAGGATGGCAGAGGTACTAGCACTGCCTAAAATGGTTGAAAGAGTTAACTGTGACTGAAGAAACGGAGAGCCATCTGGGACCACTCAGAGGGTAGGTCACACCCGAAGTGTGTAACCCATCAAGTCAATGGCTTGATGGTCAAATGGAGACCAATGATAAGTGGCGTCCCTCAGGGGTTGGTGTTGGGGCCAGCACTGTAACATCTTGGTGACACTGACAGTGAGATTGAGGGCACCCTCAGCAAGCTGCAGATGGCATAGAGCTGTGTGGTACACTAGAGAGAATGGATGCTATCCAGAGGGAAGGGATTGTGACAGGCTCTAGAGGTTAGCCTGTGTGAACTCTTTCACAAGGACATGGAGTCCTAGGACAAGGGGTAACGAGTTGAAACTGCAAGAGAGAAGGTTTAGATTAGAGATCAGAAAGAAATTCTTTATGTCAGGGTGGTGAGGCAGTGAGCAGGTTACTCAGTGAAGCTATGGATGCCTGGAAATGTTCAAGGCCAGGCCAGAGAGGGTCCTGAGCACCCTGGTCTAGCGGGGCATTCCCACCCATGGCAGGGAGGTTGGGACTAGATGACCTTTAAGGTTGCTTCCTAACCCTAACTCAAACCATTCTATGATAACTGGAGTAAATGTACTGGAGAGGAAAGTAAGATTCTACGGGAAAAGGCTTTACACAACTGATACCTTTACCCCATGAGACAGTGTTTTGTGAAGGTAGATAGCCCTTTCTCCAGTTTACAAATAATCTGTAACACTAAGCTCTGTAGGATGAATTCTGACCCCCATTACGTCTCCACAAGAAAAGTAACTTACAATATTGCTTTCTGTCAGAATTTTAGATTGACCAGTTTATCAATGCTGCATGACAAAACAGAATGTGTTACAGTTCTGCTAGCTCCATGAGACAACGTGAATATTGGAGCAGCTATTCACAATCACTGCTCTACTACATTTATTTTGAAGTCAATAAAATTGACTAAAAATTTAAGTATTAATAACATTTCAAGAATTAGGATTGATTTTATACATAAGTAAATACTATTTAGAATATAAACACCCAATTTCCTTCTGAATTCTGCCAAACATTTATGCAATATCACATTTAGTAATTATTGTAGGAGAATGACTTCATCAATCTTTAATTTCTCATTATTTAGTTTAACGGCATGTCTGTTCTTAATGAAATAGTCAAAAGAAACTTCTCTTTTTCTATACTAATCACTATTCCATATTTTTTAAATTCAGTTTTAGGAAAATAGAATAATTAAGAAACGTGTTTGTAACAATACAAACCTATTCAATGTACTTGCCACAAACATTTCACTTTTGATAAGTTTTGTCTTGTTTTAAATTTAATTCAGTTCTACAGTATTCTTTAGGAAATACTATATTTTTAAACCAGATGTACTCATTGAGTTGATTAGAATGATGGTCAGATCTCCTGAGTGGATATAATGAAATGAGAATTCCTCATGGCATATAACTATTGTGCAAGTTTTCCTTTATTTGTTCTACTTGTATTTAAGAATTTCAACAGTCACTGTGGCTAATATATAGATCAGGGTATTTGAAATTCTTGACAATTCTCTCCATTCCCAACCAACTTTGATTAGTGAATTTATTTTTTAATTCATGTTCCAAATTATTAACATCATACACAGGTAATACGATATGGTAAAAAGATAATATAGAATTCCTGATGAAGCAAGTCATCATTAATCCTTTGCCATAATTTAGACTGATTACAATTTACCTCAAGACATCACATTCATGCACAGAGCATTATTCAGCTATAATTAAAAGGGAAAACAAACAAACAGACATGCTTTTCAGCATCTTTGATAAAGATCAAAGGTGTTATAATTTTCCTGTGCAAAAACACAGTGTATATGTCAGATGAATAGTTGCATACTATGAAGCAGAACAAACAAATCTTTCTTTTTTGGACCTGAATACTAAACCCCAAAACATTATATTTTATGAAAGTTCCTTAAGATGTTTATACAACCCAAGGTGCAAAACTTGGGAAAAAAATCATTATAAGCAAGATTCCTTCTCAGGCTAACAGGCTTCTCCTGTACGGCTACACAGTTCAGACTGAACTGATTCACTTTGTTCTAACAGTAACTGTACAACCATAGAAACCAATTAACCATACTTCTATCAACAAGTAGGAAACACCGTCCTAACTTAGAAGCAAATAACAATTTGGTGTTTTCCTTAGGAACTGTATTCAATTGCACAGCAAAATTCTAAATAGAAGCTTCCTCTCCTCCTTTGAAAACAGTACATTCAAGAATAGTAGAAGCACCAAATATTATTTTGAGAATTCATCAAGAACAACTTCTGTTTTTCAAGGAATATGATGAGAAATACTAGATGAAATACTTTCAGAAACTTCTGTGCAGTAAGATTCTCAATTTATTATGTCAGAAAAATTCAAGAAGGGATCTATCCCTTTTCTTATCAATAAAACTAAGAATAATTCAAGAATTTATTGAATGAAATTTCCCCCTGCATACACTTGTATAGAAATTCTGTGCTTCTTTAGAGGATTTTTTCCTTAATCTGAATAGTTAGAAATGTTTTATGGTACAACTGAAAGGCAAAAAAACCCAAAACCTAGGGAGCAGTTTCCAGTAAAGAAATCAGGAAAATAAATTTAACAACTCATTGCTTTACATCTTGAATGACAAATTGCAATCGTGTAATTTTTCTTTTAAAAGAGAACCAAGGGTTCTTGCCCAGGCAGTTGTCAGGACAGCAAACTTGGGGCTGTATGTTTTAGGGCAGCCAACTTAAAAAAAAGTGTATCTTTTTGTAAAAACAAATATTAGCTTTTTTAACCTTAAGGAACAGAGTTATGTACTACTTACATTCAAATGCTTCTTCACTGTCATTATCTTCATCAGAACTGATTTCAGCATATTTTGGTTTCTCATTAACTGTGCTACGTTTGCGCTTGTTCATTTTCACACGTTCACAAAGTGGCATGGTGGATTCAATTTCTGCCAGGAGCTCAGGAGGCAACTCCTTTAACACTGACTGATCTATGCTACCTATTAGTGGAGAGTAAAAAGAGTAAATGTGAACCTGAAGATAAAAAAGAGGGCCCAATACTACAGTCCGTTCTCAGGAACCACTCACAGGATAAGCACGACCAATCAGTTAAATCACAGTTACTTAGACCTGAATGTATTTGACAGTCTGTTTCTAAAGTTCACACTACAATTAGAAATAATAACACAATAACATTTCCTTCAAAAAAGTATTTTGTCAGTCATAAAAATGAATTACCTTTGAATCACCTTTTGAATTACCTTTGTAGAATGAAATCCTTGCTCTACTCCACAAAGTTCAGTCTTATTTCAGTTCATCCTCTGAATTTATCAGGTTTTCTAACAGTCATAAGTAAATTATGGATTCTTAGTGCCTCATTAACATTCTGTTTACTATCATTCATAGTAATTAGTGTACACAAGACAGTAATATTCCCTTAGAAGAAACAACATGTAGCAAAACTTGTGGAATCATATCCCTAAATACAGGCCAAATCATTGACAATTCAGCTTTTGCTTCAGATTTTTTCTTACCTCCTACTGGTAGTTTGATGATGCAACACAAATTGTTGCTTGATTTTTTTACAAAACAAAACTGAAACATTTTTATTTAATACAGACAAACAGCTAGCTGAACCACAAGTGAGGCTTCTTTTCCACAGACATAAATAGGGAGACAATATCACCATTCTCATCATTTTGAAACCAAGATAAAATGTGTAGTCAGAATGAAGGAGATTTGCAGGCAAAATGTTTCCAACTGACACACGGAAACCAAATTAACCCAAAAGTATTTCTTTGGGGTTTGTTTATTCAGTGTCTTTTTTCTTATTTATTGAAGACCCTATTACACAGATTTGCAGGCTGTCAGACTAAACTAAACTGTTAATCATTTTCCAACAACAGAAGAAACATTTTTGTCGTAAATGCTTCTCTCTCCTTCCCAATGCATACTGTATCATTTGGAGAGGAAATCACCTCCAAATTGGTATACACACATATTCCTCAAAAAAAACCCCCATCTCCTGGATGATAATATACTTTTAAATTGCATTCACTACATCACTACGCTAACTTTCTAAAACTTTTTATAAACTTCCATTTTTATGTTACTATCCTAACTTCTAAGGCAAGAAAATCCTTGGAATTTTTCTTTCTCTCTTCAAACATCTTTAATTGAAATTAGAAAAGTCTTGCTATGAGATTCCAGCATCAAAATATATTCTCCAAGTCATCTAATTTAAGTGTATTTTAAAAAACAGTTTAATGAATATTGGGGGTTTTGAAGTGACATAGTGAAACATACGCAAAGTAAAGTGATAGCTAAAGTTGTCCCTGCTTCCTTCACATTGTGCCCACTGTCACCTATTTGTGTTAGGTTGCCATCCTTATACAAGCATCATGTACCAAAGCTACCTAAATTATCAATATTGCTTTTGAAAATGCTGTAAAACATTTCATGGTGTGGTTGGCCGTGTTTCTTGGTTAGTGATTAATTTTGTGGGCTATGCACTTGACCTCAGACAGGTAGAAGTACGGCAGCAAGGGCAGACAATCTCCTCTGTGTGTACCAGCAGCTGACTGGATGACAGCCAGGTCCCGGCTGGATGCTGCAGTGCTGTGCATCTGAGCACGGTGGCCCCATACTTTGTATGCCTACACAGTGCATGAGGAGCTTACATCCAGCCTCAGAACACAGATAAATTTACATATACAAGTTTTAAGACAATTTCCACTGATTAAATTCATAGAGGAATGTAAATCCAGGTTCACTAATATGTATTTTCGATTTTGTGCCTGTTGGTAATTTCATTAAAATCAGCAAGACTATACATGTAGCATGAAGTCTACAATAAATCTGGCCAAACAAAAACATTGCAAAAGACAGCTACAAGTAAATGAACAAAAGTTGCATTAAATCCTTAAATAACAAACAAAACTCACAAACCATTCCATTGTCTCCTAGGAATATCTGTTCTTGCTTTCTTTTCTCACTGACTTTTCATTTTGTACTCATTCTTTAAATATAAATCAAAAATCACAGCATTCATTAGACATAAGTGAAAAAAAACGATTACTTTAAATGTTTGTAAAACTAATTTTATTTCTGTCTCGAAATTTCAAGTTTCTATTTCTCCAGTGCTAAATTCAACTGGTGCTTGATTTGCACTCTCTCCTGTTTCAGATATTTCAGATTACTGTATAAGCTTACACATTTTTCTTTTATTAGGAAATAGGAAAAGCTTACTTTATTCAAGTAGGGAACAGCAGAAGAGAGAACAAATAGAATTATTATAAAACTCTCTATAAGGTATCATTGAAGTTTTTCTTTCTATCACGACATTCCCTGAAGTAAGTGTGTCACATACCCAGTTTTCTTAGCTGCTGAGGATTGTAAACAACCAAATCTATAGAGTTTTACTTATGCAGTACAAAGGAGTTAAGCATGACTGTACACATATGCAAAATTCTAATATACATGGAGAAGGACTTATCATCCTTTCTGAAGAAAACCGGGGATATTCCGTACTTTTGGTCAAGTCAAGAGCTTGTTAATATTTATTGTACTCTATTAATTATGCTATCTTGAGTCAGGGCAGCCCAAAAGTCACTAGAAATATCTTACTAAATTCCTTCTCTACTATCTCCTATTTTATAATGTAGGCACTATTTTTTTGTTCAGAGTGGTAAAGAAATACTTACAAAAATCCAGTTCACCTAAGAACCCAGTCACATGGCAATAAGAATTACGTTATGAAGCACATGCTAATGCCTTTTCAGTTTATGGGAAACTTCTGAAACAATTAATAGAATACGTAGCACAAACCACTTTAAAATCTACAAATCCATGTACAATCACTTTCAATTTTCCAATTTTTTGCTAGGTTTCCTAAGACGTAGTACCTACTTCCATGTCTTCACTTTATTCAGTTACTAGCATGCATGGCTTTTTAAATAGTAAAGAGGAAGTAGCTGTACTAAAAAGTTATTTGATAATCTAATATAGTGCCCAAATATCTTGCTGAAGAACTGTCAGCACCGATGGAAAAATTCCATTTTCTGCAAAGTGTGTGATCAGTGTACACCATATGCCTGAGATAAGACTACAAGCATGTGTATTCTTCAGATGTCATTTTTACATCATTTCAAAACTTCTGCAACTATTAAAGCAAACAACCAAAAAAAACCCCCCAAACCAGAAGAAAACTACCATAATAACAAAATCTTTTTCTTACTGCCAGGAAGAACATTCTAACAAACTCCACACTGGTGAGACCAAAGGGAAGACACAGAGGAACAATTCATTTCAGAGAACTGCATACATGAACAGTCACTTCTACAAGTGCTTTTCCAAACATATGCAATGCTGGCCACAACTTACATGCAAGTTATTTGCCAGAGAAGAACAAATTCTTCGTTTTGCTTGATTGCTGTAATCAAAAAGTTTCTAAGGAAAGATATTAATGAATCTTCATCTACTACTCAATGTCCACAGACCCTCAAGATAGTGTATTTTCTCACCAAGATTTCTTTACAAAGTATAATACAATTAAAGATCAATCAGAGAATCTCAGTCAAAAATTAATTAGTCTGTAAGCCTGGCCCCATATCTTATTATAATCTGAGAAGCTTTGCAGAGGGTTTTACTGTGTATAGATAAAAAATTTCTATAAATATCTAGAGGATGTAGTATTTCCTTTCTCCATATATGGCTTAAAAACTAATGGAAAAGAACAGATCTGATTCACAGTTCAGCATTGTTTTTTGTAGCTTCAACTTTGTAGAATAGGTTTAGCTAATATTTATGCATATGTAATCTTTAGGAGGATCCAATATCACCTTGTATTGACTTTGCAAGTCAAGTAAATCTTCCTGATTCATGCAGATCATCCTTCAGGAGACGTTAAACATTAAGAAAATGTAGTAATCCTATGGACGTTTGCTGGGTCCATTCAATATGGACAGCACAATTATTTTTTGACATAACAATCTGTGTTCATATTAGTTTCACCTGGCTTGATGTAACAACTTCAAACAAGCACCTATGGAAAAGAGGATGATTCTTACTAATACTCAGGTGAGCTTTCCAGGATCAGAGAGGCTGTTCCCGTCATGAAATCAAAACCAAAATGAAAATACTCTTATTTTCTCAGTAATAACTTATCTTTGCTTTCTAAATGATGGAAAATAAATGCATCGTTTAGATCATGCATTTGGTACAGTTTCCTGTGAACTACAAGCCATCAAGACTAAAATACATTTAGAAATCTAAACTCTGAATTGCTACTTTCATAACTACGAGACAGTTAAAACAGTGGAAACACAAATATTATCTTTTCCATTTCTGTGTGCTAATTGTCTGCAATAAGCAAAACTGCAGTTAATGCAAATTCCTATTAGTAATCTCTCTATATATCTTGATTTTAAAATGCAACTTTTTTCCAACTATGAAGACATTATATGAAAGAACACACAAGGGTCTGAGAGGGGAATAATGCCATCTGTTTGGGGTGAGGATATGAATGTTCCCATTTCTCAGTGTTTAGAAACTGAAGTTTAACCACTGAATTTCTATAGTAGAGAACTGTCACTCACCTTCATTTGGACATTAAAAATAAACCCCTACTGACTGCAGCTCAATTTTGCCCTTTCCTTGTTCCTTTTTTGTCACAAAACACACTACCTGCTACTAGACTTTTCTTGTTTTGCTGATGACTAATATATCCAGTCTTGTTATTTAATTGCACAGAGACTGAACTCATCTTTCTTGAATGATCATTTGATAAAGGATATTCCTCCCTCTTCTAATAAAGGCTTACAGTCTAACTTTCCTCTTATGTCAGGCATATATATATGCAGGAAGGAAAGCAGTTTCTTTCTGGATTAGCTCAGCCAACCCTCAAACTTCTGCTAAATTAAATAAAATATCCTTGTTCCATGAGAAGAGTGCTGCTGTCTTGTAGAATAGCCATGTCACTGTAGCTACAAAAGCAGCAACTCGAAGGTTAAATCTACAGCAAATACTCATGCAGATAAGGTTGTGTTTTAGATAAGGAAATAATAAAAAAAGAAAGGATAGAAGTACTTCCCTGTATTATAAGCTGCTTAGAAAATGAACAACCTTCTGAAATAGCTAACTATTGTTACAATATAGCATTCAGGAACTGGAATGCAAAGGGTCACATCAGTGCCTATAAACTGATGAAGACAGTTGCTGGCTAAAGCTGAAAGATCTTTGCTTCTTTCTCAGGTGTGCAAATCTAATGACATCATTTCCACCAGGTTCTCCCTTAAAATGCTCCAGTGTGCTCTTTATAAAGTGCAGGGAGCTCTTGGTGATCAGTCTGCTGGCCACCAGTTTCACACTTGTCAAAATAATTATGTGCCCTCAACAGAAGGGAAATCACAGCAATTTTTTAAGGTGAACTTAAATTTTGACAAGGACTTATCTGCTCATACGATGGAAGTTCCACTTTTACCTGAATACCCTATCATCGGCTGAAAGACACATAATCAAATGAATACTGGTGAAAACAAACTGAGTAGCACATTTACACCAACAGCTTTTCTCTTTCCCCTCTCCCCTTCACTGCTGTAAAGCTTATGGAAAGATATACAGCTACATCCTACAGGATGTATCTAAAAGCCCTCTCCTGAGCGCCTTACCCTCATCTTTTGACTACATATATGAAGGGATAACTTCAGAGCTCACCTCACATACACTCATGCCAGAAAAAGGGTGGGAAACTGAGATGCCCCATCACCACCCAAGAGGCTGCACACACAGGACTTCTTTGCTGAAATCAATTTAGCAGTATGGAGAAAGGTAGTATTAGGGTGAAGTATGTCCTACATTTCATGGAACCTGCTTTAACATATTTTTTTAAACAATTCTTCCTCATTTGCCCCAATAGTTGCACAATGGAAAGGCTCCCAGCCTAAAAAAAAGTTTCAGACTCCCTGCTGTTACTCCAGTCCTTAGCTCTGGCCTTGAAAGATGAAACCCAGACAGCCTGCTCAGAGAAGGATCTGGACATGCCAACTGAATAAATTCCATGATGCAACAGAAGTCATCATTAACCACAGCTAAGAAACACAGATTCAAAAAGAATTTTACAATACTACAAAACACTCTGAGAAGAAATAAACATTTTTAGAAGGAGAGAAGAGATTTTAAAGGGAACTCTGAAATATCCAGGCAGAGAGCAGGGAATACATCCAACACACACTGTCCCAAGATGCCAAGAGAACTCACATTTACATTGGCATCAGTGATGTTCCCAAGTGATCTGATTGCCGTAGGAACTTAATGCTGGCCTTATTGCCCACTTTCTGTCTGTATAGAAATTGATAAAAGGATGCTAGAGCAGTCTAGTTTTCCAAGATGCTGTACAAAAAAGTAAAGCAGCACTCAGAATAAAAGGAAGCAAGGTTGGCAATTGAAATAAATGTAATGCTGCACAAACTCCCTTGCTTTTATGTATCAGTGATGGGGGGGTGTTACTGCTGTCATTGCTTTTGAACATATGCATTGAAATTTAGGCCAACTCAATTTATTGTTTTAAGAAGTTAAGGTATTTTGTAGAGTTTGCAAAACCCAGCATGCAATTATCTGTTAATATTCGTCTATTAAAACTCCTTTTTAAGTACTCAAAAAGGGGCTTATAAAAAAAGAGAGAGGGTAGCTTTTTACACTGGCGGATAGTGATAGGACAAGGGGGAACAGTTTTAAACCAAAAGAGGCAAGATTTAGTTTAGATGTTGGAAAGAAGTTCTTTACTGAGAGGGTGGTGAGGTACTGAAACAAATTGCCCAGAAAGGCTGTGGGTGCCCCATCCCTGGTAGTGTTCAAGGCCATGCTTGATGAGGCTCTGAGCAATGTGATCCAGTGTAAGGTGTCCCTGCCCATAGCAGGGGGTTGGAATGAGATGATCTTTAAAATAATTTCTAACCAAAACCATTCGTTGACCCTGTGATGATTAATGATTGGCATCTGAAATTTATGACTAATGTATTTTTCCAGCCATGATTCTGATTGTTTACTGAGCCTGAGACAAAAGACCTTAATTAAATAAAATCAGATTATTCCTCAGAATTTCTCTTCTCATAAAACAAGAACTTCCATATAAGCAATATAATACAACCTTTGCAGAGAATAAGCAAACAAAAGCCATTATTTTACATCTCATTTGTGACTTCTAGGCACATCAAGAAGACCTGCTTATTTTTCTTACTATTACACAAAAACATTCTCAGTCCTTATCACTGGAAATATTGCATGAAGCTACTAGTTGTGCTTCTTCAAGATAACATTTACATAAGGAACAACAACAAAAGATTGCTGATGTTTTAGCTTTAAAAATAAAATAGTACAGGAAAATTGCTTGGAAGACAAGCAGAATGTATATCTAAGGAAAAGTTATTCAATGCAAACACAGTTCAGTAATTTGAAAGACAAAAAAAGGTTTCACGTTCTTTTTTTCTGTTTGGTGGTAGTATTCCCACAGAGCAAAAACAAACTCCAAATTTCAAGTAAACAGTTTAAATTTTCTTACATGAAAAGAGTAATTTAGAACAGTTGAAAATGTTGAGGAATGGAAAAGTTAACTCTCCAGAAGCAGATATGAGGCTTTTTGGCATTTGTATTTAGTCACTTTTGCGCTTTGGCTAGAAGAAAATTCAAACCAAAAATTTCCAGCACGTATCCCTGCACATAAGCTGAGATCAGCATCCACCCTTAGATCCTTAGACACGTGAACAAATCTGCAGTGCATACTGTAATTGACATCAGACAAACTGCTGGGCCACATTCACATGTTGCAAAGCGTTGTTGCAAAAATTATTTACGCAAAATAGCCTTAGCTATTCCCAGAAGCAAGAGAAACTCAATCAAGCATCCATGTCCATGAACCAAGAGCAGTTTCAGACAAGAAATTGCTCTGACAAATTAGGTAATAAATGTGTATCACTTACATGTGCCAAAGTAATTTTTCAAAAATCAACTAATTAAACAATGCACTCCTAAATCTGCAAACAGTCCAAATATCGTATTTTCAAACAAAGTATAATGAAATTAGTGGGTTGGGTCAAATTCATTGTTGCTGCTAAGAATTCGATGTGACACATGTAAAGTTCACCCTTCCTATCCAGAAAAATACTGTAGGAGCAAGAATCAAAATATTTACCTTAGTAGCAAAGTCTAAAGTAGAAACAAATAACAGGAAAACAGCCACTAGGCAAAGCTCTGTGCTGAAAATGTCACCTCTATTACCAGGACAGATCAATATAAGGTATTATTCCAGTGTGCAGGGGCTGATTGCTGCTGTGTACCAATACCACCTTACCCAAATTCTGAAAAACTAGCACCAAGAATGAAGGCCCCAGAGAATACGTACTATGCCCACACAAATCCCAGAGACTTTCTGGAATGGGACAGAAACACTATACCTTAAAATTTCCTGTAAGTAGGAGCAAAATCATTCCAGTGCAAAGCATGTTGGAGAAATCAGATCTTCCTAAATTTTAAAAGTTATATATAGTTTAGACTTTTGATTAAACAATACTTGAAATATTTTTCAAAATGTGGACCTTTTAATTCAGGAAAAAAACCCAAATAATCAGTGGTCAATGAATGAAGTGCATATTAAAATGGCTCCTCTGCAAACCCAACAGATCTTGAAATACTTCTAATGGCACAAGGGTGAGCCAGTCCCTCTTCTAGTCTAGTTAAGCTGAGAGGACATAGTCATTAATATATCAGAAAAGAGAAAAAACAGGAAGACTGTAGAATTCTTATGAAAGTCATAGCTGTTTTTCTATAATTACAATTAAATTTTAGTTTGAAGAAGGTTTAAACATTTCAGCTGAGAAGAATAATTAAAAATTTTCTGCTGTAAATGCTGAAATACAGTATTTTTTCCTCTGAAATGTGGCATAATTCTCTACAGATCCACCTGGTGCTGCATGCACATGCAAGATGGTCAGCAGGTTATCACTCTGGCCTTGTCACATGCAAATACAGTTGCTACCAGGAACTTCCAGACAGTGATTTCAAATTCAAGATACCTGGAACTGAGGATTTTCACAATGCTAACCCTAACAAAAGCACAATTTATGGGAAGCAAGCTGAGTTTCAAACTTTCCCTTTCCCAGGGTAGCATGTTTTTACTCCAGTTATTTTCTTGTGGCCCCTCTGATTTCTGGGTGTCTGTTTCAGCATCAAGAAATTGTTATTTTGGAAACAAATTAGTGTGAACTCTAAAATTTGATTCTCTAATATCCATAACCCAATTTTGTCCTTATAGAATTCTTGTATATGTAGGATTTAAACAAGGTACTTCCTTTCTGCCCATAGTTTTCATCTGTACCATAAAGCATCTTTAAGTAGTTTGGCTGTGCTAACTAGAAATCAGTGAGAGGCATCACAAGTTCACTTAACTGAGCCCACACAAGCTGGATACAGCTTTTCATCCTGAAATACTCCCTTTCTTGTCACTACTAGAAGATAACTGGTTGCTGCTTCCCAAGTGAAACTATTTCCAACAGTGCTAGAACCCAAAGACAGACTATCATGTTACACAAATGCCAAATCAGAGTTACTACAGGCTCTGAAAAAGTCTGGAATTAAAAACAAACCAAAACCCACAAACAAAGCACATAAGCACAGAACACAGAAGAATCCAGAAGTGTTGTTTTAATGACATGAAGATGATTAAGCAGTAAGATTTTTAGCTGATCCTGTAAAGAATATATATGAAGAGCATCTTCAAAGAAATATCAAATCTTTAATCAAATTTCAGATCAGAGCAACAGGGAACATAGGAAGACTTGTAGTAAGCAACAAAACCTTATGTCTTCAGTTCCTTGTAAAGACAATTGCAATGACAATGAAATCCCATAACAATCTACACAATGGAGGATTCAGATCTGAATTTCTTTTCCCTTAAAACAACAAACACCTTTTAGGTGATATAGGAAGATCCAAAAGATGCTTATTTTGCAAAGACAATCCTTCAAATTTATTATAAACCTACTCAGACATTTTACACAGTTACAGTTTCTCTCATTACTTATGGTTAACAAAGGAAAATTTGTCTTGTTCAGAATGCAGTAACCATGAAGCTATTAACAGCTTCCATCCCAACACAGCTGATCAGAACAGCACTAAAAAGCAGCAGAGAAGGCATTCACTGAAGCTCTGAAAAGAAAGGACAGCAAACATGACCTCCTCATTGCAGGCACAAGCTTAAAGGGAGAAGTGTCATGGATCCCACAACAACATACAATTGCATTAAAATCAAGATAAAAGACATTCATAGATGTTAAAATCAGACAAAGAAAATTTCACAGTTTGTTTTGACCTGGACAAAATTGGCCACAAGACTTCACCACAAGACCCTGTAACAAAAATACTATGAAAAGAATCTGTAACTTTCATCTGAGATATACTAAATCTTTCAGAAAAATGCTCAAAGATCAGGGGAGACAGAGAAGGAGTGAAAAGTTCCTTCTTCCTTGCAAATGCCAGAAGGGATTCTTGGGTTGATTCGATATTAATTGTTACATACTGTGGCTACTTCTCCCATTCGTAACTTGATAAAATTTCAAATGTGTCTATAAAATTTGGTGACAATGCTACCTTGTCTTTTACACTCCAAAGCAAATAAAGGCACGATTTTAAAATTTAGAATTTACTAAAACAATGCAAAAATTTGTACAGACTTTCCATTTGCAAAGAATTAATTGTAGCTGAACATGAGTCAATTTTATTCAGTTTTGTAATGAATGGGAATTAGCCCCTTAAGACAGAATGACTACACAGTGTTTTGAACTAGCTGAACAATCCTACTTTAAACTGCATTTCGGATAAATTATAGCAATGATGTCGTACATGGCAAAGCCAGGAGAAGACATTTTCTTGAAGGATGGATGGATGAGAAAGCAAAAAAGAAAGGACAAGAGATACAAGGGTAATGAAACAAGAGAAAGTAAAATATACTAAGCTACATGGCATAAAAGGTATGTGAGAAGTTGAATAATGATGCTAAGAAGCAACACTAGAAAAGAATTGCTACAATCTACTAAGTAGTATAAGAAGAACTAAAAGAAGGTTTATGAAAATTACATTTCCTAGTGTATTAAAAGTTTATATCTAAAAATGGCACCAAGTAAAACTGTGAACACTATTTCAATTGGATTGAGGACACTGTGGCAGTGGCATGAATACATCTACATCAGTTAGCTGATGACAAACAGACTTTGCCTTATAAAGAGAGATAACTTTATAAAATATATACCTCTTCAAACACTGGAATTTACCTAGTTAATGAGCATAATGTGTTCCAGGAAGCAAGTTACCAGGAAAAAAAATACATAACTAACTATACACATCAAAAATCTGCAATTCAAAGACATTTTCTCCACAATCTGCCTGCTGAACCCTCAAAACTTGATTTGTAACATAAAAATACTTATATTATTTTTTTCATGAAACCTATTTCTACTGAATACAATTGCAAAAAGACTCATATCAGATTAAAACCATTTTCCCCTGTAAAAGATGTCCCAAGTTACTCCAAAGTGCAAGAAATGCAAGAAAATTATGACTTCAGAAAGAAAAAAAAAATGCAGAAAAACATTGTAGAGAAATTATAAACCTGACTTTAAAATCAATGCATTACTCATCTCTGACAGCTACTAGAATCACACCAGAAGTCATTAAAACCTTTACACATTACTAAAGCATTCTACATACCACATATAATGCAGACTACAAGAAAAAAAGTAATTCAGAAACGTTTTGGAAGGCATACATGCACTACCTATTGTTCTGAAGACTTTAAAGTAACTGATTTTCTGCACATAAAAATGTGTAAATTCAAAATCTACCCTACTGAGACTAGACTTCAGTTCCATCAGAAAGTTTTTTGCATTTCCTATGAAGAACATAATCTCAAAGCTTCAGATTAAACTGAGAACAAAGATATCACAATTTTATGGCTAACTCTAGATACTTATTATTAGAAATGGAAATTTTGCCTCCTTTGAACCTCAAAAAAGGAGAGGGACAATGCTCTTATTTCCAGGACAAAGAGAAATCCCTAATAAGGAGGCTAATGCTCTACAAAGATGTAAAATACATCACAAATTATTAAGGCTTTTTAGAGTTAATACAAACAGGTTAGTAGATAGAAAACAGGCATAGCACAA
Organism: Phylloscopus whistleri; assembly: GCA_017589585.1. NCBI lineage: Eukaryota > Metazoa > Chordata > Aves > Passeriformes > Phylloscopidae > Phylloscopus > Phylloscopus whistleri. The sequence goes on along the minus strand of JADMLD010000110.1, from coordinate 464,529 downwards.
GAAATTAATGATACAGACAACACCTCTTTACAGGTGCACATAAAATAGTTATATATTCACAAAGACAATTTCTATATAATTTCTTACCAGATCAGCTATGTAAGAAAATATTTTAATCTTGAATTCGTTATAGACCTCAAAATGGATTTATACATCATCCTGCATACAGGTGTAAACCTCTTCTTTGGCTTTTGATTTGTCTATTTTAAGACATGACAACTCTATAAACATGACTATATAAGAAATTTAAATTCTTTAAATGATAAATGTTAAAAAAGGAAACCTGACCAGTTAGCAATACTGATTTCACAATGTGAATTGATCTACTTCCATCTGAAACTAAAGAAACCAAAATGAAAGCACCAAGAACAAAAGCAATCTTATTTTAAAGGTGTTAAATCTGCAGAAGAGACAATCAGTTAAATATCAAAACTACAAGCTGTTCTAAATTATTTGCTGTCCATACTACTGATTTCAAAATGCCAGCTAATTGTTCACTTCTCTTCTTTCTGCATATAATGGACACTAGAGACAATGATATATGAATTCTCCTACAAACCAGATTTTTTCCATGCTTATTGTCACAAAGCCTCAAGTACAGAACCTCCTCAATTGACTTGTATTTACAGTGTTAAAGAAGTAGATGGGACTTCGCAACTATGTTCTTACTATCACCATGTCAAAACGTGCCTGGAAAAAACGCATTTCACTTCAAATTAAATCTATAAAAGAATCTTAGGGCTTGCATACTTAGTATTTCCCATCATTCCAGCAACACTATTTACAGTAGCGGCAGTCCTTTATACAGACACACCTAAACCAAGAAAAATTATACATACAACAGCTATATTTCATTGGATAAATTACCTTATAAAACTAATGCAGCTGAAGTACATTTTAAGACCACTTAAGTCTTGCCAGATTAAGTACTTGTGTTGAAGTAAATAAATAATTTTAGGTACATTTGTAGAAAGATTTCTGATAATGACAAGTCCTTAGACTAGTTTCACTTTATTTCTCACCATATAAGCAAACATATAAACTATCAAATGTTTGCATTTAATTCCTAACAGCAGAAGTAGAAAACGCTACAAGAACTCAAGTGTAAAAGATATAATGCAATTAATATTAAAACAATCTTACCTTTATTAGGTTTGGATGACTTGTTCTTGTTAGGTTTAAAACAAGAGCCCCTTGATTTATCTTCTCTGTCCTTAATAAATTTCTGCACATCATCCAAGGAAAGCTTTTGAAGGACAACTACAGGCTTAGCTCCTTTATTTAGATCTTCAACTAGCCCAATCTTCTCTACTTTGTCCTTATGTTCACCTCTAAATTCAGTTTTCCTTGACTCCTGAGTAACATTGCCATCTTTATCACGCTTGATTTTTGGAATGACAAAATGTTTCAATGCACCAGATCTTCCTCCCAACAAATAACTGGGAAACTCTGCTTTACTGTCACCATGTGCTTTATTACTATCAACTTTACTCTTATTCCCATCTGTCCTTCGTTCATCCTTGCTGTTTGGTGACTTAAAACCAGGTTTATCAGGTCTTGATTTGCTAGAATCCCCTTTACCTTCCTGTTTAATACGAGGGCTGTCAGGTCTTGATCTCTGATCCCCAGAGGAAAACCTTGAATCGCCAGACTCATGCCTGTATTTCCTTTCAAATTTCTCAGGTTTTGAACCATCAGATTTAATACCATGCTTAGAATCATGTTCATTTTTGTTTGAGGATCTCAAATATTCAGGCCTTCTAATCTTGGATGGATCTCCTCTGTATCTGTCTGACTCTCCCCTGTCCTCAGATCTTTGTTTAAGGCTATCATGGTCACGCCTTGGTGTATCAGAAACTGAGCGCCCATCAGGCCTCGGTTTTGCTGGATCAGGTCGACTTTCAGGTTTCATCCTTGAAGGATCAGATTTCACATCTAGTTTGTGCCTAGACATTTCAATTTTCTTGTCTGACAAAGGTTTACCGGAGTCTCTCCTATTATCATGTTTGTGTTTTGGTGTTTCAGGCCTCCCTTCGCTCTTCTGTTTTGGTGTTTCAGGTCTGCCTTCACTCTTCTGTTTTGGCGTTTCTGGCCTCTGCCGTATTTCCTGTTTGCCATTATTTTGTTTTCCCTCATTTTGTTTCATCTCCATTTGCCTGCTCTCATTTTGTTTCGATTCTGTCTGTCTGTTCTCATTTTGTTTCATTTCCATTTGTCTACTTTCATGTTTCACTTCTAACTGCTTGCTCTCATTGTATTTACCTTCCAATCGTCTGCTCTCATTTTGCTGAAATTCCATTTGTCTGTTTTCATTTTGCTGGATATCTGTCTTTTGACTTTCAAAGTCTGACTTTTTTCTAAAAAATTCTGGATGGTTTTCAGGTTTAAATTTGAGAACTCCAACAGTGTCTTCTTGGGGAACACACACAAACCCGTCATACTGCTTAATTTCTTCAGGTTTTTTGATGGTGTCCAAATCCTGAGTTACTGTTGCCTGAGAGTCTGCTCTTCCTGCTTGCTGCAGATCAATACTAACCATCAATGCTGGCCTTGCCCCATTTCCTGCAGAACCTGTCTCCTGAGAAGCTGTTCTATTTCCTCCAGTAGCGCCTCCAGCCTCTGGTGGTTTGTTTTCTTGTTTCCGCTTCTTCAGAGGCTTATCTGCAAGTTAAAAGAGAAAAAAAATCACAAATTATATATAAAAACTGATAAATGTCCAAAGAAGAATGTCCATTCCCTTTTACTCCCACAATTAATCCTCCTCAGCACAGAAGTGCAAGCACAGCAAAATCCACTGAATTTAAAAGCAAGAATAGGACTTCTCTAACTAATACCTTCTCACGTATTCAGACTATCATTCACTGTCAGTCTCCCACAAATGTCAGTTAATCATTAAAAAAACCCTCCCTCAAAACATATGAAATCAAAGGCCCTGTGTAATTCCCAAGAGAACCACCTAATAAAGCAGCTGCAATACGTAAGGACCAAAAAATCCACTCCATTTAAAAAACCCCAAATTACTCTATTACACTTGAAGCAGAATTCTGAAAAGTCAAAGTTAAGGTGCAGCTCCACAACTAGTTTTTGAGGTATAAAAGATACCTTCTGCAGAATCAACCTGCTTTATTACACATGTACTAAGAAAGGTTATGCAATGATTATGACTGAGGTTTTCCCTACTTAGTTCAGTGAATCAAGCTGTACTTCACACATATTTTAGTCAGGGAACACACAAATAATGAACAAAACTGATAAAGCAACTATTCCACCACTCCATGGTTCTCTTTGAAGCAAAGCAGTACACCAAGGGTTGGAGTCTCCACCCTAACACGTATATTAGGTGGGGGGCCACTACATACTTAAAAACTTGAGTAATTTTCCCTTTGCAATCATAATGTTTTTTACAGATCAAACAAAAAGTATAGTGATAATTTTCTGTCAAGAACCTGACTCTGCAATAAACCTTTCAATTCACACTAAAAAATCATTAGGAGCAGAATACAAAAAAATTGAGTCAACCACACACCCCATAATGAATGAGAAGCACATGCAAGTATCCAAAAGAGTATATTCCACCCATATAAGACTACGACCCATTATATTACCAACACAGAACTCTAAACTAAAATCAATTTCTGCCAAAAAGCTAGATGCCCTACCTGCACTAAGACTTCTATTCTCATTTCTCAACTGTCACTGTGTAATTTGTCCAAAAAAATTACTTTCTCTTTAATCAGAAAATATGATTGTAAGTCTAAGGAATTACTAGACATAGATCTATTGTCGAAATGCCTAGACCCCAAAAGCAAAGTAAGAAAAATTCCATACTTTGTGCCTAAGTTTGTGGTGCCTTATCACCAGATGCAATGAACCAGCTCTCCTACTCAGAGCAGGTCCATTAATGACAGTAAGGAGGATGCAATCAAGAAGAAGGGAAATAAAAGTCAATGAAAAAGCCCACACAGTCCTCTGGAATTGTAAATCAGAATTACAACATATGAATTCTAATTTCTTGTAAAATTTTAGAAGACTCTTATTTAGAAATACTTTGAAGGATCACCTCCAAAATTAAAATTAGGCCACAATAAAAAGCAGTAACAATTCCAGTGATGTGAACAGGCTTCTTTCCCCATCATTTTCATCCTCAAATCTATTTGGATATCTCTAATCTTCTAAAACTCAATATTTTTGTACAAGATTTAATGGCTGGAAGACAGTAAAGACAGATACAATAAACTCCATGCAGAAACTGATCAACTGCAAATAAAGAACTTTGCAAAGCTCAATAAAAGCCTGTAGGAATAAACGCCAACTTTATGATAGACATGTGAGGCAAAATAAATTTTCCAAACCAATGATGCAGCTTTTTAGCATGGAGATTTTTTGCTTTTTCTTTGCTACAGCAACTGCTGGATTCATATAGGACTTACGTAGATAATTTTTTCTTCACTATGGATTAGAACAAATATACATACATCCACACACATCATTACCTTACTTCTCAACTAAAACTCTTTAAATTTTGAGATCTAAATTCAGAAACTTGCATTCTTATGAGAAAGTTGGTCAGTCTTGTCATTTTAGTCCAGAAATGCTAGGCACACTGAAAAAGTCCTGTAAAGCTCTGATGGTAGATCTAACAGTAGTCTTTAAGACGTTACTGTTATTCATTTCTTTAACTGAAGTTTTCATCTGTAGTGGAAAGGAACATGCATTCATATTTCCACAACTACATTCCACTGTCTAATGCATCACCATAAGGCACTAGTGAAGGTGGTTGCATTAACCTACCAGGCTGAACGATTCAGTTTTAAGCAAGAAAATGCTGTCCTCTCTTATGCCTATTATAGGAGCAGATGGCCACGAGCTGTGATGCCTTAAACAGCTGTAGCTGGATCAATCAAAACTCACCTTTCAGAGAGCCCTCATGCTGAAGGCATCAAGAACAAAAACCCAAAACAATTCAAGTAGGGCCAATTCTCTTGCTTGGACTTCTGTAAGTGACCAGGCTCAACATGCTGCTGTTCTTCATCATCCAAAATGTCAAATTGTAAGTTGAAAACACATAAGTAGATGATCACGTCACAACTTGGCACACATATTCCCTCTAAATACATAGCTCTTCTGATGCATATTCTTCATTTCTCTTGACATTAGAATACTGATGTTTTAGTAACTTGACATCTTGCCTGAGAAGAAAGGGACATCTTCATAGTTTTATTTTCTTAGATGGCAAGGTGATTGCAGACAGAGTTACAGACCACTCACAGATTTCTTCTTATCTCCAGTGCATCTTGAAAGTGAGCCTCAAAACTAGACTCAAACATTACTGCTTTGCCTCTATGAGAATTCTGGATCTAGGACAAAAAAAGCTGTCCTGAGTATAAGAAAATATCCAGTTGAACTAGGGCAAAAAAGGTAGGATGAATACATAGTACCACTGCCTTCATAAAGCATAATGAAAAAACTCCATTGAATACGTACAAAAACTTTTTGACGTAATAGCTGCAAAAATTTGAAAGCTGAAACATACCACTGTGTTTTGAGGGCTTTATAAAATCTTGAACTCACTTTCAGCTATATGAGAACTAGAATCAGTGAGGTGAGAAGAGAGCAGTGAACCTCTGAAAACAGATGTCTTCAGATCTTCTCTTTTACAGTCAAATATATGCCAGTTTGCATTTAGCTGCTTCGTTAAGTCATGAGTCCCAAAATGAACAGATGAACTTTTACAATATCCATTGAAATATACTTCATATCCTTCAAGGCATCGGTATTCAAGCTTCATTCACTTCATTCCATAGACAGTGGTATTTTTTTTTATATATATGCGAATCTAAGACTTCGCCAAAATAGCAGACTAATGTCTTTCTTTGAAATATTACAGACCTAGGTCTAAAGCTTGTTGCAGTTCCAAATATGTTGGCTCACAATCTCTTTAGTCCAATAAAGTGTGATCAGGATGTTTTTGCTTCTATCTTTGTAACAGTTTTCATAGTAAATGGAATATGTATTATATTACAGAAGAGGTTTCTGTCTATATTAATGATTGGGTATACAAGTTCATTGTTTTCAGATTCTTTTCAAAACCATCATTCACTCTTCCACCTTTCTCTGAGGTGTAGATACATTCAAAATATACCTACATTTTTTCCAATTCCTTTATCAAATTTATGGTAGTTCAGAGAACAGTTATTCTATGTACAAATCCTTTTGACTTCGCAAATTTGTAAGAATGTTCTCTTTACCTTGCAACATGCTCACTAAAAGCGAGTACCTTGGAACTCAAAGCAAGATGATAAACTACATTATACTAAAAAATAGTAGAGCTGTTCTATCAAATGAAATGATTCACTGTGGCACAAGAAACAAAACATTTCTGGAACCACATGCTTGACATGGGAAAAAATCAGCTGGATTTCCAAGGGGTAATCTCCCACCAATCCTCTTATGAACAGTGTTCCTGGAGACATGTTATGGCCTTCATCTTTGGAAATACCTGTGTATCAAAGTTATGAGTACTTTATGATTTAGAAATTAATTAATTAATTACTGTGGAACCTTCGTGCAAAAAACCACATTGCACTGGAAAAACCACAGACATCTTGAGACATATTTCTGCTGAAACTACAAGGTAATTGTGCTTTGAAGAACATTCATCCTGAAAACAGATATGCTTGGAAGCTTAGAAGGTGTTAGAAGCAGCAGGTGGATGAGGAAAGCTGTTTCATAAATGTCTCTCTGTTCTTTTACTCACCCTGGAATCTTTTCAAAGCAACAGTCAGGATACTATTAATGCTGAAACCCTCTACGTTACTGCTTCCTTGCAAGCCTGATGATTGCCTTAAACCCCAGAAAAAACTCTTCAAACAACTCATTATAACTGGATGATACCCAGTTCTAGAACTGCTTGGCCTAGCAAATTGAAATGGGCCTTTCGTAACTATCTATGAAAAGGTAACAAGTCTAAATAATAACCACAAGCATGGTTGCTAAGCTTCCTCTTAGCAGAACGGTAACACTCCTCTCCATTAATACTGTTTGGTATACTTATAAATAGACATAACAAATAAATTTTTGATTCCCCATTTTCACCTTGTAAACTCAGTGGGAGACTTCATATTCAAAATGGTTAAATGTGAATGTTCTCTTCAGAGACACAAAAGATTAATCCTCTAATATGAAATTCTAGATGAACCATTTAAATGATATTTGGAAGTATAAATTTTCTTTTTGTAAAGAATAACCTCTTAGAGTTCTATGTCTTTAAACCTCTAACTCTTCTAATCTCTCATGTTAGAGATTACTGGTGTATGCTTCCATTCATTTGAAATAGCACTTCTTCAATTATATCACTAATTAACAAATTTAACTCAAATATACTAGTCCTAAGAAGTTATTACATATTGTCAAACCTTCTGGTTTTTATCAACATCAGGGACAAGTCAGAGAGAGGACAATTATAAGGTCATCTTATTTAAACTAGCAATCAAGATTAGAAATTTTCAACAAATGGACATAGCTAAATGTTCAAATAACAAATACTCGTCTACTGCCAACTGTTTCATTTTCTTAGTTATTTTTCACAGATCTCTTCAAAGTTGTCTAAGTGCCCTGTCCCCCCAAACAACAGTGCCCTGTAAACCACAAGAATCTAATCTGTATACAAGGAATCTTTAAAATTACTTCAATGGTACCAGTGGATGACCTATCAGGGGAGTGAGGGCAACTACCAGTTCTTTTCTACTACTTCATGTATGCACACCATTGAGAACCCATAAGAGTTTGCTCCCATCTGACCTCCCCTCAAAGTCCTATGCCAACCAAAGAAAAGAACTGAACAACCAAAGAGAACCCTTCCCATCAGTAGAAGAGATTTCCACACTACTAGATCCTCCCCTTGAATGAGAGATTCAGCCAACACAAGGCAAAAATTTTAATCTCACTTCTTCCTCCCTTACAGAAGAAAATCAAGAAAGTACAGTCATGAACCTCGAATAGGAAGCTTTATAGAATGGTACATAATTCCAAAAACCTCTGAAGAGACCAGAAGACTTTCAGCTGCTGCAGTTCAAAGAAACGGACTTGCAAGACTCAGAACAGAAACATCTGCTAATCCTTAGTGACCTGTTAAAAGACTTCATCAAATTTCTGGTCATTGTCCAAAAAGGAAACCCCATCAGAAAGGATGTCTAAACTCACTCAGTTCAAAACACTAAAAGGATACAGCAATCCCTGACTTGCCTTAAGGTATAGTAGACTTCATCAAAATGAAGATTCTGAAGTTCTGCCCCTTTTCTTAAATATAGCAATAACACAATCATCATATTGTCTTATGAACTTTTCTACTTAAGGATGTCTGGTTACCCACTATTCTCTGTAAATTATAGTAATAAAAGGAAATATTACACCAGAAAATAATAACAATTGAACTGCAGAAAAGTATAATCAAATATCTACATCTGTTTAGAGATTGGAAACTGTAACTTAAGCTTCCTGAATTTAATAGTTTTCACAAACCATATGACTTTAATTTATGAGATAGATTTTTCAGCATAAACGCTGGATTTTATCCATGTGATTTTATCCATGTGATTTTGTGCAAAATTACAGTTTTGTAAACTCAAAGTATCTCAGCAAAACCTGAAGTGCACTTAGTTTGAAATACTCAGTGCAGCATCTAATTCCACAAGAAAAATGCAACACACTAACATTAGACTTAATGAAAACTACTTAAGTATCACAGCTAACACATCCAACTAGATTTTAATTAATTTGTATAGACAGAAAATTTTAGAAATAGGCAGCGACTTTCCCTTCTCCTTTCCAACTGCTGATTTTGTTCTGCCTTGCACTCAAAAATATCATCAATTAACTAGATCAGTAGCATTTCTATTCCACGACAATGAAAAAAAAATTGTGTCTTCTTAGGCTGATGTCAGCATGAACTTAGTTCACGTGACTGCGAACTACAGAAATGCTGGGATTAAGCTCTTAACAGGGCTTATTAACTCCTCGTGCCATTTCTTTATCAAGATTTAAATCCACTATAGAGAAATAACTGTCCAGTATGTAAGTTATTACTGGGTTAATGGTATCATAAATCCTCTCAATCCAACAGGTACAATCAAGGGTATACATCACATGCAGTTTATATTGAATTTTCTAATCTTAGTTTACAGCGTAGACTGAAACAAAGAAGGTTTCTTGCTAAACTGCTACAGTTTAGTTATTTTCTACACCTTCTTACAAGAGCAGTTTTCTGCACTTCCCTATGTAAAGCACAACCTGGGATAAATAGGGGAATTTTGATTTCATGTTACATATGAGCACAAATAAAAATGCTATTAAATTATACGATCCTACTTTTTTTAAAAAATACATTTTTCATTTGTTAAGTATTCTAATCTTTATAAAAACTGTACAAGGAAGTAACTTTTCACAGATAGGTGTAAACATTGCAACATTTCATTGCAATTCCTCTAATAGAACAGGAATTTCTTCCCCTTTTCTTAAACATGTCTGAACACATACAAACACAAAATCTGCCTTTTACAGGACCTGGAGGCTGCAAAGCTGGTTTTCCTTGGAAGAGCTATATAAGGTGTCAGTTTCATCCATTACATCACACTACAAAAAGCAGACCTAATGAAAGCTATATACAAAACACATGATACCTAAGTCTCACATTCTACTACACAGACACTCAGTTATTTATCTTTCACATTCTATCTCTTCACCTTCTGGTATTAATGATTGTGATCTGCAAGATTACTATACAAATTACTACTTGCAGCTCTATTTTTAAGGAAATAAGCCCCCTAAAACGTATTTTTGGAAATGAATGCCAGTATATTGGTTGTAATTACACATTCCATCATTTCATTAATTGGCTACATAAAATTAGACATAAACAAATTACTCATTCGTAATAGTATTCTTCTATTAGTTTCCTCTTTAGGGAATTTAATGGGGGAGATGGGTAATGGGGAGAAAGGGAGAGGAGCTGGGTAAAAACTTAAAAGGTAAGAGAAAAAGTTACTTACCTATAATTGTAGTTTTGAGAGTTTTGCTCCGGCAGATTCACACTCTTGGGATGAGTGTCTCTGCTGCTAAGGGCTCGGAACGAACCAAAAAAAGAAAGGCCCACAGCAGGCATCCAAATGCCTCCTAACTGATCCAATTATTGGAAAAAAAGTTATTACAGCTTCACTTCTTCCTAATTCAAAGAATCCACGGTAAGATTCCAAAGAAGTGGGTAAAAAGGATCCTCAGGGGTAAAATATATAGGGAAAACCACACATATACAAGTCGGTTTGTCTCATTAAAAAAATCCTTCTTATCGTTTAAGTTTAAAAAAATTAGCCTCTCAATGAAATGGTTAATGATTTCATTACTCTTCTCACAAATACCAGAAAACAGTGCCTTTTACAAGCAGAACTCCTCAATCTGTTAAAACAGCTGTATTATACAGAAGTATCTTGGAAGAAGCCTAAAGCCTAACCACACAATTCTGCGTATAGAAGAGCTCAGATTAAAATGTAGTAAATTTGAATTTAAAAAAAAAAAAAAAAAAAAAAAAAAAAAAAAAAAAGACACTAAATCAATTTGCAAAAGAGTATATGAAAAAGATGGGGTACTTTCTGGGATTTTATGTAATTTTCAAGATTATCTTCCCTTTTGCTACTAAAAGTCACTGAAAGACTCCGAGCTCCTTTTAGCATTAATATGTTAAACATTTTTATTTCACAGTATTTGAAGGTTTTAGAAAAGCATGAAAGATCTTGATGTATAAACTTTGTATCTGAAAATTAATTCTGTAGCAGGTCTTCTTGAAAACCTTTCCTGAAACAGTCTTTAGTCTAAAAGTGATGGACTAACTTTGAACTACTTAACTATACACAAAGATAAGCCACTTGTACCTGAACAGTGGCAAAGCACAAGTTAATGCAAAGAACTGAGATTACCAAAATGAAATTTCTCCCTCAACATTTCCATCTCCCAAAAGGAAAAAAAGATGCCTGAGAATAACAGAAGTTCCTGGGACAATTTCTAAAACTTAATAAGATTTCCTGTAGTTTCTTGGAGTAGTCAACTTCAGAATGTGAACAACACACATCTTCAGTGAAGGGAACGAAACTGGTTCAGAATATAGATCTCTGCTTGTTTCAAAAGCCTTCAACAGTACAAAGTAGCACAGGAAGTGTGACTACTGGCAGTAGTTAGAAGAGAAGAAAGTGAATTAAGTTTCGCGACCTTTCTGAAGAAATTATATCATCAAAATATCACGATGTAACTAGAGTAGAGGATGGTTTACCTACCAATCATTGTGGAAAATGTCAATCCACTTCTCTAATATCCCTTTTGAACCACTTTTTTTTTCCAACTCAGATAATCTGAGTCTTGACAAATAATAGCTAGATTTATCTGTAATACTACACATTTTTTCAAAAGAGAAGATATGATCTAGTATCGATCAACATCATGTATCTGATGAGGGTATAGAGGCCATTTTGAAGGGAGCAACAGGAACTGAAGACTTCAGTTATGTCATGTTACATGGAATATTTAGCAGTACTGAAGCTATTAAATGTCTTAGAATGTAACTTTTGGTGCCAAATGCCTAGATCTTCAAAATCTCCTTTCACTAACAGATATAGAAAAATTACTTGTTAAATTAATCAATACAGAGACATTCTTCACGGGTAAAGCATAAAGAGGAGATGGACCCCTGCACTTCCACACAGAGGACAAGGATGAAACCAACTTGTTAAACTTCACACCTCTCTATTACGATAAATGAAGAGGATGCACTCCACTTAATCCAAGAACCAAGTGGCCCAAAAGGATAGAATTATAAAATCATAGCTGCAAAAAGCACTTGGATATAAGGAAGGAAGTCTATATTATAAAATCACTCCTTATGCATATCTGACACACACTAGCCCAAATTTGTCAGATTTTGTATTAGTGATTTTTACACTAGAGATTCCTTTTTCATAAAGCAAAAGCATGAAAATCAGATTTCAGAAAGATAAGCTGCTTTTCAAAGAAGAAGGCACTTCTGCAAAACCCTATGTTAGTTCCTTTTCTGAAACACAGACTGTTTTGCTCTTTGAGAGACTTCGCCTGGTGGAGGCTAAACATTTTAACAGCTTTATTAGAAACAATGATTTATTAAAGAAAGTACTATAAGTTACCACAAGGTTCCAATCCCCACTTCCCACCAGTACTAAATAAAATAAAAAGACTTTAGCATTAAAAAACCCCCCAGACCTTAGCATTCCCTTAGCCAAGCTGTATAATTTTTAGCAAGAATGCCCACCCCTCCACCCCCCACCGCTCCCCAATCTCTGCTGCTTCTCTGAAATAAACTTCTCCACACTACTGGTTATTACCTCAGAAGAAACATGTCCTATCCAACCAAACCCTTACTGTTAAAAAGAAAGCATTTGAAAATCTGTGATGGAGTATAGAACTATAGAGATCTTATGTCTAAAATAAAGGACAGAAGAGACCACTAATTTACTGTCAGTAGTAGTTTTGTGTAAATTTGACAGCTTTTGAGTAGTACCACTTGACTGAAAGTAATTTATGGAAACTGGTGTGAGTATACACAGAAAACACAGTATGGCTGTGATATGCACTCCCATGCCTCTGTTAAAAAAGCAGCAAAGATGCTTTCATGCAAGTTTTAGCATGTGCTAGCATTTTGAGTAAGTTCTCTAAAGGGATGCTTGCTATGGTACAGCATCAGCTGGCACTATGAACTCCCACTCCAATTAGACCGAGCACTTGCTACACCCATGCTCTCTTCCTGACATAATGTGATCTGAAGTTACAGTACATGTACAAAGTCACAAATGTCAGACTTTTGTATAAATATACTATGCAGCTTTGCAAAAATGAATGACATATTTAAGTTATTGAATATGTTTCTAACAGACATATTCCTATACGAACAATAGAGGATGCGTCCTCTGCAGCCTCACAAAACCAAACAGCTCTAACTAGAACAATCCCAGAGTGTATCAGCTTGCAGACATAGCATAAACTTATAAAAAATGGCAAAAGCATTACCAAGAAAAAAAAAAAAAACAGACCAAAAAAACCCCTGTATTTCTCCTGAAAAGGTAACATTTTCAGAAAATCTGTTCCAAGACTGCTAAAAATCTTTCTACTATATACTAGGCAGTCATGGCTGAAACCTCCAGAGCCAGAGTGAAAAGGTGAAAAGCACTGCTGTCTATCATAGGGGCAACTTAGCACAAGTGAATAAATAGCCATAATTTGTCCCAGTATAAGGCAGCAACTCTTGTACCTGATTTATAGCAATTGTAGGAACTCAAAAAGATCTGAGACCTACCAGAGGATGCAGATAAGGGGAAACCATAAGGTTGGAATCTGTGTTTGGGAAGATGGTTATTGACAAGTGGTAAACAGAAAAGGTCACAGCCTGTAAAAATCACTCCTTTCCCCAAAAGAAACAAATCAAGGCTCTCATCATGGATGTGTAACTATGATAACCAAACTTTACAACTAATGCTCAACATATTCCGAAAGCCACGACTAAACAAAAACTGTGTTTTTAGTCTTGATCAACGTGTTTGAAAGCATCTGAAACCCAAGAAATTCAAACCAGTTAACAACATAAAAAGAAAGAGAAATCAAAATAAAATGCTGTGCATTTTTTCAGCTGCTTCTCAGGTAAAACGTGGTAGAGATTCTATTTCAAGTGTGTGGACATAAATGTAGCTTTTGAAGTATTAGGCCACAAACCACAAGCTCTCCGACAATAAATTTAAAATTAATGGAAGAGATTTAAGCAAATAAACAAATTCCCCATCTTATTAAATTCAAATTAAAGAATTTAAGGTGAGCACACCTTTTCTCCTTATATTCATAGTTTTTCCTAAAATCTTAGAATTTAAATCTTTTAGTACTGCAACCATGTTTACAAATACAGATACACACAAACGCGCACAAACTCTCTCCTTCCCTCACCACTCAGGCATCTCTAAAAATAGTAAAAAACCACTTTGAAAGGGAGAAAATTTGCTCCCTCTCTGCTGCTTAAAGACCCAAACTGTATGTAAATTAATTCCATGCAAGTATGTCTACATGGACCATTTTCACCTATGAACTCTCAAAATCAGAATTTTCACCGTTTTCCATTCTGCAAGACTTTCTTGAGAGTATCTAATAAATTAGGATTATGCTACGAAAGATTTTTATTCTCAGAAGTTAAACATGGTGCAGAGGAAGATTCTGAAAAATACCTATAGTAAATTATTACTGTCTAATTCATAAAATGCATCTGAAAACAAAGAACTTCAAACCAGTTAACAACAAAAAAAGAAAGAAATTAAAATAAAAAATTTGATAGATTCAATTAAATCCATTAAGACAGGAAGTGCACCTACTGATGTGAAGACAAAACATTTCAGAGTTCTTTGCTACAGACCATACAGATATATGGTAGTTCTCTAAAGTTTCTAATGCCTACATAATAATTAATATCCAGTTGAATAAACATTAGAGAAAACATAATTGCATATATTACCCAATCATTACACTACCTTCAAAAGAACAGAAGAGATGTGATTTTAGTCTACCATCTCCTTCACAATAAATCCAAATGGGGATATGATTAGAAATGGATAAAACAGTTTTCCTGAATATTTTTAAATTAGGCAACATGGATTAATAACACAACTATCAAAACTTACTACAAATTTTGATTTATGGTACTGCTGGGATTTTAGAACCTATAAACAACATCAACCATATTTCATTCAGTCTCATGGTTCAAAGTAAGAGTATTTTTAAAGAATTTTGAAACATAAGAATTTCACTTTCCATCCATTAAGACCCCAAATAAAGAATATCAGATATTCAAAATACGCATATATGAAAGATTACAGTTCATTGTTGGAAGGGAATGGAGATGAATGTTGCAGAAGAACCTACACTGAGTAAACAGAATTGAACTATGTGACAATGACAGGAAGTTCTTTATATATATATATATATGGGGTTTATATGCATATATATATATTTATATAATATAGAGTGTATATACACACACACAATCCTTTTACCTTTATCTTGCACTTCTTTTGAAAATCGCTCCCTTTCAATAGCTGATTCACGTTCTATCCGCTCAATTTCAGCCAATGCATCCAATTCTACTTCATCATATGACGTTATAGCTCCTTGTTGCGAAACCTGTTGCTGTGTCTGTACCACAGGAGTTTGAGGTTGTTTTGCAGCAACTGAAGTGTTCTGTTGTAAAACAGGCACTTGTTGTGCCTGAAGGAAAGCTGTCTGTTCATGCTGCGGCAAACACTGAGCAGCGTTTATTGGGCGGTTAACATCCTGTGGAGTAACGGGTGTTTTAGAAGTCTGTCCTGGGTACTGCACATTAAAAGGAATATCACCCTCTGACACACTGCTGTTTTCCAAACCAGAAAGCATATCATCCTGCTGGTCCATATCCGAAGATCTTACACGAGACAGTCTTAATGTAAGCTTAGTGGAGTCCTTGGAAGGAGAGCTAATGATATCATACATTGCAGCTTTTTCAGTCTGGTCTTTTTCATCCTTGCCTAACTTCATTTTCTTTTGTTTCTTTTGCTTTCTTTCTGGAGAATCTAACAATATGTCTGGGGGAACATCTCTAGGTGATGAATAAGGTGGAGGCTGAGATTGTTGGATTAAAGGTTGTCTTGATCCTAGAATAATAATTCAGAAAAACTGAACAGTTATGTTGTTTCATGTTTATATAAAAACACACTAAATATAACCTGCATACTTTTAATGTGTATCTCTACATATAACTGCGTTCACAAAAGGTCTAAATAAGATTGGCAGGAAGCACATCATTGCTAGATCAAGATGCAATCTGGATAGTTGCAGTGTATTTCCTAGGAATTTTAGCGGTCCACTGCAAGTAGAGAAGGGATAATTTCAGAGAAGACGGAACAAAAAAACCCCACCACCAAAAAGAATAAATAAAAATAGTACCTAAGGTTCAGAATATCAGCTATTAGAAAATGATCAACAAAAGCAAGTTGACGACAGAAAAAAGGAAAGATCAAAAAGATTCTTATTAATGTCCAGTGATGAAGACTTAATGATCAGTGTATACGCACTAGCCATTTCAGCCACACATTTTTAATTAAAAAAAAAAACAACCAACCCCAAAAAAAACCCCAAAAAACAACCCACACCAAAAAAACCAACAACAAACAAACAAAAAAACCCCCAAACATACACAACCTTCTTAGCTTGAATTCTGACAGTTCATTTTAAATTTTTCTTTTCTTTCTTTTTTAAATTTTATTTTAGGTAAATTTATTCCAACCTCCCCCACTCATCACTATCTAGAAAACACTAATTATCTAAAGGCATCTTTCTACCATTCCCTGCCTTATCTCCCCTCCTTTTTTGTTTAATGCATGCATTTCTGCTTATAAGTGCACTCTTTCCAGGATTTGAGGGTACCTAGAGAAATTTTAAAAAAAGGACACTTCTAATTAAATAATTTCTCCAATTAATTACATTTGAAGTTCTAATTCCTCAAACTAATCAGCTTCCTGTAACTGTTAGCCTAGAAAAAAGTCTGAAAAACAGAGAAGCTTTTCAACCTGTCCCAACTGTAATTTTGAGCTACAGTTTTTTCTTAGAAGGAATACCGTGCAAGGTGGGAAACACACACAGTCTCCTCTTCTTAAAGCAACCATTCAGATTCCATTCATCTATTGCGGAATACTGATGTTCAGAAAGCAGTGACTGAGATTATTATTAGTCACTCTGGTCAGGTCATCAGAGGTCAGCGCTTCTAACAATGAGCAAAACTTAACTGGAATACAAGTCCCATGTGCTTCATTCAAGAAACACCACTAAACAAGAAATCAGCTTTATTATGCAGTTTAAATTTCTACCAGATATTTTTGGAAGTGTTAAAAATCACTAAGCAATGCACCAAACCGTAGATGAAAAAACAGAATGGTTATCTCTGTCAAAGCTTCAATTTAAGTGTGTTTTTACTGATGACCTCTTCACACAGACTGCTATGCTTTTGTCTCCCTAGACCATTCTGTAAGGAGTTCCACAACTTCTGTATGTAGCATTTATGTTAATTCTTCTTGGCCCTCAGCAACAAATCCATATTCTGTCAAATAACATCCACAAAAGTTGGGAAGCCCTGTTTTGACTCATCCAAATTTTCAAAACTGTTCTACTACTCTACTTCCCTTCCTCAAATCAGATACCACACTCAGCATGCAGTAACCAAGTTCTCACTACATCCTAAGAAGATTTCTTCCTTGCTTTTCACCAGATTCCTATTCTTGTTAAGCTCCTCCCCACAACTACTATTTCTTTGGGTAATTTACAAGACTAAATGTAATGTGTAGCAGGAATCCTTAGCTACTAATTTCTTTTATGGTAATGACTACCGCTCAGGAAGTACAAACTGTAGGATATTTATACAAATAGTACAGGCAACTCAGAACTTTTCAAGGAGATATTCTGGGCATCATAATCTTGAATTATCTCTTATATGAATACTTCTAAAGTTGCAACAATGGAACACTTACTATTTTTCAGAGTTACATATCTAAACACAGGAGACAGATTTGATTCTCCCTTGTCCTAACCTTCTAGATAAATATGACAAGATCTGATTTGGAATTAATTTGGCATTTCTCATGTTGAAAAGTGAGACTGAAGCAACGGATAAAGTGGTTCTTTTTATCTTTGAATAGATCTGAGGAGGCCAGAAGGATTTCACTGCACTGAACTGTCTTAGAATCCAGCAAATGAAGAAGCAAAAGTAAAGTTTTGCCTCTCCTAGGCAGCACTACGAATAAGTACTTGAAAGTATTCTTCTCCTAAAGGAAATTCTTGAAATGCTTTGATAGTTAAGGCCTATAAGCTGCATTTTAAAAGAACATGTTCCAGCAATAACTTCACATATTTCTGAGATGTTTAATGACGTGTTAAGCCTCTGACAACAAGGAGGCTCAGAAGCTACAATGCCTATGTACGAAGGTGAAAAGAAATTGAAAAATATGAAGCATTCTTGAACAGTTTCACCCTATCACAAACTTTAGCAGTTTTGAACAGATATTGCATGATGAACACATAGCACATTCTGTTCAATATTGAGACTTCAGACAAAAGCCAGCAGTGTGCCCAGGTGGCCAAGAAGGCCAAAGGCACCTGCCTGTATCAGCAGTAGTGCGGCCAGCAGGACTAGGGCAGTGACTGTCCCCTTGCACTGGGGCTGGTGAAGACACACCTTGAACGCTTTGTTCAGTTCTGGGCCCCTCACTACAAGAAATATGCTGAGGGGCTGGAGCATGACTGGAGAAGGGTCAGAGAAGATGCTAGAGCTAGAGCTGGAGCACAAGTCCAGTGAGGAGTGGCTGAGGGAGATGGAGGTGTTTATCCTGGAGAAAAGGAGATTCAGGGGAGACCTTACCACCTGAAAGGAGGTTGTGGCCAGGTGGGGATCAGCCTGTTCTCCTAGACAACTAGAGGAAACGGCCTCACTGAAAGCATCAGAACGGGCTGTCCAGGATGGTGGTGGTGGAGTCACCACTCCTGGATGTGTTCAAGAAAGGACTGGACATGGCATTTGGTGCTAGGGTTTGGCTGACATGGTTTTTCTTTAAAGGTTGGAACAGATCTATTCCAACTTCAATAATTCTATGAAAACTACACCCATTATACAGAGGGTTTTGTCAATTAATGGTGGCATCAGTCTGGAGTATTTCCATGGGAGAAGTCTTGGGCCATTATGTGTCTGAGAATAAATATATTTACCTAGACCGGATAACAGAAAAAAAACCCAACAATCAACCCAGAACTGAAAGAACACACAGACAGCTGTGATGAGTTTACTGAACCAGTTGAGACTCCAAGACTGAGAAGGTTTGCTCTGCAAAGTCCTGTCAATGCAGTCAATAATTTACCAATCTTTGGAAACTATCTTTAGGAATGAACCAGATTTCTTGTTTTAGAACAGAGAAACATGTAGACAACTTTTGAGTCTAAATCTAAGGCTGGGCAGTAATTCAGGAGAAAAATACATCTGACTTTCTGTAGTTGATTTTCGAGAGATAGTATCGTTAAAAGAACTTTGTGGGTGCTCTCTTTATATAGCAGGAATATGTACAGCTTCTGAGATAAAAGGAGGTTCTCCCCTGATTCAGGAAGGTCACTGTATTGCTACTAAACAGCAAATATTGATAGTCAACCAACACCAAACATAGCTGAGAAGCAGGTACCATCATAGGAAATGTGGTCTCTACAGAGAACAAACACAACCATCAACAATACCTCTCTAGTTTTTCAGCAACAGTCATTCCGACCACCCATGATAATCCTAGGGCTGGTTCCCTACACTTGTTAGTTCTTCCATTGGTTCCTAGTGGTAGATGGCACTGAAGTTTTATCAAATGCTGTAGCAATTTGCAAACACCTTTTTTTCTGTGACTCTTGACCAGTACCTTATCAAATCCTACACAATGCAATCAGCTATAAAAAGAATTTAATTGCATTGACAGAGACTTAGCCTTCTTTAAAATGTAAAGTTTTGAATCCACTTTTGGTTTGTTTACCCTGGCTCTACTTGCTTACTGTGTATCACTAGCTTGGATAGCAAACAAATAAGCTTCTGTCCAGGAGACTGCACACATCACTAACATCTCCATCTTCTGATTTTATCTGTACTTGCTAATCACACCACAATATTCACACCTTCTTTAAGTATTCATGATACTTCCTCTGATCATCCCTAAGTCTCTTCATGTCACTTGCCTTTCAAAGATGATGCAGCAAAGTCACACCACTGATCACACCCTCTGTTGTGATACACATGGTTAAAAAGCAATTACTAAGATTATCATGAAGTTAGGACTCACATTTTTCAGTATTAAAAAATTATCTTTCCACTTGTACAATAACAACTTCTAAAGGGTCACATGAAACAGTATCCTCATATTCCTTTAATTCCCCTGCAGGCAAAGGTTTTCAGATGTTGGTAAAAGCCTTTCACCCATCCTACCCCTGTTTCACCAGAAATATCCTTCCCTAAGCATGAAAGCTGGAAAAACTGTTAGAGAACAAATGAAGAAAAATGTTTAATATATGGTTCATAGCGCACTGGAGAGAAACTTCAAGAGTATTCAAGAGCAACACTTTTTTAAATCCATAGGAAAGTGATCTTCCACACTCCTGGAACATGATTTAAATAGGTATACACAAATTGGTGTATAAACCTGGACACAACATTCCAGACATTCTACTGGAAAAGCCTTTGAAAGAGAGGCCTTAAGAAAGTGTATATGTGCTACATGTGATTATTAAGATTTCACATATGAGTAATTACACTGTAAACAAGTTCCTGAGGGCAGAAGTAGGAAAGAGAACCAGAGCATTCATATTGTATTCACAATGACATTCGTCGGTTGGAAAAGCTAGGAACCTTGTGATAACAGAACCTGAGGAACACACTATTGCCAACAGATTTTAAGAGACTGCAGTTAAAATGTGTAAATGAAGTGTGTTGTTTTTTGTTTGGTTTTTTTTTTTTCCCCTTAACATGATCTTATTTATCACCACATAAAAGGAAAGTTTTCATGAAAATGACATCAGATAAATTCACCCTGGAACTCTGGCTAAACCAGTCTCAAAATTGGTAATAACCACTTTGAGAATCTGTGCCTCCAGTAGACTTGAAAAGGGAAAAACAGCCCCTTCAAAAGCATAGTAAAGGCCTACCCAGAGTATAACAGTTAGTCTATATGATTTAAGTACACCAGAACTCAGATAATAAAGAAATGGTATTCCAAAAGGAGTTTGTTAAGAATAAGTATCATCAAATCCTGAAGAGTGTTGAGCCATACCTGGACTCTAGCATGGCTTTCTATATAGCTTCTCG
Source organism: Phylloscopus whistleri (assembly GCA_017589585.1). Lineage (NCBI taxonomy): Eukaryota > Metazoa > Chordata > Aves > Passeriformes > Phylloscopidae > Phylloscopus > Phylloscopus whistleri. The sequence continues at coordinate 443,576 of JADMLD010000110.1, read as the reverse complement.
TAATAATTTCACTAACAAGATGAAGAGTATTAATCTAGTGTAATTTAGACAAAATTACGTTGATTATTGTAAACCCTACTGTGAAGCTAAGATCACACAAATTCAGTTTTTCTTAATAAAAATGAAGTGGGTATATGTGAAGAAGTGCAGCTTCCAGAGCACTGTTGTAAGAATAATAATTTAAAATATTTGTCAGTAATATCTTCTCATGCAACAGAATTAGAGACTATTTTATTAATCTTAATATCATTAATGCTTTTAGTTTTAAATTTTTGAGAGGCCAACCCCTGCTTTCAAAAACAGAATCAAAAGTTCTCTTGACTAACTTGAGTAACTTTCTGAAACAAATCAAATTCATTGACAAGAAGCACAAACTTCTTATTAATCTGTGAATTGAAAACCATAAGAAGAAGATAGACAAGCTCTATAGAAATGCAGCAGAATGCTTAAAACAACTTCCAATATAATCTAAGTTATCAGCAAAGAGCAGCTATACTCGTACATACAACAGTAGTATCACACAAAGTAGCCTCTAGTACTTTCCTGACTACTCATCCTAAATCTTCAAAAAGAGATGTATCTACGTCTAGGACAGTAGAACATCAAGATATATGTAGACGAATTAGAAGTCACATAAAAACACCAAAGACAATTGGAAGCTCAGAAATAATGACTCATGTAAAGGTAATACAAACTGTGCTGTTCAGTTTGTAGATTAGACCAAGACATGACAATGTTCTTTGATATGTAAATGTCTGATATTAAAAAAAGGAGGTGATCTGCTTTTGTTTGTCCATATCATGACTAACTGCAACAAGAGTGATCCAGGTTAAGCATTAGGAGCTTTCTAGCATTAAGAATTTGAATAACTTCTATGACAAAGCCAAGGAAACTCTGTTACTGACATTCTAAAATATATGGAAGTTACTGAGAGGATACTGCTACAGCTCAGCCAACATGAGTGTAAAAAGATGTCAAGCCCTCAAGTCCTTTCCTGCAGCTTTTTCTAAAATCCTAGAATTCTCCTCTGCAAAGCTTCCCAAATTTTGCATTAGATATAATGAAAATGTTATTTAGATCAGCAGACAACAATGACACTTATTTTTAAAGAGCATAACTTAACTTAAAATTCAAACTTAAAGGGATAGCATATGAGACAGATAAAGAACATACATTTTTAGGGACAGATTGTATTCACTTTCCATATCCTCTTCCAATACATTTCAGGGAAAAGTCCCACCATTCTACCCAGAGTTTGAAATGCTTCATGAAAACTCAGCTTTGGCTGTTCTACCTGAGAATGGGTGTATTCAGAGACTCCCTGCATAAAAAAAATTACAACTTGAAGGAAGAAACAAGAACGAACGTTTATTTTAGCGCTATCAGAAAAAAATGCTTGAATAAATTTCTTCTTCTTCTTCTCTCTTTTGAAGGAGAGAAGAGAAGATTGTATTTTTTCTTCACAAGTAGCACTGAAGAGAGAGCACTGAAGTCTACACTATTGATCTGAGAAGATTCCTAATTCTTCCTGTTATCTAGTCTATATTCAGAGACCAAGTGTAGTGCAATCTCTCTGGAGAAGCTCTGTCAAGCTCTAAGAAGATAGATGTGATATTTTCAAATTATTCAGAAAATAATCAAACATTCATTAACAATTTGTGGAGGAATACAACCTATTTGTGGATAAGAGTGCAAAATTACATTATTTCATAAGAGTTGCTGTTAGTCCTTACGGATGTTTTCCTAAGTATTTAGGAAACTGTATGGAAATGGGACTGTAAATGACATGAATACACATCTTTGTAAAGCAATGATCTAAAAACACTGTGGAAGGCTTTCCTTTATTCAACTCTTTAGAAGTTTCCTCAAGAAAAAATTAAGAATTAAAATAAAATGTGAGGTTCCATAGCAGTAGGAAAGTAGAACAAATTGATAAAATATTCTTATGAGAAATCAATCTTCAAAAATGAAGACTGATTATATTATTCTTTAATAATAGAATCCAGAGGATATTTTATGAGGTCAACAAGAAGAAAACACTCCATGATACTCCATCCTCTATTCACAGAATGAGTTTTTAAAAAGTGGATATGGCAACAGATGACAGCATGAAAACAGAGGCATTACGATGTTTGCATAGCTGAAACCAAAAAATTTTTGGAGTTAAACTTCAGCTGCTCTTGTACCTTTAGTGAAGCAGAAGCAAAGCAAAGACAGTGAAATTCTACTCCACTAATTTAAGTGAATAACCACCCAAAACACAAATAGAAGTCCTGCCATGTCTCAAATATTTGTCTGTGTTGCAAACAAAACATCTGCCTCACTCAGATTCTGTCAAACAGACAGCAACATTCAGTGTGAAGGTAATTCAAAACTGTACAATCATGATCTCCATTTCTCTAGAAGTCATGTAACCTTCGGTAAATGCTGAAGCTCAGACATTATAACAACCTTCCTGAGATCTCTGATTACGATTATGCCTTTTCCATTTCTCTTGTCCTTCCAGACAAATGGTAAGTATTTTGCTCATTTTCTTTATCAAGGTTCGTGACCTGCCAACCAAACTTTCAGGGACTAATAAAAGAGCAACAAAAAGCTCAGCATAAATACTTGTTGTATTCATCCCAACTTTCACTACATAGGCCAAAAAATTCTGTAGGGGATCACATGTTCTTAGTAACACTGAAATTATTTACACCTCTTCCATACATTTCTAAAATACTAGATGGAGCATCAAGAAGTGGTTCTCTCAATCAGGGTTCATTACTGTCTTAAAGAGGGCAAAATGGTAATACCACTAGCAGCAGTATTTCAGTTGTGTAGTTTATCAAAGGGAAAAGTAAAGTTAACATAGAGATAAATCGGAAAGCTCTTCTTGCACTTTAATGCTAATGCTAAAACATTACAATCTGAACTATACAATCAGTTAATTTTCTGAAATAATCTGAAAAGGTATCCCTTCAAATCAGGGTCCTGAGATAGCCAATTGAAACAGCAGCACCTTTAACAAAAAAAAAAAAAATTGAATATTGTCTGGCTGAGTGGTAATCACTTATCTGAATGAGTTAACTTAGATCCACAACCTTGTTAAACCTATATGCTTGACAAAGAGTGAAAAAAAGCCACCTTTACACAAGTCTTATGGGAAGTCCTTTAGAACTCCTGAAATACTGACACTCCTGGCATTCTATACGCATACTTCTCCACTTGCCACCTGAACCATAGCATAATTCAGTTAGGAAGGGACCTCAGGAGATGTTTAGTTCATCCTCATGCTCAAAACAGCGTAAAGCAGGGACACATTATGTCAGGTTTTATCCAACCTGATCCTGAAAACCCCCAAGGACAGAAAACTCACAGATTCTACGGGGATCCTTTTCCACTGCTTGACTGTCCTGATAGTGAAAAAGTTTTTCCTTAGATCTGATTAGAACCTCCTATTTAAATTTAAATCCATTGTATTTCATCCTTCTTCCATAACAATGAAAAGACCGACTCAGATCTTCCTGATAATCTCCTCATAGGCATGGAAAGACTGCCCTGAGGTCCACCCCTGACAAAGATGTCTCTTATCCAGGCTGCATAATACCTTCACCTTTTCTGTGTGCTCCACCATCTTCTTTTATTTTCTCTTCTCTTCTCTACCTAAACTGATCACCCAGTAAGACTAAGTTTTTTGTTTCAGGTCTATAGAGAAGAAAGCACTGTTTCCTTTTTCAGTTATTGCCCTGTAAATGTACAATCACTGAAGAAGAAAATTAACAAGAATCTGTCCCAACCCCCACCTCACCAAGTGGATTTTAGTATAAAGAATTATTTTGAGCAATTTTTTTCTGTTTTCTCTCAACCGACAGACAGTTCACCCTATATTTCTCCACAGCTAAGGTTTTCAGGCTTCATTTATGCTATGTGTATTGAGCTCATTTATTGTCACATTTTTTTAATTTCATGACTGTAATTAATGCAAGTGTTAACTAATGCATAATAAAACACTTTTGAGCTGGTTAAGGGTTCAATACTCGTAATGCTGCCTTTGAAACTTTTCTTATGTAGAGCAACTGAATTCTTATAAAGAACATAATTCTCAGATTGTAAAGGATTTTAAATCCTTCTGTCCTCCATAAATTTAAGCTTTATTTCGAAGGATGATTAGTTAATACTCAGACCATCAGAAATATCTTCTGGATCAGGGCTCAAAATAATTTTGCATCCAAAACATAATGACATAATCTCTAGTACTATTTAAATACAAAAGTCAGGAGGAAAAACTAAATACATCTTTAAATTTTCTATTCTTTAAAACTGGGGAAAAAATGACATATATATGACTGCTAGACTACCTTTAAGAGCTCCATCACTTCCAGCTGGAGAGCAGACTGACTGTGGTGACCTCAAGGAAAAAGACGCAGCATTCCTTATTGAAGGATCGCCATCCTAAAGTAAGAATGATAAAGTTAACATATGAACATAAACATCTGTTAAAATAAAAACTGAAATTAGTACATAAATTGATAAAATGGATTGGACAAAAACCCCATAAATCCAATACTAAAAAAAGAGTCACATTAAAATTTTTGTAATTTAGACTGCTATTAGACTATAATATAAGTGATGCTACAATCACGCCTAAGATGGATCCATAACCAGAACAGGCGCACAAAAATAAATCTTTGTGTATGTTTTCTAGTTTGACAAGCACTTTCGGGTTTACACTAAGATTACATTTAGAACTTTTGGTTGAAAGTACTCATAGTAAAGAGCTGAAAAGCAGATGCAGGACCTTTATATAACACCACTTCAAAGAAATAGAGTATAAAATGTAGATTTTTAAAACTTAGGTTTTTTACATAATCTACCTTTAAAAGATCATCTAGAATGCCATCTTGCTCTTACAGTTCAACAAAGTAACACTTTGTATCTACATCCTCAGCATACAGAAGCCAGGACTGAACAGAATCTCTAGCAGTCGCATTACTGCAGCTGGGTTAGTCTCATGTAAGACACAGCTAGACTGATTTTAGCTTGCAAGAGTTAAACAGGAAACAATGGCAATATGAAGCACTTCCCCAACCTGCTCCAAAGCAATTAATAATTTCTGACAAACGTTTCCATAATATATAATACTAATTGCAATGTAATTATGCCCATGCTCTATTTTTAGCAATGTAAATGTGTGTTTTTTACTCCCACACTATCCTTATATAAAATATGAAACCCACTATTCCAGTCTCCACTCAGAGTTTTACATGGCTTTTTCCAATGCTTTTGTGAAGCCCTCTGCTGGTCACGACTACTCATTCACGCAACAATGCCCAAACTAAACTTCAACTACAGAATGGTATTTCCCACTTCGACCACTGTTTTTCATACAGCACCTATAAGAATGTTTGGGGAAAGGAAAAGCTAGTGAATTCTGTATCTACGAAGAGAATATTTCTATAATTACAAACAAATTCTAAAAATGTCATTCTTCCAAAAGGCATACAAATGGATGAAGTCTCCAAAGAAGTTCTACAGTTATTTTGTTTCCTAATTAAATTGGTTAGTAGTTTCAGTAGTTAGCATTCTAATGTGGCCCTTGTTGGGGTATCTGGATATAAACAACTTTTTTACATAGCCTTTTCCTTTTTTTTTTTTTTTAATCTGAATTATCTGTCTGATAAACACTTTTTACCCTTTTGACCAATATAAACCAAATTAATAGAATGTTGGAAGGTTAAATTGTAATTATGTTTTTACATGTCTTCATGAAAGAAACCAGCATTCAATAGTGAGATAGAAAGCTAAACTGGTATTTCACAGAGAAAGCAGCCTGCACACGGACAACCACACAGCCCCTCTGACAATGGCCAAACAGCCGAATTCCATGTGTGTAACCACAGACTGGTCACACAAGGCTATGCCTTGTGAAGGGGTAGATGACACGGCTAAGGGAAAAGGAAAGAGTTTGAAGTTTATGGACTTAGGTGATTACAAGTCAAAGAACACAAATCCATAAAAAATCAGATTTCACCAGTTTTACCACCTATGGGCACTTATCACACAACTACATTAAATTTTTTTTTTCTTTCCATTCACAATGCAATAAACCTAAACTTACACTGTGGTGTTAATTGCACTTATTTTTTTTGCAAGAGTGCTTCCAATAACAGTTGTTGCCTTCTGAGGAAATTCTCATAGGCAAAGGAGTTTAATATTCAGACCAGCACAATAAAATGAACTCATTATCAAAAGTATATGGTGTTATTTTAAGTGAAACTGAGTTATTCATTTAGCTACTGCACTGAAATTATAGAACTGATTTTTTTTTTTTCCAAATTGACTTTTCTTTGACTTGTAATAAATCTCAAAAAGACACCCATATTGAGAAATAAGCTTAACTTATAACTTAACTTACTGGGTAACTTAGCTTATCAGGTATGTTTTATTAAGTCAGGAGAAGATCTTTAACAATTATTGTTAAAGACATAGGCAAAGATAACTTTTACTAAATTAACTAAACAGACTAAACTAGGTATATGACATTTCAGGTAGAGATGCCATTCCTACCACAGCTGACAAATTTTCAGAAATGTGCATTTACCCTTTTTAAGTTTGGAGCATCACCGAATGATGAATTATGCTCTAGGAATGCTCTCAAGCTTACAAAAAAAATGTACTTAAATTAAGTGAATGTGTAGTGAGCCTTTAAGGGTATACCTGCTGATTTTGTATTTCAGAGATACACAATGTATTAGCTTTTTTAATTATTAGCTTTTTTAAAATCCTAAAATGAATAAAAGTAATTTAAGTTCTTGAGTTTTGAGATTCTTAAAATACTCATTCATAAATATCTTCTCCAAAGTAGAAATGGCTGCAACATCATAACTATTATTCATACAGAGATGCAAAACTTTAATCAAAATTCTTCAAATTGTTTTCTTCATTATAGCTTCTAAAATCATCTTTAAAAGGTATAATTACAAATAAAACACAGGTAACACATATGCACCATTAAGAAAGTGCACAAAAGGATAAAAGTGCAAGTTTACAACATTTACTGCTTTTCATTTCTCCAATTAGACCAGGCACTAAGGATGTACTATGTTTTCATAGTCTGTCCATTTTCAAATGAGTGTACATATCTGAAATTGAAATCTACCTTCAGTGGTTTTATCCATCAACAGCATCATAAAATATCTGACTTCTAAGGCAGTTAAATACCTACTTGCTTTATCATAGTAAATATCTGTTTTATCGTAATAAATTGATTTAGGTAACATACATCACTACTGAGTCTGTGCACCATCTGTAGGTAGTCTTCATTTGAGCCATGTCTAGAATTATCAGCATGATGATTAGCTGAATTTCCAGACAACTGACTTGAAACTTTATTTTCATGGAGATTCCTCATCCCAGCTGTGACAATGGGACTGGATACAGAAGCTGAAATACAAAAAAAGTAACTAACTATATTGATACAGTCACAGTCATAAACTTGAAAAGATTCAGAGAAAACACCCTAATGGTGGATATTAAAAGATTGGATGCAAGAACTCTGGAATCTGAACAAGAATCCAACTTGTCACAAATATCTTGACCAAAAATACATTATCTAAGATTTCTCAAAAGAATTTAAAATCTTTTAAATTGATTACAGAAAACTTTGTTTACTTATATATAACTTGAATTCTCTACCTTAGTAACTTTCAAGGTATTCATGAGACATATAACATTGCATATAAAGCAGCTGTATATATATTCTAAGCACAATGTTAAACTTTAAGAAAAAATATTTAAAAGAATCCTACTAGAATTCTACTTACCAACAAAGAAATGCCCTAGATACCTTAATACCGATCATGTGTCCAGTATTGTTTTTAGACAAGGGAATAAATCCGTTTGTTTGGAAGATCATCTTTGCCAGTTACTGCATATCTTGAGCATAATTCTAGCCAAGGTAATTAATTAGAATTAATCTGACATTAAAAAGGGCCAGGAAGGCTTAAAGAATCTCCAAAGTTAACTTTAGTTAATCTTAAGTTAAGAAAACTTAACTTTTCTCTGGCAGAAATGAGGTTTTTCCTAATGCATGTGAGTGTTGCTCACAGCTAATAAATACAACTTTTGGGCTATTCAGATTTTTTTTATTGTCATACATACAGGGCAACAATGCAAATTGGACATAAACGGGGGAGGACTGCAACACGACTGTGTTTTACCTTTTCTTCTTCTATTTATTTTTTTTATACCACAACTATTTATTTTTATACCACAACTATTTATTTTTTTTATACCACAACTCTTTACAGCCAAAAAAGCAAAGCTTAAATATACCTGCTTCAAAGATTTGCATTAAGCATGTGACTCCTTCAAAGAAATTAGAAACCCATGAAATGTGAACATGAAAGTAAAGTTGACATTAAATAGGAGAACAGAATAAACATCATAGACTTACCTTGCTGCATTTGAGGATGAGCTGTATAACTTGGAGGATGTGAATACGGCATGTATCCTGCAGGGCTTTGAGGAGCATATGGACTAGGCACTGGACTGTTCTGTTGTGCCAAAAATCTGTTACCAGAGCTTGTCTGTGGTGGCACAAACCGGCTAAAAAGAAAATAAAATTGAAAAAAAAAACTTAAGCGTTTAAAATACAGACAAATTCATTATTTCTTTTGGAAATTATAGCTTCAGAACACGAATTTTTTTTAAGATAAAACCCAACACAATTGAGAAGTTCCTTCAAAAGCAGTATTTTAAACTATCTATAGTTTCCTAACTGTAAATGTTACTTAAGAGTCAGAAGATAATAAAAAGCATTCATAACAACTCCACCTAGGGAAAGGAAACAATGACACAAATATGTGTGGAAATCAGATCTGCAATTTCCAAAAGTTAAACTCAGAAGTTCGAATGAAAGTAACAGCAGCAGTTTTAATCAACTTGGTCACTAGGATTAACAAGGAGCCATTTACTCTTTATTTTCCAGTAAGGTTCCAAATAACTCCATCTAACAGAACTACACTGTCACGATGCAGGAACGTTAGAGGCAGCTAGGTAGGATCTGACCCAAGTCCACTGAATACAACTTTTTATGAATGGCTTTATCTTAGACTCATTCTACAGATAGGAAGCCATAAAAATATCACTGACTTGTGACACTAATACATGCACATTATTAATTACATTCTTATATGAGCTTCTCAAAATTAAAATGACCAAATAAATACTTCAGAAAGTATGGTACAAGCTTTCACAACTCTCAGTTCTAAACAGGAACTCCATGAAGGTAAGCATCCATATAAAGAAACAGCAAAGTACTTAAGGATTTTGCAAGGATTTCAAAAAAACATTGTACTATTCATTGTAATATTCACAACTCAAACAACCTTTTTAGATATACCTTTTAGATATAAAAGTTAAAAAATGTACTGGTTGTTGTGAAGACACAGAACATTTCATTTGCCAGTTACAGTAACTTGAGGTGAAACCTGAAATCAGTTTATTTTAATAATGATATCTACTAACTGAAGATGGGACCCGTTAAAGCCCAGTATCTGGGTTGAAACTACAAGCAGAACTCTCTCCTCTAGTGCAGAGTACTTTAATATATTAATAAAAGCCTAAATTATAGGTAAATGCTATTTGCAAACACTCAAAAACTTAAAATACCAGAAATCTGACAAGGATTCTGCTGGAAGATTGGTCAGACTATTGGGCCTCTCTTTCTGCGAGAAGCTTTTTGCATAATTGTTACAGTAGTACTCCATGCTTTTACAAATCATCTTTCCCACCATTCTGCTAAACCAGTACTGGGACAAGCTGGAACACACCAGCCTATTCTGTCCTATCCTCTTGCCACCATTCTCAGCCTCTGACATGGGTAGAAGACAACCAGAGGGTAACAGGAGGCAGAGGGACTCCTTAGGCAAGATAGAACATTTGGCCAAATTATGGGATGGAGTGAGAGAGAGGAGAATTCATGACGAATCCTTAGAATACAGGGAGTAGTTCACTGACAGATGTTTCTTTGTGCATGAAGAAACTTACCCTGCTGTCAGATAAATGCCAAATTTGTTGTGACACTGATCACCTTCCACTTACATATTTGCAACAAGAATTGGCTGTCAGTGTAGGCAGAACTTGTAGTTCACTCCCTTCCCACCCCACTTAGAAAGGATTACCTGGAAGGGCTATGTGAGATAGTGGTTTGTTGATAATTGGAAGATGCAGGACTACCACGCATGGAATTCTGAGAAATATTAAACTGTGACATCATCATCCCTATTAAAAAAAAAAGACAGCAGCATTACCTTACATACATTTTCTTTTCAATCAATGAACTATCTCATTTCAGAATTTATTATATACGAGATTAGGAATTTTAACATTATAAAATTTAATGACATTAAGATCATCTATCCACAAGTGTTAAAAAAATTAGAAATTACTGAATCCATGTATGATGTCCATTTTACATTATGACATAAAGAAGTGTTCCCTAAAGTTGTGCTAATTCAGTTACAAATATTAACAGTAGTTTCTTCAACTCTTCCTTAGAGCTTCCTAAGTCAAAATCTACTAATAAAGATAAACATTTTAAACCAGGACATATATTCTGCACTCCAGGCTGGTGCGTACAATACTTGTTGTGCCAATAAGCAAAAGATTTGGCAGATTCACAAGTCAGAAGAACACAGAAAACTTCTCTTCAGTTGTTGGAAAAAGTATAGCAATTAAGTCATCCTGGGTTGAGTGCTGCAAGATACTCTCACTGCTCCAAAAATATTTAGTGGTCTCTTTCCACCCAGAGACAAAAGCTTTCTATTCCATCTCCACTAAGCTTAGAGGGAATGTTATCAAAGAATGTGCTGAAATATTTCAATTGCAAAGCAGAACCAATATCCCAACTGTGGCTCCCACAGCTAGTAGATAAGCACAGTCATTTGTTGGAAGTTCAGGTGTTGAACCAGCTGGCAGGACACATGTATCAATGTTCTGGAAACTAACTAATTTAAAAGGTATTTGGACAATGCCCTTAATTTGACTGAACCTTCAGTCAGCCCTGAAGTTGTCAGGCGGCTGGGTTGGATGATCATGGTAGCTCCTTTCCAACTGAAATATTCTATTCTATTCTGACTCACATTGTTATAAAGGGGAATTTAAAGGAATCTTTTTTTTTGTCCTCTCCTCAATACAGGAATAAAGAATATCCTAACAACTACATGACAAAGCGACATAGAAACACAAAACTGTAAATGAATTTGAAGTTATTTTAGCGACAGAATTTAATGTCTTACAGCTAAAAACATGTCAGAACTCATGAGCACGCAGTATCTTGGGAATCCACAGCAAGTGATCTATAGCCTTAGGTATAGATCATTAATAGTACAAGTATTTTAGACAGTTAGACAAAAAGTCCCCAATATGAAATTGTTGGAAGATTTTTGTTAATCCTACAGTTGCTATCACCAATTTCAATTACTGCAAAAATCACACATGCAAAACTAGTTTCAGAAATCTTCCCTGTCACCCTTATTTCTCCTCCACTTTCTCCAGCAGAGACAATGGTAATCCCACAGGAATTAAGCCATTACTACCTCCCAGTAGGTGGTAAATGCCGTATTACATGTACTTGAGCACTAAAACTGGCCCTAAACAGGAGTTAAAGTCCTGTGTTGTGCTGAAAAAAGTTACATATTTCCATACCTCAATAGAGTACATTTCAGTGTCCGAAGTAAGAGAGAGGGCCCCTCAACGTCTACAAAATTTCTTTAAATGGATACTGATTGTCTCACACAGAGGCAAGTGAACATGAAATCCCAGAGATTTTTTTATGCTGGAAGGAGCATGCAGCATGCCCACTGCCCCCTCATCTCTCACTGCCATTCTCAACACAGCTAGGTACAATATTTCAGCCAAACAACTAACCTTAACATTTCTGTACAGAAAACTGACGTAATGTAATGATATCAGCATGAACTAGACAGACAAAGTTTCAATTTTGTGCTTAAAGTACAGAGTGCTCTTTTTAAGGACTGAAAAAATATATCTATTTGTTTTCTCCTCCCTTATTTAAAACATGCTTTGAATCACAGATGTGGTAGTTTCTGGGTTAAAAGAATGACAGAAACATACAATTAATTTTCAAATGCAATTTTAAAAAATCCCCTAATTAACTTAATCTGTCATGGACAGCTTTCACTTCTCTATCTCTGTTATGGACGGCAGGGACAGGGGCAAGATGTGGAAGGCCCAGTCAAGGTAATGTAAAAGAAAAAAAGAAAGAAAAAAACCAAACCAAAACAAAACACCCCCGAAACCAAAAAACCCCCCAGATTTTCCAAAGTTTCCAAACAGATAACTGTATATGGGATAACGATGTAATGAGAAAGAAGTAAAAACAAGCCCCAAACACTGGGTCTAAAATGGATTTGAAATTAGTCTGTGGCCATTAGCAGTACAGTATCTCCTTTTACTTTTTCACATTGTTGTCGTATTATAACATACTACCTAGCACTGAGAAAATACCATCCTAGTAGAAACTTTACTAGAATGAGTAAAGTATACACCCAGCCTTACTACAGTTTTTTCTTCTTAGAGAAAAGCAATATGCATAAATCCATTTTAGCTTTCCTACCAAATGGTAAAGAATGCACTTCATAAAATCTTAACTCAAAGTTACATAAAAATTCTTGTACAACTGAACTGTATTACAGCAGCATACATCTTAAACTAGGATGGCTCAACAACAGGTGATTTTTTCGGTTAGATATATGTTCTTATTAAAAGCACACATGTGAAGTTTTTTCCTTTCACAGGCAAAAGTGCACTTGACTTCTTGTATAAATGAAAAAAAAAAAAACCAACAAAACAATTTACATTTATGGAAAGATGCGTAAGGTTTTAATGTCCCAAAAGTCATAAATAGCTCGGAGCTGTAGGGCATCACAAGTTGCAAAGATGAGGAATGTCAGGGAGGAGCTGTTAAGGAAGTCTCATTCAACCTTATTCCTTACTCCAGAACAGTTAAGAACTCTCACTGCAGTGATACATTATAATCATATAGATTTTCAGTAAGACCAACACACATATTTTCAACTTCAATTATTTACCATGACAAACATATGAGCCCAGGGATAAAAAAATCCAAATAAAACTGTTTCAAAATAAAATCCGATTATTATCCTAGAGATTAAACTCTGAGGTGAAATGAAACCTTTTTTAGAAAAACACCTGGTAGCTTTAATTTTCTTTCTTTTTATACAATTGCTCACAAAAGATGTTAAGGTACATAGCCTTAAATCACTATCAAACACAAGGCAAGTCATAAATGCAACAGCTGTGCTCCAAATATACTCGTGGTTAGTATCAGCCCCCTAGATTTACAGAACAACATAAAATTAATCAATAGATAATCAAAAATCCTTACCGCTTTGTACCCCGTATCTGTTTTGCATGCTTTTCTCCCTGAAAACATTAGGATTCCTTGCCAGAATAGCCTGCAGCAAGACTGGTATATCTCCCTCTGGATCATCACTGCCAAGGTTATCTTTCAACTCTCTGGAATTGTGGAAGTAAGCAAATAAAGAGGCAAATGCATTTTCAAATTATAAGAAACTATGAGTCAAGTAAAAAAAAAACAAAAACCAAAAAAACCAAAAAAAAACCAAAACCAAAATGAAAGAAGACAATTTACTGTTAAAATATAGGAAAAATCAAGTCTGCAAAGCACTGTTTCCTGCTTCTAGTTTTTTTCACTCTCTTCCTTAAGGAATGGTAGAAGAAATATTCCTACAAGTCCTCACAGTCATTTTCTGTTACTAAGCTCTTACATATATGTGGCTGTCAGTTTAAGACTACCATAAGAAGTTTCTTAGGCACATTTTTATATCATGATCTTCTCTATAAAAGAACGTTTTGGCATAACATCAAGAACATATTACTGCAGGAGTGAAAATAACATATGCATGAATGTGTAACACTCAGGTTTCAACTCAATGCTTTGAAAATCTTTTTATTTTGAAAGGGGAAACTGGCATATCTTTGAAATCACAGGATTCCCTCTGAACCATAAAGGCAGAAATGCAATGGATTTTCTATAAATGCATCTGTGCATTCACTTCTTGTATGCTTTGAGGACTTTTAAAAGCTACTTCCATCTGAACAAAACAAGTAAGGAAACTACAAGGTTGTCAACATAAAACAGTTCAAAGGACACCAGGGAGAAATTAAAAAAAATAACAAAAAGAGAATACATTAGCATACTTGACGACTCAATTCTTAAACTACTTAAGTTCAATACCTAATCAGAATTGACACAGGTGTCAAAAATTTCCTTTTGGGTATGTAATTTGTCTATGTGCGTTAATGACTGACATTGAACGCAAATTAGTATTGCACAATCAACAACACAAAGTCTGCACTCTTACCTATCAAGAAGGTAATAAGCATCAGATCTGTAAAATAACCCCCACCGTTATGCATAAGGGCTGATTGACAATTATTAACGTTGTCTGACTGAAACATTTGACTCTTACATTGCAGCCACTTGCTAAGCAAGCCTAAGGAAAAACCTGCGTACTCTAATTCTCATATTCTCATAAACATCGTTCTTAATCCAGTCAATTTTGACTTCAAGGAGTAAGGATGGTGATCTGATGTAGAAGTTCAAAATACATACATGTGATCTGTTGACACCTGATTGAGACTGTGGACAAGCTGTGAAACCAGATTTTCATCCCTGCAAGCCAGAAGGCAGTTCACCTCTTCAGCTATACGTCCATTGAAAAGCAGGCTTTTTGTTGTGGTAGCAGGTAAAGGTGATGGAAGAGGCAGCTGGTTCAAAACTGTTAGTGGAAAACAGGAAGAACTTCAGAATCACTTCATGAGACACAAACATACAAATGTGGACAGCCCCTTACTATCTCATGTGATTAAGAAAGAAAACCTGACAACTAGATTTAAAACACAAGAAATACATCTGCAATTTTCAAATTCTTAAATTCACACAAAGAAACACACATATCCCCACTCACATACTCACACTGGACTCTCTAAACATTCCAGAATATTAAGCTCTTTATTATATTATGGGACCTTTCTCCTGGAGCGAAAAGCATGGATAAAAAAAAGGAAATGCAAAATTTTTGTAGCTACATGCAGTACTATAAGTGTATTGAGGATTTCAGTTTTCTACTCTTATCTCAATATTTAATCAGTGTTACCACTTTGTAAGATCTTTAAAGAAAAACAAAAAACCCCAAATAACCCAACAATCAATTAAGCCCACTAATTATATTCTCAGTTTATTCTTATCTTCTTGTATTTATTCCTACATAAACCATCTTCTCAAGACAAGCCTAGTATTGCTGGTTGGTGTGTTCATTGAAATGTCAATTCAATCAGAAAAACTTACTCACAAATCTCATGAAACCTATTTCAATCAGATTATAAGCACACTTCACTTTCATAGGGCATTCTTAGGTCTTCAGACATAACAAGTAACTGTACATATAGGAAGGCTTGACCAGATGATTGTAGAGCTACACTGACCAGAGGAGGGTAAGCCAGGAAAGGCCAAAAGGCTAGATACAGAGTAAGGTCAGCTCAGTTCGTTGAGGAAAACAAGCTGACTCTAGCTGCAAGTTACCAGACTGATCACATCCCTGAGATCAAGGTTTTAACTGAACCACTAGAAACAATTTCAGAAAAAAAACCCCAATCTAAGCGAAACATATTTTTGGTTCATATTTTGAAATTTAAAAAGTGAGGTGATTCCATCATTTTTACCCCTTATAATGTATATCACTGCTGTACTTAGAAATAAATTGCAATTCAAATGAAAGTGTGTAATATATTAAAATTGCTAGCCTTCATTACTTGCACCATATTACCTTGAATGTGCCTGAAACTTGGAAAAATTAGCAAAATCAGCAGAATATACTGATTAAAGTAGTGTAAATTTATCTAGCCTACTTTACTGCCTTCAGACATCATATCATCCATGTTTTCAGGGCAACTGGTCTTGTTCAGCATTTAAAGGAACTCTTGCACCAGAGTCTGATCAGTGACTTCCACTAGTTAACTAACCTTACCTGCAAATGTTTTAATTCTGGAAAACTGTCCATAGCCAGAAACTTATTATTTGCATCCTGATGGTCTGCTATTAGACATCCATGGTCATACATAGATACACATTTAAAAACACAACCTGCATCCTCCACTTCAATACTTCAGAATATACCAGAAGGACATGAGGTGGGTTTTTCCTCCCATACATCTGCCTTTTTTACTGTGAGCAATTAAATTCAATTGCTGGATATATACTTCCAGTGTTTCCTGGAAAGCCTCCAATTTTCAATAGTGTAACAATAGAAGTGCTTAGAAGAAGCACCTAAGGTCACTGAGTCCAATTATCCTCAGACAACTGAGCTACAAAATCTTTCTTACACTCTATATAAACAAGACACTCTTCATCCCAACTGCTCTTACTGTAATGGTTGTTTTAAGACCTGATCATATAATAATATATCTCCTCTTAGTTTTCACTAAAAAGTATTTTTTGGTCACATTATAATGATTTGGTTTTGTGTCAGTATCAGCTTGTAACGTAAATAGTTATTTTTCTTTCCTTGCATTTTGTCTTCCTGACGTACTTAAAGTCAGCAAACACACTTCATACGCTGCTTTTGCAGGCTGAACAGCAAAGAAAAAAGACTCAGGTTCAGCTGCTTATTTTTATCCTAGCAGTCATTTTGTGCACCTATTAACTAGTTCAAAATTAATGAACTAGGTTTCAAGTAAATTCAGTATATTCTATAACTCTCTTGATCAGTTGCACATCAGTCTAATCTCATGTCTCTGTCTTTTCAGTGAAGATGATGGGATGCATGTTTTAGAAGTACTTTATCTGTGTGGTGCCCAGATGTTACTAAATGATATTGCAAACAAATCATGAATTCCTACATTTTGTTTCAGTTTTCCTTAAGGTTTTCCTTAAGCTGCATTTCACTTTATGCTTAAATATGCATGGTTTTCTTGGACAGACTTTTACAATTAAGCAATAACAAGGCTAACATATTTAATGGCAAGTCTATTCTTAAACAGATTTAATTGTAAGAACTTTAAAAATAAAAGCCTTTTTAGAATTTTGAAAATGCAAGTATTTTCCAAAAAGGTAGAAAACAGCATAGTAAAGACAAGAAAAAGAAGGGTACTTACGGTCTGTAAGACTAGCAATCCCTGCAAGAGTAGTGATGGGAACATGAGGCATATCCCCATTCATCCTGAAGTTCTGGGAGAGTAGTGCCTACACAGATATTTCAGTTCAGGTGCCAGCTATCATTACTTCCCATCTCCCAAGCACTAAACACAAAATAAAAAGAACAAAAGCAAATAAAATCTCTCAGTTTACTTTTTAAAAATTTTGCTTTCATTAACATAAATGAAACAGATTATACTACCTTTAGCTGCATACTAGGTAAATTTTTTCAAGAGTGGGTAGAAGAGTGTAGATTTTAAGTAACAGGTGGCATTAGCCAACTAAAAAACAAGCTTCCTTCTGGTCTCAGAAGCAACTCCTTCGTCAAAAAATTTTACAAGACAAGGCAATTTTAAAAAACGTTTGGTGAGGTCATACGATACTGACACAAAAACTACTAATAAAACTTCTGTTAATTCATGCTGAAGTGTGACAGCACTTAATGCATAACCAGTTTAAGTAATTAGCTGTTACACTCACTTCCCTGTTTTGCAGAAGGAGGCATTTTTATAAAGAGACTAGCAAAACTAAAAGGAGTAATTTACAGATTCAAAAATAAAGGAGAAAACATATTGACAAGTACAAGATCTAAGTACATTATAAAAGTAGTAGCTATTTCATAGTATATAGTATATAGTGAAATTGACACGATTTTTCTAAAAACATTAAAGGAATTTGATATGTGGTTACCTGTTGCAGACAGGCACCTGTGTTGACAGTTTGGGAAATAGTAGTCTCCTTACATAAGCATTTCTCTTATCTACTGAAATGCTGAAATCATGATTTACTTATACATAATTTACAAGCCTACATTTTTGAGAATTACGTATAAAATACCTACAAACCATGAGATCCTTGTAATTGTTAAGAATTACATAAAAAATACATACAAATCCAGAGATCCTTATAATTTCCTTAGTATCATTTCTTAGTAACATTCTTTCTTATGCCACACCAACACAGCAACATATGGCAATATATAGCAATATATAGAACATCACTGCTTATAAATACATACAGAATCCAAGACAAGGAAAACAAATGTTCTAAGTTTTTTTGTGCTCAAAGTTTTCATCAGCCAGTGAAATTACCTTTTCAAAGTTTCCCTATCTGCACATTCTTTGAAAAAAATACTAACACAGAGGTTAAACAGAACTGACAGTGTTGACTTCCTTTGCTGCACCTGCTACAGTCTCATTGTGACCTAAATTACTTTCTTAAAACTAAAAATATAGTACATTGCAGATACAGAAATCTAGTAAGTAAGGAAAATGCTACAGACTACAGATAGGTACTCTGTGTGGGTTGCTGTGTTTGGGGTTTTTTTAATCCAGGAGAAAACTTCCCTCAGAGCAGTTTCAAATACTACTCAATACCCAAGGGTTTTTTACCCTGAATGTATTTCAGTGGTTGCCTGTTCCACAAATAAGCAATTCTTAAAAAGAAATTTTAAAAATCAAAGAAAATACTCCAAAAGAGTCCCGTAAAGAGTCTGCAGCAACGAACAACCAGGAGATAACACTTTTAAAATCTAAGTTTTCACTGAAAGTCTAGAAACTGAAGAAAAACTTTCACACATATTACTATAAAAAAAAAAAAGTCATGTCTGATGACTTCTCCTGACTGAAACTGCATCAAAGGAAAGGTCATGTCACTAGCCAGTATTATCAGAAATTTTTATGTAGCGCAGAAACAATGAAATATATGAAAAAAGTCTATTCACTTTCACTTCCTCATCACGTGAGAAAGCTATTGACACAGAAGCTGTCACTCCTAATTCAAGTTCATTCCTAATTCAAGTATTACTGCCACAATAAAGGAAATTATACAGACATTTTAGAGGGAAAATTCCTCCAAAACCAGACACTTAAAACTAGAAACCTTCTCCACAGACAAGAAACCTGAACTTGGCAAGGTCCAGACCACAGAGTGGAGCAAGTGGAGTGAGCAGGAGAAAAGTAAACTTTCTTTGTAAGAGAAGAGTAAAAGGGGTTGGCTTGTTTAACTAACAAAACAAAGGTCAAGAGGGGATGTGGTTGCTCCCTCTAAGGCAGTCAAAGAAGGTTACAAAGAAAGAAAGCCGCAGAGCAATGCTAACACAACAATAAATGGGCACATAAATGCAAGCAAGAAGAAAACCAGACCAGAGGTTTTTCATCATCAGAGCTGCCAATTCCTCAAACAGCCTTGCATTAGTAGAGGTAAGCAACGCCACTTTTCCAAAGATGGATTGTACAGATGTTACAGAAAGGACAGTATGTGTGGTTGTTTGCACCAGCTGGGGGCTAAGCATTACAATTCAACAAGTCTGTCTCTGACATTATGAAGTTTTTGTAAAACATGATGAAATGAATAAATAGATGAGAGTACACAAGAAAGAAAGAGAGACTGATGGGATTAAGCGATGGGATTAGTTTACAAAACAAATACAATATGAAGAAACCACATAACATCTCTAACATCTAGGTCCAAATACTACATCTGTTGTATTGAGGGCAAAATTGTATCTGTTATAAAATTGGCAAACAAGGTGGGATTCAATTCCAGAAGCAGAGACTGAGATCCAGTGAAACTACAACTCAAATTTGATGCTACTGAGAACATCAATAAGCTCAATCATTTAAAGATTTTAAAATCTCAAGCAGTAAAGATTGACAGCTCAAGACGGCATAGGTTATTCCATACAAAACACCAGTACAGCATGTAACAATAGCTCGACTGTCAGACAAGTTTTGTTGGGGTTTTCTCCCCTACCTACATTCCCCAAATGTAAGAAGTGTTTAAAGTGTTACTGAAGCAGCTCACTATTAATCAAGAAGAATAATAATTTTCGATATCTAAAAATTTTCCATTGCCAGGCTTCTTCAGTAATTGTTAACAATAGTATAACATGTTTATCCCTTAACTGAAAAACAATGAAACTGTTAGCTATATTAGCTGAATTAAGGAAATCAAAGATCTGCACTGGAAGGCTTTTAACCAATGCATTAGACTGTAGTGTAGCAGTTCATACAGACTACAAGAAATCCAGTATAAACAAATGTATGAGGTCTTGTATATTCAGTATATAAGTATTTATGCTCTTGCTTTTTTGTCAGAAAGAACGGATACCATAGAAGACATTTTAGGGAGGAAGGAACTGCAGTGTGCAAAGGAAGCAACACAAAGAACCCCTCTGCAAGGAAAACAGTGAAATGGCAGCATATCTAAAGAATAACACATTAAAAATTATCATCATAATATACACTAATGTAGAAAAGCCAAGCCAACATAGCAAGGAAAGTAATATTAAAAACCTTTAGGCTATGGTTAATAAGTACAAATTTAAAGTGTTATTTTTGCATGTTATCCTTTTCCCTTTTTTTTCTTCGTTATCTATATTGTCCTTTACTGCAAAGGTGAAACTAAGGAAGGAAGAAAGGATGAAAGTAAGTTGGGAATAATTTAAGTACAGACACTGACATCCAGCAAAGAGAAACTACAAGCATAAAAGGAAAAAAAATAATAACAACCCAAGCAAACAAAACAAAACAAAAAATACCCAGTAAAAGTAAAATAAGAAATGGAAACAAATTGCAATTATATTTTTTTAGATATTGTAGCATTTAACTGTCAATTAAATTATGAGAGGATTCTGACCACTGGTTATCATATAAATGTACAGGCTCTGCATTTACGAAACATTCCTCTAGGTTGAGGAACTGTTTTGTCTCTAACAAAAATACCAGGTCTTCCCCAGCTTTGCCATGTGCATGCATGAGAAAAGTAAAAAGCAAAGCAAAAGGAAAAATCTGTTTATGTAGTAATATAAAAAGGCTCAGTAGCAAAGCAGAGATAATTAACCAGCCTTAGAATTGGGCAGTTTCCTACGTACATTTAAATGTTTCATTTCTCATTTTCCAGGGCCTTCTTTAACTTACTATATATTTGGATTTAAAATAATGTATTATATATAAGTGACTTGATATTTTCCAAGAAGTAAAATAGTGGATTAAAATTAAATTTTAAAGAAAAGCGATGATATTAGATATCTATGCTTTTCTTTTTAAAATACATTCTGTTAAGCAAAATACTTTTCTTTTAAATCAGCAAACCTGCAATCACAAATTTACGAATCTTTGTCTCAAGGTTGGTTTTAAACTTCTACACTTTGCAATACACTACTTTTCCTGTTTGTTACTACATGAATCTCTACTATCTACCAGTCCATAAACTACCCTTTAAAAATTGCTTAAAGAATGAGAATGACAAAAAGAATCAATTCATATCCTTTAGTTCTCATTCAGATAAGATACTGTGACTGAGGTACATCAGACAGGTTTATCCACAAGAGGGCAGATTTCTGGTTTCTATTCCAGAGCTACAGTTTTATACAATGACAGTAAGTTTCCAGAACTAAATGCTTTCAAAAATACTTCAAAAAACATAACAAAGAAAGAGATACAGTTGACAAAACATAATCTAATACTTAAGTATCTGGGAAAGGGCAAGCATACACATTTACAACATAAAGTATTTAAAGCTAATTCAATCTCAGAAAAAGTCAGTATTGGAAACTAAGAGTGAACATTAATTAATCAGCTGCCCAATGCAGCTGTTTAAGGTTAAAATAGTAACACATGAAAACATGAAGTTAGTGTATATTTATTTAAGTTGACAGCCAAAGAGGTGGTTGCAGCATGTGGGTGGAGGTAAAGGAAAAGGGGGGTGCAAGCAGGGGAGAGAGTGTTTATGTGTATACTAGTGAAATCTGTAGGTTTCATTCATAAAGTGATCAGGCAGCAGAAACAGTGATGCTGACAAAACAAGTGAAAAAGGAAAAGTTTGAGATAAGCATTATTTAGCACAACTTCTAAGCCGGTATTAGCATAATGTGTTTTCCTATAGTAGGTGCTCAAACAATCACAAACTACAGTCATTGAAAGAAAAAAAAACCCTTAGTGAAAAGTACTATACTGTTCAATTGTAATTTGCTGAATCAGTATAAAGCAATCTTTAGGGGAAAAAAATGAAAGCAAGCCAGCTTCTTAATCTGTAACTACTACCACATTCCTTTGATCTCTGCTGCTCTAATTTGATAAACAATGACACTGATGTCTCTCCTGCCCAGGTGATACCAGTGGCAGTGACACCACAGTATACAAAAAGAGAAATCCCAGCACAAGCAGTGGAAGCACAGACAGAATGAGATTGGTCTGTGGATTCAGCAAGACACCCCCTAATGCAGGAGCACACATATTTCTACTAGGGTAAGCATCAGTCGTGCTCTGCACCTGTAATAACTCTTCCTGGGGGAAGAGAGCAAGGGAGTTGACGCTATCAGACCATGCCCAAACTCAGACCAAGCCATTTACAGAGAACAGATCCTATAGGAAATATGCCGCTTCCCTGATCTGTGGGACATGGGACACTTGTGCCCATGGCAAGTTTGCCAATGACTCTGAGCTGTGTGATGCAGTTGCCATGCTGGAGGGAACAGGTGTCATCCAGAAGGACTTGGACAGGCTCGGGAAGTGGGACTGTGCAAACCTTGTGAAGTGAAGCAGTCATTGTACTAGCCATCACTGAGATACAAAGGGGAAACACCCTACTTCAACCGACAACCTACTTCAGTAGCTCATACATTTATTTCTATCTGCAACACATATTCCACATGTGATTTTTACTCCAATGAAGGAAGTAAGTTCTTTTGAGTGAGCATAGCCCTTGTGCTTGCTGAGGCACGTATGCAGTGGCTGATATTAGATACAATTCATTTAATTGGAAGAAAATAAGTAAGGAATGTATAGAAGAGGAAAAAAAAATCAAAGAGTTCATTTAAATCAGCTCTGTCAAATGAAGAATACTTTAGGATGAAATATTCATCTTCGTTAATCAAATAGTTGTGACAGGTATTAGGGAGGAAGTAGCAGTTTGGTTTTTTTCAACTTTCTGGAATGTCTCATGTTAGCTGTTAGCAGTGCCGCCCTTTCCTAAACACAGTTGTGTACTGACTTTTACTTGTATTTTAAAGACTTTTTGATCCTTTATTAGGCTGGAACTTAATCAGACTCAAAGGCTAGTGATTAAACATTGAACCAAAACCTACTTAATACAGTAATATCTTCCAAATTTTAATCTTGCACTTCTGCACTTGAACTCTCTCAGATGCTTCATAACCTTTACAAAACAAAACTGGTATGAAATGAACCTCTTGAGGCAGCAGCTGATGTTATACAAGTCCTCACGACACACAATTTTTGCCTCTTTTTTGACTTTGAAAATCAATTAAAACCTCTCCAAACTTCTTCCATACACACTAAGAAAACAGATGCACCAGTATACCATTTCTTTAGTAATCCACAATAAACACCAAAGTAGAATTCTATATAAAAAGATTTAGTGAGCTGCATTTCAAAAACGTATCCGTATTTTCATATTGGAATTAATATTGACCAGTGATATGTTATTCTGTTTGTCCTAATATTCATCTTGTTGCCCGGTTTTCAACTTTAACTTTTTCCACTTACAAGAGAGATGCCATATAGCACTGCAGGGAGTTAAGATGCTTCTCTTCTGAACTGCTGTATTACTTCCCCTCATCCTCTCAACACAATGAAGCAATTCCTCCATGCAAAGTCTCTCAACTAGCCCTCTGTAACATATGCAGTTTCCCTTTCTCATATCAAATCCACTCCCACACATCTCAGCTGCTGGATGAAGAGTGCACACGGTGCAGCCTCTTTCTCAATGGGAACACAAGAATCTCCTCTATTCAACAACCAATTTTCACAAACTAAACTGTCTTGAAACTACCAGCCCTTGTAAATGATAACTGAAACTTGCTGATGCTTTCCAAAATTATTAGGCTGAGGGATTTACAGATAAAGAGGTAACTAATGATCCATAGGTAGAAAATTATTAAATTAATCAGTGTTTTTAGTGACTGTGTGCAGAAACACAAAGACCTTTGGTTATACTGTCCTATTGTACACGTTTACACAATTAAGGCAATGTAATTATTTTTGTAATTTTTTATCGTTCACTACTGAAAATTTGTTCTGTTTTTTTCATTTTATAAGAGGTATTATATATTGTTTATGCAGCATACAGGCAGATAGACTCTCTAAAGGAAAGTATGCTAACATTTAAGAGACAAAACCCCCTAAATAATCAATGGAATTTAACATTTTAATTAAGATTACTAATCTTGCAAAAACATATTGCTTCAAAAGATTGAACATAAGAGCAAAGGTAACTTGCAAAAAAACCCAACTGCAGTGTTAGTGTCTAATAAATACAGTAACTGTGTAGAGACTTCAAGAGATTAATTTTTTCATAAGTTTGATAGCTGATTTTAGCTAAAGTTTGTGTTCTAAAATCGAGAATTACATAAGCCTTTTGAACACACACCATCCAACCTAGCAATGCTAAAACTGTAGAGCTCCATGACTTTATGACTACAATTAGTATCAGGATTCCCTGACGTTTTCCATTATGGCATTTAAAAATTATCTTTCTATCCTATTTTGTTACAATCCCTTATTAACATTATAAACAAGTTACAAATAAACCTATAAAACAGTATCACTAGTCAGCCAAGACAGTCCTTTTGCCCAATTCCACACACATTCTGGTAGCTAAACTTCTTAAGCACAATTAGCTCAAAGACATAGCACAGAAAACAAACGGAGAATAGAGCTGGGGGGAAAAAACCAAACACTTTAAGAAGCTATTAATGAACCCTAAGGCATAGTGAATGCAACATCTAGATGTATTGTCCTGGAATAACTGTTAATGAACTAAGCACAAATGAAGACCAGTTTACTATGAGCAAATTGGGCTAGACAGTAACAATCCAGAATCTCTCAACAGCTATGAAAAATATTATTTTGGTGTTTGGTCCTCATAGGTCTGGGGATGGGTTCACAGCATTAACTATGAAAGCGCCCTATGTAATTCTGAACTGTTGCTGCTGCTGGTTCTCCTACAGCTGCAGCCAAATACAACAGAAGTTTCTTAAGCTCACAAACAGTACCGAAAGGAGAGATAAATTAAAAAAAACAAACAACCAAACTCCTCCAAAGTGGTGTCTCTTTCACCTTACTGACCATCTTTCACATCTTACTCTTGATAGCCTGCAGATGTTACACATCTAAACCAAAACTATACAGGAATTGCACCAAGTAGTTAGCAAAGCTGCTCACAGCCTAAGGCAAGCTCACAGCTTCCATCAAGGTTAAGCTTTGCAACTTCCAAAGCTCTCAAACTTACCACTGTCAGAGCACAAACAAACATTCAATCAAGAACAATTAGATGAAATTATATTGGTCATGCACAAAAAAAGCTTGGGGATTCTTGATGTGTGGCCTGTCCATGTTCAACGTTCCCTGTTCACCTTCACCAGCTACTACAGCAATACAAAGAAACACAGAATAGCTGTCAACAGCGAAAACATACTTGTAGAAGTCAAATTTAGAGCAAAACAAAAGGTAATTACTTATGTGGATAGGAATGCCACGACCCAGTTAGTATAAAACAAGTACAGGGAAGCACACTACTTTGAAGAAAATCTCCTTCTCATAGAAATTTCCTAAAACATGCATCTGATTTTTTTTCTTTAATAAAATTAACTAAGGGAAACCAGTTTGGAAATTTTCTTCATACTTGAGGAGACCTCACTCAGTACAACTTAATTTTACAGTAAAACAAAACCAACTGAATTTAAGCTACTAATTCTGAAAGAGAATATGAACTCAAATGTTTAATTAGTTCAACTAAGCCACTTGAAATTAATTCCTCCTGATAATCTGCATTAAAAATCTTAAGTAATGTCATGCAGACAAGGACTGAGCAATGCCTTTATTTCTAATTATTTGAACGAAGTCATATATTTTGAAATAGTTCAGCTGAACACAAATAATACATAGCTTCACATTAGTTTTTCCAAGAAACAAGAACAATTTTACAATTTACACATTGTAAATTTTCTATCAGAACTTCTGGTACAAACTTATCAATCTCAATAAAAGTGTACAGAACATAGAAAACAGAATATTAGCTATGACATTTCAATATTGAACTGTTGTCAATCTAGTACATTTTACTTTCACATTAAAGAGCAGAGCAGATCATAAACTGTGACACAAAGAACTGAGAACTGAGGAATGGTGCAAAAAAATAAACTTCATTCGCAGACTTCTTTGAAAAACACAGACTGTCATGGCTACTTCCTCATTTCACAATTCCACAAAGCATAAGGCTGGAAAAGCCAAAAAGAGCTTTCTGAACAGTTCATTAAATGAATATGATTACCAATCAAACAAGTTATCTTTTGCTGATCTTTTTCTCACATCTAAAACAGATGTTTTTAAATGTAATGTCTTCGTATTCTAGTGTGGTTTTGATCTGTTCCTTTAGGTCTACGTTTCATCAGCTGTTTTACACAACTCCCAAGGATGAGGCTGAGTCACAGAGTTAGAAAGCTCAGCTGCTCAGACAGGTGGATGTGCAGACACGGCAGCACACTTACAGAGACCGGGAAGGTAGGTGGAAAAATGAATTGAGATAAATCTAAGCAGTCACTCCAACTGGGATTCCCAGCGTGTTATAGAATTTGGCTTCTGCTGATGTGGAGAACAGAATGAAGACAAATAACTAAAAAGGAAGTCAGATACACTTCCCAAAACATTTATGAATGCTTGAAAACAGCATCTAGCTGACTGAAGGCACAATACACAAGCTTACTGTTCCCTGACCTGTCCTTCTCCTGCTCCAAATGCTTATCATATATCTCTGTCCACAATTAATCCCGTTACTGCATAAAAAATGGTCTGTCCATGCAGGTATTTCTCTAAAACTCTCCTTTTCAGTATGCAACACAAAGAACAGCAGAAAAAAAGTCACTTTAAATTTGACAGGACTGCAAGCTGCCATCACCTCTGCTGCTGAACAATGCCTTTCAGTACCAAAGAAGTAAGCAGTCCACGACAACAAATACCAATGACATTGAACACGCATTTGTTTTCCTTTCTTTGTTCCCCCCACTCCTTATCTTTTGAAGGAGAAGGAAACAATAGAGAAATACTACTCTGTTTATGCACCCAGGAATAGTTATCTCCATTTATCCACATTTTTCCCCCCAAAACCACAGAATGCTGAAGGAAGTGACTTCTGGAGGATATCTTATCCAATCTCCCACTCAAGCAGGGAGACCATGATGTCCAGAAAATTGGAGGAGGCAGTAGGGAGACAAACCCTCCCAATTTAAAAAAAATCCACGGACTCAAACTGATTTATCTCCAACTTTATTTTCTTTGGCTGTAATCTTTATTAAAGCTGACACAGAAGTATCTGATTTGCACTATAACAAAATAAATCCAAAGACAATTCAACCATTGAGACAACATATTTTATTAGACTTAGGAAAAAAATATTTCCCAAAATCTAAGGCTCCCTATTCACAAAGTTTAAGTGTAAACAATCTATAGAGCAACATTATATTAGCAAGACTAGTATTTTCAATGACTGCAGAATACCAGAACTCCTACTCTGGTAGTCATGTTCTCCATTTTCATTTTAAGAGTAGGCAGTGGGTTTTAGATTATAAAGCCCCTAAGGAAAGTAACATTTCTAATCTTGATGGCGATAGCAATAAAACAAAAACTTCTCCTGAAGTTCGCATTAGCCTCTATCTTTAGACAAGTAAGTTATAATTAACCACATATACCAAGAGTACATACAGTTAGAAAAGGTCACCACAAGCTAAAACAGCATCAGTAATCGTGAATTTGTAACAAATTATGTAAAGAATTAAGTCTACACTGAAGTTTATTTTCCAAAGCTATTTCATATTGTAGTTTTTACTTTTGGCTTTTAATTCTATCCATGCATTACTTTGATGAAATGCACAAAGTAAGTTACTTGCTTGAAGACAGTCAGCATGCACAGTAAATAGTAATATTTTCTTAAAAAATCCCTTTTACGGTAAATGAGAATAACAAATAAAAACCCCAACCAAACACAAACCACCAGAGGCTTTTAAAAAGCATCTTGCAAAAAGAAATGAGTATCTCAACATCTCCAACTGGAAGGGATTTTTAAACAAAATTAGAAATATCTATAACGATAGAGACATTTTTTCCTACATGATTAGTGGATGCAATTCACGGATTCATGCAACTGTAGAAGACTCAGCTTTCAGCTTTAAGTGCTTTTTAATATGAGCTTAGTCTTGCTTTGACAAATGTGAAGAACTTTGGTTAAACAAGCTTTCCACAACCAGATGAAAAAGCTGAAAGAGAAACGCATCCAAGTATCTAACTTTTCTATTATTAGGCAAATAGAATAGCTGTGGAGTAGAGTAGAGCTGTACAGTGTAGCTTTAGTTTAGATTTCTCCTTTTGCAGTAAGCCTTTTAAATCACCAAATACAATGCCTTTCTACTGATGAATTAACCATTATTCACACTTAGCATACAGATTCACAAACAAAATGTTTGCTTCCCAAGTCTTGAAGGAACAAAGTATTTTGGAAAATTGCTCAATTCAGCTCAACAGCTGATCTGGCCTACCTGAAACTTCTTTTGCAGGTTTCAAAGCAACAGTCATAGCCTTTGCAACTGTGACAGAAAATACGTGGCTGACACAATGAACATCTGATTTCCCTCAATTTAATGCAGTCTTCCAGCATGACTTTGCAAGCCAGTACAATCTCCCAAGGGAATTATTGCTAATTAGCACACAAAATTTGACAGTATATTAGCCAGAGTTTGAATGAATGATGCTGAAAGTAACATTCCAAGTTAATACAAAAAAACCCATGAACAAATCAACCAACCAACCCAGCCTTAGGGTAATGGTTCTTAGAACCTCAGTTCCTCTTGGAAAAATGGAAGTACCTCAGAACCACTCCTCAGCATAAATTTTACAACTAGATGTAAAAAAGACTGGAAATGCCATAGCTCTTGAGCTGATTTCAAGTTCTAAGCTCAGAAGGCAATTTTCGTATCTAGCCTTCATAAACCAGGCAAAACCTCTAATAAAAATACTATTTCAATGTCCAGAATATTATGTAAGACAAGAAATCTTGGAAAGATGTAAGCAGTCAGTCACTCCCATAAAATTTTCAGTAAGTTTGTCTAATTCTTTTGAAGTAAATTTACTTAGAAAGAACTTACTCATTGCTTATTAACACATAATGGAAAAAAAGGGTTTCTAATATTAAAGAAAAGTCGAGTAACATATACCATGAAGTGTGAATATAATCTATGATATACACAAATAAATCCTACCTGAAAAAAAATTGAGATAATAATTTGAGGAAACTGGAATGATTCACACACATGTCTCTAAAGGAACAATTCTCTCTGTAGTAACTTAGAGTATAGTTCTTTTTGAAAAGGATTCAGGGGACCCAGACTACATTTTTTTCCTAATTATGAATGACAATGCCTACTTAGTTAGGAAGTCCAAAAATTAGAGAGTATAGCTAGCCACTTATGAAGCAGAATTTTTATCAACTGGTAAACTGCAATGAAGTATAACTTGAGAGGGGGGCCCATGCAAACCTCATGAGGTTCAACAAGGCCAAGTACAATGTCCTCACATGTGTCGGGGCAATCCCATGCACACACAGAGGAAAGATTAGCAGGTGCTGGTGGATGAAAAGCTGGACATGAGTTGTCAATGTAAGCTCTGAGCCCAGAAAGTCAAGTATGTCCTGGGTGCCTTCAGAGCAGTGTAGGCTGCAGGGGAAGGAGGTGATTTTGGCCCTCTGCTCTACTGTCAAGATCCACTTGGAGCACTGCATCCAGCTCTGAGGTCAATATATGAGGGACATGGACCTGCCAGAGCAAGTCCAGAGGAGGCCACCAAGAGGCTTAGGCACCTCTGCTATGAAGTCAGGGTTGAGAGAGTTGGGGTTGTCCAGTCTGGAGAAGAGAAGGCTCCAGGAAGACTATAGCACCTTCTAGTATCCTAAGGGAGACCACAGGAAAGCTGGAGAGGGAGACTGTTACAAGGACATGCAGGACAAAGGAGAACACCCTTAAACTGATGTCAGGAAGAAATTCCTTGCTGTGAGGGTGGTAAGGAAATGGAACAGGTTACCCAGAGAAGCTGTGGCTGTCCTTTCCCTGGAGGTGTTCAAGACCAGGTTGGATGGGTTTCTGAGTAACCTGGTCTAGTGGAATGTGTCCCTGCCCACAGTACAGGGGTTTGAACAAGATGATTCCTAAGGTCCTTTTTAACCCAAACCATTCTATGACGACAAAACCCAAGTAGATTTCCAGAGTTCAACAGCAATGCTGCTTTTTTCAGCACTGTTCATGACACTTTGCAACTTTCTTTTGAGTTAGCAGTACCATATTTTATAACTATGTTTTCCTATTAGAACTAATGTATCTTCTGTTAAATAAAATCAGGCATAAATCTAAATCCAGTTTCTAATCATTGTATTTATTCTGTAGCAGGAAATATCAATACACACTGCATATGTAAGACCTGTAAAATGTTTGGTTTTTTTTTTTTTACTCAAAGCACTGTTTATCCTCTATGGCAGAAAGCTATCATCACAACCACCAACACACCTCTCTGAAGCTGCCCTCAGTACCTTAGTGAATACTTAATGACTTTCCAAGGAAAACAAGAGGAATGAAAAGGATATTTTAATTAGTAAAATTAACACACTTGAAATTAACACACATGTATTTTACAAGTCATCACATCACATAAAATTTCCTATATATGCTATTGCAAAAGCCTTAAAAACATGATAAAGTACCTAGACAATAAATTGCTGCTTCTGAAATAAATGTAGGACAACAAATTCCAGTTTAAATGCTGCTTTAGAATATTACTGTTCAGGGAAAGCCTTTTACCTCTTCATCAGAAATTGTTATATGCTGGTAGGAAGAGAATGTCTAAAACTCTGGACATCTATGCTTGTAAATACATGACAGTGATTTAGTTTATTTGTTTAGTTTTGTAATTCAATCTGTTTAAATGCAAGGTTGAAAAACTTTTGTTTGCAGAAGCATGAATACGATTTTCAAGCATTTTTAACATGCATCATAGAAATGCTGAATTTATTGTCAATGTCCTGTAGTGTGCACCACAGCCCCACAGCATTATGTCTTTTCCCAGCAAATCTTATCTATGGTTCAGCAGTGTTCCCCATAGATTCAGCATTACATAGTCCTGCCAGACTGCTATCATCATGTACAATCCTTTCCCTACCCCTCCTGGATACTTGGAAAATCATTACTTTATACAGCACAAAAAATGAATTTCATGCTTGAAGTCTATGATGTCTCAACAGAGGTCAAGAACAGAGGGACATTCTTTAAGTTAGTGTTAAAATGTTTAGCTGTACAATGACAGTGTATTTTGGTTTGACAGTCAAGGAAAAATCTTTCAGTCATAATTTGTCCAAGGTTAGGGTGACATGGGACTGGAGGAGGCTACCCAGCTCATCAAGTTTATCTCCTGCAATGGCCAGAATGATTTAATGAATGTTTGCTTCAGAATAAGCCGCATAAGACTCAGTCCATGTCCCATTTCAATTTATAACATAATTTCATCTGATAGCATTATCATACTGATAGTAGTATCGTTTTAACTTTTCCTTTCCCCCTACCCTTCTTTTTCCTCTCTCTAGGGAAGAGGGAATATCAGTCATAGAAACTGATCAGGGAGACTTCTGCTAAACATCTAAGACTGGTAAGACACATTATTAATTGAAACAAGTACTGTTTTTCATGCGGTGACTGTTCTGTATTTTTTCCATGTATTATCTTTTTTCCATTTGTTATGGAACAAGGGTTTTGCAATTCACAGCTGCATTTCACTTTTTATTTAAGTAGACACCCTCTCTGCATATACTAAATTTCCCCTCAAGATTGTAACTGTTTATTTTGACCTTTCTCTTCTTTGGTTTGTAAAATTAGATTTCCTAATGGAAAGTAGTACTTCAGACAGGGAGATGATATTAATGCACCATACAATTTACTAGGAACTTTTGTGGAGTCACTTGTTATGTGAATCTATATGCTTGTGGTGTTTTCTTAGTAGTGAGAACTAGAGACCTCACCAAGTAAAGGTGTTTTTGCTGATGGATAATTTCTATCAGTGAATATATATAAAACACCTAAAAAAACTTACTCCTAATTGAACATGTTGACCTAGGGAATTGTGCTTTTTTATAGCTGAAATTTTAAATGCAGAACAAACCAGTAAGCAGAAGAAAAGTGATTACTTTCTGACTGCCCTGTTTTAAAAAATTTTTTGTAATGAAATATCTCTCCTCCCTGGTTTGTTTGCACTAGTTAGAAAAAGACTGTGAAGCTCTGCACTCTTCAGCAGTAGAATAAAAGAGGGAAATTTTGTCATATTTTAGGAGGGAAGGATAGGCTATTTAACTTTAACCTCCTAATCATTAGTTTATAGAAATGAGTTGGGGTGATATTAATTTTATTATTTTGTATCAATCTCAGTAAGTTGTTCTAGAAATCACTTGAACGCAGTGGTATAAAATGTACATCTGTTCTAAGAAAAACTGTCTGTAATCATACTTACCATACTTAAATAATTGTAGTTAAGTTCCATAACTTGGAATCTTCGTGAGTTATTTTCAAATTTGCTGAGTATTGTAATTACATGTTTGTAAGTTTTTATAAGTTTAATGGCATTTAAATAACTTTTTCATATGCTGAAAGTAGGAGTTGGTAGAACAACTACAAGGTCATTCATTCACTGCCTTTTGGAAGAGCTATGCAGTTTTGGCCACTATGTATCCCTTGAGAGACTGTTAATAGTTTTCATTTTCCAGTTTGTTCTTTGATCTTCATTCCTTTTGAAACCGTCAGATGAAGGCCATCAAATCCTTGTCATTAATGACACTGCTTGGGGCAGCTCCTACATTTTTGTTAGATTCCTGTATTTGTCAACAAACTGTGCTAGGAAGTGGGAAACAGTCTTAGAGTTCTTGTCAAGACTCTACTGTTGGTGCGAAATTCGGTGAACTGCCATATGATAGTCAATTCTTCTTTATCTCGAGATGTTTTTTGTTTCCTGATATTCTGGGAGTTAGCAGCAGTGCTATTATGTAACATTTAAGTTTATTTGCCTTGGTTTTGACTGGTAAGACTGTGCTGTAGGAATCCCAGGCACTGAGGCCAGCTGGAAATCTGAAGCAGTGAACATTACCCTTGGGTAAAGGAGAATCAGGCTAGGGAACACTTAGGCAAACTGGATATGCACAAGTAAGTCCATGGGACCTGGTCAGGTGCATCCGTGAGTGCTGAGTGAGCTGGCCAATGTCAGTGTGAGACCATTCTCAGCAATCCTTGAAATGTCATGGTGGTCAGGGGAAGCAGAAGAAAATCCCTTTAGGGGAAAACCTGTTTGACTTAAGGGTAATCAAACACTCACATATGATGGGTTGTGAAAACTCTGCCATTGGAGTTACTCAAAAGC
The DNA here is from genome assembly GCA_017589585.1 of Phylloscopus whistleri. Taxonomy (NCBI): domain Eukaryota; kingdom Metazoa; phylum Chordata; class Aves; order Passeriformes; family Phylloscopidae; genus Phylloscopus; species Phylloscopus whistleri. Next base: position 409,877 of record JADMLD010000110.1, on the reverse strand, counting down.
TGACAGGACACAGCCCTGAGCAATCTGCTGTAGCTGACAGTGTTCTGAGCAGGGCACTGGATAAGATGGCCTCCAGAGGTTCCTTCCAATCTTAAACATTTTAGGATTATATGAGTTTTTTAAAAATGCATCATTCTGTTAAGACAGAAAACTGTCTTTGCATTTTGTAATGATCACATCTAGTAAGTGCCCGGTATCTACTAAAAATTCTTTCATAGCATTACTTCCTGGCTTCAGTAACTTACCTTTTTGCTGTGTTTTACTGTCAGGAAACATGAAGTCTTCTTCTTGTCCCATTAAACTAAACAAATATAGCTGGAATAAATTAAATCTCTATCATGTACTTACAAGCGTAGATGCTCAGAGTTTTAGACACTCCTTTCCAGCATAGAACAATTTTTGATGAAGAGGTAAAAGGCTTTACATATACACTAACATTCCAATGCAGCATTTTAACTGGAATATGTGGCCCATTGTACCTGTGTACTGACTGTTGAAGAATTCAAACTCATACTACCACCTTGGGTTTTATACATTATTCAGAACTGAAAGGTAACTTCGCAGGAAGAAGAAATTTAAATAACATAGCGTCATTTCCTTTGTAGTGAAGCGAAAGTGCTATGACTCTTCCCACCAAGTCATTCACTCAGCATTACCTGCATAGCAGTTTACATGCCTTAGCCTAAAAAGGTGAGGTACTTCATTTAAATTGAAATGCAATTAAAGATGAATTGCAAGATGAATTCTTGCATCTTCTGAAGATTTGAAGAAAAAAAAATCTAAGCTAAAACTAAAAGTCTAAACTGTTAGAGTAGGTAATATTTTAAACAGTCAACACCACAGCAAAAATAAGAGTGTGAACAGCATCTAGAATAAGAACCTCTCTACAACTGAATGATTGTTTCTTAGAAAAGTCATGAAAGAGACAGTCCCAAATACTGCCAAGAGATGATTTTACACCTTCTAAACCTGCACCTAATGAAGAGCCTCAAAGTGCCATAGATGACGGGGTTTTCAGCACTGATTTTAGAAATGGAAAAGGTACAAGGAGATAGAGATGGAAGATTTATTTAGCTTCAGAGGTCAATAATAGGAGGAAAATAGCTTGATTTCACTGTTCTTCTCACAAAACTGTTGAAATCTCTTGCCAGTTAAAACTGCATGAGAATCAACTCCAAGTGTAGACTATGAAAAATCATGCATGGTCAAAAGTATATTCAGCTGAATTTTTTTCTGATCAAGTAGAGAGGGAATCCAATGAACTTCTTTCCAGAAGTCCCTACCATGACAGCACAAAAACACGCATAGGTCCATGTGACCCAATGAGTCTCTACACATGTACAGTATAAAACTGTCTACACATGTACAGTGTAATACCCTGTATCTTTCCTTCCTCATGCCTGAAGAGCACATTAGAGCTCTTCAAAACATCTGCAGGAGACTGAGTAGAAGTATTCTCATATACCTTCTATAGTGCCGATTCAGAAGGCTTGCAAATGGCAAATGATTTTTTTAAAGTAAGATTCAATGCAAGGAGACAAGCAAAAAACTTGCAATACAAACTACCCAGGAAAAAAAACCTGCTTTCTGAAGAAGGTGTCTAAATGCACATGGGAATGTCTCACAATTTCCTTGCTTATCAAATTAAAATATCACAATTACTGTCCATCATACAGGGACAACCAGGCTCAGTATGCTTCCTTTGCTCTATACAGGGAAGCAACAATGTAAACTTTATCAAGACAGTGAAGCCACATATAGAACACAGCAGAACAACTCTCTAAAAAGCCTACCATAAAGATGAAAGGACAAATGTCTAAAACTAGAAGGAAAGCTAAACTACTATTTTTGTTTACAATGTCCCTATTTATTCCATCTAAAACAGGGACTGATGAATCCGAGTATATATTTGGTTGGTGAACTATTTCAGTTTCTCAGATATTTTACAAAGTTGCATCAGTATTTGAAAAAAAAAAAAAGAAAAATAGGTAACTAAAAAATAAAGTGGGAGCGGGGGGAAATCCGCTAGCACATTTTCCCACAGTAAGCTGTAATTTGAAAATGAAAACTGATCACCAAGGCTCAGAAAATAGAATTGCTCACATTAACAGCACATTGGTTATATCGTAAAATTAACAAAATCAAATATCAAAAACATTGCAGAAAAAGGCAAAGACTTCTGCAACATGCAGGAGACCCCAGGATTTAGTGTGCCAAAAATCAAACAAACACAGAAAGTACTGTGAAACAAATGCAAAAATCTAATACCAGAAACACTGTTAAGGATAAAGAATCTCATGAACGCATTTGACTAATAATATAAAATGGTATAAAATGTCTTTCAAAAAGAAGCATTCCTCAGAATGTATTTAATTTTACAAATTAAGTTACAAATTAAAAATTTCATTGTCCCATGATTCATATCAGCTGTTATACATACATTTATAATTGCAGATAAATGAAACTACTTCAGTAATTATGGCTGGATATATCAAGCATTTTAAAGTTTCAGGGTAATATTACTAAATCATCATCATTCTCCTCCTCTTAACACTGAAACAGAATTACTAAAAATCATGAACAGCCAGGATCTCAGTGTAAGATTTCTTCTGAGATGACAAATGGCTTATCATAGCGTCTCGGTGTAACTAAAATCTTGTCTTTTTAAACCTGTATGAAACAGATGATAAATCCTTTTTTTTTTTTTTTCCCTCATCTAATTGATTTAAATTTCCAACCAAAACACCAAGTGATTCAGTATCTCACTTCATGAAGAATGTCTTTTAAGAGGGAAATTATCTCCTCTGATTTAACACTGATCAACAGTGTTGATCAGTGTAAAAGTAAAAAGTAAAGCTTCATTCTACATCTTTCACGTGTCAATTATCTAGAGATTAACAAAATATTAAATTCTTCCAACTTCTGGAGAGATGATCCCCAGGAAGTATGTTTTATTAAAATCCTATGCTATAAATCACAGCATTGGCTCCTTCTCTGGTTATTGGTAAAGCCATCAGATAACATTCAAATGGGTAAATTGAGATAACCACTTTATGACATTATAAAAAATAAGAAAAGCCTGTATCTATCAAGTAGTCAAGACAAGAACTATGCATTATCCCCTGACACTTATTTTACACACTTCCTGCTGGTTTCAGTTGGAGTTCTGCCTCAGGAAGCTAAACAAATACTGACCCTTGCAAAACTGAAGCATATGATAGTTATGTGGTTGTATAGTTTTGCTTTGGCTTTGTCAGTTTGTTTTGGGTTTGGGGATGGTTTTTGGGTGTCATTTTGTTTCCTGGTTTTCCTTTAATCTAACTATTAAATAATTCAAGATTCAGTTTTAAATGTTGGCTATAGGGTTTCTGGATGAAAAGAATTATGCTGTCATGCTGCTGTTATGTTGCTTTGCATTACCTGTAGAGTTATTGACATACATTTCCAAGTTCTTTTAGCTCTGGACACAGTTGAATATTTTACAAATTTTTAACATTGTATTCAGCAATACTCTGCACAATTTATAAGAAACTGTAGAGCTGGAACTAGCTGCTCAGTAACCTTTCTTGTTACTTACTGGTCAGTAACCTTACTGGTCAGCTGGTTACTGACTAGTAAGCAGCACAGACTGCTAATTTTACATTTTGCTTCAACAGATTATTGAGGACTAAACAAATAACAGTTGAACTTCTAGACTCCATAACATTGGTTTTCTCCTTTGCCCCTGTAAGTTCCTGCAGTTATGGCAGCAATTTCTATAGAGGTCTGTCCTTCATCTCAGTCTGTGTGGACTGACTGCTGATTCCAAGTAGAATGTTCCTCAAGGAATTACTCACTTGGTTTGTTCAGCCTGGAGGAGACCTCATAGCAGTCTACAAATACCTCACAAGGGGGAAGTGGAAAGGCAGGCACTGAAGTCTCTCTCTGGTGACAAGTGGGACGATGGAAATGGCCTGAAGTTGTGTCAGGGGAGGTTTAGGTTGGATATCCAGAAAGGTTCTTTTCCAGAGGGTGGTTGGGCACAGGAATGGTTCCCAGGGCAATGGTCACAGCACCAGCCTGACAGAGCTCCAGAAGCATTTGTGCTTCTGAAGGACAGTGCTCTCAGAAACATGGATGGCTTTGGATGGCTGTACAAGGCCAGAAGTTGAACTTCATGACCCTTGCACTCCCTTTCAACTCAGTATATTCTATGATTCTTTGATTTCAAATTCTACTTTGCATGACAAATCACATTTGAACCATGGATCACACTGACAATAATGATAATGATGAGGATCTATCAATGATTCTTGAAGCTTTTGGACATGAGGAAAGTCACTGTTGAAGAATCCACAGTTTTACGTCATCTGCTCCTCCTGAAAGTCAGCTGTGGTACTTCCACACTGCAACAGCCAACACATTTCACCATTTTCACCTTACAAAGCCCCAAAACCTCATCAATCTATATGCTGGAAAGTATTTTCAACATTATGAGAACCCGAAGCACTTGATTTTTGCAACAAACTACACAGACTAGGAGAGAAAGGTAGACAAGTCAAGGCAGTTTACCTTAAAAACTACCCTTTGCTATCAATGAAAACTAATAGTAGTTACCTCCACAGCTGTAGAGGAGAACAGAATTTTTGTCATTCTAACAACTGTTGAAAAATTTAACGTAAAAAAGCCAAACAAAAACATACCAATTTAGAACACTGTACATAAAAGAGTACTGAAAAAAAGAGCTGGCCACCTGAATAAATTAGATATTAAGCTCCCATTCAAAGAGAGCTACAGTCTAAAACTACCAGTAATTCCATTACTCTGAATATGGCTAAATATACTAGTCCCATAATGCAATATTCAGATTCTTGTAACTTTAGTTAGATTGTTTTTTGTTAGATTGTATATTTTCACATCAAAAAACTTTTCTCACAGTGTTTTCTTAATAAGGATTTCCCTGATCACGAAGTGCAGACCATTATCATTTACAGCACATAATGTACTTCAAGCATTTAGTAACTTCATAAACATTTTGCCTTCCTCATTCTTACTCAAAGGTAATTCCAGTATTTCATTCTTTTGCATTCTAGAGCTTTATATAAATTTACAGACTGGAATTATTCACCACCAGTTTATGTTCCCTTTTTCTTGCATCTTTGCGGCTGGTAGTTCCTCCCCTTTCCAGATTCTTCCAGAAAATTTCGAGCTCACTTGTATCATGCCTCTCAAGCCCTTAAAGACAGGGCTGTAGAACACAAGCAAAATATACTCTTGACAAATTTAACAGTTGGAGAATCACTTAAAAAAAAAAACAAACCAAAAAAAAAAAACCCCAAACAAACAACCAAAACAAAGAAACAACCAAAACAAAACAAAACCAACACCAAAACACACCCAAAAACTCCAAAACATGGTCCCAGGCTCAGAAATGGAACAAGAGACAAAAAAAGGCTTGGGAATTGCTGCATGAATAGGTCAAATATTAAAGAGTACCACTTATAAACACTCTCAGCTAGTCAGACATGAGCCAGCTGTAGCTCAGAAGTCATGTAAACAAATTAGTTCTAATTAGTTAAATTAGTTTAGCTGCACTGTAACTTATGCTGAGAGCCTTCTGTTACAAAACTAAGTTTTTGCATCAAATAAATTTTCTCAACCTTCTTACCATCCTCTACACTTGATACCGTCTGATTATTTTCCTGAACCCATAAGAATCACACGCCAATACATTGCATGTCAAAGCATATACTCTGCTACTTGAATATTTCTACAAAGACATACCTCTTCTGATACATTCAAAAACTTCATATGCTTTTTAATAGTCTCATTTTGCAGATGACTAAGTATTTTGTAATGATATTAATATACACCGATCTTATGCTTTCTTTGACATATCATGCAGAAAAGCTGTCTGTTTACAGCAGAAATTCTAGTAATAAATCTTTAAATGTACCAATACTTTGCAATAGAGTTTTATCCTACCTCTATTTCTGCAGCTCTCAAGGTCATCAAATGTTTCCTGACAGGTATTCCAAACCTTCCATACGCTGAAAATAGATACCAACCTTATATGCACAAGTGATAACATCTTTTTTTATTCATGGCTTTTTAGTAAGCCTCTATTTTATAAAGCTTGTGGATTCACCTTTCAGAACCCTTATTTCCTTATAACTATCTTTTAATGACTTACACTGCTTTACATTACAGTGCATTCCTTCTTGCATTAACCTATAAAATTAGATTCTTTACTGGCATATAACTTTTCAGTAGCTAAAACAAAGTATGTTCTTTGGAAAATATTAAATTATATTCTCTAAATATCACTACTGGGAAAGAACATTGAGTTGAAGATATAACAGCAGTTTCTATCCACAAGAAAAGGTACATCCATAGGAACTGGATATAAAGAATAAAAATACTAGGAAGAAAGTGAGCTTCTAATTATGATTGCTGTGAGTAACACCCAGCAGGAAACACCACTAGGTAAATTACTTTAGTACAATGATTCCCACTCCTTTTTTCTTTTTTTTTTCACATTTAAACATAGAATTTCAGAAATATGGATATGCTATTACAGTAAATCAGATCTAGAAATTTGAAATTACCTTTTAAAAGCTATCTTTTAGATAAACATCTTTACCTAATTGAAATATCTAATTCCATCAAATCCATGTGAGGTACAATATAATTCATCTCAGACAGGGAGTAACTTCCAAATGTTGTGCTTAAATGAAACTTTGTATTCACACTTGGATTACCTTGAATACATCACCCAAGTAAAACTGAACTGGATCAGTACTTTAACAAAGCTTTTTCTTGGTAGCTCCTGTCACTACCAAATATAGACAATAATTCTAAACAGAATTTGGCACAAAATGAGCCTATTTATTGTTAGAGGGACATCTGGACCAACCCTTTGCTCAAAGTAAGAGCAATCTCAAAGTTACATCAGGTTTCTAAGGGCCAGCCCAGTCAAAATCTGCTTTCAAGAATGGGGGGATTCACTGTGAATTTTTCCCACTTAAATCTAGTCAGCATTTCCCTTATTGCAACAGCAGCTGTTGCTTCTTTTGTTTTGCTCCTCAGAGGAGTCTGCCTTGCCTTCTACATAAATGGTCATTATTAGCCAGGTTAAAGACAGCATTTCAATCCCTCTCTTAGCTTTCTCTTCACCATGGCAACCAAAGCTCAGATTCTCCTTCCAAATTTCATGCTTCAGCCCCCTAACCATCTCAGTAGCCCTCAGTCACACTTGCTCCACTTGGTCATCTGGGTTTTTTAGCTGACTGTGTCATTTACATTCTGTTTTCAGACCAATTTTGTCTTCATGCCCCATAGCGTAATTCATTGTTACAACTGTCATCATGGCATTTTGAGCCCATCTTTTTGTCTTCTATCTTCCAGCAGCTTCCGTATCTACCCCACAATGTTACAGCTGCAAGATTTTGTGGTTTTTCCCGTATCACTTACATGCTTTGTCTCACATCACACTTCATTCCGTCTCCACACAGTCAATAAGGCCAGCCTCCTCTGTCATTTGCTCCTCTCATACTAATAGTCAAATGCTTTGAATGCTTTGTTCTGCCTTCTGTATACAAAGTAAATTTCCAATATACATCACAAGTCCTTTGTGCTCTCCACCCTGATATATTTTTTGAACAATACTCTCCTTAGAAAACACAGAACACTTGCTGATTATCTTGAACAAGGTATAGCTCATATACACGAAGGTGCTAGAGTTAACCATGATAACTATGGATATAAACTTGTAAACATAACCGTATTTACCTATTTTATTTACTCACAATCTACCCCATCTTTCCTGAGACTTTTTGCAACTTTTGGTTTAGAAGGCAGCCACACAGCGGAGGAAATTAGCTATTTTTTCACCACTTCTGAAAAACTACTCATTTCAGGTATGGATTTGATTGTTTTCCTGATAAATCACTGAAGGAGTTTATATTGCTAATATTCTGGCTTTGGTGACTTCTTCAGGCTGCTGTGCAGCAGTTGAGGTATGGTCATTGCTCATTTCCTGCAGCTTTGTAATTCAAATACAGCAAAAGTGGAAACCAAGGGAAGTTTAGGCCTAGAAAATGTGTGTTTTATACATCAGGAATATAGCAGTTCCATTTACTTTTGCATTAGTGTGGCAGTTTTATAAAACTTTCGTATTGCAGACTAGATTAAAGACACAAAAGCTGGAATCTGAATCACTTCAGAATTATTCATATATTTAAAATTTAGACTGTTCACAATCTAAAAGAATTTTCACAATTTACTGTATTGTGTTCATTAATGAAAAAATGGAGCACAAAATAACATGATCAGTTGACAAATGTTAGCCCCCATGGCTTTCTGTAAATTAACACATCAAGAAACAGGAAGAGTTAATAGAAATTAACATACAAAACAGTAAATGCATGACAACCTGAGAATGGGAGATGCTGAGTGAGAGTGGTAGCACTAAAGGTGCTGACATCAAGCACAGGATAAAGTTCCATGTAAAAGCTGAACTGACTGCAACTAAAAGCTACTGCTCTCACAGCACTGCCTCCGATTCACTATTCATTTCAATGAGAAAGCACAATATAGTACACAAACAGGATGGTAAGAATGAAATGACCTAATCTGAAAGTGGGTACTCAAGAAAAAAAAAAATCTGAATTTTAGTTAGGAGCTGGACTGAGAAACAGTAGAAAGGTGCTAACAATTTCTTTATCTCCCTTTGCCTTTTTCTGTATATTTCTAAACTCTAAAGAAAAAAAAAATATCTCCTTTCCTATTACTGTTGTAACCAGCAACTCTTCAAAATGTTGTTTTACAAAAATATTTTCTCAAATTCAGTTATTTTACTTCTTAATGCTTTCCTTTTCTCTCAGTTCTACTCACTAGCCAGGTTTCCTTCCATGCTAACCTCACTGCTTCACGCAAAGATAAAGATAAATATTTTCTACATAAACACCAAGAAAAACTAGGATTAATCTTACTCCTTTTGCTCCCTCAAGACTGGACACCAGCAGTATAGTACATTAATGTCAGTGTTGGTGGAAGCAGTGGTGAGAAAAGGACATCATGTCTGAGAGCACAGATAGAGTGAATTCTTCTGTCCTATCTATCAGTATTTCCAAATTCTTAAATATTAGAGTAATAATTTAAACCTTAGATGTATACCTGAACCCAAATATATAGGGGCAAAAAACTACAAAGAAAAACAAGTAAAACTCCTCCCCAAGTAAAGGAATGAAACCCACACAAAGAGAGGAAGGTCATGGCAACTTTATCATCCATGATGAAAATTACTCTGATTAATGCCCTCTCACTCCAACTACTCCAGGGACTATCCAGTGATCCAAAGCAGGAAATTTCTGTTTCACCTGTTTCTACCACCTTATCAAAAGTTGGTCTATATAGGGAAATTGGTCACTTTGAATACTCATACCCCAATGTTCAGCAATTGTCAAATACCCTGACAGTTCCCACATAACTGGCAATATATATATTTATATACATATAATAAAACCATACACTATAACCACATTAAAATAAAAACATACAATCACTAAAATACACCTAAGTCATTGAAGAATTTCTATCATATTGTTTGGCAGAATCCATGAAACTTTACCTACACTGCAGCACAGCAGTATAACAACCCTAGCAACCTCTGGCCATTTTCACTGGTACTACTTTAAAAAAAAAACACCTAAGACTTAACCAAGTTACTACTACTGCAGACTTGAAAGTCAGCAAATTATCATTGTTTCTATTTTTATACTCTAGAAAGATTACCTATGCTGCTCTCTAGAGAAACAAAGTCAAACTTCACCTGATATTCCACTTGCCAAGCAAACCCTAACAGCTAATTTGAAGGAGGTTTTGGTCTACTGAATAAACTGACTGAAAACAACTCACAGTTCAGGTCTGAAACTTCTGTGTATATATGAAGATATTTAACCCATCACAACATTGTGCAGAAGAATATATGCCATACTTTCAATTTAATCCTCATTGTTTACTGAAAATGGCCAATTTTATACAGGTTCTTATTTCAGATATCAAGGGCAAGCTCTTCGTTAACTTGAACTATATTCTGTGGACAGACCGACCTTAAAACTCTAAATTAAGCACACAGGCCTTCTAAAGCATAACCTCTTCTGTGTAAAACCTCAGGAATATTTTGGCACCGACTCCAACACTGTCAAGTAATCCTCTTCAAAAAGCTTAATGACCCAAAATGATTCATGACTCACAAACAACAGCACTAGTAAATACTAGAAATTAAGTAGTACTTCAGTGAAGGGGCAAGTACAGCCCAGTACAGTACAGTACAGCAATATTTCTCAGGAATATTTATGGATCCTGCAGATCCATACAGGCCTGTGTTCACTGGCCTGTAAAGGAGCAGAAAGTTGTCTTGAGTTTTAAAGGGTGGTAGGCAGACACTCCTGATCACTTTAAGATGTGGTGAACAGGGAGAGGAATTTGACCATTAAACTGCATGTAGTTATTTTCAGCCTTTAACATAAAACTTTTAAAAAGATATAACCTTACACAGGAATTCAGTGAGACCTATTTAGCACACTGAAAATCCAAAGTCAAATGCAAAATATATGGTTAAGGCAAGGCTAACCAACAGAATGTAATAACATTTCCTTTAAAATATCAGTTTGCATGTCCAAACAGTGTATTGCTATTCTAGTAGTTAACTTCAAAAAAATTTTCTTACTGACAATATTTCTTCTACAATGAAACCAAGATCTCTCAAGCAGTAGTTAGAGAAGGTGTTTCTTAACCATTTGTTTCTTAATAATTTAATTAACAATTAATTAATCATTCACACAATTTCAAGAGTCAGAAGGCATAAGCTGTGTAAGCTGTGGAGTGGTTGAATGCAATGATCTGCATCTAGGAGGTCTTTTCCAATCAAAGTAATTCTGTGATTCGAAGTTAAGATACGACACCTGACTAGCCAGGAAGACTCTTTTCTGAAGGCACAGGAAAATTTAAAAGTTGGAAAGATTTTAAAAAGCTTTTTTTTGTCATGCCACCTTCTACATCATTTTACCATGTTTTGCACACTCTTCAAGCTAAGAGCTTGAAAAGCTGAGAAATTATACTTAGAGATAACTTCAAGTACAGAGAAGAGTGACTACCATTAACATATGGTCTCATAGCATGTCTCTCACTGGTTTAATACATTCCGTTGGATAGACAAATCCTTATGAAAAATAATAAAGTATTTTCAACACAGTAATGCATGTCCTTCATTGTTTCAGAAAACAGACTGAAAGGCAACTGACATCATCACAGTGAAATATTCAAATATTCTGAAAGGCTGTTTTTTAGGAATCAATACATTTTTTGTGAAGAGTCACAGTTTGACTGCCTGGGGTTTTTTCCACCTAGTACTCGAACCGGTTTTCAAACTATACATTTGTTAGTTCTCTTTATATTATATACAGACACATACTCAGACAGGTAATGCAAGCAAGGTTAATGATATCAAGCCAATCATAAAATTTCTAGCCAGTAACATTTCCTAGTAACAGTACCTAAATTAAAAACTTTTTCAGTTTCAGTAAATTAAAGCTGTAGTTACAAGGGTGTCTGGACAAGAAGTATCAAAAGGAGGTCTAAAAGAAGAACCACTGTAAAACTAGAAAATTATTAGAGGATTTCAGATTTCATTTTCACAGTTAAACTCCTGCATATGACAGTCTATTTGGTAACAGGATTTAAAACTAATGCAAAACTGTATTTCCCATCTCAAACAAAAAACATGGGAAGGGAAAGTTATATTATCCAGAAAGGACTCTTCAGTCAGTATGTAATGACTGCATGCAACAGTATTACCACAAATATTTAATCTTTTTTAAAACTGTCCTCTTCACAGATTCAAATTAAATTGCAGTGTTAAGGAGGCTCTTACCATAAAACACAAATAAAACTTGATAAAGAGGTTTCATTCACCAATTTTGAAACAAAGCATTTTTTCTTTACTGTTCCAGGTTTGGAGAGTCAGAAGATCATAGCCGTATACATCAACTATTTCTCACTACAACTCAACAGCTCTGAATAAACTAGTTTCATAGACTCATTTAGTGTCAGTAATTGCAAAGTTCCCGCACTACCTATTGTGAAAAAGTACTTCTGCTCAGATAAACAAAGTACCTATTCTATAACTTAGGAGAAGGTGTGCACTGACTAAGCATGGTCACTCCTAATAAACCTCCTTGCTCTGAAAAGAGAGATTTAATTTCGCATCATCCATAAAAGCTTGGATTTACAGTCTTTATGCTTCCTTAGTACTATACTGTCAAATTCGTATAATTAAACCACCAATTTTATAGTACAGGAAATTAGCTATACTTCATTGATTACCATAGTTTATCTAGCTGGTCTTAATATAATCATTGCACCCAGAGTATTTTTTTTAGCTTAGGGAAACTTAAATGTAGCGCACTCAAAACTGGGGAGCTGAAAACGACAGATGTTCATATTACAATCGTCCTGTCACATGAACCTGACCAAAAAAAATATAGTAGGCAGAGTTATGGATGAGGGATAACAAACTGAACCACAGACAACTCTGTGTCTTGTATTTTCCAAAAGTACATCTAGTAAAAAAAAAAAAAAAAATCATGTTCATGCCAAGGCAACTGAACCTTCTCCTGAAGTTCTTGGCATCTCCTGCAATAACTTAATAAACCTGCCTATTTAGCAAAAATTTTAAATAATCTATGAGATCAAAGCTAAAACTGTCTGAAGAGGACCATAATAGGATCTAGAAAATAACTGGGAAAGCAAGAAGCATACAAGACTTCCCAAACACCTATCCATTTAACTCAATAAGAAGTTTTTTAATTAGAATGCTTCACTGAACTCTGTCATATGTCAAAGTGGACACATCTTAGAAAATACTACCATTTAAATCAACTTCAATTTAAAATAACAGAACTTAGTTGTTTCAGCTTTATAACATTGAAGTGTTTCTGAAATAAAACTTTAATTACATTCTACAATTGCAGCTCTAGTACACTTTGATTTGAATTTTCCCCACAAATATCACGATGTCATTTTCAAAAGTCAGATTAAGGATTTTTACTGATGTAAGATTTCCAAAAACCAGATATGCCACACACTATTTCTGTTTTGCTTTGGAGCAGAGTCTCATCAAAACCAGTATATTCCATACAAAGAGAAAGTCATCACTAGACCATATGACTGCTAAAACTTAACATAAGTAAGAAAACAAGAACACGTATTAATACATGTTAATCCATCTTAGTCCAAATCCCAAGAAAATAAAAGATCCAGGCAGAATTGTCTGTTTCTATCATACTGAAATGTGTAAGTTGTTAGTATCTTCCAATCAAGCAAAACATTTCTCAGGATCTAGTTTAGCAACATATTTTGAAAGTCAATATTCCCAAATTGTTTACAAATACTTTTAATCAAGCACTGCAATACTACAAAACAAACACTGAAATTCATTGCAAATCAACAACAAACCTACCCAACTCACTGACATCAAATATACATCTCTTTATATTTTGCAAGGCGAGAAAGGGATCATTCGTACTTCACTTAACCAGTATCTTCTGTCAAGGCTCCAAAGAAACAGGACAAGAAAGATTTTTATTTCCCTGTACTCCCTGAGCATTCTTTCATAATGTGGCTTCTTCAGTGGCTTATGAGACTTAGCGATTAAATAGCCAATTGCAAAATTGTGAGGGTGGGAAACAAGAGGGATGAGCAAGCCCTTACTAAACGAAAATTACTACACTTTTCTAAAAAGTAGATATTTAAACTCACATCAGAGAAATGCAGAAATCTAAGTCTCAGTGTAAGAGCAGGTTGGTTTAGATTTAGCTAAGCCTGTTTTCAACTTCACTTACTAAAGTATTTACACGGCCTTTCCAGAAAGTATACTCTAATTATGTCACATTACAAGCTCTTACAAAAGCGAGGAGTCAATGAAGTTGACAAATAAAAAACAATGCAAAAAACCATTAATATGTGAAAGAAAATAGTACTGTTAGCAATAATTGTTCAAAGAAATGACTGGTTGAAACCTGAGAGAAGATAAACGCACTGATACTGCTTCTCTACTGATTCATGTACAGGAACTATTTTTTCCATATTTATATAAATAAGTCACACCTTCCAATACGAGAAAGTTAGTCATCAACTAATGACCAAAACTGAAAAATTTGCATTTCCCATTTGTGAACTTTATTTCTGTGAGCTGCAGATATTATTTAATTGATTAAATAAAAATCCATGTGCATCCTATATCTAAATCTCTAAATTCTAAACTGATGAGCTAACGTAAAATAGTTATATTAGACAGTTCCAAGTTCTGGACTGCACCGTTGACTGTATTATGGGCATATGGGGAATGCCCAGAAACTCCTTCATGAAGGTTCAATTAGTCCTCACAGGGTCACACCACAGAAATGCACACTGAATCCTTCCATGCCTGACAATCCACAGATGTTCTCTTTATCTTTTATGTACTTTATTCTCCAGGTATGTAATTTTAAACAACCACTTCTTCTTAAAGGTTTGAACCTCACTACTGTGAAAGAGAAACCTAATTACAGCTCTCAGTTTTACTGAGGCTTTAATACAAAACTTTTGACTAGAATTTAGACAGCACTATTGTCCCAGCTGTTGCTAAGGTAAAGGTGAACCATGGCCTGTATGCTACAAATACATGGATAATCATAACTGAATATGCAGATAATCAAATTAATGAATAAAGTGAAGACTAGATTAGTGAGTCATGCTTAATTTTTTAATAGAATTTACACAACTGGATGCTGAGTGCTTTACTTTCATAACCTATTGAATCACAACAATTTGCAATTATATTTTCCCTTTCTCTAGGAAAGAAGTGGATTTTAAAATACAGGTAATTTATATTTGAAGTGTCACAAAGGATCACAGAATATTCTGAGTTGGAAGATCCACAAGGGTCATCATTAAGCTCATAAATGATGGTGCATATGGGGATCAAATCCCCAGCCCTGATGTTATTACAACATGTTCTAATCAGCTGAGCTAAATTTTACCTATCTTGAAAAAAAAATTAAACCCTCATGAAATTGAATTATTATCATTGTATCTTCTAATTACTTTAAAACTAAACATTTTAAACTATCCTAAAATAAGTGTGCTATGCTTTTCAGTGCACATTCTTACAAGACAAGTGCAGTTACAGCTGTTTGCCAATCATATATCACTGACGAATGAAAATAAGTATGTACAAAGTAAGATGTGAACCACAGCACTGCTAGAAATATATATTTGTAGGGCAGTACCTTTGAGGGAAGACTAAAGATGATCTTTGCAGTCTTTCCTGAGATGCAGTTGATAACGTGCACCTTTCAGAATGATAGCTCAATCTTTCTGCTGTGAAACATTTCTAAAGTCACAAGCTCATTTTGGAGTTTTTTCTCAATTCTCTGCAGTTTTGTTAGAAACCATTTGCTTTTTTTCTAAACTGGAAGTTATTTTAGCACAAAGGAGACATAGAAGCTACACATCTTTTTGGGAATATTCTAACAATTCAGAAGCATAACAAGTGAGGATGATACCCTTCCAATTGCACTCACGCGTCATCTGAAGAGAAACCAGAAGCATCTCAAACTGATCGGGCCTCAAATACCTTAGATTTGCATCAAGACTGGCATACACAGACAATAAAGTAGGAATAAAGAGTAGCTATTCTTATTTTGGATGCCAAGGCACCTATACAAGCAGGCACACTACCATTAGTAGCCACTTGTCCAGGCCGTAAAACTACTGAGTTTTTGACCTGTTTCCCAATAGAATAATTGTTAATTTACCATTCTCTGTGATTAAGTACACAACTGAGAATACAGCACCTTAGCAGAAAGGTAAAGATCTGTTCCTGTGTGAACAGATTGTTTACCTCAAGAAAAAAAACCAAAAACACCTTCACATTAAACTCCCAGGATATGATTGTGGGACACATCTCAACTCATATAATTTTTTCTCTTTAACAGTTGCCATGGGAGACCATAAATTAGAACCTGCAGAACCACAAGTGGCCTTCCCAGGCCAAATGTTTGACATTGTTGTCTGCATGCTTTGGCACACATGATAATACTAGTGTCTAAAACACAAATTTATACTGACAATAGTATTCTGTACAGTATTGAACTCCTATCCCACATAATCCAACATTCACTTACATTTGTGTCTTCCAGGTTCATATTACAAGGAACTTGAGCTCCCCCCACTGCTAATTATTCCTACTGTTCACTCACAACAAACATCCTCTTCTACATTTTCTAAGACACTAACTGTCGAGTAGGTACTTATTTCTAAAAGATTTTAAGGTGAATTCTCAAAGACAACGCTCTGCTTTTTCAGTGGACAAGTATCTATCTGAGTTATTACCCAAACAAATACATAAGTATTTTACACAAGTGTTTATATTAAAAAAAACCAACCAACTTTCAAGTTATCTGACGCTAATTAACACACCACTGATAAGTGTTTTAGCAAGCTAAATGAGTGCTGAATTTATTAAACTATGTTCAGATAGTTACTGCAAAGCAATCACAACTGGGAGCCCACCACTACATTTCAGTAATTGGTACTCCAGACTACAACCCACTCCCACCCCACTCCCCCAAAATACAAACATCTTTCACTTAAAAAGATTCATGAAACACTTAACAATGATTATGAAAAAACCAAATTAACCGCAGAACAATACTAAGTAGCTACAACTGGATCACAAAGCTATTGTTAGCCTTAATGGGCAAATCTAGCCTAAAAAATTATCATGTATTATCTAAAGAAAAGAAGAGCTTTGTCTTGTGTGCACCCACTATTTACTACTATAATAACTGAGTTAATAAATATTTTATTATATGTGAATACCCTAAAATTAAGGTCCTTGTTATTTCTTATTTAAGGAAGCAAGTGTGTTGATATAAAATTAAGTAATCATACCTGTGTAAACGCACTGAAAGTAAACCATTTTCAAAAGTATAATTTTAAAGCATTATTAATGAACTTGCATGTAACTTGATTTACAGAATATTTATACATCATAATCATGCACATGAAACTAAACTGAATTCTTCTTATCAAGGTAACTGTCATTTTGCAAATAAAACTTCTAAGTTATGTACAGTAAGTTTAATGTCTTTGGTAACTGAGGCTGCTCCTATAGGGTCACCTTTAAAACTAAAGTATGTCGATGTTCTAATTTGTGTTTGATTAATTACGAAATAGCATAAGCATGTAAGGATAAAACATCAATGTTTCTGTTATTGTTTAAAATAATTATCTGCTTATACAAGCTTTATGATTATCTTCTATCAGAATTTCAAAATTTGAGTATTTTACTATGAGGATTTCACTCATTTTATTCATCCTTCTCAGAACACTTGCTCCAGTTTACACCTGTATCAATAACTAGGTGCAGGTAGTAGATCTTAAGTGTTTTGTTTCAGACAAATGCAGTTCTCTCCCAAATTTAACATAGGGCTACATGGAGTGTCAGCCACACTTGGGAAAGCTGATTAGTCCAAATAGATTACACTCTCTAGTTAACTGTGCATCAGCTAACTTTCAATAATTGTACATAATGCCCATGAAAAATGGAAATTAATCTAGCCTTCCTTAGCTAGCAATTAAACATGTTTAAATTGACCCAAGTTATGTGCAATTGCCACGTTACATATACACAATTGAACATTCACTGTAACTGAGCATGCAATAACTTCAGATTATCAGGACTTGTGTTGAATTCTCAGAAGTCCACCTACAGAGCTTTTTATAAGACTTCCCTGACCAACTCTTTAGCAAGACATGATTAGGAATTTGCTTAATACCATGACATCATATGTCTACTTGTGTCTAGAAAAATCTTTTGTCAGGAATAAACACAAACATTCACAAAAAAAGGAGAGAATTCTTATTCTGAAGTCTAGTAATTCAATGCAAGCATTTAATACGCCACTAAATTAAATAAATGGTTCTCATTATTCTTTCTCCAGGTTGTGGGCTAAAATTAAAGTATGACATGAAAACTGAGAATGTTTACTTTCCAGTAGTATGATGGCTTGTTCATGTAATGTAATGATATTTAGTGAATTACAGACAAAACAGTCTTTAAACCATTCCATTTTTATTTCAATTCCTCAAATATTTTAATTATATTTTCCATGCTAAAAATAAATTATCTATTTCTGCAAATAACATGACTAAATTTTGCATCATGCTAGATAGAATGCCAGAGGGAACTACTCCAGTAAGTAAATATGCAGAGTCATAATTCTAAATAATCTTTTATAATAGTGACTGTAGAGTGCACACTGTGTTCCTACAACTCTCTAAGCCATTAGTCACCTAACTTATCAGCAGAAAAGGTTCACCTACAACCTTGCTTTCAGTGTATGTCAGAACTAAGCAGCACCTGTTTTACACGTAAGTCTGGGAAATCTTCAGAGTAGTAAAGTCGAGTCATACACATGCTTTGGACATACCTAACATAGAAAATTGATTACTTGGCATTGTGTAATAGCCACTGCCTCCAACACTTTATTTAAAAACTCAGGAGTACAGAAATTGAACACTTGCTTGAGGTGTCAGACAGATTCTGAAATTTTCCTCAAGTAGCAGGACATTCAAACATCCTTTTGTCACTATCTCAGTGTCTTTGACTGGCTCTGTATTTTATGGGGAGGTGACCATTCTCTTGTCTTCCTTCTGAAGGAGTACTACATCACAGTGTGAAAAAAATTAATTAGAACAAGGAAAAAACCTGAAGGAGAGAATATGATGTTCAAATAGAGTGATTCAAACTGAACTCCAGGATGTAAAAAATCTCTCCAGTGTTTTCTATCAATGGATGGATCCCTTACTTAGCACCACAGGAGCTGAGTTCCATTTCCCATCTCACACATCAAAAAACTTTTGACAGACATTCAAGGGCTGACCTTTTCAACAACAATATCACAACAAAGTCCCTTTTTGATCTCACTCCAATTCCTTTCTATGATGTAGAAATCAAGATTGAAAATTTTACTTATTGCACTCTAACAACTATTTTACAAGAGAATGCTTAGAAATGCATCACACTAAATGCACAGCTGTATGTTAAAACTCTTATAATTAAAAATGCTAGAGGCACGACTTTAAAAATATCCTCTAAAGCAGAGCACTCAGCACTAAGAAGCTGATATCAACAAATACTAAAACATTACTTTTTCTGAGTATGAACTCAAAAGTTTCTAGACTTTTGCAGGAAATGCCACACCCCCAGGCTGAAAGTCTTTGCAAAGTCAATCAAAAGGTAGTAAGTGTCCCTTGCCTCCAAGAATTCTGACACAGTCTTTGGATTATGCAATTGTGTAACACTTCTCTGCCAGCCCCAGGCCCAATCTTCCTCCAGCTTACAGGAGGGATCTGCTCTGGAAATGAATCAGAGGCTATTTGTAAGGCTGTACAGTCTGTTGTACACATGACACTTCAAGTCCAAGTAAAAACAAAGAAAAATACAAAGGGAAAGAAGCTTCAGATCAGATAGTAGGAAACAGAAAAACACCACTCTTGGGAATCTCATTCTATTTTTATTACCAATGGTAAATATTTCTGTATTCCTTTTATCCTGCAGGATCCAAAGCCTAATTTGAACAACCACCAATTAGTCATATTTGTAACTAAAATTAACAAAATCTGTTCTACTATTACCATACAAAGCATGATGCAAAAAAACCCAACCAAACAACCCCCCCCGAAAAAAACCACAAAAAAACCAAAAACCAACAACAACAACAACAACAAACCCGCAAAAAACCAGTTATTTTAAAATTAAGGTTCTACACTTGTTCCACTTAGACTTCCAAAATAAAGATCAACTTTTTCATCTCAGTACTCAACTTACATGATTACATACTACCCTCAAAAACATTTTAAAAAAAGCATTTGTGGAGTTCATTGTGGAATTACGATGTTCCAATACACACCACAGAAAAGCCTATGAGGAAATTAAGACTTCTGTCTCTGGAGCAGGGCTTCATGGCACGAAGCAAATTCATGACAATTCAGGCAAAAGGCTACACAACGAATACCAAAGAGAAATCTAAATGTTTAATCATAAAAGACAGAACTGAAAGCAATCTCAAGAGTTTATCCCTTTCCCCAAGGCAGAATCAACAATATCTAAGGCAAATACTTGGAGACATTCATATAATCTGTTGTATTAAAAAAAATTTAAAAAACAATTCAACTTATTTTACACAATCAATGAAATAGACACCTTGTTGTCAACAAAAAAGGGATGACAGACTCAAGAGTAACACAATGCATTCACAAAGGTGACATAGGTACTACATAGGCAATCCGAACTACAGAATCTCCTATCATTTGCTCTTACAAGAACTACTCCAAATTTCTGAGCTTTTTTATTTTTTAAGCAATTTTCTCAGGGAGAAAAAAAATTAGGGGAAAAAAAAAAAAAAAAAAAAAGGACAACTCAAACAATGTTGGAGTGAAATAATGCTTCTTTGCCCAGCCAGTCCCTGTTTTGTACTTGCGGCTTCTCAGGCAACTTCTTCCCCTCTCTGGCCTCTCTCAGAACATATTTCCCATCCATTCTCATCCCTGAACTGCCTTCCTTGACTGTACAAGCAAATCTACAGTATCTTTTTGCCTTGGCTTCTTTGTAAGGCTGTTTCACAGCTCTTCCTTTATCTTTCTTAAGGACATTTGTATCTCTGCCACTAGCTCCTTTATCCAGTCACTACAGTTCAGTCATTATTTCATGGAACAATAGAACAAATCTGGGTTGGAAGGAACCTTAAAGGTCATCCTCCCTGCCATGGGCAAATACACCTTCCACTAACCCTATCCAACCTGGCCTTGAACACTTCTAGGGATGGTGCAGCTACAGTTTCTCTGGGCAACATCTTAAGTGTCTCACCACTCTCAAAGTAAGAAATTCCTTCCTAAGGTCTAATCTGAACCTTCCCTCTCGTCATCTTAAAGCCATTCCCTGCTGTCCTAGCACTACATGCCCTTGTAAAAGATCCCTCTCCAGGTTTCACGAAATGCCACACTTAGGTACTAAAAGGCGCTACAAAGTCTCTCCCCAGAGCCTTCTCTTCTTCATGCTGAACAATCCCAGGTCTCTCAGACTGTCTTCACAGGAGATGTGCTGATCATCTTAAGGAGTGGCCCTGCTCCTTTAGAATGTCAAAGCTCCTGTCTCCTCCCAGCTCCTGTCTTCTCCTACCTTTCAAATTCCACTCCCTCCCCATCTGTGTGTTCAGTTCCAGTCCACTGCTCTCCTTCTTAATATGCTCACCTTTCCATCCATCAGCAACTTCACTTCTTGTCTTTTACACACTCAAATTAATCTGTATTGTGGATACGCAGAGAATGGACACTGTAAAACTAAGAGTTTGTACATCTATCTCACTGCTTAGAACTTTTTAGGAAAGCTCTGATGTGCACACAAAAGTTTTCAACAATAGTGCCTACAATCAGGGAAGTTCAGTTAATTTTTTTAGACACTAATAATTTTCCCCATTTTTTGAAAGCTTTCAAATGGCAATAAAATGCAAATCCTTGATGTAAAAAGTCATCTCACACTGAAATTCTAAACTCCTTTTCCCAAAGAACAGTAGTGCTCCAATTGCTTGAAAAAAAAAAAGATCAGGAATAATTTTTAAACATTTTTTTCCTCTATCACAACCCTTAGAAGCCAGTGAACTATGTTTACTTTAAACATTATTCAGAGAATAAGTCAATAAAGGGCATTCACTCATCGTGAAAGATTTTGGCCCAAATGACTGAAGTTTAGTAAAGTCAGAAGTAAAATCATTGCCTTTAAATAGTACATCAGGAAACTGAGAGGAGAAGCAGTCCTTCCTACATGCAAGGAGAAACGGGCGTTCTTAAAGTCAGCTAGTAACTGTTAAGCAATGCTTCAAATCCTTTTAACTGCCAAATTTTAACAGGACAAATGAAGCTGTGCTATGCTACAGGTTAAAAACATGAGTTTTTAAAACAAACTGCCAGGAAGAACCAACTATTACTGAGCACATTAGCAGGAAAAAAAATCATTTTCCATTATTTCAAAACAAGGGGGGAAAAGGAAATATAACATACACACAGTAAAAAGCAATTACATTACCTTAGTTTTAATTAGAAACTTAACAAACATATCACCACGCAGATTTTAAATTTTCCTTCAGAAAAAACCAAAACAACAAAGTTAAAAAAAAAAAAAATCAAACATTTTAGATCTTCACAAAGAACTCCTCATAAGTTCTCACCACAGTCTCATTAGAATCTCATTAAAACTCTTCCAGCTTTTAGACTACAAAAAGCAGGTTCCAGACTATTTTTTTCTACAGCAATTTTTTAAAGTCAGCTGCCGTATATAGCATCTGATGAGGGGCCCTCTAAATTCTTCCTCCTATCCTCAGTATCCAGAAAGCTTATCTGAAGAAAAAGAGAAAGCAACACATCTGAATGGAAAATAACATGAAAGAAATGTGGGCAGTCTTATTAAGTCATAAGACTTGAAAACAAAATTTCAGAGACAGAGTATTTGCAACCTCATCCCTTCTGAGGTCAGTATAGAGAGAAGACAAAGTTCAAACATGAGAGATAGAAATGCATTATCAGATACATATGTTTGTTATTCAGTGAGGTTGACAGAAAAAAAAAAGCGAAAAAAGGTTAATACTATAAAAACAAGCATCAAAGTACTAACAAATGTCAGAATTTTGGTTGCTCTTACCTATATTTTAGTTACTTGTGCATGTGATAGTCATTGATTAAATACCATGCCTTGTTATTCACAGGATCACTGTCCCATATATGGCACATGACACACACATCATGAAACACAAACTTACAAAGTAAAAGGCTGTGCTTTATGTGGAACACAACACTTTCTTATTAAGGAATTTGAATAAAACACTGTTAATAAAACCAATTCACTGAGAAGTTTCACATTCAAGACATCTTTTGCCAAAACCTGACATTTATGAAAATGAACTCTTCTTACAAAAATCAAAATCAAAACCAGAAAAACAAACTAACAAAAAACCTCCACAAACATCCTCTCACAGAAAACCTTCACAAGTACAGATAGAAAGGAAAGAAGTTAATAAGACTGAAGTGCTACTTATTCTGCCTGTTCCATAATGCACTCACAGCCCCTGAGCCATGCTTTGAGCATGATACAAAAAGCCACATGGGAAGAAAAAAGTTCAAGAACTTTTGTGCCAATTACACATTTGGGCCTGGACTTCCTACATCCCTGAAGCAATTTTCTGGCTAGGAATGCACTTACTACACCTCAGAACAGTCTTACTTCACTAAAAGTCTTAGATGAGGCTGACAACTGACTGACATTGCAGTGGTCTGACCAATGGGTGCAGAGGTGGCCATTCAAGCACTCTACACCAAGCACAACAATTATCAGGTCAAGAGCCAAAGCTTTATCCCCAAGTATCCCAACCCAACGCTCAGGATACTTTCCAACAGTAACTAGCAATCCTAGATATTAACAGTAACATTTTGTATCTCTGTGTTCAATATTGTAGCTACACCATTCAATTACTTGAGGATTTGAGTTACCATCTATTCCTCCTCTCCTCTCCTCTCCCTAATAAACTTTAAAAGATAGATAGTGATTCTTTTCTAGGTTCTCAGGAAAGGAAATCTGTTTTTTTTTCTAACTGTTGGCATGATTAAAAGAGTTGAAATTTCACAGATGTTTAAGGCCTTCACTGAAAACCCATTCTATATTTCTCAGGGCTTCAGGAGGAAACAATGAGCCCAACAAGTTAAAGTGTAGAACACACACGAACACAAATTAAACCAACAAAAACAGTGTTATGAACTTCCTAAGTACTGTAAAATAACTTCAAAAACCTGAAGAGTAAAGCATGTCAAAATAGATAAGATTTATAAGCTTTTAAAATTCACTATTTTGATTCTATTTCAGTCTTTCATCTATAAAATTGAAAAAATATATTACAGATGTGCAAAAAAAAAGCTCTCTGATATCTGCAAAGCATCTTATTTTGAGATAACTCTACAAATTAAAATACGAAAACACATTAAAATATGAAATCCCTTCTTGAAGGACTGGGATGTACACAGGTAATAAGGCAGCAGGCTACACACTGAATAACAAGAATATCAACTAGGTTATAAGAGTATGGTGGTCAGCTGGCATTTCCCATGCACTGCATGAGGCACTGAACTTGGGCTATGAGGGTAGGGTTGAATACTGTGGTGCAGTTAAAGGCCCAGCTCCTCCATCTGCTGTTTCCTTATATGACTCCCTCATTCTGCAGCCTAGGGCTTTCTGACACCGTTCCTCTAAAATGCATTGCATGTCTACACATACGCACGGCTACAAAACCCAAAGTGCTTCAAATCAAACCACAGCAATAAAATGAAAAAATTAATTCTCTACTCTATAAAAAGAATCTGAGATCCCTGATTACTTACATTTAAAACTGATACAAATTCTAAAGGCCAAAAATTTGGCTTTTTCTAGAATTTTTTATGACTGCAACATGAAACTGGTCTTGGATATTTACATTCTTTTGAAGTTATTTGTGTAATCACCTTAAAATACAGTATCAACAACTATGTTCAATCTGACTGGAATCCCTTTTAGTTTCTACATACAGTTGGGCGGGCCAAAATCCTTTTTTCCCTCCCTTTTGCTGGGGAGATTTGCCATGGTTAACACTAGGGACAGGAAGTGAAACACAAAACACAGGTCCTGAACAATCTCCTCGAATGCAATTTCCTTACTCATGAGGTGTCATACATGTCAATGTAAAGCACTTCTTTCACACCTACTTTGGGGGTCAGGATCAGCTACTAAGAAGTATGTTTGCAATACAAAGAAAATAAAAGTACAGATGTAGATGAATTATATAAAGGACTTTGCAACTGTTAAACACTTCCTTTTTATTATTTAAAGGGATCATTATTGTACAGAGTTATTAGCAACAATACACAGGTATAACTGATTTCAAGCATTTCCTTGCAGGTATCTCTCTGCAACTAAGTGTCCATTACTGCTGATGTTTCAAGTTCAGAAATGAACTACTGCTAATAAGTACCTGAACTACTTCTAATAAAGGCAAAAGAAAAACAAGATCAAAAAAATAAGTGGTATGATACTGAAATGGCTGTCCTTTCAAATGCTAAATATTCTTGGTGTCTTGTGATATTAAATAGCCACCCTAATGCTGGATGACCCACCTCACACCTATCAGTCAACAAATTCTAAACTCATCACTACCCATATTTTTCTGATTAAATACGCCCATAGTTGTTATCCAAATTACCATTTATGAATATTACATACTCCACTAACATAACATAATTCCTAGAAATCATGAAGTTTTGAATTTGAAGACTTGATTTCTTTCCTAGGTCTAGATATTCAGGATAGCAGTACATATTTTTCTCTCTAGTTACAGCAATTATCCAGAACTTCATATGTCTTGTGTAGTTTTAATGAAATATTAATATAAATTCAATGTAGTCAGTTTAATACCTTGTAATATAATAGACACGTAAGTCCAGTTGCCACTGAACATATAAAAACAGGAATAAGATCTCTAGTTCAAATTAATTCATATTTCTCTCCTAGCATCTTCCAAAATACAGTTTATTTATATCATAGATGACTATATACACGAAACAGTTAGGATTAAAATTATATTACCTTAATAACCACACTAACACAACACAAAAAGCGTCTGTCCTAAGGAAATTACTATCTACGGCCTTGATTCTGCAAGAAAAGTTGTATGAACATTTATGTACATGGAGTCTCAAGCATAAGGTTTCACAGGATACCTGTGCTTTTATGTAGAATAAAGATCTTCAAAAGCACTTCGGTATGTAATTTTCCTTCTCTGATCCTGTCTGTTGCTTCCAAGTCAAAATTCAAAACATTGTAAATTAAAAAAAAAATATTATTTTACTGGCATTCCTGTTCCTATGTCCTGATTTTTAAAAAGTATAAAACCAGCTTGAATCAACAGCAAAAGAATTCAGGAAGAGATTTTTGTTGGAATAACTGTAGGTAAAATGTTCAAGAAGTTGATAGGAAAAAAAACAAAAAACAACTTGTATAGAGGAAGCAAATTCAAAATGTACAAAGCAGGCAAAAGTTCAAAATAAAATGCAGAAAGAAGCATTTTCCTATTTTTGATAAAATAATAGTTACAACTAACATCTTGAGAATAATTAATTTTGTATTTCTATAACATCAATAAAATAAATCCATTGTCCTTAAGCAGCCAGCTGTTGTGATAAACACTGGACCAGCAGAAGCTCCTAACATCAGGGAAAAGTATTATGAAAGTGCCATAGGCCTGCTTCACACACACACTTTTTCATATCTAAAAGTGTGTGTGTGAAGCAGGCCTATGGCACTAAAACACGCAACCCAAAGGAAAAATAAGTCCTCTTATAAATATTTCAACTTTAAGTATTTCTGTAAAACCATATAAACTGTGATCAAGCAACTAATTCAAGGTTAACTACATATAGCTCATAAGAACAAAATCAAAAAACTAATTACAAATAAAAATAGACAACATCTTATATTTCCCTTTGTAAATACACACATTTTTCGTTCCAGAAAAGTACATCCGTTCCGATATTAAAAAAAAAAAAAAAAAAAGCTGTAAACACAACCACACAACCCTGGCAAGATAAACTTGACAGGAACTGTGTAACTACAGTAGCTCATTTCCTGCTCATACCTAGAATATTTAAAGCAAACCTCCTTAAATGAAAAATCAGTCAGAAAGTTCACTACTGTTAGCTTAACAAACACATTCTTCTTAGAACCGCAGCTGCCTGAAACAGAGATGAAAGAAACGCTAGGGCTGTAATGTCGCTTCCTGATGATGAAAACTACCCAAGAACTACAACTGCTTCTGCACGGTCTTTTCTTTCCTGTGAAGCAGAGTTACACTCGGTCTCCATGCACGCTACGGGGCAAAAGCAAACAGCAATTCCGCTGTTACACACCGAGGTGGGGACAGTTAGAGACGACTAGTGGCTCCCTTTGCATTTCACAAAGTTTAAAAATAAAAAGCTGCTTTTTTGAACTGTAAATGGTTCCTCTCCACGCACGTAGGCCTGAGGCCCTGTTGCAAACAGTGTCTAACAGGACCAGGCAGCACAAAGACAGGAATGGGAGATTAGTGGGAGGAAGGGAGGCCGGGATTGGGGCTCAGCAGGATCTTCTGGCTTTTTAAAATTCAAACTGCTCCCTGACCAATACAAATCACGGACACGCTACTGACTACTACACGGATTTACAGCATTAAAAACATGCCTTCTACGTGACAGCTATATTAACTTCACCCTTTTAAGCATGTATCAGGGCACGCGGGAGGCAGGATAGCAGAGTTTTATTTACAAGACTCTGAACACGATGCACCTGAAAGTTACTCTATTAGATATAGTGACCAGGTGTTACAACAACAAATCTACCTGAACAACTCAAAAACCTGCTGAAAATTTAACAAATTATGTAATATCAATAATCGTTGGCTACTAACAAAATTCTACAAGGATGAAAACTTTGTGTCTTAAAATTTCCTACAGCTATGTAATTTCTGTAGAAGTATTTTTATTAGTTCACAGGGTTTAGTTCACATTTGGCTAAATGTGCCTGAGATTTTAGCAACACTTACAACTCTATCACTTATAAGTCCAACATTTACTTTACTGTAAAGCAGCTACCATTTATTTATAAAGACCTGAGACTAATAAACAGTCATTTTCAAAACACATTTGACCTGTAAAAATGACACCTAATTACATATTCAAACATCATGGACACAAACAGCCAATAACAACCTCGGGATCTCAAAGTGATATAGCCTGACAAGAAAAGATGACACTTTTTAAGCATTCCTCACATTTCACTTAAATACATTTACATTTGATTCTCAAGTACTTTGGTTAAAATCTCATCTTCACCTTGGTCCCTTAAATGTCATAAACGCAGCACTTTACACACGATCCCTTGCCTGTTTTCCGTTTGTTAGAAGCAAAAAATGGTATTTCTTCTTTTAACATATATTCCTGTAACGTATGCAGCACACACACAACAAAATTGTGTGGAGTACCTGATACAATATGCTAGCCTATCTGTATTTCCTAGGTCTGCAGGTGTCCATGTTGTGTCAATCATCCTTCAAGAACTATTTTATGCTATAAATATACTAAGTCATTAACATATTAGTCAATAATGTTATTTGGAAATGAAACCTCTGCAGATTATAAAACCAAAAGCATTTAAACTTTCAAATGTTCAGCACACGCTTGGTTAGAAGAGTAAGGTAACAGCAAAGAGAAGTGGCATTTTTGTTTCTGAGTATTTACATTGTTTCTCCTCCCCTACGCCTCCACTTACTCCTGGCCCACTTCAGAGGGCTGTCTGCGCTGGGACCCTCCTTCCTTGCCCTAGGTGAAGTTGTAAATATGGCAAAGGATCGGTGCACATTTACGACTAATTGTATTGTTTCCTCCTCCTCCTCCTGCTCTTTTCGGGTTGAGGCCTGTCACTGAGCAGCCGCTTCGCCTTTCTAATCCCCGAGCTGGAGTAAAGGCGCTGGCCGGCGGGCCTGCGCCCTCCGCCGGGCCTGGGCCTCCCGGCAGCCCGGCACGAACCAACCTCCTCCGCCAAACCCGACCGAGCAGGAAGGGGGGCTGCGAAATAAATACCTCCGGTTGCCACTTACTCCCCTCTACCCCGGATAACACCTAATCCTCTCTGCTCCCGGCAGTGCTGGGCCGCTGGGCTGAGAGGCCCGGCCCGCTGCTGGAGAGGGCAGGGAGGGGAAGGGGAGACAAGGAGGGGGGATTACCTGAGCAAATCGGAGTCTGAATCCAACGAGAATCCGAGAGAGGGGGAGAGAAATCCGCCCCCCTCCCTCCTCAGAGGAGCCGCCGCCGCCGCTGGGCCGCCGCCGCCGCCGCGGAGCAGGAGGAGGAGGGGAGATAATATAACAACAATAATCCGGGCCGGGAGGGGGGCTGGCTCCTCTTCCGTCTCCTCCTCAGTGCAGCGAACATGTAGAGCCGGGGGGTGTGCGGCCGAGGCAAATCCCTTCCCCCCGAGCCTGCTTCACAACATCAACACGGGCCGGGCCGCGCCGCGCCGAACCGGTTCCGAGCCGCGCTCCGAGCCGGAGAGAGCGGAGGGTGGCCGAGGGGCAGCGCTGCCAAGGGGCCGCCGCCGCCGCCGCTCCCTCCGAGAGTGCGAGCGCAGGAGGGCGGGGAGGGGCGGCCTGGGCACGGTGAGTCGGTACCGAGCGGGGGGGCAGGGGGAGAGAAGGGCGAGGAGGAGGAGGGGGAAGGATCCTGTGTGTGTCTCTCTCGCTCCCTCTCAGAACAAAATGCCGACCGGAAGTGCAGCGGCAGGAATGACTCCCTCCACCGGCGCCAAACACCAGCAACCTCCCCCTTCCCTCCGCTGCCTCCTCCTCGCCCGATCGCTCCCTCGCTCCACCAGCGCCGCTTCCGCCGCTGCAGCTGGCGGGGCTCCCTTGCCTCGCCTCTCCCGGCAGAGCCTCCCCTGCGTAGCTCCTCTCCCTTCCACACCCCTCCGGCTGCTGCAAGACTTTCTCTCTCTCTCTCTCTCTTTTTTTTTTTTTTTTTTTCTTGTTTTTCCCCTCCCCCCAGCCTTTGGGTGCGCGGAACGGGACCGGACTTTACGCTTAAGCCTGCGCTGAGGATTTGGGAAGAAGGGACCGTTGGAAAAAGAATATACGTTTTGGTGTTTATTTTTTGTTCTACCTAAGCATGGTGGGGAGGACGAGGAGAAGGACTGCAAAATGCTGCCTCGCAGAAGGCAGACCTGGAAAGGGGCCTTAACCTGAACCGTCAAAGGCAGTAGCCCCTCCGGGTGGGACACTCGCTGGAGTTACTGTCGCCGCCCAAGCCCTTTCTCTGTGGATGTGAGAGGCCACGCCGCAGGAACCGAAACACCCGCTACTCAAAGCATTGCCGAGGCGAGGGATTTCCAGATGGACATACGGAACGGGAGTAGCTTTCAAAAACGGGCTTTTTGGACGAACACTGGGGAAAATACTGATGTTCAGGTGAAATGTCCTTCGCTGGAGGCCGAGGCTCCACCGCCACCAGATTTACTAGAAATTGTTTTAATTGTGTGTTGTGAAGGAGTGTTTGGAGAAAGAGCATGTCCTAATCTGAAAGACTTTCTGGTGTTCCTCTGTACAGGTAAAACTGAATAATCAGAGCACAGGATAATAATGAAGAAGCATTTATATCCCATGAATTAACTATGTCTTTTAGTACTCACTTAATGTCGTTTTTGCTGCTCAGTACCTGGACAAAAATCCTTTCATTTCTAGAGGAGGCACTGCTGGTCTGTCGACTTCAGGAATCAGCTGGACACAGCTGTAAATACCCTGTGACACACAAACACACCCTTTCAGCGCTGGATGAATGTTATTTGCACAAAGGGATAAAATTTTACACCAGTGCACCTGAATATCTCCACTGCTTAGGATTTTTTGAATAGTGCTCTGTCTTTAATACGGATTTCAAACGTCTCTCTCAAGCTTAAACTACTACAAAATTCGTAATTTTGGATGAATCAAAGATTGGTTTATAAGTGTATGTGTTTTTGTTTAAAAGTACAGAAATGAAGACAGCACTGGAAAATACGGTAATTCAGTAGTGGAAATACTATTATCTAATGGCACATATTAGAGTAAACTGGGTTCTGACAAAAATGTATTACAGACCTTTGTTCCAAGTTAATATAAAAGGTCCCAATCCTATAATCGTTTATGCATTTATAACTTCAAGTTATCCATTTGAAATAAAGGGAAATAATTTGTGCTGCAAATGAAGTGTCCTTAAGTCTTTGCTTAATACACTGCAACTCTGTAACTCAAGGGAAAAACTATTTGCCTTCTCTTGGAAACGAAATGTAATTTAATGAACTACCTATCCAGAGATCACGTACCATATATATGTGTACTTACACATTGATGAATTCTCAGGAAAATGTACTTCTAAAGTTACAAAGCTCAGGAATACTATTTCAATCTTCTTCTAAGTGATTGATATCAATTCATGTTGATGGAGTCTTTCTGTGATTTTAGTAATCTATTTAAATAATTATATTTTTCTTAGTTGGTGAATTAATATGTAAATAAAATACAGAACATTGAAATTTTAATTTTCAAATGCCAAATATGTTTTAGACTTTATAAACATCATGGTCAGGCGCAACACCTATTTGATTATGGTTTCAGTGAGAATATCACTAGACCATTTAATGCTTTTAAAATACCATTCAACTAAAACAACTTGCAGAAATGGCTGTTTTACTTGAGTACTATGCTGTATTACCTACATGAGAGATCAACTAATTTAAGCCATTAGTTCTTTCAGAAGGTGGTGTGTAACACACCTGGCCAAATCAGGATTTTATTTTCCTTAAGGCAAATTAAATATTTTAATTCCACTTTTAAAAACGAAAGATCGAATTCTTTGACTACATTCAGACAAGTGGTTCCTTGTATTCTGCCTCAAAAGCTCACTCACGGCAATCTATTTCAGAATGGAGACTCACTATATTCCTAAAAACACTTTAGTATGCACAGGGTTCATGTCATTATGCCTGAAATGGCCAGAAAAGTGATAATCAAGTATTTCAGATCACCTGATAACTACTGCAAAAGCCTTTAAACCTTATTTCTGTTCCAGGCCTTAGTCATGGGGTGGGGATAGCCCTAATCTGTATGGGAGGAGCTATGCAGCCATGCAACCATGACTGTAGCACACTAAAGAGCATACACTGCATGAACAAAGCTGGCCGCAGTGTGGAGAAAGGCAGAGCTCTCTGAATTCCCCTGACAAATCCACACCTAAGTAGTCTAGAAAATGGACTGCAAGTTTCAGGGAAAAGCTTTAGAACCTAATCTTCCTCCCTTTGATGTCAAGGGCAAATGCATCTTTTGCTCAAAACAAATGACTGAGTTCCCATAAATTGAAGCTATTTATACAGTCTGTTATTCTCAGACTTGTTTCTTGTTCTTCAAAGTAAATCTTAATTCAAATGGCAGGAATTAAAGATCTTAATGTAGAGAGTACTCAAGCAATTTTCACAAAACATATGGAAAGCTGTAGGTATGTCTCTTGCTGCTGTTTACAACTGCTGCTGCTGTGTACTGAGATAAGCTTTCTAAATGCAAAGATAATATTTGTGAGTACACTGCTGAAAGTAGAGGAGGGACCTCTTTGCCCTCTTCACTCTGATGTTAACTTCCCTGACTGTTACATGTAGTTATTCAACCTCATAAATTATGGACAGCATGTAATACTAGAGTAAAAGTACACCTGGCACCAATGTTTTCTTAGATATGATTGTTGTAATTTGATTTTTTTTCTGTAGAATGAATGAAAAATGCATTGGTTTTTACTATTTTTGTCTCTTTAAGGGCCACTATCACATTCAAGTACCTGTCATTTTTAGTTGTTATGTGAGGCACAAACACTGCATTCTGTTTACCTCTTAGTAATTTACAGGTATGTATATTACCCATATTACCCATATTACAATATATTTATTTTAGGTAAATTCTTAAAATAATTAGGACATGTTAGTAAAATAATTTTTTAAAATTATGGCTGTATATTTGATATACTCTCTCGATAATTGAGAAGAACTTTCCTGTAAAAAGTGGGAGCTTGTTGTCTGAATACAGTAACACAATCATTAGCTATCATCCAAAACTTAAGTAGTCAAATTATTTAGAATCTGGTGTTAAGGTTGTACCACACAATGATTGGGAAGATTTTAATCATGTATGCTGTATGACAAGTAATACAAAGATATGTTCTTTGCATTGCCTTTAGTTCACAGGAACAAATAATAGCACCATGTAACTAATTGACTGGGGAGTATTCACTGTGGAAAGTAAGCAACCTAAATATGAAACTTCCAGTGGTACAGGTTAAATAAAAAACCAAGGAAGCCTGTAGACTGAGCCAAATATTTGTATGGTTACTTGCTTTAAGTTTACAACTTCATGGAGACTACTGATTTTTATTTATTTTTCCTGGTAAGCCAGATGGAGGCAATATTTTTTTCCTTCTTCACATTATTTAGCTTAATTGACTAACAAGAATTTAATATGAAATTAAATGGTACTTTTTCATTTTAAGTGACAAACTTGTATTATCTCTACTATGTTAAGAATGAGCTTCTGTTTGTACACAATGCAAATTCTACGGCAGGCATATATGTTAAAATGTATAAATGTTTCTGTGGAGAAAAAATGACAAGACAATACTCTGGTACTTTTGGTTGAATGTAGAACTAAGCTTTTGATTATGCAAAGCACTAGGGATTCTGAATACAGTTTAAATAAAGACAATTAAAACATGCAATTCAGACTATAAAACATACATAATCGTAAGACACATTATATAATTGAAAAAAAGCCCAGTCCAGACTGCTGGACAAATAGACTGTCCCAAAATTATTACATCAGGACTATAAAAACAGACCTAATAACAGCTGATTTTTTAGGGAAGATAAATGATCAATTACACACTGCCATTAAAGGTAATCTGAAATCCGGCCAACTATGTTCTTTAGGATCTTATCTCACCATTGCTGAACTTCAGAAAGCAAGCAGGCATCATTCCTGATACCGGCTGTGATTTCCCATAATTTTTTTTCCCCTTAATTTGAGCATTATATAACTCTGTCCTCTCAATTGTCTTGGTTTGTCTAGGCACTGGGAGGACAACTTACTGCCATGTTAGCCACATAAGAAATACTGTTATTGAGGCCCACTATGGAAATTTTTAAGACAGAAATATAAAAACATTCAGGCTTTTTTTTTTTTTTTTCTCCACTTTTTAAGAAGTAAAGCAAAATCAATATAGAACTTCACAGGCCAGCAAAAAAATGTGGACATTCATCTTCTGGCAAAAGACAGAAGTTAAAAATTGGCCATAAGGGCTGTTGTATTCAGCTGAAAGTCATACTTGTATGCATTAAAATTTTTTGAGACTATCATAACATGCCTTGCCATTCCATTTTTAATGAACTTGCAAGAAAAAGAAGATTTAAGACAGAGATATGCTTATCTATATAATGTATCTTAAAAAACTTCTTGGGTTCAGGCCTTTAAAAACTGCTTCCTTGAAAGAGAGAACTTTCCTATTCTTCAGAAGTGTTAACTATCCTCAGCCAAAGCATGAAATGGCTACATATAAATATCAGGTTAAATATGCCTGGGACTATTCTCTGGCACTGGAACTTGTAGCCACATAATGTGCCATGTTTCACCCTTCTATTCTTCTAAACAGGATAGTAACATGTATGTTTTGCCCATTGGGAATGGTTCATGACTAACACTAATGACTTAATTGTGCACAGGAACTGTTAAGGAAAGTGCAAGCTGGCACTCTTTGAGCTTGTGCCAAGCAAGGTCTGTCTGAACACTTTAATACACAATTTTTTGATAGGTTATTTCCAATGTCCATGCATGTTCCATTTCTGTTGCATTTTATAGACACACCTAAAGCAATCTTCTCACAGTGATTTGCCAAAAGGAAGGTAAGAAGAAACAGTGGTTATCTGGAGATAAATAACATTCACATTTCTAATTATTTCTTTATTCAAGCAATTAATGACCTTATATTTACCTGGAAACCCAATAAAAGAAAGTTGATTGAAATTTGGCTTTCAGTTTAGATATTTGTTCATATGAAGACATCTTAAAAAGTCCTACACAATGTCTAAACCACACTTCTAGCCTCTAGCAGATGTCCCTCTTGGTTTAGACATCCTGTGGCCTTTATGAAAGTATGTTACAGTGAGATCGAGAAGAGAAAACACAGTGCAATAAAAGGAAATAAGCACAAGTAACTTTTGAACTCGTTTGGGTTATGGCTGTCAAAATAAATTTGTAATGAAAATTACATCTGAAATGTAATATATTTACTTTAAGATAAGAATAGAAAAAGAGTAAGGATAAATAAAACATCATCTGTTATTTTCTGAATGCTGAGTATTCCACTTATAGCTTTTATTTTCTTCCTCCTTTTTTTTTTTCTTATGTAGCTGGACAGTGCTGGAAATTTGCTCCTCAGCATGGCCACAGGCACAAATAGCAGTCCATCTACTTTCTCAGGACTTTAGAAGACGTGTGGGTGCTCCATGAGAGAACCAGAAAGCAGTATAAATTTGTCACTGATTTAATTTCTTACAGACTGGCAATACTGTGTATTCTGAGGCACAAAGCCTTTTTAAAATTTTTGTTTAAACTTTTGACAGGGACAATAAGTGGTCCAAAAAACTGAGCTGTTGAGCTGGAGAAGCTCTAATTAAATACAAATATATGTCTCTGGCTAGATGATGCAGCTTAAAAATCACAACAAAATGATCTATTTATGATTATTTTTTTCTGGATCATGACATATTTAAATTCCAGTTTTTGATGTTTACATTTCTGTATTTATCCTCCCACTATTTTAAAATACATGCTCAACTTCCTCAGGTTTCTTAAACATAATTCATCTTATAAAAGAAGCACACCATAGAAAATTTTTGCCTCAGAGGTATACATTTGGAGAAATAACACACTAAGCATAAACAGTTTCCTTATAGCTTATAGGTAAGTGGAAATAATCTAAAAATCATGATGATAATGGAAGATCACTAGTGTGCATAGCATTGTTAATTTGTAGTTTTGAATTATTATTCTACATTTTGTAGGTTTGCCAACTTTTTCTACTGTTGACTGCATTCCAGTGCAAGTACTCATATGAAAAATGATACAGTGACTCTCCTGAGGAGGCTGTGATCTGTACACCTGTGCTATTGCTAGTATGTTTTCCATGTTGGGTTCAATTTATTAGTGTGGTGTGATATCTGTAAAACTGCTGTTAGATAAAACATATTACGGTTAATTGTCACAGGCAGTGCTCTTCAAAATCACTGTAAGAAGTAGTTTAACTTTCTGAAAAAAAGAAACAGTTTCCACAAGAATATGGTGCATGTCACCACCAAAAACAAAGACACATGTGGCTGGCACATGTTTTGTTGGATATTTGAGAATAGGCATGTGTGAGAAAAAAAGATGTAAAATGCCATAGAAACAGATGCAGAAAAGACCCAGAAACCCATACACAGGCCTGAGCAATCACTGGGAATGTAGCTGTAAGAAATGCAGAGCAAGAGAGATTAAAGATGTCTATCAACCAAAAAGGAGCTGAGACTTAGTCAAACATTCACATGGTTTCAGAGGAAAAGAATGTACACACAGTCTTTATAAATAAAGTGCATCAAAACATCTGATGCCATCTATTTGTTCTGACCAGAGACACTGCACTAACCAAGTCAAATTAAGGAAGAAAACATTGCCAATTTTAAAGACAGTTGCCTTCTAAATAGATCCATAAATTACAATAACCTGGCAGCATTCATAATATGCATTTCCCTGTCAGGATAATATGTTCATATGCGTCACAAAATACTTTATGTAATTCCATTCACTAGACTTTTTCCTAAACTTACTCATTACTTTCATATCTTCCACTGCTGTTTCCCCATATTTCCAGACTTGAGAAGTCTTCTGTTTATTCCACGCTACACTAGTGATTACCCTGCTCTGGTTAAAGTGCTTTTTTCCTCCTGCATTTCCTCGGGCAATGTTTATCTTTTCTCTGCCATTAGGCTGTGTTTTCCCTAATGGTTTGGATTGTTTCCTTCTTACTTGCTCCCAAAGGTTAGAGGCAGCATATAAAAGCCTTTTCTTTATTTCCTATTCTGATTTTTCTTCACTGGCAAACTAATCCATGATGTGAATCTCTATCTGCTTCACTTAAAGAATCACTGGCTTAAAAATAGGATATAAAAAATTATCTTACTGGGTTTATTTTTTTCTTACAAATCGCGTTTACAGAATAGCCAAATGCCCATAGAGGCAAAAGCAGAATGCACTATGAGTAGAAAGTGAATGAAAACTTGACTTCGATGGGTATGCTATTTTAATACTGTAGAAAAGGAATTTGTGATTGAATAATGTTTTGATAAAAAGTTTGGTTAAATAAGGGATAATCTGCTGGTAAAGAGATTACTTGTGAAAGCCATGCTATGAATTTCTGTTTAAATTATAGGATAGCACAAAAAGTACTTACATGAAAAACTGTCACAAAAATTGTTATATATGTGCAGACCTGAAAATATGATCTTTCCTTTTTAAAATTTTTTTCACACCAAATTTCATTTAGACTAGTGATTGCAATTTTTTTTTTTCATTTAAAATGTAGATGTTCTGCTGTGTTTATGATTGTCTGTGAATAACTCTGCATATTGCTAAACTCGGATGTTGCCTCATAATCTTCAGAAATACTGAAGTTGACTGTCCAGCCTAGGGGCATGCCAAGTAGAGATGTTACCCATATCTGAGCTTTCCTTAAGAATTAAACTTCATGAAAAATTGATCATCTAAAAAAATTAGTGGTAGACATTTAGGGAGTTTGTTTTGGTTTTAAAAACTAGATTTATCAAGCTAAATGCAGTTTTTTCTAGTCTACCTGAATTTTGAATGGGAAATATGTTTTATTTTACAGTTAGTCATGATGTCCTTATCACCCCCTTATTTTTTACATCTTCTCATAAATACCATCTAGAACTTGAAAAGTGAGAAAAATCCCTAGTATTCCTTTACTGTTGGTGATTTACTCAAAAATATAACATGGCCTGTGGGGGAAGGAGTGTCACATACATGTCTGATAGCTTGGCTGTGAGGCTTTGTTTCATTACCATGGACATCATTCCTGCGACCTTCATGGTGTTATGAAGTTACTATAAAACTGTGTAACAACTGAACATTCAAGATCTACCAAACAGATTAACTTTAGCAGTTATACCTTCTTCCTCCTTCTCACTCTTTTAATAATCTTCCCTCCCAACAATAAAATTGTGTATATTTAAATGAAGATTTTCTTACCAGGCCTCTACCAGCTTTACCCTCTTCTAAAAGCAGTTCAGAGATGTCTATATGAGACTTCTTTATGGCTGGTGTTCTTCACATGTAATAGATATAATCTGTCCAGCTCCCAAAAATTTCATTCAAAATGCTATTTACTGCTGTCAAAACGCCTGAAATAGAAAATTTCACATGTAATTTCAGGGAAGTTATAGAGCTGTAATAACCTGACTATAGGAATACAACTACATGTTTAGGTAGCTGTAGAATAATATTTAATTATTGCCCCTAGGAAGGGGTGGGGAGGGGGGGTGTCCATCTGCAGAAATTTAAAGGATAAGCTCTTAGAACTCTCTACGTGCCAAGCAAAAATTTACAGTATTATTAATCCAACAGGTTTTCTACAGCATATGCCTTTCCCTTTGATTGCAAAAACATATTGCAACTTCTTAATTAAACACTATTTTTTGTAATATAGAGCTCAGGAAAGGTTCTGGATTGCTAGTCTAGTGCACTGAGATCCTTATTTAGCTGCAAAAGAAAAAAAAAAAAACCCACTAGTGCAGGAATAATGATTAAAGCAGACTTCCTGGTACTGTTTCACTGTTGCACCGCAGAGGGACCCAGGTTATAATGTAGTTCAATCTGTATACATTTCTCTGAAATAGGTGGATTCTCCATCTATACTATGTTACCACAATACTACTGAAATAATACTGCGCAGCTGGTACTGAAGAATAATTAGACAGTCAATAAATCTTCTTATAAATAATACAGAAGAAAATATGTTACAAAATTTAATTTGGCTTCTTGAAGACAATGTCCTTCCTATTCCCTCATTATAAGCTCTAGATTTGTTATTACTGTGTGGTTTTGATCTGCTGTTAAGTTTCAGAGTTTCTCAAAGGAAGTGGGCTTGGCATTTTATAGTTGCCTGGGAAGCACTGCCCATGCTTATGATTCCACAGAAATATTTTTAGTATGATGGAAAGCTCTCCATCAGTAATAGCTGCTCTTAAACCAGCTCCTTCATAAGACTTGAAGCACTCTCAGTTTCCTTCTGTCGAGGCACAGACCCGAGAAACCGAGTTCCTCACTTTCTTAATTCTTGCCATTAAGAGAAAAAAAAAAAAAAAAAAAAAAGCGAGGTTCTTTTTTTTTGTGGTTTTTGTTGTTGTTGTTTTGGTTTAGTTTTTTGTTTGGGTTTTTTTTTTCTCCCCTCTGTACTGACATATTAAATCGATCTTAAAGAACACAGACAATGTCTCTAAGACATTCCAAAACATTGGTGTGAGCAGATGTCTGAGGACGCCTTCCGCCTGTTCCCGAACCGCCTGGGGCGGATCTCAGCCCCGGCTCTCCAACACCGCCTGTGAAATCCGGCCGAGTTACTCGAGTTTATGCTCAGGACTCCCAAACCTGTTTGTCACACCTCTTTCACTGGGCTCGGCGCGACAGATTCTATCATTACTTGAACTACAGAAAGCCACTGACCCCCTGACGGAGCAGCACCGCGGGCTGCCCCGGCCGCTTCCCGCGCCTTTGTCACCTCAGAACCCTGCTGCCGTCACCGCTCCCCTGCCCGCCCTTCCTCCTCTCCTCCCAGTCCCGCTTAGGCAAACGAGGCCTGTTACAAGCAGCCAGTGAAGAGGAAAACTCCAGCGATGCTGAAATGAGAAATTAAAGTGTATCTAGAACTCCTAAAGCGCCCTGCGAGCCCCAAACACGCTACCGGGGTGCCGCCTCGCCTCCTCCCTCTGACCGGGCTGAACGCAACTTGCCCACGCAGGAGAAAAGATAGAGGTGCCCTCAGGATTTTAGCTTAGGTTCACCTGTTTTAACTCACAGCCCTGCTTCTCATGCTTTTAAACGACTGCTTATAACTTTCCTTTTCGATTCCTAACATTATCTGAGAGCGAATAATTAGCAATGTGCAAGTGGGTCCCCCCTCTCG
The DNA here is from genome assembly GCA_017589585.1 of Phylloscopus whistleri. Taxonomy (NCBI): domain Eukaryota; kingdom Metazoa; phylum Chordata; class Aves; order Passeriformes; family Phylloscopidae; genus Phylloscopus; species Phylloscopus whistleri. Next base: position 369,887 of record JADMLD010000110.1, on the reverse strand, counting down.
AGGTCATGGAACAGTCCGCCGGCTTCCAGGCGCCGAGGCTCGGCGTTTAACCCCTTTCCTGCCGATCCCGAAGGATCTGCCTGGCGGAGGCAGGGTGGGATCCTGCCTCGGGGTCTGCTGCGCTGGAGCACCCGGGCAGGTCAGGGTGGTGAACGCACTTCATACAGGCGGTGTGAAGTGGGGACACCGACCACCCAGCCGAAAAGCGGCCTTAAATGCCATCTGAAAAACTCATCCAACATGTCTTCTTCGTAGTGTTGTGGAAACGTGTGACAATGTTTAAATAGTGGTTGGGTAAACTGGGTGGGGGGAGGGGTGTTGTCTTGTTTGTTTGTTTGCTGGTTTGTTTTTATGATTCCCAGTGGAGAATTTTGTAGACTCTGTATAGACGGCACCTACCTGTCCCCCAGGTGAGCAATCTCCTCATCCCTGCAGACGGAGCATGGTCCTCGCTCAGCCGGAGCAGCTGCTTTCCTCAGGTGGGCTCAGTCACTTACGGAAAATCATGCTATGAAAAACCAGTGTCCATAAAGGAGACAGAGGAGTCCTGCAACTTTATTCGCATGACGGGAGAGACTCCACCGGGGGACACGCCCGCGGGGTTTTCTCTCTCGCGGTTTCAGAGGACGCAGTCTCCTTTTAGTCTGAACGCCTGGCCGCATGTTGCCCTCTTCCTTTCCCCATCGGCTGAGGTACTAGGAAGGTACAGCCTTCCCGAACCACCTAACACATATTCCCCCTTAAACGTGTCGTTTTACCCCAAAGTTCAGAAGTTGAGGCTTGTGCAGACTCTTGCCTTTTTCAGGAGTCAGGCTGTCTGCGCTCTGTAACAAACCTGTGGCTTGAGAACACTAGAGATATTAATACCCAGATATCAAAGACCTTAACACTCACCCATAGAATTGCTTCACTCATAAATACTTCACCCGTAGAATTGCTTCACCCGTAAAGACTTCAGCCATAGAATTGCTGGTGAGCAATCTACATTAGCACAAAACATTAGCACACATCTTTCCTATCAGTCACCTCTCATAAACTCTTCAGCAACAGCTGGAGAAATGGAGGTGCCCTGACCCCAAGAGCTGGGGTCCCAACTTACCTTTCCCAATTTAAGCACTTAAATGTCAAGATGGTACGGGAAAAACATGAAGTTTTTCTCAACTGCAGTTGCTGAGAGTAAAGAAATCTGTTAATTTTGTACTTACTTTTAAAAATAATGTAATGCAAAGGGTAATTTAGCTGAAATTCCGCGTTTTGTATTTTTTTTAAACTATTCCTTTTTTCTCTGTTCCTGCTTCTCCTTAACTTGAGGTGGCGATTCAATCCCTAAAAAAGCTTTTGTTAAACAAAATAAAAGCATGTAAAAAACCCTATCATCTTCTTCTCAATTCTTAGTCTCTTCAGTCTATTGCCATATTAAATACTAGAAACTCTACTCCTCTTCCTCCTCACATTATCTCCTAGGGTCCCAGTACTGGACCCATGTGGTGTTTACACTGATATTAATGCCTGCAATTAAATATTTTCCTTTCAGTGTTGTCCCTCTTTGACAAATTTTCCAGGTCACTATTCCTTCTCAGAACCATGCTTTTTGTTTCCTTTCTCTTTTATTCTCTGATTCTCACAAGATAGTGACCTGAACCATATTGAACTGTATGGCAGGAGCTATTTACATTTTTTTAGGAAGAAGGGAAGAAGTATAGCTTAAAGTAGATGCAGAAGGAAATTGTTAATTTTACTCCAGTTTATGAAACTTAATCCAAGTTATTAATTATTTGGCGTGCGCTGGTAGCAAGGAACATGAGGAAGGACTTCTGGCAGAAAACCTTCTGCAAGTTGCCCAAGTGCAGGAGAGCTTTTTCTAGAAGGCTCCCAAGTGGTATGAATGGATCTACAAATTTGAGTTCCTAGGGCCAAACAAGGTGAGTTACTTGTGCTGGTGTCTGACAAATCATGTATATTGATATAATATTTTCCTTTAACATACTAGATGTTAGAATATTTAAATTTATTGCAGTTGCGTAACTTCTTATCTGAAAAGTGTTTTGCACTTTCAGTTTATGTTTCAACATCAGGCTATCTAATCTAGAAAGCACACATGCTGTACAGCTGCAAACACGGTCTTCCAAAAGTGAAAGGAGAAGGAAAACTCACTTTGCAAAATAACAACAGTAAAATGCAAGGTTTGATTTAAAATATTGCAAATGAGTAATGTCTGTTTCTACTTACAGTTGGACGAGTCCTTAAAAAAAAGTGTAAAGTAGGGTATTGTACTCACCTAGTGAATTTTGTTGTTTGCTTGTCTTCAATCAAATGTAGAGCCTTTCTTTTCATATGAGAAAGTGTTTTGAGCACTGGGAACTTTTAAAGTGGTGTTTGATTCTGTTGAACTCCTGACCCCTCTCTAGGTAGAAATGTGCTTTTTACTCAAACACTACAGTCTTGAAAAATGGCTACAATTCTTTGGGTTTTGTTGTTTGTTTGGGGGTCTTTGTGTGTGGTGGTGCCCAGGAAGCACCACCTGAGTCAACTTCAAGCATCTCACTTGAACATGAGAAAGAGCTTCCTTACTGTGCAGTGACCAAGCACTGCACGGGTTGCCCAGAGAGGTTGTGGAGTCTCCCTCACATGAGATATCCAAGCCTGGACACAATCCTGTGCCCTGTGCCCTACTTGAGCAGGGATGTTGGACTCGATGACCCACTGTGGGCCCTTTCAGCCTGACCCATTCTCTGATTCTGTGAATGTACTTAGGTATGACGATATACAGTTAGGTCAGAAAAAAGCCCCTAAATGCTACACTGAATTGTGAAGATAAAAATTACACTCTTTAATAGCTGAAATCTGTTTGGAGTACATACATTATGATACCTCAGGCCCAATAAAATTTTGGGAATAGTTATCATGTTCCTCTAATGTCACTGAAAATATCAACATAGCTTTTAAATATTAGCCCTACTGGGTATAAAATTTGTCTTGGAATCAAATTTTTCCCTTACTATTTCCCTTACCATTGCATTAGAGTTACTTCTTTAATATTACTAAAAAGGGTAATAAGTGTTAGAAATCTTTCTCTGTTCTTTGAATGCTTACCCTATAAACATGATTTTTCCAGTAGCACCTTCTTGTCCTTGTTTCAGGAGCTGAGCAAATTGTGCCCAGTTGTTCTGTTTCCCGAAAATCATTGTGCCGATTTGGTGGCTCATTAATTTGTAAGAAATCCATTATTTGTAATGAATTTTTACTCCAAATGACAGTTAGGGAACAGTTTTTCACCTCCAAACATGACATTTATGACATTCAAAAACACATGCTGAATGTTTTGATCCAAGGAGGCAAAAGCTAAGGTATCCAGAGCTCTTAGGTTGTTATTTTGAACGTACTCTGATGTAAATTCCAGCCTCCTGTCTGGAAGCTAGTTGATCTCTGGGGTGGAAGATTTACATAAAGCAGGTAGTGTGCAATCGCTCAGTTGAAGTTCAGTCAGGAACCTTGCCCTCACGCTTAGGGAGCTCGGCCGTGTCATGGGCAGCAGGGCTCCTCCCCACTAGATGGTGGTAGAGGAGCAGCTCTGGCTTCCCTGTTTTTAGAGCAGCAGTTCACCTCCTGCGCGTTCACATTCCCACTCGTGAATAGTCTCGTGGAAGTACTTTCAAACAAGCTTCTTCCTTGTTTTGTAAAAAGCGAAGACTCCGGTAAGATTTTAGAGAAGGTTGAACTTTACAAAGAGAGAGGAAGTATTTGAGTCACTCAATGATTGTGCAAACTTATTAGGACACTTTGGAGGAATATTTGGTTCAGAAATTTGACATTCTAAATGGCATGAATTAGACAGTCTTTTGTCTAACTCAAAAAGATTGGTTTAATTCAGCACATAGCAATCTATCAATCCATGTGGCATGAATGATTCTGAGGAAGATCTTAGTTACATCAGAAGGATATTTGTGGAACTGTTTTTCATTTGTAAAGAGAGCAGCAAAAGTTGAAGCTGTGAATATATTTAGAGACACAAGTAGGTAGTTGTATCAAAAATATATGGTATAAACTTTAGGCAATTGGATGGTAAGGGCTGTGAGAAAATAACTGTGCATATGAAACATAACTGATAACAATTAAAAGTCTCAGAATTCTTTCTCACCTGTGAAACTGAGTTTTTTAAAATAAACAGGTAAAAATCCCCCTCAAGTGAGCAATTACGTAGTGTGGATGGGCTGCAAAAGAATTCCTCCACGGTTCTTGCTCCCCAGTGGTTTCCATGCTTCTTTCTCTGATCCTCTTCGTGTTATCTCAGTGCTTACTCTCCAGGCCTGATTCTTTTAAAAAGGTGTGGGTTATCTGAGATGCAGACTACAACCATGGAAGTATAGCAAATGGAAAATAGGAACATTGAATAATAAAGTTATTTTGGAGAGCCTTTTTTGTTAATCATTAGTGAGAGGCTAAGAAAATTGCTTAGAGTAGTTTAGCAAATCAAAAAATGACTTCATTCCCTACACTGAAAAATTTAAATTGGCTTTGTGATTTTCCTTGTCAGCATCCAGTATTAATTTCTGAAATACTAAGTTGTGAAAACATCCTGGTACGAGGTGCTGCCATTAGAAATAGGCAGAAAGTAAGACATTTTAAGTAATAAGAGATTTTCCAGTATGCCTTTTGTTGTCAGTATGATTATTAATATTTGACACCAAAACACCTTGGCTGAACCATACCAGTTCAGACTTTCCTTCTGACTTTCTCGACAGACACATTGATGTTGTCACTCATCCTGTCATACTGTATCCGTTGTGATTGATCAAGTGTTCTTTTCACAACATTGATAATTATCTTATCTTTACAGGTACTGAAAAGACTTTTTCTTGAGAAATCTGTGATCATTTTTCTCTACTACTATTGCCCTTAGTAGGATCAGATGACATACTGGTAGTATGTCCTTCCTATACTGTAGCTTCCACTGTTAGAAACACCATAGATTTGCATTAGTGGATGAAAAACAAACAAATAGTACAAAAATCACTTCGAGATTGTTCATTAAGGTTGTGGTAGGTATTTGCTGAAATTTCTACATATAATTTAATTTTCCCTCTCAGTTTGAGCGATATAAGTGCTTGCATATAAGCTATCACAACATGATCGTGTCCCCCTTTTTACTCTGGGAATATATGTATTTTAACATATTTTTTCTAATGCTCTACCTAGTTGTCACAATAATTTCTGCTTCTCATCCAGTTTCTATCTTTATTTTTATTACTTACTGTGGTGTTGCATTTGAGAAAGAATAATTTAGAAGACATCTAGATACACCCAGCAAAACCAGAAAGAAAATATGTTTCAGAGTTTTGTTTCTGAAGTAAAGGAGTTTTGGAACCACAGTCTTAGACATCAGATTTTCAAATATGAAACAGACAGATATAGCAAAGAAAAATAAATTAAACTGTAGAGCAAGCAGGTTAAAGAAATAGTAAAGCAACAGCATTAAAAAGTAATTAATATAGAAAGTTGTTAGTGTTGAGCAAATAAGTGACTTTTACATATTTTGTTTGTCACCTTCTGCCAAATATGTTTGTACCACAAGTTAATTGACATTTGAAAATATATTTAGTGAAATGTAAGAAGCATATAGAGTATTCTGTGTATTAAGAGTTGGATCCATGAAGATTACATGTAATTGAAAAATTAAGAGCTGATCCAGAGTGGTCCAAGAGATTTGTGAAAAATTATTTAACTCTAGAAAGCCAAGTTCATGCTTCCCTCTTTACTAGTATTTATTCATGTGTCCGTTATTTGCATGTTTCAGTATCATTTTTAGCAGCTTGTCTGCAGTGAACATCAGGCTTTCTAGGCTATCGTTCCAGGTATACTGGAAAAAAATTTGTAATACTAATTTTATTTCATGGTAGTTTTGTTGTGATACACAAAGTATGGGAGTGTTACATGTAAGAAAAAGAAAAATTACTTAGAGTTTTATCATGAAATAAGCAGGTAATATCAATTCAAGTAAAGTGACAAAAGTAATGACTTCATGCAAAATTTATACAGACATGCACTGAGGAGCAAGACTTAGCCAAAGGCATTTAGATCTAATTTAATAATCATTGTGATATGTAGAATAAATAGGAATACTGCCACTCAGGACTAAAATCTAGTTTATGCTCTTCTGCAATGTGGTTTGAGTCCCTGTCTTTAAGACTGGCAAATGCGCATTGTGTTTTATAATGTATTCTTACAAATTCCATAAATACAACAATGAATTAATTCTTCTGATTTAGTGTCTATCTAGCTGTTTGGATAAATGAACAAAACTCCCTATCATGTTTCTCTCTTAAGTAGACTCAGTACATGCAGTTGCACACATAATAATTTTTTGTGAAATTAATCTACTGATTATCTGATTATCTGATGAATCTGATAATCTACTGATTATTTTGTGATAAACGTATATATTATTTCCAGTTTGAAACCAAACCAGAATTTAATAGTACTTTCTTTAGCCTTGACAAAGTAAATTTTTCCATTAAAAAAAAAAAAAAAGGAATTGATTAAAATAAAGATAGAGCTGTCTGTAAAATAACTGTGTTGTAGTGTCCCTGTGATATTGCTGAACTGGCCACTGAGAAAGGAAGTATCTTCTTTCAGACCCAGTCACTGTTACCTGTTGAACAGTCTTTGTGCAAATTGGAATTTTCTTGCCAACAGCATTTTGACTTGGGCAATTTCAACTACCTGGAAGCTATATAATCCAAGATTTCTAGTTAGAAACCTTCAGCTCTGTTGAATGAGAACTATATTCACACTAGAGGTGTTCACTCCTGTCTCATTTTCAACCCCTTCCAGTGCTTTAACTGAAGCTTCCCTTCTGTCTCTTCAATGCTTCTTGCTGCTGTTGGTACTGCCAACTTCTCTGCTTTAACTCCAGGGGTCTGGCTCATTCCTTTATTTAATCACAGCTAATTTCCAGTTTTCTACTCTGAGGTGTAGAGTCTGTTTTCTAAGCCTTACTCTTGATTGTTAAAAAATCTGTTGTGTTTGTATGAAGGAGAATATACATGTTGTTGTTTATAATGGTTGCTTGTTAGTACAGAATGCCAGAAATCTGTATTGACAACAAATCAGAAAACAACGCCCTCACCCTAAATAGCTTGTATTTTAAATGAACAGCCAAGGGAAGAAGGAATGAATGGGAAATAATGGAAGAGTAGAACAACTGAACAGCTCAGTTTAATGCTTATTATATTATGCTGTTTCTTCTTTATTTTTTTGCCTTATCTCTCCTTAAAAATGGAGAGCATTTTGTTTTCCTACTAGTTCTTGAACTGACAAGGGGATCTGACTTCCATGGGCCTTTAAGGCCCACATACAGATATTAAAGAAAAAAAAATCCACATAAATACATTTAACAAGTTATTAGTTTGATTTTGAAGAACAAATCTATACATATTAGTAGACCAATCTTATTTCTACAGATTGTTCTAGTGCACCACCAGTTACTTTACTGTTTACTATAATATTTTTTCAAAGGTAGAAACTCTTCCAAGTAAACTGTTAAAAGATTCATGTGCACTTCTAAATTGTGTCAATTTCTGCCAATACAATTTAGAACAGCTTCATTCTGATAATAGAAAATTTCACAGAGAAGGGTGAAAACAGTTTACAGTTGTCTTAAAGCATCATTAGGACCTCTGCTCTGTCCTAAATGGATAAGACTGTAGATACAAGGTCCATGGCCAGGACATACCCAGATGTGTTTCTATTTAGGGTGGTTTTCATACCTAGACTCTTATGTAATCATATAAAAATGATGAGGAAAACTTCCCCCAAAAAAGTCTCAGAGAAGGTTAATGGTACAAATACAGCTTTCTCTCTTGCATGGATAAATCACTCAGTGGGCAAAGCAAAGCTTCAGCTGGAGCAAAAAAAAGTTTAATTTGCATACAGCATGTCTGCAGTGGTGAACAGCTTTCAGAATATGGAAGAACAATGTGTTATGTCTTTTACTCAGAAAAAAGCTTATTTGAAAGCTGTACATCTTAGTAGCTACTACAAACAGTGTGATTTCTCTCTAGCTGATCAACAAAAGAGCCTAATAAATAATAACATGCTTTATTTTCTATTTCACTACCTAAATATGTATCCTGCTAGGGAATTTTGTGGCTTGAAGTGTGGGTTTTCAGAGAAAAATCTTGCTCATAGTTCTGCAACCATTTAATTTTTCCAAGTTTCCCTACTCTGGTTCCGAGTAGCTATTGCATCAGACAAGAGAGATGTACTGTGCTATTATTGCCAAATCGTATTATTTATCTCCAAAAATGTTCACAAATGATTATTGAACAAGACATAAAAATAAACAACACTACATATTAGAACAATATTCAAATTAAGGCGCATTTTCTAGAAAATACACATTTTAAAATATTTGTTAAATGTTTTATTAAGACAGCAATTAACTGAATCCTCAAAAAAGAACAATGGACTTAAAAGGTTTTCTTGTTCAGCTGTAAATGACCTTAAGGAAAAATTAATGAAAATGTAAGTAGACTTTATAATTGTACCAGATAGTCTGATAATTTTTTCTGGTATAATGTAGAAGCACAGGTAAATAAACCAATTAATTTTTTTTTCCTAAGGCAGTAACAACACAATAATATAAATACACTTTGACCCTGGGATAAGTTTTTGGTGATGTGGTAATAATGATATTAGCACAGCTGGACAACTTCTCAGCATTATTGAGTGATGAAAAATTTTGCATCTGAAATTTGCACCAGACACTTTCTATTTTTAGAAGTAGAACAACAACATTTAACAACATTAAAGACAGAAATATTTCAAAGTAAAGAAGTTTGGAATAATAAAATAAAAAACATAGATAGCAAATGACAGATTTGCAAAGAAGGATGAGAGAGTATTAGTGTCTACCCTGAATATACCTCAGAACTGTCATAATACAAGCCAATAATCAAGCACAATGTTTAGATGTTTTAATAAAAGTATGTTCAGTAAGATATATGCAGTAGTATGTCCACTGCTTTTGAAACTGAAAAATACTAAAATGGAGTGGGGGTTTTTTTCAGTTTTGATGACTGTATTTCATTTAAGTTTTGGACAACTCAAGAATCAGCAGAGAAAAACATGCTGCAAAACATGATACAGTAAGAACAAACATGCTGGAAAACATGGTATGCCTAACAAGTTGAAAAAAATGAACTTTACAAAAATATGAATGAACAAAATAATATTTTATTAATAATAAAATTAATTCTTGATGTACAACTAAAGGTAGGATGGCTTGTATTCAAATATGTAAAGCGTATCCGAAAATGGGAAGGCAAACACCAGTGTTTGTTCTGAGACAAAAATCAGAGCTCAGTATGCAGGAAGAAAAGTTTTTGTTAAGCATTAAATGAGAAAGAAAAAAAAAAAAAGGAAAACCAGAGCCAGTATTTTCACAATTTGATAATTAAATACTGAAGTGGATGGCTTGGACAGTTTGTAGTATCTTTATCACTGAAGATTTAAGGACAGGTGCTGTGAACTGTTTAGATCTTGTCCTTGGGCAAGAGACTGGACTAAATCAGTTTTCTTCCAATTCTTTCTGATTCTTATTTTCTTTAATCCCCTTTACAGAATGAAGTCAGCTGTGAGAAAAAGGCACAAAGAGGAGCAGGGTAAATGAACATAGTTTTTATCTGAATTACTGTTCTCTATTAATGAAGGTAGAGATTTGCACTGTTATTTTAAAAACAGAAGACCTGCAATTGTGGTTTTCAGTTGGAATATAAGTTTGCAACAAAGAAAAACCAGATTTCATCTCTCTAATGAGACACTGATGATAGTAATTTTTAATAAGTCATTGTATTCTGGAGATAATGGGATTTGTACTTACAGGAATGTATTTCATGTAGTTCCACAATGATATAAGGAAGGTAAAATCTAACTCTTTTTAGGAAGGACTGATTTGTGTTAGTCCTTTTATTTAAAACCCTTCAGATGGTACATATTGTGAAATGATTTATTTCTAATGAATCTACATTAGGCATTAGCTGCAGAGCATGACTTGTGAGGCCTAGACACTGCAATGGCTGTCTTGAACCTTGTCTTCACTCTGAGATAACATTTAAAATACTAAACTATGTTAAATAAAATTTCAAGTATGGAGCTACAGTTAAGAACTTTTGGGGATTTTTTGCCATTTACGCTGTGCACATTGGTCAATAATAAATTTTATTGTCTTTTAATGGTTGGTTGGTTGGTTGGTTGGTTGGTTGGTTGGTTGGTTGGTGGAGTTTCTTTGTTTGGTTGGTTTTGCTTTCATTTGGTTTTTTTTGGTTTGGGGGTTTTTTCCCCCTCTGGACTACAGCAACTCATAGATGATAAAAGTCTCAAGTCGAGAACTGTAAGGAGTTTGTTGTCGAAGTTGCTTTTGCTTAATTTACTTGCTTTAGATACTTCCTGTAACAAAAAGCTGTGAGCTACATTTCAAACACTGTAAGGGTGGTGGGATAGCTGTGATGGTTGAAGGACATGAGCAAACATGAAATTGTTCATGAAAATCAGGTGTTGTAGATTTTTAACTCCAGTGGTGGTGGTGATGACTTTAAAATGTAGGCGGGAATTGGAAGTAGCTCCCAATTTGTCTGCTTTCTTTTCTTGTGTGTTTTGGGTGTATTCAATTTCAAATAACACATTTCAGTGTCTTTTGTCTTTTAGTTAAGGTGTGGATTATGATTATGGTATAGTTTTGGTCTGTGTATTTGATGCATGTGCTTGACGAGTTGTTCAGGAATGATAAGTGGCCCGACACAAAATCCAATACTGTTAGTAAAAGTCTCCTGTGCACTTAAAAGGAAATAGAGGTAGGCTGTAAAGAGGCTAGCATGACTTTCATGAGCAGCTTTTGTTCCAACAAGCTGTTACAATTTTGCTCTTACAATATATAACACAACCTTTGGATGTTTGTGGTACTAGCAAAGACAAAAAGCATTCTGGGGTCACCACCAGAGTGAAAACTCGCATTTTTCAAGTGCATGACTTTTATTTCTGCCACCTAACATTTTCCAATAAAAGGAAATCAAGACTAGTGAGATTTTATTTCTTTGTATATTTGGGCTTTGTACCTATGCTAATCATTTGAAGCAGTCATCTAAGTAGCAATATTGAACTTATTTTGTATTTTAATGTTCATTAAAATACATTGAAGAGGATATACCTTGCAGGTGTTCAGGAAAACATTTTCTATAGAATTATGTAGCTACTCAGTGCTGTTGTTTTATTCAAAGTGAAGAAGAAAAAAGACACAATTCTCATGTAATATTAATTTGATTTTTAATTAATGCAGTAAACCCAACTGCTGCCTATCTCTAGAAGTTTTATTACTAGCATCTGTCCTGCTTCACTGGGTTACGGATGTGTAGGAAAGATGTGTACAGATGTGTCTTCACTTTAGCAACATTCACAGTCTTTTGTGCCTGAGAAGCATCTGCGCCAGGTATTTGCTGTCTCTCTTGTCCCTGAGAATGGAAAAAAAATCTTGTGAAAAAGCAATTAAAAAACTTTCTTTCACAATTCTTCTCCATATCTTTCCCCATGACTTTTACAATAACCATATTTTGCTCATTTGTGTCAGCAGTTCTATAGATAATTTGTATATCTTAGTTGACTGTTACTTTGTGGTCCCTTTCCTTGCACCAACCTTATGTATTTAATTTCCTTGTACTGGAAGATGACTGTACTCTTTTTGAAACAGTTAATGTATTTTTGCTCATTATTTAGTGCAATGGAGAAGACTTTGGGTGCTAGAAAACCCAGCTAATATGGTAAACAAGAAAAGAGATACCTTGTAGGACTTCATACCTTACATAATTTGAGTATCTGACCTGAGAATTTAGTTAATCCTGTTCCTTTTAGGGAAGACTCAGTGTTTTTTCCAGGGACAAAGTTAGCAAGTTTGGGCACACTAATACTTAGCTATATTTGGTTCTCATTAATATGTAAATTCTAAACTTGGGTATAAAATTAATCAGTGTCTCTGTAGAAAAATGACATGTTTAGAAGCAAGCTTTGGCAAACTTTATAAAGTTATAATTCTCTTCACCTTCCTGATTTTCACATGTCCAAATATTTTTCCTTTAAGGTGTTCTTTCCTTAAAAAAGTACTTTCTACAACACTATTCTACTCATGATACCTGTTCAATATACATCAAAAAATAAATTAAAAATGCATCTTCATTAGTTTTTAATTTTGAAGCAACTAGTGCATTTACTTTTGTTGCACTTTGCACCGTGGGCTTAGAGAATGCTGAGCCACAGCCCCAAATGTGGCCGAAATGTGATGGTCACACAGCTCAGGGGACCAAACTGGGCAGCAGAGTCACGAAGAACATCTGTCTTCATCACCCCTGATTTCACTGCTCTGCCCTGTGTCCCTTGCTAACAGACAGCACCTGCTTTATTCTTTGATATATTTGTTCTTGAAAGAATTATTACTGTTGGATGTAATGCAGTAGTTTATGAAAAAATGTGTTTTCTTGTGGAAGGAGACAGAAGGAAAACGCTTACTTGGAAAATACCTGAATCAGAAGTTGTATCAATTAATCTTCTTTTTCTAAAGAAATTTTTCTTCTTTAAATGAATTTTTAAAATTAATTTAATGGTGTTTAACTGATGCTATAATTTGTTTGAAAGTATTATTCTAACATTTTCCAGTTCCTCTTTGCAATAATTCTACTTTGAGGAAAAAACTGTTACAGGCAGTCACAGGAAAAAGGAGACTGGAAGGCTATGACCTGAGAGAAGGAAAATTTCAGCTCCTGAATTCTTCTGTGTTCCATTGATGTATACTCATAATTTTTTTAACTGAAGCAAAATAATTAATTTTGACTATAAAACTTCACCACTTTCATTAACGTCATCACATTTAAAAATGTTAATTATAACATCATACATAACCAAAGAATAACCATTTTAAATACTATATTTTACTGTAGGACATAAATTTTTGTTTTTCTTGACCAGATTATTTACAGTACTTTGAAGTCATTTTGGCATGAGAAGTACTATGGAAATGAAGATGGCAGGTTTTCCTTCTGCTATGTACTGGCATCACAATACACCTACACACATATGATTGGGATTGTGGGATGGGAAACAACATCCCTTGAAGTTAAATGACAGAATCAATGTCATGACAAATGAGGTTACGAAAATTAATTATTCTGCATGCTCAGTAAAGATTTTCTAAACTACACACAGTATGATTTTTTTAACATAGTGAAATTGTTTCATTTATTAGCAGCTTGAAAATGTTACCTCCTAGGTGTGAGTTCTAAACAGGAAAACATTATTTTCAACTCAGTAGATAGAGGCAGAAATCAGTACACTGGGTTTAGAAAAGAGAAAAAACAGAAAAAAAGAAAAACAAATTTTTATTTTTTTAAAAAGGGAATGTTCTGTATTATTCACAAAATCTATTTTCAAATGTTGAAATATCACAGACTTAACAGTGGATTTTAAAACAGAATGTCAACCCCATCTTAATTGCAGGAGCTTTTATCAATCATTTAATCTCTATCTGTGGCAGTTGATAGATGCATTTATAACTTTTCTCAAATATGTCTAAACCAAAAGGTACTTTTCATGTTACAAGTAGACAAGAATAAGTTCACTGGCCATGAATGACATCACCTTTGGGGTGAAATGTCATAATGTAAGCAGATGAATTAATGGTCCTTAGGTTTCTTTAATACGAGACTAGAGATTGTAGCTTGCATCACAAGCTGCAGGGAGAATTTTGCTAGAAGTGATTTTGCTATTCGGGATACAGTTTGGTGAAATCATGAAAATAAGGTGTCACTCTCTTCTTAATGAGAAGTTTTGCTTCAAGTGCAAATGAAGCTAGGATGTCAAAGAAAACAATCTTCTGCAGCAAATATGTTCCTGACAACCCTCAATTCAAAGGCCAGCCAGCTTGGCTTTATGCAGCTTCTCATGTAATCTGTAAAGAAGGTAAAATTCACACTAATTTATAAAAAAATGTAAATTTTTGCTTGCAATGATGGGCAATTCACTTGATAATTCTATATTTTATTAGAGAGGTCTAGATATGTGCTCTTTGTACATGACAGTTCTGCTTAAGTAAAGTTTGTCATTGTTTAATCCTGATTGTTTTTTCTGGTTGCTAATAATGTTTTGACTAATAAATACCTCAGAAATTAAGGTTCTGATCTCTCACAGCCCTATTATCAGTCAAGTTTGAGCATTAATGATGCTTTTGAAACATAAAAGTCCCCCAAAAGCTCTGTCATTCAGAATCTTCATTGCGTCCATTTGTTTGTTTATCCTCTGGACTAGAACTTAAATTGTGGATTCATGTTACCTGCACTTCTGTTGTAGTCCTCGGTTGTTCCATGACTACTTCTTATTGTTAACCTTGCAACCTTTAAAAGTCCCTTAAAAAGCCCTTCCTAAATTCTGGGAAACAAACTACCAAGCTATTTGAAGACACTTACCTCAAGTAAGTGTAAGTAAATAAACTAAAATATTGGTTTGTTTAATCTTCTTGTGTTTTTAGAGTACTAATGTCCATGTTCTGAAATGGGAAATGACCTTTTATTTTTAAAGACAATAACATTTTATTCAAGAAAATATGATCTCTGAAATTAAGTTGAAGGTACAATAATTTTCTTGTGTTAATCACTTATTTAGGGAAAACTCAGAAGTGAGGGTGAAGTAACATCATCTGTAGCACTTCACCTCTACATAACAGTTTGAAATTTCCTCTAGTGTAGTTGTTTACTGGTTTTCTTGAAGGTCAGTCCCATTTCTTCCTATCCTCCCACAATGGGAACTACTGTACACAGCCATAGGATAACAATGGTCTCTATTCTCCCAGCTGTTACCAGGGAGACTGGACTAATTAAAAATCATGCACATTGGAAGCACTTTCAGTTAGGGAGTGGGGAAAGCAGCAATTGTTCCTGAATAAGAAAAACAGCAATCATATTATCTTTTAAAAATTTGGAGTTGTCACTAAAACTTGTAAGTCCATTTTCACTCTGGAAGTTTAGGTGTCTTCCTAATTATCCAACTTTCCTACTGTATGACACTTGTGCCAAAAATTTTGAAAAATTTAATGAACTTCAGGTAAATATCATGACAGAACAATGTCTTTGAGCTAAAAATCTGTGACAGCTTCTGATCCTGGTCATGCTAACCAGGAATGACCAAAATTCTATGAACTTCAGTGATGTAAGTTAGGGCCCTAAGAACACATTTAGAACACAAATGTACTTGTTGATTATGATTATGGCTTTATATTTAAATCCACTGAAATTTGCGTATTTTTCTTATTCAAGTGAAATGTTTTATATCATCACGTTTTATCACCACTCACTTTGAGTGGCAGCTATTCTAACAAGAAGAATGTTAGGAAGTTTTAAGTTGATGTAATTTTAATATAAATTCTAGTACATTTAATATACATTCTAGTACAATGTTCACTTCTTTATCCTATAAGCTAAGAAAATGGCATTATTCAAATTTTTTTTACAGCCAGCTAGTATCTTCTAAACATCTAGTCCTTTGAAATAACTGACCTAGTTGATCAAAGGAAGCCAGCTGGTTGAATTTTCCTGGGTTTCAGCAAAGTTTTCTATACTATCTCTCATGGTATCCTCCTGGACAAAATGTCCAGCTCACAGCTGGACAAATACATCATGCCACAGGTGAGCAATGGGCTCATGGGTGGGGCACAAAGGGTTACAGTGATTGGGGTGACATCAGGCTGGTGACCTGTCACTAGTGGGGTTCTGCAGGGCTCCATCCTCAGACCTGTGCTCTGCAACTTTTCCCCAAACGTGGACACAGGGCTGGAAGGGGTACTGAGTAAGTTTGCCAGTAAAACAATAATGGGAGGAGCTTCTGACTTCCTCAAAGGAAGAAAGAACATGTGAAAATCCTCAGGAAATGAGTGGGCTGGGCAATCACAAACCATGTGAAGTTTGACAGGAACAAGTGAAAGGTTCGCAGCTGGTGACTCTGGTTGTGTGTAGACTGGGGAAGAGGAGGCTGAAGAACAGCACTATAGAAAGAACCCTGGGACTTCTGGTCAGTGGTGAGCTGAAGAGGAGCCAGCAGTGCCCTGGCAGCCAGGAGGGCCAAGCCTGTTCTGGGGGCATCAGGGACAGCATCACCACCAAGGAAGGGGATTGTCCCACTCTGCTGGGGCAGCCTCACCTTGAATGCTGGGGGCAGTTTTGGGTGCCACAGCAAAAAAAAAAGACATTTAGCTGTGACAGAGTGCCCAAAGGAGGGCCATGAGGATGGTGAAGGGTCTGGAGGGGAAGCCATGTGAGGAGTGGCTGGAGTCATTTGGTCTGTTCAGCCTGGAGGAGACTGAGAGGCGACCTCACTGCAGTTACATCTTCCTTGTGAGGGCAAGCAAAGAGGCAGGCACTCATCTCTTCTCTGAGGTAACAGTGACAGAACCCAATCAAACAGCATAAAGTTGTGTTGAGGAGGTTTAGGTTGGAAAATAGAAAGCATCTGTATGCTTCTACAGGCAGAGAAAGGTTGAGTACTGGAATAGGCTCCCCAGGGAATTGGTCACAGCACCAATCCTGGACAAGGCTCTGTGGCGCATGGTGTGAATTTTGAGGTGTCCTGGGTAGAGCCAGGGGTTGGACTCGATGTTCCTGATGCATCCCTTCCAACTCAGAACATTCTCTGATTCTGTGAAATAATGTTGAGAAATGGATTACCTTTCTGTTTATATTAACGTGCATCAAAATCTGGTGTGCAAATAAGCAAATAACACTGTTTCTGAAGATTCTGTAGCTGAACCTATGGCTCCATGAAGGAAATAATTACCAAGGATAATATCATTCTATTTATCAGCTTCACAAAAACTTAGACAGCAGTTAGTAAGTGTTTTTTTTAAATTTTATGTAATGATGCAGAGTAAAAGAGCTTCACCTTGAAAATTGAAAGGAGAGACTATCTTGAGACACTTGCAGGCTGAAATCTTGAAGACAATAAGCTCAGCACTTGAAGAGAATATTAGCTTTCTAATCAGACAAGATTAGGTATGGTTCAGTGTTGAAATTCCTCATGATGGTTGCAAAAGTCTGCAATTTGTCTTAAGTGAAAATTGCTGAAAAAATATGAAGAGGTGCCATACCTGTGTAATCGCACAGAACATAACTCTACTTCTTCTCGAACCAATGGCAGTATGATTGTTGATACCGATAGAAGGAGAAGTAAGTCAATATTTTCTGAACAGTAAAATTTCTTAATAGAATTTCTTTTTTTTTTTTTTTAAATGTAGCTGTCACATAGGACTACAAAGAAACAAAATTCACAGGAAATATGATGGATCAGTAAAAATTTAGCAAGGGCCAAAAGCATGAGAAACAAACTAAAAATGTTTTAGCCAAATGATTTTCTGATGTTCTACATTAAAAAAGTAGGAAAACTCTCTTTCCAAATTTTAAGATGGAGCCTACTTATATTCAGTGTGTATCTTGTAATTTCTAGGCAGGGGAATACCTGTGCAGTGCAGTAATACTAAACCAAAGTAGTGCAAGACTAACCTAGTGTCAGTCTTAACTATGAAAAGAATACTGTAACATCTCAGTATCAGTTAGTCTTCTGGCAAATAATTTGGATTATGAAGTATTGTGATTTTTTGGAGGGAATACAATGTTGTTTTGGGGGATTGGCTGAGATGCTTTGTGTTTATACTTTTTGCCATAGAGCAGAAACACCAGTTAATTTAATTTGATGAGTTTTACCAGTTAATAGGAACACTCTATGGGAAACTAAGACACGCACTTTATGATTGGTTGCTGAACAATTCTTTATTTAGTCTTACTAGCTTTTTTAGTTAATAAGTACGTTGATTCACAATGTACCAGCAAATACAACATAACATATCTGGTAAATGCCAGGCTATAAACTGAAGCAGTGGAAACATAAAGGATTTCTCTGTGTGTTTACAACATAATTCTTGCAGGTAAGATAAGCAGTCAAGTGAAAGGACATCCAAAAAAACAATCATATACACTTTTCAGTTCATGCAACCCAACATGTTATATTTATGCAAGCATATATGCAAAATCAGTATTAGTATATCTTCTGATGCATTTAGGCCACAAACTAGCACCCTTTCAGTGTTCTTCCCTTCATGATAACTGCATCATTGCCAATTATAATCAACAAGTTAAATTCTGCTATTTTGAACAACACCAGACTGTTTTCCTAAGTACTCTTCTGTGGGTGAAGAACACCCACTTACTTTCCATTCCACTCCTCCTCAGACACCATCTCAGCAATGTTTCTTTCATCTTCATTCATAAAGATGCAAATGTTTGACTTTTCATAAACAGCAGAAAGCCTACACCAGCCGTGAGAAAAAGAGGCTGCAAAAATTAGATGTGATGCAAAATCATACTGATCTTCCTCTCCTTAGTTCTGAAAAAAATCCACCATGAACTTCACTGCGTAATTTTGGTGTTCTACAGTTGGATAGGTAACAATTTTCTGTGATAACAGACTTCTACGTTTTGCTTGCGTAGATACGTTTGCTGTGCTTGTTTGTTTTTGTAGGATCTGCTGGGCTATATGGTAGGATATACTTAGGACAAGTATACACTTTTGACAAGTTGAACAGAGGCAGTCTGGTAAAGCTCAAGAGCCTGCGAGAGATTCAGTTGCAAATTTTAATCACATTAGGCTAACTGTGCTGTGTATCCTAAACTGTGATATTCATATGGAATGATGTGAGTGATTTATATCACAAAAGGCAATGTCAGTTTACTGTTGTATTTGAGACCTACATGTGATGAGAAGTTAACTACTAGGATTATAGCAGTAAACTGTGAAAATATGACTGCTTTTTGCCACTGTTCACCTGAGAATTACACAAACTATCTGATTATTGCACATGTTGAGATAACCTATGGCTATCATAGTGAGTCATCCTTTCATGTGGGAGAAGGAAAACAAGAACTGAAATTACGTTGTGTGATGGTCATCTCCCATTCTTAAAATATTTACCATTTGTATTTGCTGTTCGCCAAGGACAGCCATTTGGAGCAGCAGCTGTTGCACAGAATTCAACAGAGGCCTTTTATTTCATAGCTACTGAGAAGTACCAAGCAAGGCAAAATGTTTGAGTAGACCACAAAGTGCTGCTGAAGACCTTCATGGCATGTGTGGTATTTTGAAACTATTATACTGGATTTCTGTTCATAATCCTTCTTGTTCCCAGATCTTACTTGGCATTACATTACCTTTTCCTTTTCTCTGCCTTGTTTTTCCCCTCTCCTGCAGCTACATGTTTGCATACACTGGTGCATGGTTTCTTATTATGACCCAGCTGATCAGGGTTGAGAATTTATACACAACTGGTCAGGAATCAGGATGTGGTTTTGTAAAGTCATTGTGTGTGTTTGTATTTGGAGGGTGGTAAATCAGAGCTTGTGGTTTGCACTGGAAATCTGATAGATGTATTCTGGTATGACGAAATAGGGTTACATATCAGAACAGTGCCTGCCAGACTTCTGTAGCTTGGGCTTTCATAGTTTACTTTGCATATTCAAGACCAATTTCTCTCACAAATTTTTGTTCATTGCTCTTCATTCTATGAATATATACATATAACATTCATCATGAATTGTACACGTCTACTCAGTTTTCTGAGAACTGGAGCTGAAGTTTTGCCAGGTCTCTTTACATCCACAAAAGGTCTTGGGTAGTGTCTTTAAGTCAGTTTGTAAGGAAGTTACTGGCTTGCACGAGAAGAAATGGATCCTTCACAGGAGCCTCTTATAGTCTCCCTTACTGAGCTTGAAAATAAATTTTTTGAAAAATATATTTTTTTAAATTTATTAACATTTTCAAGCATCACAGAACCACTGAATCATGCATGTTAGAAGACACCTTTGAGATCATCAAGTCCAGCAGCACTACCATAATCATCCCTAAACCATATCCCAAAGTGCCACATCCAGATGCCTTTTGAAAACTTCCAAACACAGTGATTCCATCACCTCCCTGGGCAACTTATTCCAATACCAATCTCCTTCAGTTAACGAAATATTTCTAATACCTAATCAGTCAGAACCTCCAAATATTAACCTTGGAAAGTAGTATTTAACAACATTCATAAAATGTGCTAAATCCAAAGACCAAAAGAAATTGTGTTTAAGTGCATAGTGCACTTACTTAGGGTGATATGCAATATCCTGGACCACCCACCTGAAAAGGAGAGTGCCTCTGCAATAAAATCTGTGGGAAACTCTGAGCAGATGATGCAAATTGAAGATGCAATATTGTCTTGGGTTATGGAACCAAAAATGTATATTCTATTTCATCTGTTGAAAGCAGTTGGGGAGATGTTCTTCTTTATGTCTTATAACTCTAGGGGGAGGGGGGTGGGTGCCTTTTGATAATGAGCCAACTGTTAAAATCAGGTGGGGCAGTGTTTCTTATCTCTTTGACCACCTGTCCTCCCTCCAGGGGGATATTTTCTGCTAATGGGCCATTAAGGCTCACTTAAGGGTACAACATATTCCATCATCCCCATTGTGAGATGCTCCACGCAGTGAGGAGAGCCAACCATTCCTACCTGGATAAAAACTGAGACATAGGAACAGAAGGTATCTGACTTCACCCGATTCTCGGAGGAAGACTGGACCCCTTCTCACCATCACTGGACCCTTCTCACCATCACTGGACCGTTTTTCTACAGGATCATCTCTACTCCAACAGAGCCACGTCTGTCACCCCAGGAGGACTCACTTCTGGACTGCTTCCAACACCCTGACCAGCAGGGTGTCAGGTTGTAGCTCTGACTCTGTCAGGGTTTTCAAGGATTGTTGTTTGTTTGTTTGCTTGTTTGTTTGTTTAGTTTTGTTTCCCACTACATTTGTATTGTTAATCTTCCTAGTAAAGAACTGTTATTCCTATTCCCAAATCTTTGCCTGAAAGCCTTTAATTGCAAAATTATAATTTGGAGGGAGTGAGGGGTTTACATTCTCCATTGTAAAAGAAACTCCAGCTTTCCCTGGCAGATACCTGTCTTTCCAAACCAAGACATTCTGCTTGGGAGAAAACTAGCAGAATAGGAAGCTCATTCCAAGTCTTTTCCTGCTCATGATCTAACTTCAGAAGTTTTTAACTGAGATGCTTGTATTTCTATAGCAATTCCTTTCAATCTTTTGTCTTCTGCAGGAGAAAAGGAAGAGGAAAAAATACTGAATTTAAAGTTAAGTATATCTTGTGTCTCCCTATTTTTTACATCGCATGTAAGGAGCAAGCTAACAGCTCAACAGGATAAAATGCATCAGTGTAAGCTTTTAATTTTTTGTTAGGATATCTTAGCACCCTGTCTTAGTAAAATCGGTAACAATTCTGTCTTGTGCTGTTTAAAATTAGTCGTTTAATATCAAATTACAGAATCATTTAGCAAACTCATTGTCCTGGGTTATGGAATCAAAAATGTGTATTCTATTTTCATCTGTTGAAAGCAGTTGGGGAATTGTTCTTTACCCCTTGTAACTTTGGAAGGAGGGGGACGGGGGGAGGGGCGGGTGCCTTTTGGTAATGGGCCATTAACGGACTATACCCCCGGACTATACCCGCTCCCCCCAGAGCCCCAGAGCCCCATTTGCATGCATGGTCCTATTGTGGGATGCCCCGCCCGGTGGGGGGAGTCTACAATTGCTGCCGGGAAAACTGAGCCGGCGGGGGACAGACTTCACTTGCTTCACCCCGATTCCTGGGAGGAAGACGGCACCCCATCTCATCTTCGCCAGACCCCATCTCATCATCGCCGGACCCCATCTCACCATCACCTCACCCCTGGACCCCTCCTCATCACTCCTGGACCTCTCCTCATCACTCCTAGACCTTTCCTCATCACTCCTAGACCCTGTTTTGGCTACAGGATCGTCCCTGCTCCAACAGAGCCACGTCTGCCACCCCAGGAGGACTCACTTCTGGACTGCTTCCAACACCCTGACTAACAGGGTGCCAGGTGGCAGCTCTGATTCCGTCAGGTCTTTCCCAAATTGTTGTTGGTTGTTTGCTGGTTTGGTGGGGTAGTTTTGTTTCCTACCACATTTGTATTATTGATATTCCTAGTAAAGAACTGTTATTCCTATTCCCAAATCTTTGCCTGAGAGCCCTTAATCGAAAATTTATAATTTGGCAGGGGTGGGGGGTTTGCATTCTCTATTCTAAGGGAAACCGCAGTTTCCCTAGCAGATACCTGTCTTGTCAAACCAAGACACTCATGCAGAATACAATAGCAGCTAACCATTGATTCTACTAAGTAAACCAATATACATTTGAATAGAGTATACTACTATTAATGCAACTTATTAAATAGAAAATAAAACCCAACCACAAGAAAAACTTTTGAAACAAATAAACAAAATCTGATAATCTTGAGCTACTCCTCAATGTTAACTATCTCAAATTGAGACTGATGAAAGAGGATTCAAGAAACTCCAAAGAAAGCAATAAACACTGTGGGACAATTTGCAAATGATTGAAACAATCAGGTTCTGACTTGGAGTCCTGATCTCTCACTGCCTTTGCCTTCAGGAGCTGTGTATGTTCATTGCTTACCACTGAGGGAGCAGGAGAAGAGAGTAAATTATGTGTATCACTCATCAAAAAAAACAATATCGAACAACTAAGCAACACAGCAGACTCTGGCAATATCTATATACAGAGGCCAAGGCTTTTGTATAATGTCATTGATTTCAGTGGAGCTAAACCAGTCTGCACTAACTGAATTTGTGGTCTAATATGGCTTTTATAAAGGTATCACAGAAGAAAAAAAAAAATAGAAAAAAAAAAAAGAAAAAATAAAGTTTCCACCAGCCCGTTCAAGATTATTTTCACTGCTCCCTGTGGAAGAAAGGAATACACATTTCTTTCCATGCTGTCTTTGTAACTGCTTTGTCAAGCAATCTGTAGAAGACTGTAACAGTGACATAATCCTGGCATTTTGGAAAAATTATTTCACTCCAGCTACAATGAAGACAATTCCAGCAGGAAAACCAAACAATAAAATATTGTCTCCAGTCAAGCTTGAGAGTGTTAAGTTTGCACTGCAGAGTGCCAGGGGTGTGTATTTTTAGAAATTGCTCACAGGGTCTGTGTTCCCACCTGTGAAAGCCTTGTGGGCGTTCCTGATCACCACATTGCCTTCGTAGAGAATGAGATCTTCAGCAGGAACGATTCAGAGCATTGTTTTCAATGAATAATTATCAGGACCTGAGCTGACTCCTACCCTTGACATCTATGTCAGTTTCCCCTGAGAGTCAGATCCCTTATGCGCCAAACATCTCTACTCTGAGTACTGAAACAAGCCTGTAAATCTAGCAGGCACAGCAGCTTTTGGAGCTGATCAGGTTATTATCCTAAGTCAGGTGCTTGGAATGAGTTATTTCACAATGAAATAAAATATTTACGTATTTCTTTAACCATAATGTTTTCAGTGATGTTAAACACACCCTTTCCTTTTGGTCCTCAAAGCTCTACACTATAGAAGTAAAAAATCCCAGAAAAGATCCGCTCTTCAGACCCCAATTCTGAAGTGAAAAATACATTGTAGAAGCAGCTGAATCACTTTATTTTGTACTACAGGTCAGTGTACCTTATTTGCATTCACTTTTCAGTGTTCTTGAAGCTCTTCACTCCTCTTTTCAATGCCTTCTTTGTCCTCTTTGAAATTCTGATATTGCTCTCATATTGCCTGAAGTGCTTGGAAAAATCTCACTCTCCATGGAGAAGGCAGAGTGGTAGGAATAGAGCCATTTCTATTCTGGTTTGCAACTAGCTTTTAGGAGAGAAGAGACTGCCATTTCTGTGCAAACCTCTATGAGCAGGCTGTGAAAGCACAGGGTAGGTGCAATCACAGAAAAACACACGCTGTGGTGCCTCTTTGAAGCTCTGCAATTTTTGCCACTGTTTCCTTCATCCAGGTATACCTCTCTGGTTCAAGTCTGCAGGAAACATAACACTTAACCTCATAAAAGTATTCTATATTGTCTCTCTTAGTTTGAAGTGGAAGGCTATTGTAGCAGCTCTCTAGTTTCAGGATCCACAGCTTTTTTATCTCTGGAAACCAGCCATTCCCCAGCATGCTGACAGCATTCTTTCCATCTAGACTCTTCAAAACTTAATAATTTCTAAATTTTATATTAATTTCCAAATGCCTATCCATCTCTCAATACATATTTTTTTATTCCTTCTGTTTACAATGAAAATCCTTATAAAGCTTCAGTAAGTATTGTTATTTATATATTACTAAGATGATATGTGGAGCATGTTACGCCAAAACAATCACATATTAGAAAATAATATTTATGTTCCATAGGAAGAAAAAGAAGAAGCAAAGCAGGAAGGAGCATAAGAGTATAAGAAAACAGGAGGAAGAGGAGGAGAAAATGCTTCAGTTATGAATGCAATACAAAAGCTGTAGTGTCTATAATTAAATTACTTTTCCATTAATTTGTCATCTCTAGCGGGTTTTCTCACATAAAGAAGTTTCACTTATTGTTGTAAGGTCTTGTCCCAAGCTTTTTTCTGATTTTCAGTATCTTAACATTTTCCACTACAAATGCTTACACCCATGGATGGATGCTGGTTATTTACATGACAGTAATTGCACTTGCTGCAAACTCAGAAAAACCTCCCTCTTTTTTCCACAGCTCTCATTTTATTCTTCACAATCTTGCTGCAGGAAACACCTGTATTCCTATCTCAGAACCTGACTTTGCAAAAAACTCTCTTTTGACTGCTGTTTCTAGTACAGGCTTTCCAGCAAAGTAAAATAAATCCAGTCTATCATGAATAAGTTAAAATGGGCTCAAAAACATACATCAGTTTCCACCGAACCAGACCTTGCACTATTGTGTTAATACTCAAAATATTATGGTATAGATATTTTTATTCTTCTCCAAATTTCGAATGCCCAAAGCGCATGTGACTTTTCTTCTGAAAATCTGACCCCAATCTCAAGTGCATATTTCAAAGTTCTGTTTATCAAATTTCCACAACAAAATACCTTCTAATGGTACTATCATTCTTGCAGGTGTTTTCATTCTGATGAATTGTTAGTTTTCAATTTTGCACTAAGGTATTTAAAAGAGACATGTTAAAATGTGAAAATTACTTTCTTTATTAGGACTCATACAAACTAGCAGATTGAAACAGCTAGAAGGTTTTTTGTGTTACTCCTAAAATAATTTATATTTAATTTTACCTTTTATTACACACCCTGCAGCAGCTTCAAGTATTTAAAATCCATATCACTTCACACTTCAATTTCATCATTGAATCTTTATTATTCTACTTAGGAATGCAGAATTGTACTTAAAAATAATATCATTTCTGCATACTTACTAATTCTTTATTAGCATAGATCAAGTATTGATGCAGTTCCAAGGTAACACTAAGAGTTAATCTGTTAAAACATAGTTTCTGTACCATTCCACTGGAAGGAGCAGGAATGTAAAGCAGGCTCTGCCAGCCCCTCCACAAAAAACCAGCAATTCTTCTTGGTATTTTCACATGCTGCCTGAGGCAGGGGAAGATCTTTAGCCACTTTTTCCTCAGCTCCCCTGTAAAAAAAAAACCACCTAGCTTCAGGCAGGCACCTGAGGATTTGCTTCCCTAAGAAAGGTACTTTGCCTTCATTACCGTTGGTAGAAAGAAACAACTTCCAGTCATTTTTTGACTCTCAAGAAAGTAATAAATTAGGTTAAAATTTAAAAGAAAATCAACCGTGTATTTAAAATGAAACAGTAAAAAGAATAAAATGTTTTTGAATATTTCTCTTTAAAATCCTATTTTTTCCCTAAAAGCATAAGAGATTTTGCTCTAATAACAGAAAAAAAACCCAAACAAAAATGTAATCTGAAAAAAAAAATAATTCAAGAAACTTGTAAATGTACAGAGGAAATTTTGTCTACAAAATCTGAGTATTTGTCTTATATATAATCCTATAGAATAGCCTTTAAGTATAAAGCAGGGTCTTTAAGTACTTTTCAATTTCCCTCTTAACAGGATTATCTATCAAAATTACATTTTAACTCTTTTGTTACTGACTCAAGTGATGACACTGCCTTCCTCTCCAATCACAAATGACTTGCAAAGGCCCAGGCTGGTTAGAGGTATGGCATTCCATTGTCTGGAGATGACAGCAGTACCTGAAAGCAGAAATTTCACTGAAAATGTCTCCTGTGTACAGCATATCAAAGTGCTGCCTTTGTGGAGGACTGATGTGGATGTGGTAGGCTGCTTACCACTTAGATAAAGGTTGACATACTTAAGCATTTTAAATTTGTAAACATTTAATTTACAAAATGTCAGGAGAATGTGTAATACATATATATACTCTGGTACTATAGCACGCATGGCTCTGAAAAATAAAAGAGCAGCAGTTGATGCCCCACCTGTAACAGAAACAACGTGTTTTTTTCTGTTGGTGCTCCCTGTGCATTGTCCTATTTTCCTAAGCAGTTTAACCATGAAAATCTGCAGGATGCACCTAAAGTATTCAAAACACAGAAGTGCTCCCTCACCCTGCTGTCATAACATCATGGTATGCAGGGGGAAGGCATCGGGCAAAGAACAACCTTCCTCAAGAACACTTCCATTTTCCAATACCCAGCTAAGAAATAAGGAGGAACATGAAGTCGACACTTCTAAAGTGCAAACTTGAGAAAGGGGAGAGGTTTCCCATCCAAACACTGCTGTATTTGCAGTGAGTACTTTAGACCCCAGAATAAACTTTTTGTTCTTCCCACGGATTTTCTTCACCACTGTGTAGATCCCATTTAAATAAATGGAAAATGGTATTTTCAACTTAAAAAAAAAGGCAGAAGCAAGAGGCAAGAGATCATGCTGCCCACTGCATATCTCACTAATGTCAGATATATCTGTAGATGCGTTTGTAGATACTGTAATATAGATAGAGATATATAGAGATATATAGAGATATATAGAGATATATAGAGATATATAGAGATATACTGCTATATACAGATACAAGTGTATATACTGTAATGAAAGGCAAAATGGGGTGTTAAAAGGATTACTCTGATGTTCACAAAATCCTCTAAACAAGACACTGAAAATGACAATTATTCCAGTTTTGATTATGGCTCAGTGCTGTAAATGTGTCCTAGTGGTAATCCTAAAAGCATATTTCTAACACAGAAACTTGTAAGTCAGACTGATTTCCTGAATCCTTGTCAGAAGAGTGCAAACACAAATTCTAACAAACAATTCTCAACACTGCTTGAGAACAGAGAATCCTTTATTGCAGTGATCTGGTAGTTTTCTCAGTTTAAATGTCAGAGGAGATAAGAATCCATCAGACCAACAAATCTGAATCATTCATTGCTACAGAAAATTTCTGAATTGTCTGTCTAAATCTGATGGAATTGAAGTGGTTTGTGACTGTAACATAGGCTTAGAACAATTTCCTGAGAATTAGGAAATGTGAATGTTACTTTGTAGAGAATGCCATTTTAGTGGGCAATTCCATCTCTTTAACCCCTGAGTATTTATCTGCCTCCAGCTGCTTGGAAAATCTTCTGTTAAGCAACTGTCTACAATTTCTCTCTAAAGACCTTCATGTTGAATCCTTACGTGATTTCCTTTTCAGATTTTTTTTTTTGCTCTAAAAACTTGGGTGTCTTGAGTAATATTACCTTCAGAATCCTGCTCAAGCAGTTCCTTGCTTTCACTATTTGTCATTTGTCAAAAATATGCCTTGCAAGTTTCTGTCTCTGCTTGCTTTTCATATTTAGCAATCAATTATGTAATAGTATTATCATTTTCTAAAATACAGATTGTGCTTTACACGACTATATGGAACTCCCGATGACCTCAGATCCGAGCAGCCACTTGAAAACCCAACAGTGTCAGTTTTCCTGTTTCAGTCTTTTTTAAACCTTTATTCAGCAGTTTTCAAACACAATTGCACAATGTTTATAAAAGGAGTTGGAGAAAGTGTACAATTAAGATAGTAGGATTCATTTCGAAGCAGATTCAGAATACACTGCTCTTGGCCATTTTTTAAACATTATTTCTTCCAGCATTTCTCTTCCTCACCAGTTTCACTTCTCTTTGTAAGGTCAGTCCAAGGATTCTGAGGGAAACCTTTAGTTTTAGCAAATTTTAAGGGAGACATTTAGTTTTAGCAAATAAAGGATTAATTAACCAAAATATGTTATTAGGTATCATGAAGCTTTAACAGCCTCTCATTTTTGCTCATGTACAATACACTTCACTTTACTCTTGTGCCTTCTTTTAATAACTGAGTCTCAAATTAATCTCATTCAGTTCTGTCTGGCATTTGCTTCTCTTTATTGATAAGCTCTTTTCTTTCATACCTCCCACAGCATTATACAGCCTACCACTGTCACCAAGTTCGTCCTAAATAAAGAACACACTAATACTTACTTTCTCTCTGAAAGACCCATATCATCGTGCCTTACTACTACTAAGGCTATACTGAAGGAAGGTCACATAAATAGAAATGTATCAAAGAGAACTACTGTATTCCTGTGGTTTTTAATTTTATTTTTTTAATATATAACCAATGCTATCAAAACTTTTTGTTGGCATACAGAGTTTAAAATCTCTCTCTGAATCATTTTCATCATGTAATGCTCAAACTTAAGGACCTTACTCAGGTCTGTAATAATTCTCAACTTATCTGGCTTTATCATGATTGTCCAGCATTCCAGCAGTATATTTTTAATAACAATCTGACTACCATAACAAACACAAAGGCACAAAGGCATTTCCATTGCTCCCTACCACCTATAATATAATAATAAAATAACATGATTACCTTCTTGATGCTATTTAGAAGTCCAGTAATTCAGAATTATTTTTATATTCTATAAATACTTGGGGGTAGGAGACACCATCTGTAATGTATCTTGATTTATGTAAGTTATCCATCATTAAACCTTTTTTTTTTTTTTTTTTTTTTTTTGTACCATGTACAAAGTAATTAGGCAGGGTCTACATATGATGGCAAATACTTCATGCTTCATCTTACTGCCCCAGCCTTTCCACTCAAAAGTGGAGAATCTCTCCACTGAAATCTACCCAACTGAAACCATTTACCTCAGTTTCAGTTAGTTTATTTCCAGAATCACAATTTTTTCTTCAGTCAGACTTTTTTACGTCTGTCAAGAAACCAGCCAAGACTTCATCGCTGTTGGCTTAGTGGGACTTTGTCATTTTGCTTAGGAAGAATTCTGCAGTTCTTGGAAACTTCAAAGAAAAGTTGGTGGGTTTATGCATATGTTCCTTTTATTTTAAAAAAATGATGTAACAATCCTCTTTTCTCACACCTCTGAATGTGTTGAGACCTTTTAATGAAAGATACTTGTCCTTCTAGCCAATAATTTTTCTTTCATTTTCTGCTTTAAATAGGAAAATCCCTTCTTTTTTAAAATTCTCTGAATTTTATTTGTGAAACAGCATTTTATTATCCTTGCAAGTACTTGCTATTTCCAAATTCATGTCCATCTTTCCTCTGTATTGTATTTTTACATTAATACCTGAGTGTCATGGGAAACCACTCACAACTATTTGCCAGATTTCAGCATTTCAGAAAAGCAGCTTTCAATTCATTTTGGGAAATAGATTTGATATTTGAGCCCTCTGGGTTGTGTCAGGTGATCTGACATACATTTCCTAGGAATTCAGGGACTTGACTTGGAGTGGAATGCTCTAATGTCCTTAGACAGTCCTGACTAGCCTCAGTTACCTGCTGGGGCAGTTTTTGCCAGGATCTATGCTCCTGAATAGGATTGCTCTTGGGATGCCACAATAGATATTTAAGGAATTGCATTACATCTAGACTTTTGTTAGAGTAATGCCTTGTTCTAAACCAGCCAATCTCTCTGACAGCCAAAACAATGACCATGGGAATTGTGGTGTTTTGGCAATAAGGATCCCTCCACCTACATCCTTGGATTCCTTGGTGTCAGCTCCCTATGTTACAAATTCATGTGGTTTTAAACTGTGAGAAGTTCAGGTTCAGCTCAGGTTCAGTAAACAGTACTAACTGTTTCCTGAACTTGGTATTTGTCAGTGTATATGAAGATGCTCGACTTCAAGCTAGTATCTCCATCCCATAGCCTGGGAACTTTCCCAGGAGTGGAGAGACCTCTACCTAAGCAGAGTCCAGACAAGCATTAATCACACATCAGGTTGGTGAGGTTCTACTACTTTGTGCCAGCAATATAGCTCCTCAGAGATGCAGGTTAAAAGTACCTGCTTTTGTACCTACCTACTTGCAGAAGTACCTACCTACCTAGTGGACAGATAGGTACACAGCTCCTGAAAGATGTGGGCTGTGGATGTGAAGAAGTGGTAAGAACATGAAGACTTGGACCTCTAGCAATCCACAAGACCTCCAGAATTATTCTTACAGGACCTTATTAGGCAAGGAGTCAAAGACCATATGAATCATGAGAAGAGCAATAGGAGACAAACATGTACTCAATTCTTGTCTCCATCTAGGTTTCTCCAGCCAAGGACTGGAAGGGTGAACTTAGGACCTTAATTAGAAACTCCCACAAGAATCCCAAAGCTCACCCCTGAGTGAGAAGCTCATGTAGGAAATCATTGGCGGATACAAGCACAGCCATCCAAATCAGGATCAGTTCTTCCCTTCAATACCCACACAGCTTCTCTTTGTGATCTGCCTAGCAGTCAGAATGGTGAATGGGAAAACTGACATACCTCCTTCCTCCACACAGCCGGCGGCGTTAGTGCAGTGTCAACCAAACACTGCATCCACTCAAACTCTGTAGACTGTCTCCAATATGGTGTAACTGAATCAGAGGTTTAACAGTGCCTGGAAAGCTTAGTCTGCAAGCCAAGTGCATACATCTTTACTGGGATTTGAATAGGGTAGTATCTTGTCTCAATTTAAACACAGTGCCTTACAGCAAAAAGGGGAAGGGGATGGAGAAATTAAATATCATGTATCTAGCACATGCAGAATGTTGAGAAATGTATAAATGTAGCAACAAGTGATATTGTTGTAACAATAAGTGATACCTAAGACACCTTAATTAATTTATAATATTTGCAAACTATCTCCAAATACAGAAAAATTATTCATGGGAAAATCCCTATTCCCATAAACCAGCTGAGAATGCCAAGAAGTTTCCTACATTGTATTAGTACACTGTGTTTTCTGAGAGAGTAACAAAAAAGTCTGCTTCCATAAGTTCTCAACCTATAGTATAGTATGTAAATGTAGACTGCCTTTTTACAGTGTGACTTCTGAGCAAAGAAAAATTAATGGCCTTTTGATACCAAAGGAATTGACTAGAGGAATGATCCTATCAAAGCAGGTTGTGATTACTTTTTGAGCTTCTCCTACCCCTAAAGTGAATGCCACTCTTTAAAGAAACAGTGACATAACATAAAGTGTATTTTAATCACCACTTAATTTTAAGGACGGGTAAACCACTTAAAAACAAAAACTAAAGTGTTTTTGCTAATGTAACAAAAAAGTGTAATTAGCAATAAATAGGATATCTCATTTGACATATAAATGGAGAATATGGGATCCGTGGAATGCTTCTCCCACTGGGGTGCATGACAAAGTCAGAATCTTTTGAAGTTGTTACCCAGAAATTTGAAGATAATTCGGTTAATTATTTAAATTTTTCATACAACAAATTTGAAGCTGCCTTTGTCTTCAATTCAGATGTATTCTTTGAAAGCAGTATCTTCTGTACTTGTACAAGTCTCAGAGATTCATGTGTGCATG
Organism: Phylloscopus whistleri; assembly: GCA_017589585.1. Lineage (NCBI taxonomy): Eukaryota > Metazoa > Chordata > Aves > Passeriformes > Phylloscopidae > Phylloscopus > Phylloscopus whistleri. The sequence continues at coordinate 338,059 of JADMLD010000110.1, read as the reverse complement.
GACTCCTTTAATTTCTACCAATTTACCTCAATAAGTGTTTAAGAAGAATAAAGGTTCAGCTGAAAATGGCTGGGTACATCTCAGGGACATATACAGAAAAATAACATCTTTACAGAGACCACAGCACAGTCCAAGCATTAAAGAAACGGCAATACCCTTTTAAAAGCCTGATGTCAAATTCAATGTTAATGTAAATCTGTCTTGGTTTTGAAAGACAGGTATCTGCCAGGGAAAGCTGGAATTTCCCTTGGAATGGAGAATGTAAACCCCGCACTCCCTCCAAATTATAATTTTGCAATTAAGGGCTTTCAGGCAAAGATTTGGGAATAGGAATAACAGTTCTTTACTAGGAAGATTAACAAATGTAGTAGTAAAACAAACAAGCAAACAAACATCGATCCTAGAAACCCTGACAGAGTCAGAGCTACAGCCTAACACCCTGCTGGTCAGGGTGTTGGAAGCAGTCCAGAAGTGAGTCCTCCAGGAGTGGCAGATGTGGTTCTGTTGGAGCAGAGATGATCCTGTAGAAAAAGGGTCCAGTGATGGTGAGAAGGGGTCCAGTCTTCCTCCGGTAATCAGGTGAAGCCAGATACCTTCTGTTCCTATGTCTCAGTTTTTATCCAGGTAGGAATGGTTGGCTCTCCTCACTGCATGGAGCATCTCACAATGGGGATGATGGAATATGTTGTACCCTTAAGTGAGCCTTAATGGCCCATTAGCAGAAAATATCCCCCTGGAGGGAGGACAGGTGGTCAAAGAGATAAGAAACACTGCCCCACCTGATTTTAACAGTTGGCCCATTATCAAAAGGCATCCGCCCCCCTCCCCACAGAGTTACAAGACATAAAGAAGAATGATTCCCCAACTGCTTTCAACAGATGAAATAGAATATACATTTGTGGTTCCATAACCCAAGACACAGAGAAAATTGTACTAGGATATATCAAGAGCAGGGATGGAAGGATCTGGATCTTACCTAGTTTCAAACCAAAGACTTAACAGAATTAATTAACCTTGAAGATATTATAGTGATCCTAAACCACCTATTAAAGTGTGACTATTTCAACATTTTATTCCAACATATCAAGGTTTTTCAAGTGAGATAAGCAGCAACTAACTCACTGAGATAATAATAGCTGGATGAAATATTTATTGCTGTAAAATGAATCACATGGGTGAGTTTCAGAAGCAGAACTTGGAAATAGGTCTCTCTTCATACACATGGTAATTTATTTGAATGTTCAACTGATCTTTAGACCTTCTGAAAGAAAAAAGGGACCTTTTTATTAAAGATATGGCTCTAAGAAGTTTTGAAAATAAACTTTTTATTTACTTATACTAGATTGACAATATACTGAATATTTTCAAAAAGAAATTATTTAATTCAATTGGAAAACCTGATGGAATGAGATGAAATATTTGAAAAATTACTATCTGCTATTCAGTTTATAATAACTCAAATTATTATATTGTTTTTTAATATTTGTTGGCCATAAATTCAGCACCCAAATCCTGTATACATCTATATTAAAAAAAATTAGCTTTGACGGACTTCACATAACATGTTACTGAGTTAAGAGAGATGACACAAGGCATTTCTATTAAGTTCTTCCTTTCTTCATTTAAGAGATTTTTTCCATAATTAAAATAGCTATTACACATATTTTTTTCACTCTTAGATCTTAGAGGATGTAACACAATGGTATTATTTGTATATATAAAATTCTACTATGTAATTAATTATGTGGAAAACATGCTTGGTCAAACACAAATGACTAGGCTTAATGTAATGGTCCCTTTGGCCTTAAAAATCTTGATATGTTTTTACTTAGTTTACAAATGAAGATACAGAGGATGGAAATTAGCTGAAACAGATACAGAACAAAGCAGAACAGAGATGACACATCTCCTTTTTCTTCATTTAACACCCTTAAGCTCTCACAGAATTTTAATAGAAATTGTCTGTTCTAACAGAAGTTAACACCATGGCTGAATGTCATAGGCAAAATCGGAGTAGGTCCTTCTGCTTAGTGAATTAATAATGCTGGGGCCGATAAGCAGCACTTGTTGCAGCCCCCAAGTCCCCTTTGTTGGTGTGTGGGCTGCAGATCAACCTTGGAAGACCATAACTACTCAGAAGCCATTGCAGTCAGTGGATCAACAGAACATTATTTGCTGACAGAAGGTTTTATCCGTTGTGCCAAAGGTGATTGCAGCACTGACTATAATTTATAAAGTTATCTAAACTGTAGCAATATGTCCAGTCAGTGACATCCAGATATTCATTTTTCTGTTGTCTACATATACATGCATATTATGGACTAAATATTGTATATTTTTAAAGATGAGTCCTGGTGCTACCCTGTGCTCCAGACAGTCGTTTGCACACAACCATTCTCCATTAGGGCTGTCCTTCCAGTACTTTGCCCATTTTAGCTGAGGAAATCCATGCTGCTCCATGTGGCAGCTAACAGGCTTCACTAAAAACTGGTTTAGGATGCTTTATGGCTAGGGGAGAGCTCAGGTTCCCAGCTGCTCCTAGTATGAAAATCAAGGTACAAAATTCATATAGTCAGAAATGGTCCTTGTCAGATGTGGGTGTAGATATCTTTCTTTTCCCCTTTGTCATTCTGTTCAGTAGTGAAAATGCAGAGAAGACATTTTTTTAGCTAATTATTATTGTTATTTTAATTATGCAGTAACTACCTCAAAGAGACACTAACAACCTGCAAAAGACTGCCGTGCAAAGTAAGAAAAGCAACAAAAATTCTGCTGGAACACTGCACTCTAAAATTTAGTTGCTCCAAGACATCCTAAAGGATTATTCAAGTAATTTCATCTGTGGTAAAACTCTAATTTGAAAACAGCTGTTAAAATAATTTTATAATTTTTTTTTTTTACTTTTTTGTTTTAGGAAAGGTACAGAAATTTAAATAAATCACATATAGCTTGCCCTTTTCTGAGGTAAAATTCCTGTCCCAGTATTTGCAAAAGATAATCCTCTGAGAACAAAAGAGAAGTCTCTCACTGAGTTTAGAAATCAACAAAATGTGTTAATCAATTCAGAAGCTTCTACTGTAAGTGGAAGTTTTTTATGGTGAATAAATGAATAACAGTATCTTTTTATGTCTGAATAGAAAATTAAGTATCTTAAAATACTCTCTGACTTTGTTGTCATGTAGATTGGTAACAAATAGTTGATCCCTTTAGACTGTTTTTCAGGTTGTATAGACCAAACCTTCAGTGTGGAATCAAAAAGGAAATAAGTGTAGAGAACAGGAGCTGAAAAACTGTTGTAGATTCTACTAGTTATAACCCCTTACTGTTATAAATTTAGAGAGCAAATTCCATCGAAAACGATTTATTTGCCGACGAAAGTTTTGGACAGAGCTATCAACAAAGCCTACGACCAAGGAAGCAGTGCATGTACTGGGTGAAACCCGAGTGCAACCTCTATCGCGTTACGCTCCCCTCGGTTTCACCCCGACCCCAGCCGAAGCCAGCTGTTTTATACTTTTTCTGGCTGGATTACGTGAGTCCAAGATTTCTATAAGTTCTTTTGTCCCTCGGCGTCCCAGTTGATGAAATTTCTAAAGCAGGGTTCAGCTTCTGAATGGGTTTCCTGGGTGTGGAAGGTTCCTGAGTACTCTTAATGTCCCAGATATGATACCATCTCAGAGCCATTAGTCCTTATCGGGTGCTGAGCATCCTCATCCAGGTTGTTCTCCACCTTTTATTGGTATTGTAATTCTTTTGATTCCTTCTCTGGAGATGAGGAAAGCCCCTTGTGAAATTTTCAAATCCTATACCCTGCTTGGGGGGCTTTTTGGCTTTCTTAGAAGAGTACATTTTATTTTCTGTCTATTAATGTCCTAGCTGGTGAGGGGGGGTCCGTAGCTCTGGACTCCAGGAGAGCCGAGCCACCCCAGAAAGTATTTTCTCAGAGACACCCCCTACGGTGTTGAAGGCACTCCTCTCAGCTGGCGGGTAGCGAGCTCAGCAGGAGGCAGGGGTTCAGCTCTCAGTGATTCAGCTCAGTGGTTTCAGCTTCTGCCTCCTGTGAAGCTTCGCTTTCCCCTGTAGTTGGCTTCGGGGTGGAGAGAGAGAGGGCCTTGTGCCGGCGGTTCCGCAAGCAGCTTTATTGTGAAGGCATAGCGAAGGGAGCCGAGGACCGAGTGCCCTGGCTCTTAGGGCAGTTTCAGGGGTTTTATAGGAAGCTAGGTGGGAGGGGTACAAAACCAATCGGTTACAACAGATCTACATAAGGTCCTGAGGGTGCTTGTGGGTTTTCCAGGAGAGTCGCCGTGAGCTGGGGGTAGCTTTGCTATCTCCGGGTCTGGGTGGGGTTGCGCGATTTCTTCTTAACTCCTCAGCACGCTTCCCTCCAAGGCAGAGTCACTGGGGCTCCACCCACCCCCACAGTCTATTATGACACGACATTATGTAAAGCATAAACTATCATTCACCACAACAACATTATGAAAATATGAATTATCATTTACCACACTTACCTAGTAAATATTCCATCATGTCCTTGTGGATTGTTATAAATGAAATCCGCCAATTTATCAATAAAAGAATTTATTGAAAAATTGAAAAAGAACAATCAAGAGCAGCCACAAGCAAAGTCAATGCCGAGCCTGGGGATTGACACTGGGTGAACCACAGACACGGCCTCTATCACACCGAGTCCCCCACAGTTCACAAGGTGTGCACTGTGCAGTCGATTTTTATACAGTGTTTCGCTGTCCAGTACGTGATCTCAGTCCTTTGTCCCTCTTGTCTGAGATACATATTCACATATCCTTGTTTTCCTGCTGCCGGTCTGCTGAGTGGATTTCCAAGAAGGAAGGTGCCTGTGAGTGGATTTACGGTAACCTGGTATTGGGATGCAAGGCCTTGACGATGATGATAAGATTCATATCAGGCATTAATCGCTGGGTTGTTGGTAGATCCATTAACGGTGAGAGCCCATCTCCTCTCAGCTGCACCCTTCTTTCTTCTGCCAGTGTTGTTTTCCTGGGTGCTGGCAGCGATGTTGCAATCTTTAAGGGTGGCTTCGGGCCTGACTTGAAGAGCATGACTTTCAAGGCGCTTGTGAGTTTGGTTTTTAAGGTTACAGTTGAATTTTGACATACACGATTTTACAAAACGTATTTACAATAAAATCAAATTATTTACAACATTTATCACATGGATTTCTTGGTTCAGTGTTTTAAATAGCATTTGATGCAGAATCACCTGAAGTGAAGTTAGTCCAGATGCCAGAGGTACAGGTTACTAAGGGAGCTCTGTAATGAGAGGGGAAGCCTACATGAGATGGCAAGAGATGTGGAAATAATTTATGCCACTTGTGATTTGAGAAATAGCTTACATCTAAAAGCATATTGTAGCTCAAAACAATCATTAATGGGAGAACAAAACTATGCCTGTCTGTCTTGGGTTATGGAACCTAAACTGTGTATTCTATTTTCATCTGCTGAAAGCAGTTGAGAAATTGTTCTTTATCTCTTGTTTACTCTGAAGGAGGGGGGCGGGTGCCTTTTGATAATGGCCCAACTGTTAAAACCAGGTAGGGCATTGTTTCTTATCTCTCTTCACAATGGGCCATTAAGACTCCCCAGGCTGTTTTCTTCCTCAAGCTGTTCCCTTTCCCAAAATATACCCACGTTCCATCATCCTATTGTGAGATGCTCCACCCAGTGGGGGGAGCCAACCATTCCTGCCTGGATAAAACTGGGAGTCCAGAAGAAGAACCCTCTCTCTTGCTTCACCCGATTACTGGAGGAAGACTGGACCCTTCTCACCATCACCGGACTCTTCTCGTCATCACTAGACCCTATCTACAGAACCATCTCTACTCAACAGAGCCACATCTGCCACTCCTCCAGGAGGACTTACTTTTAGACTGCTTCCAACACCCTGACCAACAGGGCATCAGGTTGTAGCTGACTCTGTCAAAGCTTTCCAAAATTGTTGTTTGTTTGTTTGCTAGTTTGGTGGGGTGGTTTTGGTTTTTTTCTACCACATCTGTATTATTGATATTCCTAGTAAAGAACTATTATTCCTATTCCCAAATCTTTGCCTAAGAACCCTTAATTGCAAAATTATAATTTGGCGGGGGTTAGGGGTTTACATTCTCTATTCTAAGGGAAACCCCAGTTTCCCTGACAGATACCTGTCTTTCTAAACCAAGACACTGTCAAATGTGGAATATTCTTCTGCAAACTTATGGCATTGCTATAGACCTGTTTGTCCTGTCCTTCATCCCAGTTGTGCCTTTTTATTCAGTCTTCCTTAGCAAGAAGTTTTTGACTGACTCACTACAGCCAGTCCACATCCCTCCTCAGCAAAGCAAAGGGTCTGTATTTTAGCTGGCTTGGAGCATGGCTGCTGAACTTCGAAGAGTTCTTGCAAGCAGGGATGATCCATGAACTGCCACACAGTGAATTGGCTCTTTGGAGGTATTCTTAGTCAAAGAGCCATCCTGCTGACTCAGTGTGGAAGGCAGATGGTCTCAGAAGTGTAATGGATAGACTGTCCCTAGAGTGATACTTACATTATCTAAAACAACCCTTTTAGACACTCATACTGTCTAAAATAACCTATTTAAATGTTCATAAGACCTTTGCTACTCTCCAGTGTACTAGAAATCAGGATTATAGAATCATTTCCAATAGTATTGGTTGAGCAGTAGCACAAACAAGTTTGTGGTAAACATTGACAGGATGACGTTGACAGGGTGGGATAATGCAAATATATATCTCCTAAGTGTTTTTAACATTTAAGAATTTTAATAAAACTTCGCTGTTTGTAACAGACAGATGCATCTGTTATCTGGGATCCATCTGTGCATTTCCAACAAGGAAAGACTGACCTCTCCTATGCAACGTCTCTCAGACTTACTGTTGGAAAGAAGAAAGTAAAACTGGTGGAATTATCCTGATCTTACAGGCATTTAGAAAGCAATACTAACTGAGGTAACAAATATTAAGGCTTGCTGCTGTTGTATGAAATGTAACAACTAGGTATGCTATTGCTCTGCAAATCTCAAACCTAATTTGTAAAACAGATTAAAACTGAAAACGTGTAATTTTAAAAGGAAAAGTATGAGGTGGGTCACTTTTTAATTCTTCCAACTTTTTTGTTTATGCAGATTTCTGAACAGAGAAGTCTACAGTGCAGACCTAAGTGAGAAATTCCACAGGAAGATGTGGAATTAGAGGTCACTGAGTATCATTGCTTTTCCCTTTTTAGTCACAAATATCACAACACAACTCTGCAGCATAAAGTTCTAAGTCTGGGACTGAAATAGTGATTTAAGAATAAATAGGTGCAGTCAGGTTGTGGAAGTTTAATTAAGCTAAACTGACGTCGTGGGAGACCCTTAGAAGTGCAGTTCTTAAGTGCTTACTCAAATATCCTTTAGGGTCTGTCCTTTGAGACATGTGGTGATTCTGTCAAGACTGTGAGAATATATTGGGAGGGGTAAACAGCATTAAGGGATTTTAACACCAGCTGGTACTTCAAGCAAAGGAGTTAAAATCTGAGATAACTCATCATTTACAGCTACCTGTAGAGTACTTTTGTAGATTTAAAATACTAGTTTTGAACAGAAGAAGCTGGTAATGCCTCCTAGTTCAAGACTGATTAATTTATTTGTTATTAAAACAGGATTTCAGAATTAAACATAAGTCTTTGAAAGAATTAAGTTCCTAAGTGAAAAGGCAATTGAGATCCTGTGTATTCCTGGTCATGCTGTTTGTACTCCTAGTGTATTTTTTGTAATTTTTTTGTAATTTTACTTAATTGTTCTCCGAAGTGTACTCCAGAGAGTTACATAAACTCAAGCTTGAGCTACCAGTTGTATTAACTGTTGTGGGAGATGCATAACTCCTCTCAAATCAGCACAGTTTAGGTGACATTTGATTCACTGCTAAACTTAGAGCTGTAAGTACACAGTGTGTTTGTATGTGACTGCAAGTTTTGGCTAATTTTCCTTTCTGCTAACCCTACAATTATTCTGTCACTGACATATAATCTGTCTTGGTGGCCCTCTCCTCTCTTCATGCTGGTGATGTGGCTCAAGCTCTGACTACTGCAGGGGTCACCTCTGGGAAGAATTGTGCTTGTGTGTGACACGATTGTGGCCATATTTACAGCTAGAAAATCCTGAACCTTTCCAATTCTGGTGATGGGCCGTTTGTGTGGAAAGAACAGGCAATGATGCAAGGTCTAGACCCCTTCTCTGAGTTAATGGTCTATAATGTGTGTGTCTATATGGCCCTAGGTGACCAGGTTATAGGAAACCTAAGACGTACTTCAGGAACACTGAGTGCTTCAAGTAAGAAAACTGTGAACAACGTTACCAATTTTACCTTCAAACACACTTAAAAATAATTAAAAGCAGGTACTGTCAAACTAAATCTTACAAAATCAACAATGCGTGGAGGACGCATGGAAGTTGTGCTCTGAGTTGTAAGAGGATTCAAATTTACTTTTAACTGTCCAATACTGCACCCCACAGGTGAAAGAGCATTGCCAACATTCTAATGCAAAAGAAACCAAAGCATAGTGCTTCAGTGCATTTTTGGCCTTCAGTCCTAACTTTAAGCACCACTGAGGACAGTTCTGACCATTCAAAACCACTCTGTGTGTTGCCGTTAAATTCCTGATTTGCAGTTGAGAATTACCTAAGTAGTGTGCTTTGCTTGGGACAAAGGAATTAGCTGCTGCAAGTGCCACTGCATTACTGGTGAAACCCTGACTAACTGGTGCCAGATGGTTAAAAATGAGATATATCAGTAGTTTCTCATCAAAGTGTGTCCTGAAGATGTGTCTCAGCTCTATTTTGACACTGTGCTGAGTACTCAAGCATCAAACAGTGGTGGAATTCCAGCTAGAGCTATGTTTGTAAATCACTTTCATCTTTATTCCCCTCCTTGTCACATACTCTTTCACGGCCAGTGAAGTTTGCTGAATGGAACCAAAATCCAAAAGGAGCCTGGAGTCCAGAGTATAGGTCAGATTCACCTTTGAGTCTCATCAAGTTTGTGATGTTTCAGTTGTTTGTGGTGCTGGATTTAACTGCTCAGAGACAGATGTGTTCTCTAGACATGGCATTGCAGACTACTTGCAAGGCTTGCTTGAATGTGGCAGCATGTGCAAGCTCTGCCAAATCTGCTGGTGCTCAGGCAGTGACCAATTTAATGTATCTGTGCTACTACCAGAATTGACTGGAATACTATAACCAATGAGGAGCACATATTGCAAGTAATGGTGAAGCAGAACATCCTGTTGGATGTGAATTTAACTTGTGCAAAAGAGAGCTTCAGATTACTCTTTCTGAAAGGACCAGTACCATGTAAAAACAGTGCTTTTAACAAGGTAAGTAGTAAACATTGTTTGGGGAGCAGAGCAGGTTGTAGCAGATGTGAATTTTTGTTCCTAGGTCCTTGATTCACGGTGGCTAAATTAGATCTTACCCCTTCATTTTCTCAGGTATTTTCCGTCCTTTTGAGAAATAGTTTTCTTTGATGGAAGGTAACATCTAAACCCATTTAGAACCCAAACAGATTTTGGAAGATAGCATCTAAAAGCAAAGTATCAGCACTGCTGCAATTCTGTTGTCTTTCCAGTTATTTCTCTCTTGATTCACTCTGGTGAGCACACTTCCCCTGCACAAAGCTTGCACTCACTTTCATTATCTGTCTTCCTTCTGACTGACAAGCCATTTTCTGGAAAGTCCTGTCTGTATGTACAAAATAAGCACTTACTATAGCTGATGTTCATAAAATGTAGTTAGTGTTACTAGGCTTTGGGAGCACTGCAAATCTGTGGATGGGATGTGCCTTCCATCCTCACTGATAACATACTATTCCTGTATCTTGTGTGGTTCATTTTATACTGCATGCACACAAGTAATGACTTCATAAGTTTCAGGGGGGGATGCCAGCCAGGTCTTTGTGGCATTTTAATTACATTAGTATAAATATTAGCATACTGAAACCAGGGAGAGTGTAATTACTGTAATAGTCTTCATATGTGGGAAAGTAGTTCTGTTTGGAACTAAACAGTTTCAAAATCTGAAGAACTCCAAAGTGGGGCTTTTGCTCATAATCTGTGGTATCCCTGTGATCTCAGCATAAAAAGCTGAGAACTTGCTACTATCATGGATATTGGGGTAAATCTCTTCTGTTCCTCATTTGGCCTGGATGATTTTAAGTGGATATCAAGACTGTCTAGATACTGGCTTTGCATAAAATATTATTTTCTGGATTATGGAAATGCTGTCTTTAAAATCATCTTCTTACAAATTAGCCTTTAAATGGCATTTCTTTATAACTCATCTTTGAGGGTTTTTTTAAAACTTAAAAAACCCCCAAATTACTTTGAAGGAAAACGACACGAAAGGAAGAGTCCAGTCTTAATTTTGTAAGAATAAACATAATCTCTGAAATTTCCCACTCTTCTTTTATCTATTAAGTATCCTATAGTTCTCTCTCCCTCCTTTTTGATCAGTTACACATAAGCCTTCTTCAGTTTAATTAAATTGTCAGTTCTTCAATAAATACAGCTTCAGGTTTCTTCTGTAAGGCAGTACTTACATACAAGATATAAAGACATGCTGTATATAAATTTTTTGCCAGCATAGTAAAGATATCATGTGCTGTTATACCTGATTGTAGCATGTCAACAGATGTTTCAGAATTAACTGAAGTTTGCCCTTAGTTACAGTGAGTTAAACACCATTCTCTGCCTGGAAAGGTACCAAAAGGCAATAGTTCTTTCTCCTTCTAGATCCTCAACTTGCCACCTGCCTCAGAGTACAAATTCAGAGAGTTGGAACAACAGGAATGTTATTAATTCTCTGTGCTATTTTTGTCATTTTCTTCTGAAAAGAATGTCTTCCTTCACATATTCTGGTTTTATCTTTGTATTTTTTTGTTTTGTACACTGATGTACAACACAGTTTCTTCCTTTTTTTTTTTTTTTTTTTAAATTCAGATGATGAAAAAGGTGAATAAATTGAATAAATGAAGTAATGCATTTTAAGTTTTGTTAAATGGTTTAAATACAGAAGACAGTTTTAGAGCTCAGTTTCTTCCTAATACACTGTAAAATCGACCTTATCATATTGCCCTCTGGTGGTATGAAATGGGAGTTTAAAATACATTTAATACCATGAGGGAAATACCATCTCGAGGAATTAAATCGTGAAAACACAATTATAGCCACAATAATATTACAGTTCAAAATAAAGAGCACTTTCCATTCTATGTTTAATGCAACATCTTTCAATTGATAGAGATTTGGTTGTAACAATTGCAAATATAATTTTGAGATAAACTATAGTCATTTTACTAACTTAAAAACTTCCAGTATGATCATTTGTCCTTATAGCCTTCCAATATGATAACTTACAAGAGAAAATTTGATTCTAAAAGCAAGATAACAATATGGTTGTCTTTCTGATTAGCACAAACAACATGCTTGCAATAAAACATAAGTAAATAATAAAGAGATCAGTTTTGTACTATCTGTATAAAGGGCTGTAAATTGTGGTAATCTGGGTTTTTGCAGATAGTTTTCTATTCTCCAGCAGAGCTCACTGCAGATTGTGACTAGAAGGTCAATATTTTAAATGTACTCACTTGCACCTTCCTAGAATCCATAAACAGAAATAAATTATGAACAACCAACAATAAGGTGCCACATTTCACAGCAATATGCATATTTTAATGTGCTGTGAAGCTGCTGGAATGTGCTAGGCTTTGCATAATGTTAGGGAGCAGGCACCCCACATTTAATCAGATTACCTACATTGCTATATAGGAGAAAACAAAGTGGCATTTTCTCCTTATTAGTCAATATGTAAATTTTTAACATTGCAGTTGGGTATTTTAATACATTTATTTGCTCCAGGCAGTGGAATTCTCTTTCTGTGAAAAAAAGAACCACAAGTGATGGTTTAAACACATCTGAGCATGGAAGAGTTTCAAAACATCTGTCTCCTAAAATCACTCCTGAAAGTCCACTTGTGATTGAAAGTGAAACCATCAAGGCAGCCAAACAAGGCTCTGATCAAAGAGATGCCACCTTCATTTTGTGCATAGTTCAGATATGAAATTAGCTTCAGATAAACAGCAAGCTAGCTTGGTATGCCTAAATACAAAAAGAAAATTAAATGTCATCTAAATGAAATATCATTGGATTATTTGTCATTTATCTTTAAAGTGGAAAAGTGTGCTGTAATACAAAGCTTTACTTTTGAGGCTTTTCTGATGTTTTTGTTTGTTTGTTTGTTTTTGGTGGGTTTTGTTTTGGTTTTTTGTTTGGTTTTTATGTTTGGTTTGGCGGGTTTTTTTCCCCTCTCCCACTGTTATTTATAAATAGATATTTCCAATTTGACTTTAAAATTAGAGAAAATTAGATGAAACTCATGGGATGCTTGTGCCTGCAGTTCAGTTGGAAGTTTGGAGAGGAGTGGACTCCAGTGTATTTTGGGGTTTTGTCTGTTTGTGGGTCTCTCAGCCATTCTGTTGCCACAAACTCAGAGCAGCCTCATAGCAGGTGGAGGAATAAAATACTTGCATGCACTGGTGGAGGACATGAGCACCAGTGCAGGGCTTCTGGCCAGCTCATGGCTGCCCTCTGCCTCAGGAACTCTTACATACAAAGTCAGCCGAGGACATTGTGCTTTCCAGTGTGCTTCCAGCTTCAAATGTTGAAAATCTGAAGGCAACGGAAATAGCCTTGAAGTTGCTGCACATTTTGGGGGGGAAAGAAAGGTCTGTTGACATTCCTTGTAACGCTTCAGTGTGGCAAAGTAGCTTATTTCTATCTCTCCCCATTATGCTCATTTGGGTGGTTCTAGAGTGTATCTAAGGTAGGCAGAGGAACCCAGCAATGTTGCATCAGATGCAACCAGGAAAGAAAAAGTATTTGCTGTAAAGATAAGCTTTTCAGAAACTCTGTTGAGATTGTTGCTTTGGTTTGGAACATGTTTGAATATACATCTTTGACTGTCCAGCACCTTACATACAGGAGGCATTTAGCTCCTAATAGAAAGAGCCCTACAGGTACATCATTACAGAGAAAGCTCAAGTAAAGTTGATTTAGTTGAAGCAAAACAAACAACTGCCTCAGTGGCAGTCATTCCTTTTTCTTAACATTTGTGTCCTGCTACCTCTGTCTTGTTTCCTCTCCTGAACACTGAGGACCATGGCTGCCATTGGGCTTAATGCCAGCAGATTTCCATTGTACAATAACTGGTTATGTTCTTCTCACTTGGCCTCTTGTCACTCCTATCTCCTTCCTCATTGTTCCTTATTTTCAATGAGCTTTGCTTGGCCTGTTGAATGCTCAAACTTTGCTGGCTGCAGAGCAGTGAAGCCTGACCCAGCTCTAGCCTGAGAAACAGCAGTTCCTAAAAGGCTGCTAATGCCAGCTGACCTCCTTGTGACCCTTGTAGCATGAACATATTACCTTGTGTCTTGTTTCAGCCCAGGTGACCCAGAATTTACTGCAGCATGAGATTAATCTTGCCTGTGTGCAGAAGGGCTGTGGTTACAGTGACCTGTGGTGACAGGACCCTTTTAAAAGACCAATAGAACAAGTAAAACCACATTGCTGGTTTCCTGTACTCTTGGGATTTTGTGTGGCACTTGCATTGTGTTTGGGTAAGGACAGTTAGTCCAACTACCACGTTCTGACACTAAGAAATACATTTATTTTCTTCATCAGATATGTAAGGGAAGAACCCCGTGGGCTTTTCCACAAAAGGCATATTTGATGCAGTGAGCTGCATGGATTTGGAGTGATGCTTGCCAATTTCTCCTCTTTATGCTGTAAGAACCATGCATGCTCAGTGCCCCAGTCTTCCTCACAGAAATGAAGTGGAGACCCAACCTCAGTGGACAAATTCCTGTACAATGCTAGCAGCTGTTGCTCCTTGGGGCTAAAGATTGCAGAATTGAGTTAGAAGAGAATGACAAAACAGCAGGAGGAATGAGACAAGACACATGTGAATTGTTTTATGTGATCTGACGTGCAGGCTCAGTCTGACTCCATAGTACAGAAAGTTACAGGCCAGAATCTGGATATTTAATTTTTCTGTGACTTATACACACATCTTTTCTCCTGGTGTCTTGCATGGGTCTTATCCCTAGCAGAGAAGCTAAAACTTACAGTTGGGAATCTGGAATGGATTATGTTGGACTACACTCTGCTGAAACATTTGAAAAATATTTGTCCCTCCCAATTGGAAACCAGTCTCTCTGTAGCATTCCTCTTACTTCCAGAGACTTGTCTGTGGTGTATTTTTCCTAGGAAGGATATGAAGAGTTGGAAAGGAATCTGGAGAAAGCATGTGTTGTACATCAAAGAGGTTCCACACTCTTTTTTTAGACTAGATCAGAGTAGACTAGAATCATTCAGTTGGAAGTGACATACAATGATCATCTAATCCAACTTCAGGGATGACCAAAAATAAAAACCTGTTATTAAGGGCATTGTCCAAATGCCCCTTGAGCACTGACAGACTTGGGGCATTGACACTCTCACGAGAAATGCCTCCTGATGTCCAGTCTGAACCTCCATGATGCAGAACCTCCATGAACCACTACCAGTATAATCGTTATAATGCCCTAAAAAGTCTTTGTTTTGAAATAAACAATTTACAGTGACCCTTACAGAAAAGCTGGAGTTTTATTCCAAATTTTGCCAATTTATGTAAAATTAAACTTTCCCATTTCTAGATGCTGCCTAACACCTTATTTTCTGATGTGTTGAAAAAGTTTTGCAAGAGGCATAACTTTCTCCCAGTTCTCTTCAAAGAGCTACTCTTCCACTGAGTCAAGTGATAAGACCATTTTTTTAAAACAGTTCTTTGGCACTATGAGTATGTTTGTGTACTAGCAGGGGTTTGTCAGTGCTCTTTTATGCTAATTCAGGTTGTGTTAATTGTGAATTTCATAAACCTTGCTTCTCCAACATGCAAAGCTTATACTTCCAGTGAAAGCTCAGCCTGTGGTGAAAGGCAGATTCAGCCACTTTGCCTTATAAATGTTATGCACCCAGAGCAGTCAGCTAGAAGTTTTCTGTCATTCACACCGTGTACAGAAATCTGCTTGCCTTTGTGCACAAGAATCGTATCATGTTACTATGGTGTTCACCTAGATGCAAAGTGTGAATTGTGTTTTCCTGCCTTGGCAAAGGACCATTCAGGGCAGTTAGATATGGAACTGCCTAGCTCTTGACATAGAATATGCTTAGCTTTTGCTAGGCATAGGGCTGCACTGAAATAACTACAGATTCACATTGGGTCCAGTGTGAATTTTTATTTCTTTGTTCATGCTTTCTAATAAGGAAACAGACCCCAAGATGATTATCTGTGTAGCTTTCAATCCACAATTCTCTCTGATGTGAAGTAGCCTACAGGATCAATCCTGTACAGAGGTTGACACATAGGGACAGAATAATGCTTAAACCATTATTTGAACAGAACAGCTGATTAAACATCTCTCAGGGCAGAATATGTACTGTAATCCCAGGAAAATCAACAGAGGCTGAAACTGAGCTAGGCTCTAAGTGAACTTGGTTTCTTTACATTTGGAACATTCTAATTTCTTAATTACACAGGATGGTTTTAGCTCCATCACGGCACCTCATGGTGATCTCCTGGAGGTGTATGCCTCCAGGTCCTGTCTTTGTACTGGTAGATTACAAACCAACTTGAGCCCTTCTGACCCACCCTTCTTGCATACACTCATTTCTCTCCTTGCTCTCTTACGAAATTCATTGATCACATACTCTCACCCAAACCTCTTTATCTTTGCTTCCAAGACATTGCTGCACATTTCCAGGCACCAGCATTACCACCTCACTTCCATTTAACTTTTCACTGGCCCACATAGCTAGGGGCTGCTTTTACTTTGCTTTCAGGACTTCTTGTTTCTGGTTCTGAGCAAGGGATATTTCACCCAGCCGATAATAATCCTCAGAATGTGAATATCACCATCTTCTGTTCTGTGGCCACCCCTACCCTTTGCCACACAAGCAACTCCTTTGGCTCCAAATCCCTCAGCCCACTGTTACTTTGAATTTCCGTTTGCCCTAAAACCCCTCTTTTACTCTACACCTTAGGTAATTTTAGAGGCACATCAAAGTTTTATCAGGCTTAATTTAGATTATAGGAGATTGATGGTGTCTCCCAGCTGGAGATAGGTGGGATGCAAAATTGTTGAATGTTTGAGGTGAGGCTGATTCCCATGAATACATCATCATCTGTTGTTTCTTAACATTTAATTCTGAAGTCAGTAATAGGGTTTTTTATCCCCCTAGGGTGAGAGGAAATGCTGCTGGAAACACAGACCTGCTGAGTTCTTTAGGGAATACAAAGTTATATATCTGCTCCCTTAGCTCATGAGACATCATCCTGCCAACCTGAATGTATCAAGGTTATGTCAGGGGCAATTTTTGTGGTGATGAGGAGGGTTGCACTGCAGCAACTCCTTGTCTCTGCCCTATGTTTTGGTTTTCTTTTTGTGAGTTGTTTGTATTTTGCTGCACACATTTTCAGGAACAGAGGGGCTCAAATTAATCTCTCATGTTCAGAAAGCATTTCAAAGATGCCAACACATGAATGGTGTTGCTATTGTGAAAATGCATTTTCCATCTCTCTCAAGCATGGTGTAACCAGCACTTACCCATTCTGAGGGCACTCCCACCAGTCCTGGCCTCTCCTCAGTGGCAGAGCAGAGAGAGCTGCTGCCCTGCTGCGCCTGCCTGTTCACTGAGCCACCCTGTTCTACATCCGACTCATGCATTTTTATGCTGGCTGAATAATTACTCTTTGAGATTAAAAGATTTCAACCTATGCATGGCACAGGTCTCTCACTCCAAGTTAACATTAAATGTTGGATGCAAGATTCCTGCATAGACCAGAAAGGGAGGGATGGGGTTGCTTTGTGGCATTTGGTTCCCACATCAGATGGTATAAAACTAATAAAGCAGTTGTTGCCAGAAGCTGGGTTTTCACAGAACAGCCAAAGGTGCCGTGGAAGAACTTCTCTGTGGGGAAAATGTGGCAGTAAACATGGCTTGGACATAGCAATCTAAGAAGACAGCGAGGTACTTACTTGAGTGAGCTTGAAAGGCTCAGACCGAGGCAGATTTGTTGTTTCTGGCAGAAATAGATTCCCTGGGTGAATCTAGTAACTTCAAGACATCTGCTTGTAGATTTAGACAGGGCATATCTTTAGCCTAGAGAAATCTTCCCCACCTGATCTCTCCTGTTATAAATGCCACTTTTACTGCAATCAGGAAAACAGAAGAGCTATGAAATGTGCAAATAACCTCTTCAAATAGCTAGTTACTTAGTGCTCAAGAGGACAATAAAACTTTCACAGAAAATGTCAGGATCCTTGCAGAACACCAAGCTCACTGTGCTGGCTTAAGAAAGGATGCTGGCACATCTGGTGTGAGGGCTGTATCTGGCCACATTTCTTCTGAGTTTGCTGATGTCTTTAGGTAAGTGCCTTATGGTGAGCACATGACCAGTTTCTGTGGCCTTTGGAAGTTCACAGGTAGATTCTGCAGGAACAGCTTTAATTCTGTGCATTTCAGAACACAATATCCTATTGTCTCCTCAGCACATTGCAGGAGTTACTCTGTTGCTGAACCAAGATGATTTATTTCCCTTATAAAATCACTCAAGTGTGAACTGAGAAGGTCGTTGATCATATGAGGGCACTTCCAACATATCCCACTTCTGGCACTGACTCTCTGACAGAAAATAAACATAATTACATCCCATATTCTTTCCTGTGTTGGAAGATGTCCTGCAAAATATTACTACATTTTCTTCCTCACTTTCCCATCCCCTCCCCCACCCCCTTTTTCTCCTCTCCCTCTGCTTGACACTAAACCAGTTTAAATAAAGATATTGCTGCCAGTAACATGGTGGGTATATTTGTTTCATGAGCATGTTCCAATGTGTCATTTAATTGCTCTATTATGTCCTTTGTCAGCCTCTGGATAACAAAGTTATTGGTATTTGACTAATTTTTCATGCTTGGATTAAAATATATCAGTAAATACAATGTCAGCAGCAAAGAGGAACTATCAGCAAAATATTGGAATTGAAAGACTTGGTTTGTGGTGGGGTTTTTTTTGGGAGGGGGGTTGGTCATTTTTTCTTTTTTTTTTTTTTTTTTTTTTTTTTTCTTCTCCTGAGCAGCAATTACTGAGGTAAGTGAAACTTCAGGGAACTGTTATTTCAGATTGGATTTTAACTACTTGCTTTCTAGAAGGGAAGATATCAGGCTCCTTCCTGAGTGAAGCATAAACAAGAATAAATATGGAATACTTTTTGGAGGACTCAGAGGGAAGGCAAGCAATAAAGTGCTAGTGCTAGATTTTATGCCCCTTACATTTAGGTAACAAGAAATTACATAACTCAAGTGATGACTACTAATTTAATATTTTTATCTGGGACAGCACAATCTCTTCCCTGAAGAGGTATACTCAAAGGACATTTCAGGTGCAATTTCTTACCTTCCTTTCCAAAGAGAGAGGTGTTTATAGCACTCTCACTGGGAAATCAGAGCACAAGTCTTCAAGAGTAAAATATACTGAAGTCCCTAAGGTCAGTGCTGTAAGGGATAGGTTAGACCTGGCTCCTATAGTATGACTAGGGGGGGCAGGAGGGGAGGAGAAAGGGAAGGGGACGAGGAAGAAAATCTGATTGAATTCCACCCTGAGCTTTTCATTACACCTGAAATGAATACTTCTGTAAGCAGGTAAGTTCAGAGTGTGATTCACAGTGATCTCAAACTCAGCAATTGTACTCAGAAAACGAGTGGAAAAAAACAGCTGGAAGGTCTCTTGGCTTTTTGCAAGAAGATGCTTTCAAATAGGACAGATTCTGAATTCTCAAATTACAAAGAGAGAGTTTCTGCAGCCTTTTAATCTGCAGAAAACAGAGTTTTCCTTCTGTGTTGCCAAGCAAGCCCATGATCCTAAAACCCCTTGAGACATCCTGTCACTGTTTATCATGGAGCATCAGAAAGTGGGAAGCTTGAAAAGCTACCTGGGACTGGAACACACCCTCCTTCTAAAACCTGTGATTGTTGCAGGACAGTATCCTTTCTAGCTTGTTTTTTTTAAATACAGGGTAGCAGAAAGTGAGATGGGAGCAAGTCACTGAAAGTCCTGCTGTCACTGAGCAACAGAAGAGACTAGGGGTGGGGATTGCAGCATTTTCTGAGACAGATAGAGGGGTTAATGCTAACAAGTGGTTAATAAGGTACAGCTGCCACCTGGGGAATGTCTCTTGCATCAGATATTCAGGCACTTTCATCATGGCTGTTCAGACAATAGGGCTGGAATTCAAGCCTGAAAACTGATGCAACAATGCCTCTGGAGCTGACAGCAAGGGATTAGTTACCTCTTTGATGGAAGAGAGTGAAAGAAAAACTCCAAAACGTACAGTTTAGTATCTGACTTAGAATACAACGAGCACCTCGAGAATAAGTGCTGCAGAAAAATGTGAGAGATAGATGAAATTTGCTGTCAAAATGACAAATCGATCTTTAAAAAAAATCTCCAAACCTTGAAAGTGCTAGTGTTTTCCTAAGGCTTCTACCAGAGGAAAGACCTAATGGGAAAAACATTATCACTTCAGCACAGAGTGGGAGATCTTGGAGCATGGCAAGGCTTGGGTTTCCCAAGACAAGTCTCTAAGAGTTTGTATTCTAATGGTTTTTTTATGTCAGTGTTCTTTATGCTCTATCTCCTGAACATCTCTTTTGATTGTGGCATATGAAACCATGGGATCAAAGTATCTATCTTATTTTACATGGAATTATGACAAATTTGTGGGCAGACAATGTTACATGGCTGCTCAGCAGCAATTTACAGGGATCTCTCTCTGCCAGAAAAAAACAAAGGTGCTTTGTCACCAAGGAGGCAGTCGTGGCTGGTTTACACTGTGATCAGTTCTTGAAGGAAGGCTGGAAGTGTGAAGTTGTGTATCAACTAAAATCTTATCTGAATATTCTTTGAATAGTTTTGATTACTGTAGAAACTGTTAGATATTTTGTGCTGTTCATAAATGTAAAAGTGTATTATCTGCCTTAGGCACTATTTACAAAATATAAATTCGTGTGTGTTAATAATAATTCTTTTGAAGAAGTAATCAAAAACAGTACAAATGAACTCTGCAGAGTGACTGAATAGACTTAGCTTTTCAAGTCTGTGGCATCAAGGCTTCAGATAGGTAG
The DNA here is from genome assembly GCA_017589585.1 of Phylloscopus whistleri. NCBI lineage: Eukaryota > Metazoa > Chordata > Aves > Passeriformes > Phylloscopidae > Phylloscopus > Phylloscopus whistleri. The sequence goes on along the minus strand of JADMLD010000110.1, from coordinate 317,774 downwards.
AGAAGAGGGAAAAAAAAACTTCAAATGGACAGCAGGTGCATCTATTTCACCAATACCCAGTGAAATATTTTCTTCATATTAAGGCTCATTTTGTGTATATTTGTTTGTATGAGCACTTATGCCCCTGTGTACTTGATGTACAGCAAATATTCACTGTACTTGTTATCATATTTCATTCACATATGAAACAGGAATTACCTGATTTTAGGTGTCTTGCATTGTAAAACATAATAAATAGATTATAATTTAAAATAATTTTATTGAATAAACTAGAGGAAAAATCCCAAAAGAGATTAAATAAAATGTATGTTTGTAAAACATGCTCTTAAGAGGGGCTGACAGAATGGGGTTTGTTTGAATGTCATGGAAGAAGGTAGTGAAACAGCCACAGTCTATCCATGTAGCAAGAGTATTATAAAATGTTGATCAATAATTTTCTCTTTTGTGTGAGAAAAGAACAAGATAAAACAGCACTTCTTTTTACAGAGAGGACTTGAAATGAACAGTAGGACATACTTCTAACTGGAGTGTAACACTGGGTTAATTGATGATTTTTACAGCCATGATAGTTTTTGAAAGCAGGTTAATCTATCAAAGATAATGTTGGTTGTGCCTGATCTTGTGTCTGCATAGATGTTTAGACTGTAGAGAGCTCTCTGAAGCCCCTAGGCTTGGTATCATGGCTGTGATACCAAGCCTAGGCTATGCTTGGAGGAATGCAGGACTTGGCAAACTTCAGAAGGAAGGGAGATGAAATGAGGTGTGGGGGCTAAATGAAACAGGATAAAATGCAGTGTAAACTCATGAGGTACGGATTAATCCAAACTTGGCACATCATTTTCTTTCTAAATACAAGTAATTTTATCGACAAGAATAATTTACTAGGTATCTTTTTTTTTTATATTCAACATAATATCTGGTCTTGAGGAAAACTATTAACTGCATTGAAGAAGATTTGTTTGAACTGCACAGGAGTTTGAGGCAGTTTTAAAGAGGAAGAGAAAAAAGTGACATTGAAGAGGAGGGAGGTACTAGTAAAGTATCCCATTTGAGACCAGTCTTAATAATTCTGTTGCTGCCTTTGGTATAAAAAGAATTCAAGTACTGATGCAATGCAATGAAATTCATTTGAGCGAAGTGCAACGTCATTGCTCTTAGGGAGAAACAAGGAGGATTTCTGCTATAAACTTGGAGATAATTAGTTGAAAATGTTTAAAGGATGACTGAATGTAGAGAGAATGAGATGCTAGTAAAGCATTAAATGAGATTTTTGGGGGGTGTCAGTAAAGTATTTGGTAGCTATAAAAATATATTTTTTTGTGCATCCCAAACTTCATCTGAGATAACCATTTGCAGTTTTGGTCACCTCTGTACAAGAAGGGTAAGGGCTCAAAAGCACAATCAGGGGAACAGAGAGAATGGGAGTAACCTGGAAAAACTTACTTAGTCCAGAAAAAGGCAGGCTGAAAGACAAACCTGTAAGTCAACAAGTACTTACATGCTAGAACGCTAACAGAACAAGACCAAATAGTTATATAAAATAGGATATCAAAAGGAAATTCCTGACCAATGGATATTTTAATAAGCAGCTTCCCAAATATAAAGGTGGAGGTAAAAATCCAAATCTTAATTTCTTTGAAAATGGAGTTTGGTAAATTCATGACAGGAGATGTATGGTTTGCTATCAGTGGTAGGAGTGCTCCTGCTTTCTTGACTTCCCATCTTCCATTAATAAACATAAATATCTTTTGCTGTCTCATGCTGCTGTGGTAACTGGGGATAAAGGCTGCCATCCTGGATCAGACCTCCAGAGTCCATCTCATTTGATAACTTGATTTTGGCAACAACTGCAAGCTAAAGCTTCAGAGAAAGTGAAAAACTTCTAAACACAACAATCTAATGTGCTCCTGGGGGATTTCCCTCCTACTCAGTATGAAGAGAATAGGAGATGTCCTGAGGGAAGAAAATTTCTACCTCTTGTAAAGATTCATATGTGATTCTATCTGTTGTGAGTAAGAAAGTTGTTATTGTCTTTATAAACATGGAAACTCCTGGATTCTGCTGAAATCTTCACCTCAGTATAATCCAAAGTAACTCACTGCCATGTGCGAATTTTCAGCCTTTCATTTCATGGACTGCCACTTTGCTTCTTCATTAGAGGAAGACATAAATGACACATCTTTACACTTAATGAGATCCTGGCCTCTTAACACCTTTAGTAGCACCCCAGCTAGGTCTACACCTTCCTTCCAGCTGGGAGGTTTTCCATTCCTCCAGTATAATTACTCTTCATAGAATCACAGCATCACAGAATATCCTGAGTTAGAAGGGATCCATCAGGGTCATCAAGTCCAACTCCTGCCCCTGCACAGGACACCCCAAGAGTCACACCATGTGCCTGCTCTGCTCTAGAACTCTGTCAGGCTCATGCCGTGACCAATTCCCTGGGGAGCCTTTTCCAGTGCCCAACCACTCTCTGCATGAAGAACCTTTTCCTGATACCAAACCTAGACCTCCCCTGACAGAAGTTCAGGCCATTCCCTTGGGTTCTTTCACTGGTTACCCCAGAGAAGAGATCAGTGCCTGCCCCTTCTCTTCCCCTCGTGAGGAGTTGTAACTGCAGTGAGGTCTCCCCTCAGTCTCCTCCAGGCTGAACAGACCAAATGACCTCAGCCGCTCCTCACACAGCTTCCCCTCAGACCCTTCACCATCCTCACGGCCCTCCTTTAGACACTCTCTAATAGTTTCATGTCTTTTTTATGTTGTGGCACCCTAAACTGCCCCCAGCACTGGAGGTGAGGCTGCCCCAGTGCAGAGCAGAGTGGGACAATCCTCTCCCTTGCCCAGCTGGCAATGCTGGGCCTGATGCCCCCAGAACAGGCTTGGCCCTCCTGGCTGCCAGGGCACTGCTGGCTCCTGTTCAGCTCACCACTGACCAGGAGTCCCAGGGCCCTTTCCATGGCACTGCTCTCCAGCATCTCCTTCCCCAGTCTGTCTGTACATCCAGGGTTGCCCTGGCCCAGGTGCAGAATCCAGAACTTGACCTTGTTAAAATACATATGGTTTGTGATTGCCCTTCTCTCAAATTTAGCAAGTTTCTCCGTAGGGTCTCTCTGCCCTCAAGAGAGTTTTGTCTTTCTTGAAAGACTTTTTTGCTGTTGCATAGTTTGTGACCTGATGTAGCCAAAGATGAACAGTGAGGAGTTTTTATTTAACCCACTGGAAAAAAACCCCACAACTATTTTCTACTTTTATCCATCCTTTCAGGGTTTGGACTTTTTTGATACTCCATTTCATACTGGTAGTTCTTATGTTTGTTTTAGAAAATTGTAGTTGAAAAAGATATTAGTTCCTTAAATCGGAACAATGAAAAGTGAAAATTAAGGTTCATAAAATCTAAGATGAATTTTCACACATCTCTTGTGCTGACACCATTAGTCAGGAAATTCTATACTTTTACTACTTTTAAAAACATGAAGACTGTGTAGCATAGTACCATTATTTTGCTGGTCATGTATCAGAGCTGTTCTTGTTCCACAAACGTTCTTGTACATATGAGGAAGACCCATGGCAAGTAATTGTCTCGAAAATCAATTGATATCTCTATACTTCATGTAAGTTTTTTGCTTCACTTGAAAGGTAAGCAGAATTCAGATTAAAAAAAAAAAACCCAAACAGATTTAAATAATCTTCAGAGGAAAATGCTAGAAGAGGTCATAAGCCAGTACATTTTTCTCACAACACACAGGCTGAGAGTGTACTATCCAAACAGGAAACAAGAAAAGCTGTCCAGAATTGCTGAAAATGTTTCTGTTTAGGACCACTAGGTGTCAGGCAGAACGAAGAATTCACCCTGCCTGAACTAGGGTGAATTTCGTCCTGGTAAAGGGTTACTGCAAAGACCATGAATCCACCTGAGGAAGGGATGTGGAAACAAGCTCCTAGCCTCTGAAACTGCTTTATCTGCAGGCCTGTGTGTCACATCTTATTGCTCAAGCTTCCTTTGCACTTCTTTGTGTGATGCAGCTTCTGGATAGAAGCACTCTGCTGAAAGCAGAACCTCACTGGTTTAGTGCAGCTCCGAACTACGAAACGTCTAGCATGTGGGAGCTAACAAGTTTTTGTTCTACCTGCTTCGTACCTCAAACAATTTCATGACACAAGGATAGATATCCACTGCCCAGCCTCTTGGAAGGACTTCCAGGAACTCTCTTGCTTAACAGACAGTGTACATGAATGTATAAAACCCAGCAGTCTGAGCTCTAGAAATAAGAGTCAGGAGAGAAAACTGAGTAAAGGATGAGAGAGACAAAAAGTGATAAAAATCAAATGAACTGAGCTCCTATCCTCTGTACTCTGTACTCTGCTTTGTTCTGTGATGTCAGTTGAAGGTATGTTTAATCTTGGCTAACGAGGCAAATGAATGATATTTCTAAGACTGGGTCATAACTGTGTACAGCCCTCATCTGCTCAGGGAAGGAAATCATGAGTGTCACATTCCCATACACTTGGGACACTGGTTAGAATAGGAACATCATGCTGTGTATGCCATTTCTACATATCTTAATGCTAGGTTTTCAAAGTAACCTGGTTTCAATCAAATGCTTTCAAAGATTTGCTAACCAAAGATGAAAATCCATAAAACATTTGAACAAGAACATTCAAATGATAATTAGTGTTGGAAAATAACAATAATTTCGCAAATTAAAAATAATTTGTATTAACAACATTTTAAATGGAGCTTTTCAGCAACTGGTTCTAACAACACTTTCATTAAGAGACTAATTACTTCACCAGGTTGCCGTCTTTCTTTATCTGTCGTTGCTTTCTTCAATCAAAGGAGCGAAATGAATCTGAAAAAATCTGGCTTCTGGAGAGCTTTTTTTTCCACAGTCCCAACAATTTCACAAGTTCTTTAGGGGAATATTGCATACAGTGGAGGAAGCATAAGAATAACAAAAGTAGTGTTTTGGAAAACTGCATGTAAATGAGCTGAAGTCCCCCTGCTCCAGACTTTGAACTTTGTCTGCATAAATGGACCATCTGGAAAACAGCAGAGCATAAATTTACAGCTGTGTATTGGCACTTACCAGGCTGCTCCACTGGATTTTCTGAAATTGATTAAGGAATTGTAAAGCAAGAGATGAGAAGAGGCGCAATTGAATCATCATCTCCCCTGATGTTTCTTGCATAATGGTGCTTACTGGGAGCTCTTGGGAGTGGGTCTTGCTGCTGCAAGGCTAGAGGAGACCTCTGTGCTTGGGGAAGTCATGGCAGTTTTGTAAAAGGCTGAAGAAAGGAATTTTGAAACATGCTGCAAAGGAGGTGGATAGCAGATTTTACACATGAGCACACACAACATCACAAGTGGGAAGGAAGAAAATAGTTTTTCCTGAAACATATGAGTCATCAATTTGGAGCTCCAGAGTGAGTACTTTATGCAGGATGCATAACTTGAAGGGATGTGTCAGTGAAGTGGAAAGTCAAATAAGAAATTACTGTGTCATAGAATACTAATTAGCAGATAACAGAATGAGCCATGCTACAGTTGCCTACATTCTTGCTCTTGTTGGACAGATGGAAAAAACCCCCCCAAACCATTAGAAATCTCCTGCAAGTTCAGATGACTGTTCTGTTAAAACCAGTATTTTCTCACTGCCCAGCAGTGGAGACACTGTGTCAGGAAAGCACATGGGCTGCCATTTCTCTGGGTGGCTTCCATAACTATCAAAGTTGTTGTATTAAAGGTGCTTGTATCCTTCCTTATTCCATTGGTACCAGATCATAGGCCTGAGCTTGAATGTATATAATCTCTTTTTGAACCTGTTGATACTGTGATTCCATCTCTCTTATAGTTGTGTGACAATGTAGTTCCAGAGCTCACTACCCACTTTGTAGAGCCATACTCCTTAACCACTTTAAACTCTGTTTTCTGTCACCTTTTGTGAGTGTTTTACTTTGTATTCGTGTCTGTGCACCTCTCTTAATTCCTCTACATCCTCATTGAAACATCCTTAGGGGTTTGAGGTGTGTCTGCACCAAGGACCTTAGACCTTTCTCCTTGTTCTGAGCACCTTGGCTGGTGACTCCCAGCATCTCTTGCCTTTTTTTGGCCATTGCATTGATCCAGTGATTCCAGGAAACATCAGCAACTCTAAGATCCTTTCTTTGGCTTATAACTGCCAGTTTCGAGTTCAGCATCATGGAGTTGCCACTTAGAATTTTTTTTTCTCCCATAGGTGCATTACTTTGTATTTTTGTTGAGGGAAGATGACCTGTAAAACTTTCTCCCATTCAGATTTGTGGGCCCCTTCTGGAATTTGATGTCATTGTCAAGGAAAACAACTAGAGAGATGTTATTTTACCACTTACAGAGATTGCACTGCAAAATTTCTTGTCCAAGGAATTGGTAAAGCTGTTCAACAAAATTAGTCCTTAAAGCATTTTGTGTGTGGACTCACTTTAAACACTTTTTACTGAGAATTGTTTGTTAAATATTACCACTTTTTTCTCACCTTATAACAAGTTTTAATCCATAAAGGACCAATCTTTCAGTCCATGGCAACTCATTTTCTCTATTAGCCTTTGGTGCAGGACATTATCTATGGCTTTCTGAAAATTCAGATTCTTGCATCCACTAGTGTACCTAAAGAACTCCAGGAGGTCCCTGAGACAGATTTCCCTGAGACAGATTTTCCCTTTGCTGAATACTGTCAGCTGCTTAGCAATATCCTCCTATGTTTGCTCATCTGCTGAGTGAGTTTGTGTTATTATCTTGCCATGGCAGAAAGTCAGAGTTGCTGCTCTGTTCCCAGTACCTCCCCTGCACCCTTTTACCCTTTCAATTCTCTCTCTCTTGTGTTCACAGCTGAGCTTATATTTGGAGAATGCTTTACCCACCAGACTAAAGTATACTGTGGAAAATAATGAATTGAAAGGAAAGAGGGAGCAAGCAAAACTTGACTGCAGTTTATTTATTGGTGATGGCTCTGAAACAGAAGAGCTGCCTTGTTCTGGCAGTAAACAAAGTCCAGCCCATCCTGTTGGAATTATGTTTACAATTTTAAAACACTTTGTATTTTCAGCAGATGGTGCAGTTTTTAATAGTGGTGGAGTTTCATGGTGGTTTGATTACTTCTGAACTGTGAAAGACCTGTTGCAGTTTGACAAAGACAGTAATTGCAAAGAAGACTAGTATTTTCTGGACTAACTTTTGAGAGATGTAATTTTAGTAGGATTCAGTATTACAGATATATAATTTTCAAAATCATGCCCCAAGTCCTTTTGAGTCTGACTTAAAAATAGGAATTTTGAATTATTTTCCTTTGCTTTCTGCTCCTTTGTGTCATGTGATGTTTTTAGGTGGTGTTAAGGGCTGGAAAATAGTTTGAAGACAGCGTGAGCAAAATTCTCCCAATTCTGTCTCTAGGAGTTTGCAACACAATATTAGTACTACAAGTATTGGCAGTGCTACTGGTTTGTAAAGGAACATCTGGCCCTGGCCAGATGCCACACAGCATTTGCTTCATAGAATCACAGAACTGTTTAGGTTGGAAAAGACCTCTAAGGCCATTGAGTCCAACTCTTCACCCAGCACTGCCAAGTCCATTGCTAAACCATGTCCACAAGTGCCACATCTACATAGCTCTAAGAAACCTCAGAAACTCCACCACTTCTCTGGCAGCATATTCTAATGCTTGATAACCCTTTCAATGAATAAATTTTCCCTAATATCTGATCTAAACCTCTCCTAGTGCAACTTGAGGTCACTTCATCTCATTCTGTCCCTTGTTACCTCAGAGAGAAGACCAATCCCCCACTTCCATCAGCTCCTTTCAGTGTAGTGACTGATAAAACCTGCCCTGAGCCTCCTTTTCTCCAGGCTAAGCACTCCCAGCTCCCTCAGCTGCTCCTCACCATTTTGACATGAATTGTATCTAGGTACTCTCAACACGCTTCAACAGGGGCAAGATTTGGCAGGTACAGATTTCAAGTGTTTTATGAAAATCTACCATTTTCATAAAACCTTGTGGCTCATCAGATTACTGAGAGAGGCCCCTTCAAAGAGAAACAACTGACACTGGAAGGCAGATTAATACTGTGTGAAACTCTGCTATGTTAGCAGCTAGTGCTAGCAGAACAGTCCATACACATAAGGGAATGTTTCGGGAATTTTGGCACATTTTCCCCAAGACACCTTCATCTTGCCTGAAAGATGAGAGAGAGAAAGCATCTGAATGATACTCAGAGAAAGCAGAGACAATGAACACAAATACCAAAGAATCAATATCAGAAAGACAGTGTTACACTAAACATCTTCAAGGCTGTGTCAAACACAATACAAGATGAATATCCTTTATGTTATAATAATAATAATAATAATAACAACAATAATAATAACAACAATAACAATAACAGCAATAATAACATCAACAACAACATTCTGCAGCTGAACAAATGTTAAATGCTGTGCTCGATACATTAAGTGCCGTGGTTAACTGTTCATTAGAGCATTGAGCTTAATTTTTCTAATTGAGTGCAAAGTGTGCCGTGTAAAAAACATTTGCCACACGATGGCAGCATAATCCAGCGAGACAAAAGAAATTGGCTGTCATTGCTGGGAAACTGCAGTTTTTAGGCGTCTGATTGTTACAAAGCCGCAGTACATCTGAAAATGAAGCGCTGGCAGCCGCTGAATAGCTCTTTTGCACTGTGCAAGGCTAAGTGGCACAGTGGGTTAGTACTGTCGGCTTTTTCTTCTGGAGACTCGGGCTTACATCCTGGCTGAGCCTGTAAATGAAAGCAAGTTGGGTGGTCTCATTCCAGTCCCCATTTGTGCCTATCACAAAACCCCCGGGCAATTTGGCATGGCCAGGAGGTGCTGCCTGGGAGAGGAGCAGGGTTGGAATAGGAGAGGCACTGCAGGTCATGAGCAAGGTGAACTGGAAGACCTGTGAAGGGAGGTTTGTGTGGCACCTGCTCAGAAAGAATGAGAGTGAATGAGAATGAACCATCTGCCATCAGTACTGATGTTATTCTGAATATATTTGCAAAATAGTGCTTGAAATCCAACTCAGATCTTTTTTTTTATCCTTCTCTCTTTGCTATTCATGGTATTTTTGCCAGTGTAAGGAGCCAAGAACTGCTACAATATTTTGGCCTGTTTTTAGGCATAATTATGAAGAACAAATTCACCTAATTTCTGTTTTGAAGGGAGGGTAGAGTAAATTCTTAAATTCACCCAAGTATCTAGAGCACAGGAGATAAAAGTACAAGGCTGCTACACAAATCTTCGGGGTCTGGATGGTCCTGAGGCATGGCCCAGGCGTCTGTGTCAGCCCCGTTGTACAGGCTCTCCACAACCTTATTTTCTCTGGAAACCCTGGTGCCTGGGAAGTGCTGTTGCCCATGTTTTATTGGTCAGGAACCAAAACTCAGAAAAGCTGAGTCATGTTGAATACTGAGAATACTCCTGAGATCTGAATCTGGGTGCATGAAGACCTGTTGTAGGAGAAGCTGTAAAAATAAGAAGTAAAGCCATGAGAGCAAGTGGGACAGATGAAAAAAAGAATATGGTACTACAGAAAATGGAAAACTGATTCATGTTTTGAAAAAGAAATAATGCAGAAAATGAACACAAGTTTAGGAGCCAGAGTAACAGTAACAATAGTGGACAAGTATCAGAAGAGAGTCCATTTTTTAATCATTTTTATCAAGTATCAAAGCTCTAAAAAAGCTAATAGTACATTGGAGAATAAACTCTAAGTAATCAGGAAAACCAGAAAAATGTGCAATGTCTGGAGAAAGGAAGTTGAAAAGAACAAAGAAAAAGCATGAATATAAAAATATACTGCTGAAAAATGTAGTTTTTGAGGCAATTACTTGTGAAGCTGTGCCAACTTCTATAAATACAATTGGCTTTAAAGTGAGGAGATATTATAGAAAAGTTGAAACATTTAATTTTGGCATTTTCCTAGCAAAATGATTCAATGTTTTGTTTCCAAGTTCAGTTCATTTTACAGCTGAGTTTGTTTTAATTTAAAATAGAGTAAAAGCAATCTAAAAGTGAGATAGGATTTTTTTTTTCCTAAGCAACAAAAATTTGTTTCAATGATGCCCTGGAAGAATTATTCTCCTCAGTTTTTCAGTTCTATCACTGAAGTGAAAAATCAATTATTTGTGCAGCCCTAGTTGTGTAATGAGGCATGTTCAAGAGAAACTTTGGTTAGAAATGCGGGTACTCCTGTCTTAAAATTTTGGAATTTTATATATGTCTGTGTATCTCAGAGACATCTGAGGAGCTGGGTGAGAGAAGGGGCAAAGGAAAGGGCTCATCATGAAGTGTTATATCACCTGACTACTGCTCTCTGCTATCTGTGGAAATCTTGTTGCCTCACTGATGCTGCAAGTCTGAGTTTTCAGTTTTGAATGGAGGTGTAAAAACCTTCCATCTTATCCATGCTTCCAGGATAAGCCGATCCCTTTAGAAAGAGGGAAATCCAGACAGGTAGTGATCTCTTAGTTCATCTCAGAGTTTTTTTTCTTGTGCTGGGAAATGGCTGATCACACCAGTTCATCATACACCGGTATCACAACTAGGACAGTGTTGATCACAAGAGAAACAAGATGCACTCTTCTGTACCATTTCTGTTGTAAGCAAGGGTTAGTTGAAAAAACGCCTTAAATTTCTTGTCAGTTGTGCCTGCATTGGAACACAAATGTCACTTGTGCGAATTCAGTCCTTCAGAAGAAATACTCTCCTGTGCCAGTAGTCGATTTTCCACATGCATAATCACTTTGCCTTTTACTGACCACACACTGTTACAGACACATGAATTCTTGCCTAAGAATGGCAATGCTGTTTTGTTCCACAATTTCTAAATGAAAATACTGCTGAAAAACTATGGAATACCAGAGATCTCACTTCTGCATGAGGGCACAGAAGAGTAAGCAAGGCCACTGTGCCACTAATATCTCCGAGAGAGGTGCTGGAGCATACCCAGAGAAGGGCAGTGGGGCTGGGGAAGGGTCTAGAGTGCAGGTCAAGTAAAGAGGGTCTGAGGGAGCTGGGGGTGTTTATTCAGAGAAGAGGAGGCTCAAGAGGAATCTTATCACTCTACAACTCCCTGAAAGGTGGGTGTAGCCAGAGAGGGTTTGGTCTCTCCTCCCAAGTGACAAGTGACAGGGTGAGAGTAAATGGCCTCAAGCTGAGCCAGGAGAGGTTCAGCTTGGATATCAGGAAGAATTTCTTCACAGAAACAGTTGTCAGGTATTGGAACATGTTGCCCAGGATGAAGTTGGAGTGATCATTCCTGGAGGTGTTCAGGAAAAGAATGGACATGGCACACAGTGCCATGGTCTGGTTGACAAAATATTGATCAGTCAAAGGCTGGACTCAATGATCCTGGAGATATTTTCCAACCTAAATGATTCAGTGATACACCAGCCCTCTTTCTTTACACTCTTCCCATCATGATAGTAATTCCAGAGACACAAAGATACTTACCTGGACTGGGTGAGTGAACATGCAGATAACTAGAAATAAAATTGTGGAAAGTTATGCTCTGTTATACCATGTCTTCTCTGAACTTTTCTCTTCTCTGATTTTTTCCACAAAATTTGTTTACACTTAAAACAGCACAGACATATTCATAGAGGTCACTGTTTGGTGATCTGCTGATGCGTGTTCAGGAAGGCAGGGCTTCTCCTTGCTGCCTCCATTTGCTCCAAACAACACAACTTCCCAGATGCAAGTGATTCAGCTTGTATCTTTTGTATCTTTCCAGTACTTCTGATGACTTACTGATTTCCATTAGATGATAACTGCTAACTGAAGTTTTTGCCAGACAAACCCTGCACCATAAACTGCTTTCATGTGCATAACAGTGGATTGTCTAAGAAGGTTGTAATGTTACAGAGCTGAATTTGGGGTTTGGATCATCTAATTATGCATCCAAAATGAACTGGTAACATTGTAGTAGCAGAATCACTGAAAATATAGTTTGGGGGTTTTTTTAGATTTTGCAGATGTTAGTATGTATTTATATACTTGAATTTGAGTAAACGTTGGGGGGTGAACACTGGTTCCTTTAATTCTTAATGTTCCTGCCTCCCAGCCTTTACTTCTTTATTTTTGTTCATGAAATGAAGAAAGTATTTGTAGTGAGGAAGCCCTGTTCAAAACCCTGCTGTGCAAAATGGCCTGTAATTCCTGAAACCCCATACTATGAATTCCTCATCTCTGAGTTTGTGCAAAGTTTGTATTACAGAGCCTTTGAAAGAAATCTAAATCACAATAAGAGCAGTAATGTAAAACTATTTTTATTGAAAATACATCTACAAAGTAATGTTTCTCAATCCACTCTGGGTGCATACCAATGCAGAACCAGTGAGGGATGGGGAAGGGAATCTTTCTATAATACCTGATTTCCATAAGAAACAAAGTTAGTATAAAAAAGATCACATTCTTTGTGACACAATTCATTTTTCTCAGCTGATGTCATAGAAAGACAGCCTTTTACATTGTCTTTGCAATGTATTTCCAAACAAAATCTTAACAAAAATTTAAAATGTTATGCCATAAATTCTACAGTTAATGTTTATACACACATTCTGAATACAGTATCTATATAAAAATATCTCTAATTATATATCAGAAAATGCCTGTCTGTATCCTAGATTTGCATTCTGTTAGCAAAACAAAACAAAACAAAACAAAACAAACCCGAAACAAACTGAACAAAAAACCAAAAATGAAAAACAACCCATATTTTTTTTCAATCAGTCATTTAGATATTCATTTAGAGCTTTCTTGGTTTGACGCTCAGTAACCTATATTAAACCCTGCTCACTTCATTCACTTGAGAGTTCTTGGTCATATTTTCTGAATTACTCAACTGGAGAAAATGGACAGGAATTTCAGTCCCGAAAAACCAGTCTTGTCCAGGAAAAGATTTGTCTTTGACCAGCATGCTGACATTTTCACTACAGTTACCTGTACACCCTATTTATGTATTTTAAGTGAGAGATGCGACATATTGAATGTTTTTTGAATGGGACAGCTGGGACAATGCAAAGGGATTCTTCATTTCTGACATGAGAATTATTTCAGCAAGGGGAGGAATAAAGAAGAAAACTGAATATCTTAATAGAACAGATCAGATAATTGGACATTATTGTGCCTGTCCATTAATATTTTTTCTTTCTCCCAACTGCATCTGCATTATAAAACTTTCTGGTTTCACCTCTCTATTAACACAAGACAAAAAGAAAAAATACATAATTTGTATTTCTAGAAAGGGGCTTCTTCAGGGAATAATCTTGAACAAAAAAGCCACTGTATTACAAGTTTTTTGTTCTCCTTTTTTTATTCTTTCCTCATGTATTCCCTGAAAATTACCTACAGTATTTAATTTTAAATTCCCTCCTAATTAAAATTTCAACATATATTATAGTATTTATTATTTTTCAATTTGTATGTCTTTTCCTTATAAAAATACAAAAGCACCCATTAATTTTATTTTCTAAAGAATTTTGTCTTCTTTTTCAGGTGCTACTGGTAAACTCTCTAGGAATTAAAAATTTCACATTAAGATAGGGAGCCTTCTCTGGATGGCAAAATGTAAATCCAGTTCATACCTGTATAATTTATTAGTAGATCAAGAATTTGGGAGGTTTCCAATCAGAAAACCTCTGCTGGTCTCAGGGATTCAGATTCAGAATGCAGCTCATTTAGGATCTGAACATCTCACCCTCTGCACCTTTTGTAGAAGGCTGGCATTGCCTACTTATAATTGCTTATTAAGTAGCTCATTAGTGCGTCCAGAGCGTGCAATTTTTTTTATCCAAACAGAGATGAAGACACATTTCAGTCCCAGACCAGGGCCTTGCTCCTACAAACACACATACAGATTTTTTAACTGGGTTGTGATGTTGAAATTAAGGGAGCAAATCCAGATTGGAAGTACATCCATGCATATATCAATGTTTGCGAGTCAGTGGGAGCCAACTAGGCTAAATTTTTATAAAGGTCAGCTGAATCTAATTTGAAAAACTGTCTAGATAAAATAACTTTCTCAGAAATATTTCATCTCAGCTGGTAAAAGTGCTGATTTGGGGGTATTTTCTTTTCTTTATTTATATATCTTCCCCCTTTTTATCCCCTCAATTAATCTCCTGCTTTTTATTCTCCTGCTAGTATTTGAAGAATAATGTAACACTAGAGAAAAAAAAATCAGATAAAATAGCAAAAGTCCTGTTAATTTGTTTAGCTGGATGCAGTTATCAAGTTAGAAGTGTTGATTGTGTGTTTATAGATGTTAGGAATTTTGCAACAGGTATTTAAAAAAATAAAACCATTTTCAGGCTCTGTTATCTTTTTTTACTTTCCAGTTCATAAAAAAAAAAAAAAAAAGATTCACAGGACTGAGTAACATATACACAATCTCTTTTTTTATCCCCAGTTAGCATATGTCTAGCAGGACCAGTGTTGTTGCCTGTTATTTTTTTTTTTTTTTAAGTGGGAAGCCAACATATACCATGATCGCTGCTAGTTTGGAACATGTTTTCATTAATTCTTTCCAGTGCGAGCATAAAGGGAGAAATCAAGGAATAGATGAAGTTGGTGAATTCAAGATATAAATCGCCGGAAAAAGTGTGTGTTTCCCCACACTTGTGGTGTTGAACTCACGCTTTCTCTAGCCTACATCTTGGTTTCACTATCTATTGGTTTCTCGTTCTCGTTTTCTTGCGAGATTAGTTGGTATGGTTTCTTCATTTCATTCTCCTCTATCACGGAATTACCCATCTCCGCATCCCTGTTCTTCAGCTCGTGCCGTGATAAATGTTCAACAATTCCTGCTCCAATGGAGTCTCCCAAGACGTTGGTAGTGGTACGGAGACGATCCCTAGGGAAAAAGCAGTGAGTTACTTCCACCCCGTACTCGGGGAAGCAAGCAGACTAGCTGCTAAAATGGCCCTCAGATAGCTAAGCTACTAGATGAGACACCTCTTTTATACATATTTGCTTATCTGAACTGTTAATGTCATGATTTCTTCTAAAGAAATTAACAAATATAGTGGGTTATGGAGTCATAAAATACGTTAATACTCTTAGCCACTTCACAGCAAGAAACAGTCATGTGATGCAGATGGCAAAGGAAGCAGATGGCTTCTGGGAGGCAGTTTGATACTCTTGGATATCAAGAGTTTGGGTTCATATCCTCTGAACCAGGTAAGGTGTAAGCCAGCAAGAATTTACCTTGTTAGGTTTGTTTGTCTCCTGACCATAAGATATGATGTGTAATTTAGGGTGGAATTGGGCAAGAATGACTCAAATTAAACTACGAAAATTCATCCTCTCAGAGGGCTCTCTGCCCAGCAGATGCAGGAGACAGCTTGACAAGGAGGGACTGGCAGTGTCAGCAGGTAAGCATCCACCTACATCAGGTGGTTAGATAATCATTTGAAGACATTACGTTCACAGACAACTTCTTTCAGGGATCACTTGAGAAGATTGAAGGGTAAAAGCCCCCAGAAAAGCTATATAATAGGTGTTAGATGAAAGAGAGGTTGGAAAAAAAAATCTTCCTTTCATTTATTTCCTGGACCTAAGGGAATATACATATATATGTAAAGTTATCTGTCATCTTCTACAGATAGATGAATGGAAAAACTGAGGGGCAATACTTTGTGGTGGCAGTTACACAATTATTTTTCGTTTCTGTGTTCGTGGGGTAGACAGATGGACCTTTCCTAGATTAGATAGTCAGCAAGGCTGCAATGAATTGTTTGGACCTGATCCAGCTCTGACTCTGACTGACTGAAAAGTTTTCCTTGTCATCCTACAAAAAATAAAAGACTAAGGCAATTCTTTCCTTATTTAATTACAGTGTATCTGAAAGCTTTCTTAGTATCTCAACAATTTCTATGTAAACTTCTGCATGCAAAAGGAACCATAATTAAGCAACACCCCTCACCATCTGCTCTAAGAAAATACCTTACTAGCAAGAAATACTGATCTTTTTTTAGCACTTGTTTCCAACTGCCTTCCAGAGCAAAACACTGTCGTATAGCCACAATGCCCCTGGTCATTTCACTGCTAATTATGATCTAAGCCTTTAACAACTCCATAAAAATACTTACAGGAACCAGTCCACTGCAATGATAAGAGTGATATCATCTGTAGGCAAACCTACTGATGTGAGCACAATGACCATGGTGACCAGTCCAGCTTGAGGGATGCCTGCAGCCCCAATACTGGCAGCTGTAGCAGTGATGCTGTGCACAGAGATAGCAAGAGCAATTAATTTATTTCTGTAATTAAACTGTAAATAAAACTGTATATCATTTGTCAAACTTTAAAACCAGATATAAAGCAAGAAGGCATTTGCTCAGTAGTAAATAAAAAGATGAGCCTAGTCCCTTATCTGAACACCCTATAGCTGCAGGGGACTATGACCCTTGATCCAAAATGTTTCACTAAACATCTATCCAGAAACCTTGAAACATGATCTTGTTAGGTGATAAATTCCCTACTAGATGCTAAGGGCCAGAAAAAACCATTATAGTTACATGTCCCCACCCACTGAAAAAACTCCACAAGCTCAAACATGTTAAAAGAAAAACTGAGAGGTAGTTCTGTCCTGGCAGATCTAAGAACACAAGAACTTCTGCTCTCTGTCCATCTCACTATAACTTCATGCCAGGTGAAGTCTCTGTCCTCCAGCAGTTGGTGTTCTGCCATCAGAAAACAGAAAGCTGCCAGAAACCCTGAGTCACACCGTCTGGTGACTTTGTAGAAATATGCTTGTTCACACCTGGTTTAGTGAGAATTCTATTTCTCAGGTGGTTTTCCAGGGAGCAGCTTTAGTACTAATGAATGTGAAACAATTGCCTTGGAGGGTGAAGGCAGAGTTTTGCCTTAGGTTCAAGAATATTGAAATAAACTGGTGGGTTTTGTGGAGTGCTATATCTGAACTTTTAGTGTTCCTATGTGATAGATGTCTTTGTCCCACAGTGCCCACCTGTCCCCTTGCTGACACTCCTTTCTTCTGCACAAGTACCCATCACCCTTGTCCTTAAATTGTGATAAACATAATGAAATTAAAGCAGATCAGTTGTAGTTGAATGCTAACTAGTGGGTTGTTTGTTGTTGGACTTCAAACAACAAGGGTTCTGTGCTTGAAAGCATAACCTGTGTTCATCATTTCTGTCAGCTGATGTAATAAAATTGTATTACTATTCCTTACACAGTTAGCCCCAATTGTATCCTAAAACCAGGAAAACACAACCTCTTCTAGCAATAACATGATGATCACTTTATGCTTCAGCTTTGTACATGCTTTATAAACTACCTGGTACTCATTATAAGTCTGTAGGTCCCAACAGTTACATGAGTTCTTAAAAAAGGAAAAATTTTAAATTAATTAAATCTTGTCTTGTTGTCTTTATTAAGTGCAGTAATGGGTGTGTCACGTTAAAGTTTTGTTAAAAGTTTATCCAAAGGAGAATACGTGCTGGGGGTCCTTTTGTGCAAAGAAGATGTAACTTACAGATAATCTGATCCTGCAGCTGTTCTTGTTTTTAGCTCTAGATGTTTTTTTTTCATCCCACTTAAACCAGGAAGGGGCCATTACAAAGATGGTTTTATTAAATGTAGGTAACAGTGGTTTCCATACCTGATTGTGATAATCTGTCCAAAGTTCAGATCGAAGTTGTTGACCTGTGCAATGAAAATTGCAGCCAAAGCCTCATATAAAGCAGTTCCATCCATATTAATTGTAGCACCAACTGGAAGTACAAATCTTGTAACTCGTTTGTCCACGCCATTTATTTCTTCTAGACACTTAAATGTAACAGGTAGTGTTGCAGAACTGAAACAAAAAGAAAAAAGATAATATATGATACAGATTCTGCAAAGAGTGAAAGAGAAGAGTGTCGTGTTCTAATGACAAGGGAGATGGTTCTTAGTTTTTATGTGATCTAGCAGAACAGATTTTTTTAATGCACATGCTGAATTTAAGCATTTCTAATGAAGGTTAAGGTCCCAATGCTCTCGGAAACTTTTTCCATCTGTTAATGACTGCCATTCTCTATGTAATCCCTAGTCTGAAAGTGTCTAAGTTCAGTGTTTTGTCACAGGGTTCTTCTGCCAGGCACAGGAATCTATTCAAAATTCCTGCTTCTCAGTCTTAAGCCGTGGAGTTGTGATTGAATCATCCCTAAGCACTGTTTTCTTTAAGGTATACCAGTTGGACTATTCAAACCTTCAGTAAAAAGCTCGGGTTTTCTTCTTGTTTGTGGGCTCCCCTGCAAAAGGCATTTTGATTGATGGTTGCATTATTTTCCCACCTATGGGCTAACACCAGTAGGCAGCTAAGCACCACACAGCCATTTGGCTCCACACCTGGATGGCAAAACTGAAAGGAACAGTAAGAACAAGAAAATGGAGGGACTGAGAATAAAAGTGTTCAATAAGTGTGGGAGCAGTGTGAAAGAAGAGCAGAAGAAACCAAAACAATACAAGTGATGCTTAGGCACCACTCCCACAGATGGACCAGTGGCCAGCAAGTTCTGAAGTAAAATGTGGCCAGCCTTCCTAAAATCCTTTTTCCCCTTTTGTTGCCAAGTATGATGTGTGTGGCATGGAAAATCTCTTTACTTACTTACATCTGCCTGGCTGTGTGCCCTCCCAACCCACTGTGAACCCCTCAATTCACTGTGGGGGCAGCATGAGAGTCAGAGAAGGTCTTGATGCTGTGCAAATACTCAGCAACAGCTAAAATGTCAGCATGGGATCATTGTTGTTTTGGCCAAAAATCTAAAAAATGGCACTATGTGAGCTACTATGAACAAAGTTAACTCTATCCAAGCCAGGCCTCTTTTGCTACATCTGATCACAGCAAAGTAAAGAAATTTTCCAAGACACAGCAATTCAGGTTACTTGATCCCAGTGAAACCTTCATTGCTGAATACTTAACAGACTTTCTAGTCTCTGAAAACTCTATCAATATTGATAAAATACTGACCAAAAATAAAGAGGGGTTGTGGAAGATTGTGCTGGAAAAATATCTTTGCTGATAGTCATCTTACAGCTGAATTTTAAATGGTTTTTAAATCCACTTGTAATACAGTATGCTCTCTTGCATCAGCCTAGGTTTTTACTTCAAAATAACCTCAAACATCAAGGACTGAAATTTAGCATTACAGAATATCTGACTGAAATCCCCTGTCTTCAGGACACGTTTTTCAAATCTGTTAAAATGGCAGCTGTTTTATGAAAGGTCAAATGGTATAGAAATGTAGACTTTATTGTAATGTTTCTGTCTGTCATACGTGCAAACAGTTTTTTAAATTCACATGACATAACTATGACCACCTGCAAAAAGCAAAACTGTCATTTATTTCTGTTGTAGGTTCTGTATCCATAATTGGCTATCAGGATTTTGGGCACAAAATGTCAGCTCCCAATAGGAATCCCCTCAGGACTTTTCTGTTTGCTGCTCCATTCTGCCATGTGTATTCTTTGCCAGCTCTATCCTTCATTATCAAACCATTACAAACTACTTAGAATAGCAAACACCAAGACTAACCAAACTAACAAGGGTTCTGGCCATACATGCTGCATCAACAAACAGATTAATTTCATCTCAGTTCAGGGTTTCTTATAGAACACAGAGTTCAAGTCAGTATTGAAGAGCAGCAGAACTGAGACACAGTGCCCAAGAGAATATGAAGTTCATCAAACATTAAGAAAATTCTGTTCTTAAACCAGTAATATTAAAAAAGGATATGGCTTTAAAATATTGTGTTATACCTGGAAGATGTTCCCAAAGCTGTGACTAATGCCTGGATTAAGCCTCCAATAAATACCCACGGATTCTTACGAGTGATCACGAAGTAGAGAAGAGGTAGGACAATGACAGCATGAATTAGCAAACCAATGATAACTGTTACAGTGTACATGGCAAGCTGACCACCAATCACACCCATATCTTCCATCTCAACAATTTTCCCAGCAATCAAGAAGAGAATTCCAAGTGGAGCATACCTGCAAGTAAGAAATCAAAACAGTATTACCAAAACAAAGTAGAGATGCCGTCTTCCATCCATCCTGTTTGTGTTTACATGCATAAATGCACAATTTCACTGTTAGGGTGCTCCTATTCAGGAGCAGTTCAAAAATTTAACTCTTCAACTCTTACCAATTCAACCTGGATTGAACGACAGCAGGAACATTTTTGATGGGATTCAGTGGTTTCAACATCTGGTAAAGATTTCAGTATGTGTAGCATGCCTTTTGGACAGGTAGGGAAATGAATTCTCCTTGGATTTCAAGGGTAATTTAAAAGCTAGTTTAGCCAATCCTGTTATAATTCTGCCTGTGTGAATGAAGGCTAAACTGACATATGTGTACACTGTGCCAAGCACCCAGTTCTATTCCAGTGCTGTTTCCCCTGTTGTTGGGGAAGGAACCCACACAGAAGTCTGGTAACTACTGAAGATTTCAAGCTGCATCTAATGCCTAAGATTTTTAGCTTTTTATATTTTTCATATATTTGTAGTTTGTAGCTTTGGCTATAGCTTCTAGTATTTTTCCTATCTTTCTTCTCTACATTTACAATTTTCTTTACATTTCTCTATATCTCTAACAATAAGCTAACCTCATAAATGCATTCCTAAATATTGCTTAGTTTTATTCCAAGAAGAGTACCAGCTACAAGGACATTCTGTTTTCCACTCAGAATCTGGAACAGACATATCAAAATTGGGGCAAAAGAAATCTCTGGACTGCTTCCAGTGGGGCAGGACCCCAGGAATTATTACCTAACTAACTAACCTTCTAATTTGACTGTATATGATAAGTATAATAATAGACTAACCATATTAAAAAAAGTAGAATTAATCTACCATGTGCAATTCTTGTTGTAATTTGTACCTGAAGGGTTTCAAGTAAAGATTTGCTTTTATATTCACTCTAATGTTTTTGGGAAGATCTGTTCTATTTTTCTAGGCATCACTTCTGGCTGTGTTACATTTCATCCAGTGGGGCACTGGATAGTACA
The DNA here is from genome assembly GCA_017589585.1 of Phylloscopus whistleri. Taxonomy (NCBI): domain Eukaryota; kingdom Metazoa; phylum Chordata; class Aves; order Passeriformes; family Phylloscopidae; genus Phylloscopus; species Phylloscopus whistleri. The sequence continues at coordinate 296,709 of JADMLD010000110.1, read as the reverse complement.
TTCATCAGCATGAAGAAATCTGTATGACAAAGGTTGGCTGCATTGTGGAACAGCAGCACAGGTGGGATGAACTGCTTTTGCCTACCAGGAAGCACAGCTAGAAGTGAAGAAAGAGCTGGTGCTGAGCATAAAATTGAACATAATTCTGCTGCAGTACTTTAGGTACAGCCCTACTCCTATAAATGTCCACTTGTCTTCCACAGTAAGATGCCACAGAACAGAATCTATCCGCTATATCTCAGCTGCCCTTTACACCATGAAGTCCATGTGGAAATTTATACGAATTCTCTGCTTCAACATTTTAAATGTTCTTGTGAAGGAGAAAATATTTTAGTTATTGGAGCAAATATATTTGGTTCGTATCTAGTATGGCAGTATATATGTGTGCTCCTGGATAGTTGGTTTGGTTTCTTCCTGTAGTAAAAAAGGCAACAAGATTTCACAGTTAACCTTCTACCTGGAGAATAATGAGTCTTAATTTTTGAAAAGATTTCATACCTTGAGGGAAAAGGTATTTATTTTATTTACCTAATGAACACAGCAAAGAAAGCAGGAAAACTATGTGTATGTGTGAGCAGTGCAGCTACAATGCAAGAGCAGCTACAGGAACCAGTTGTGTTGGAAAATTATGATAAGAAGGTCTTGCTGTGTAGAAATAAGATTACGGGAGAGGTTGGTCGGTTTCCTTTTATGAATTCAGATTAGGATGTAAGGAAACTTCAATGGCTTACTGCTGTGATTGCTATCTTTATGAAGACATAGGAAGGCTCTGTATAAGGGTAGCAACTTTTGCCATAGACTCAGATTTTTCTCATGTCAAAAGTGAAACCCAACAAAAGAGTCTGTATGTTCGGGGAGATTATTGTCACAGAGAGTTACAGCTCTAGAGTTCACTCATGAAAAAGTTCCAAGATAGATACAATCTTATTGTCTGAGTTTCTGCCAAATAGATTCTTGCTACTCAGTGCCTGACTGATAAAAAAAAATATTGTTAGTAGCTTAAAAAGGAATTTATCGACGAGGCACTTACCACATGATTAGAGCTACCAATCTCATGATAGCCTCATTAAGGCTATCAAAGAAGTCTTTCAATGCCTGACCTTGCTCCCTCATGCTCCCAATCACCAGGCCAAAGCTGATTGAGAACACCACCAAGCCAAGGGCATTCACTCCATTCACAGAACCTGGAACAGGAACTATTTCCTCTTTCATTCGGGTGAGAGCTTCCATTGCTTCTGACACATTGCTTATTATGGAAGTCACCGTGGATGTGTCATTGGGTGGAACAGCTACTTTAAACTTTCTCTTTTCATAGTTGGTTTTGAACTGTTAAAACGAAAATAAAAGAAAGACAGAAATTTGGTGAATCATAGCAAATGAAGGTTAAAATCACAAATTAAATTATTATTCAATACTGTAGGACATTTGAATTTTTTTGCTTAATATTTCTAGGTATAAAGGTACTATGATGAAAACCTGGTTTTCCTGAGAGCAACAAAAATCCATATTAACTTCAAAAGCTAAATCTTCAGCTTTAGCTTCTAGAAATCATTTTCTCATCACTAGGCCGAAGTCAAAGATGCAAATTTGTCATGCTCCTATATTGTGTAACAAAACTATTGATTCTTAGTTTGCATTTTATATAAATTGCTACAAAATTCCAAACGTTTATAGTTTTTTTTGGCTAGTGAGAATATTTTCTTATGCTCTGGACTTTCTTTATTTCTTCATCTTTTAGTATTAAAGAAGACTAAGCCAAGTTAACTTTAGTATAACATACCTCTTTTTTCTTTTGTTATGGCAAAGCCATTAGTTTACTCTGCAGTACATGTCGCCACATTTCTTAATTTAGGAAAGGGTTATACTTTAAATGGTTCCTTTATGGAACAAACAAATCAACTTCTAAATTTCAATATGATCCTAAATGTCGCTTTATCTGCTTTGAAAACCAGTCTTTCACACCCTAATGTTTTTCAAAGAGAAATTTACACCCTGAATATTTTCATCTGGTCAAAAAGCCCTGCAGTTCTGTCCTGGTTAAATTCTGTTGAACACAAAGCATACTAAATATCACTAGTATAATGTTTCTCAGGTATTTCAGGATGCTAATTAGTCCATTAAAACAGCAGAATGCTGGTGTCAAGGTTATTCAGCAGCTCTGGATTTTTATTCTTTTTGAGCTACCAGGAAAAGTTTTAGTATCCTTAGTGATATCTAGATACCTGTTGAATGCTTCAGAAATACTTGAGTGAAATGAAGCAATTATGATCAAGATGGGTCATAACCTGAGTATCATCATCTTTCAAAAGTACCCTGATTTAATGTTACTTTCTGCACCTGAATAGTTAGTTTTCCACATATTTGAGGTATCCCTCTAAAGGCTCTGAGTCTCTCAGAACATCAAGTAAAACCTGCTTACTGGATATTTATGGAAGGTTTCTGAATAATATGTAGCAGAACCAAGATTCATGAAGGTCATATACTCTTTTGAATTTTGAATAAAATTTGCTAAAATGTTTTAAGATTTGGTCTGTACAGAAGTCAGCTGAGGGCTGTATGAGCAGTTGGCTGACATGGACAAACCCAGTTCCAATGCCTCACCCACTCACATCCAACCTGTGATAATTCTTGTTTGATCTGTTAGTGAGAAAATTCTACTTTTTGAAGAGGCAGACATCCCACCAAGCAAAAAATGTTGCCATTTTTTGGGTGAAGCCTGAGGGAATGAATCAGCTCTCTCTGACTGTGGAAATGTCAGAGAGGAAAGAACACAAAGACTGGAACTACACAATCAGGAAAGAGGGGATGGGGTTGTCTCTTTAAGTAACGGAGTTCTGGTTCTGAATCTCCTAAGTTACCCTCAGGTTCTTCTCTCATTCCTACCTGACTGGGTCAAAATTGTGATACAGCTGTTGGACAGAGACATGTGCTGCCTGCCTGTTGGAACAGGCCATGAGCTAAGTCACTAACCACTTTTCCATCAGAGGCAGCATGATCTTTTATTGTCTGAGAATTGCCCCTTCATGTTGGATTAGCTCAGAGTTGCCCCCTTGCAGCTACAAAATTATTGTGGCGGACTGAGAAGGTGCTGGGCTCTATATGGGTAAAAGCACAATCACACAAAGTTTCTTACCTTCAAAAACCTGTGTTAGAAAGAATTTTAGGTGGTAACAAGAATATACCTTCATTTTATGCTCATTCTGGAATTCTCTCACAGCAGGAACATGCTTTTAATTCATTAGTTAAGTCTCTTAGGGGTATAATATATACTTTAGGAACTCACTCAGCAAAGTCCTTTTCCATTTCAGCTACTAGACTGGCTCACAGAGATGTATATCTTATCTCATCAGACATATTCATCAGACTTAAGTATTCAGAAGTATTACTAGGGAGAATAGCCTTTCTGGAACCCCTTTCAGAGCAGGGGAGAAACAGCTTATTTAGAGTGAAATTCAAAATGTTAATCAGAGCAACTTCATTTCCACTGGCATATTACTTGAGCTCTTTCTTTCATCATAGCTGTCTGAGCCCCAGGAGATCCCAATGGATATGCCTTCTGTGTATCTGTCTTATGCTCAAAGTTGTCTATCAACAGCTATGAGAAGTTTCCTGATGAAGCAAAAGAAATCAAGGGAAACCAGATACAGGAAACACAAGGGATGTATCTACTGAGGAAAATAGTGTGGGGTGTTGGTTGAGTTTTATTCTTATTATTGCTTTTTCAAATGACATTAAAGGCAAAACACAAGATTGCTTCACCACTACAAATCACGTTTTCTGTGTGCGAAATGGTGAAAAAGCCAGCTGCTTACAGGAAGTGACTGGATGAAGGACCACCTTCAAGATATCAGAAACTGTTTTTAAATAGATGAGTTAATAGCAGGGTCAACTATTACTGCTCTGTAGAGTAACTGGTAGTAAGATATAATTTTTTGAGCTTTTATGACATTTCTATTTTCAGCAGATCTCTATCTCAGTGGCAATCAGAGTTATCCCCTTTTAATGTAGCTCAAAATGACAGTTTAATTTCACATTGTGATTCTGCTGATTCTTGTTCCTTTGCAACCTTCAGAAATAGAAGAAATTAGGCAAAATAAAACTAACTGCTCATTGTAGGCTTAAGGGTCTCAGAAGAGAGACCAGAGGTCCATACACTGATAATATGTGATGGGCTAGGCAACATCATTGAAGTCCTGTAATTTCAGAGGATATCATTTCATTACACCTCCATGAAGAGGTATTTTTGCCCCGTAAGATCTTAGATGCAAAACACTCATATTTTTTTCCTGAAGTTCATGTACAGAGAACAATTGAGGAGCAAGATAAATGTTATTTGAATGTATTTATGAACAATCACATCTGCAAGTAAAATGCAAAAATAACGCATTTCATAATGGACTTCTTTTACAAGACATGGTGGTAATGAACAACTGGAAAATTAATTTTAATTAACTTAGCTCACTATGAAATAGACAATATATGTTTTTTATTGAATAATGCAATGAATCGGTTGTTTCCACTTTGATTATTATTTTGATTTTATTAGTGATACAGGATACCCAGTCATTTGACTTGGATATATTGAAGGACTTTTGAAGAAGCAAACATTGTAACCTGGCAGCAGCACATCCCAGTGGTTTAACTTGTAGAAAAGGTAATTGCAATGGTAACTATTCTGAAAATTCATAATTCACTGTCATAATTTACTCTGATATAGTGTCATTAGCACTCTGTGCTAAGTCTGTATGATGATGCAGCATTTGGTGAATAATGATTTTAAAAGCAACTAGTTTGCTTAAATGCAGTCCTAAAAAATTAAAAGAAGACAGAGACATTCCATCTTCTTGTTTTTTCTTTGCTTTCCGTATGGATATGTGTGAAAGCATTCTAATTTTTCCATGTAAGATTTGATGACACAAGTCATAATGTATCTTAACTAGCCTGAAATTATCATAAGGAATAGACATCATGTATTAGTTATTACTCATTTCTGTATGTGTGATTAACACTTACAATTAATTTCCTTGATAATGACAAATTCAGGAAAGAATAGGTAATTTAAAATATCTTAGAAGAAATGCAGTTATCAGATGCAGTTCTTTAAGCTTCAGCTGGCATCAAATTCTACCTATTCACACCAGAAGGACCCTCTCCAATTTTTTTGATTGATTCTGTTTCTCTTGATTTTGCAAGTTTGCCTGTGTTTCTCCTGCCCTTTGATAGATCTGTAGAGCACAGCACAAAGAACAAGCAGTTAAGAAGCAGTATCTGCTTAACAAGCAGTCTGCTCACTACTGCTCAGCCCCAGGCTAGAAAGCATTTTTTAATTTAGCAAAGAAAGAGAAATGAAGAGATAGTGGCCAGAGCTGAAAGAAAAACCCAAAGATTTCTTTAGATATCACTAAACTGGGGGTGAATCCAGGGGCATAGAGAAAATTTTGAACAAAGTAACCTAATTTTAGGTAAGTGTGGAATATTCACCTGCAGTCAATCTATTCAGATTCTTTCATTACTCATAAAAATCACAAAAGCCTTATGTGATCTGTGCATAGTGAATGTTGTGACATGTCATATAAAAAACCCCACCATTAGAAAATATGTTATTTAGATTAATAATCTGATGTTTAACAATCAGCCTGAGAAGGATGAGACACTCAATGAGTTGTCTCAGTCTTCATTGTCTGGCATATCTCTCCATATCTCTCAAGTCCCTGAAACTCCAGGTGGAATTTGGAGGAGCACAGTCCCTTCCACTTTAAGCAAAGGTTTGGAATCACCTAATGAAACTGACTGAACATATATGGGACATGAAAAAATGCATAGCAGGATCCTGAGGGAACCAAACCATTCTCCATCATATTTGAAAATTCTTGTCAGTCAAGTGGAAAAGGGAAATATCTGAGAAGGAAAATATGCAAAGAAGGAGGATGAAGAAGAAAGGGGAGGCAACTTTTCCTCACTTCTTGTTGGGAAGAAACAGGAAAGGGAATCCAAAGGAGCAAATAACAGAAAGAGGCACTGTAGAAAATTTAGGAAGATACTTCCTAGATAAGTCCTAAGGTTCCAGTCTCCCTCCAGGACTCTTTGTCTCCCAGCAGCAACCATATAAAAGCATTGCCAGCTCTCCCAATTTGGTTATGCTCTCCACCTCATTTTGCACCTTCCAGTGGCTTCCAATACAAACTAGGAAAGAAACATGCCTGGGGATGCTGTAAGACACAATGTGCACATCTGATCTATGCACAGATACGATTTAAACGTGCAGGGCCTGTCCCAGTGATAATTTCCAGGTGTGTAAAGCTCTGGGTTTACACTGTTGAGTGTCGACAGCTACGAGAAGTGCTGTGTTTTGTGTTTGGACCACCAAGTACAGTGTTACAGAAACAGATTTGTACCAGATGGATCATTCCTCCATAAATTTGAGAAACATGCGAAGTAATGGATGGAAACTTTAGAAAAGAAAATTATGGAGTCAGATGTACAAAATCATCTGGATACCTAAGAATATTACACATACTTGTAAGCTCTTTTTTTTAATGAATCTGCTACAACAAAATAACTTTTATATAAAAATATAAAAGGGTTTGCTACTAAGTTCAAAAAGTAATGGCATGACAAGCTCAAAATCCTGGTATTTCAGTAAATGCTGGGACTTTCAGTTGCTGCTGAAAGTCAGTAAAAACTTTCACTAAATATGTCCCGTTTTTCTACATTGCTTTTAGACCCCCCCTTAAGCTTCAAAGCACACGAGAAATACAAGACATTTAAATGTTAACATAATCTACAGGACACCTTTATTTAGGAATATAGGTTTAGAACTTGCTAGTTGAACCAAGTTTTCTGTTGCAGTAGAGTACTATCAAAAGAATTTTTTAAACTGCATTGGAAAACTGCTGAAGTGTTCCTATAACTCCTAAATGAAAATGTTTTCAGGAATTCAGCTTTAAGTTGTGTAGGTTTAAAAGCAGTACTATTTTCCAGTTTAAATTTGGTAATAGTGATTTCCATTTCTTTTTGTATGTTTTTGTCTTATTTAGCTCTGTTCCCATATTTTTTTGTGTTTGAATAGTTTCTCAGTCAGTATTTTTTTGCTTTATATGTTGTGTTTTTTTGATAATTCCAGCAACTCACTGTGATAATTCCAGAACTTCACTGTGTTCATTTTGCATGAATCTATGAATGAAGAAAACTGAATATGCTCAGTACTCTAAATGATTACATTCCTCTGGTTTTAGTTTATATCTTGGTGTTCTGTTACTTAATGTATATCCTAGAGCTGAATAGAATATTTTTGTTCTTTTTGATGATAATTTGCAATGTCAAAGCAGAAATTACTGTTAACTTCTAGACATTTACTTCACATGTGTTGAAGAGCTACAAGGAGGTAACCAAACATGCCAACATGTGCAAGAGCTGAGTCATTTTGTTGCTGTGACTTTACAGTATTATGTTGTGCCAGGGTCTTATCACCTTCTTTGGCTTCTTTTTTTTTTTTTTTTTTTTTTTTTTAATATATATCTCAGCACAAAGTGCTTGGATTTTCTTGTCATCTGTAAATTTAAATGTATGCATCTTATGGCAATATCATTCATAAGAATATCAACTGAGGTACTCCCAGTCCTTCAACAACTTCTATTGCTATCTCCACAAATTTTAAAATTCTTACAGTCCCCTGCTCAACTATATCACTTTTGTCATCTTAAAAACTATTTTTTTCTCAGAAGTAAAAAAAAAAACAAAACAAACCACCAAAACAACCAACCAAACAAAAAGCCCCAAACAAAACAAACAATAACAAAAACAACAACAACAAAAAAGAGGAAATTAGCAATATTATGGAAGAAAGATGGTACAATTTATGTACCAGAAACCTTTGCGATTTTTCTAGTTTGTTTGTTTTATGTATTTTTCGTTTTTGTTTATTATGAAGTCTTTATCCTTTAAGGCATTTATATCCTTCACTATATCTGAGATCAAACTAATGGCCTGTTATTTGCTTAAATAATTTTCCAAATCTTTTTGAAATTGCAATCTGGAAGACACTTAGATTGCTTTCAGGAGCTCTAGATAGTAACTTCCAAACTTGAGAGATTTATGAAAAATACTTGTTGCTACATCCATAACTTTATGCCCTAATTATTTCATTATTTTGAGATAAAGATCATATAATTCCTGTACTTTATTATGTTACATTCTTTGAATTTATTTATAGTTTAGATATAGACTTTTGCATTTCTATACTGCTCTTCTCCATCACTATACTGAGTTCATCGACATCCTTGCTAAAGACATTTGGACCTGGGTCTAGTTTGTTTTTTGATCCTTAATCTAAAAATCTTTGATGCAGAAAGTGACTCCTTTTTACTGGTTTCTGTTTATACAACTAAAGATAATGTTAGAATTTCTTTTCAATTCTTCTGCAAGATGTAACTCAGCTGGATCTTGAAAAGTTTATACTTTATGCTCTTCTTGACCTCCATATTTCAGCTTTCTTTTATTGTTACAGCAGTAACTGGTAAATTATATCAATTCAAGATGGTTTGTGAGGTCAATATGAAACAATTAGATTATGGAGAGACACATTCTGGTTTTCACTGAATGACTAATGTCCTCTTTAAAAAAAAAAAAAAGTAACTATTTATGATTAGTTTGTCCATTGAACAGCTAAGATTAAGATCAAGTTAATGATAGAGGATTTTGAGAAACAACTTTAAAAAAGCACTCCTATGGACTTCTACTCTAGGTAACAAAAAGTTCTTAATTTGATTTTTTTTTGTTAATGTACACAATTTTTTTTCTTCTGTTTTGAACCTATGTGTATTTGTCACATAACATTTACACAGATGGTGAATATCAGTATCTCCCAGGTTAACATAACACTGTTTTAAAAAAGCAGGTCCTGAATTCACTTGCTGAACCTTGCTGTCAACTTATGAATTTCGTATATTGAAAAAAGTAATTTTTTGATTTGCCAAGCTGGGTGGGTTTTCTTCAGTTTTCATAGCAAATACCGTTGTCTCAATATTATCAGAAACAAAACAGACTTGCTTGGTTTAGTTCAGGTGGGTTTTTTGCCTTTTTTTTTTTTTGATGTCTGGTAGCAAATGTAAGTGATGTTTCTGCTGTGAGTACAAGAACAAGATATTCCTAAGGCAAAAGTGGTTAAACTTAATTTCTTACTTCTTCATGTTTTGTTTGGAAATGAAAAAAAGGTATTTTTTACCTGTTTGAAGCAAGCTTCTACCAGATTTGGAGGAAACATATTTCTGTGAAAGAGAAAGAAAATAACACGATAAGTAATAATAAACTAATAATTCCTTTAGTAAGGACACAGTTAATAAGAATTGAACAGTTAATTTTTGAGGAATCCTAAGACTAATATGTGATTACATATACTGTGAGTAGAGCTTTGCATGTAGCATTGGCCTGGTTAGCTTTACCAGGATGAAAGGTAGGATTGGATAGCTCCTGGCAACTGGAATCTTGGTATTCAGTATTGTCGAGCAGGTCTGGTTATGGAGAAGTATATTGGCAAAATTACTAAGTGTACAAAGCTCTCTCTATAGGTTCTCTTTTAATTTTGTACTTATTAATGCATTATGAATCCAGATTAATATTTAAAAAATAATTTAACAATATTTAATATATTTTGAGTTCTCAGACAATTTATGCATTTATGTAGCCTAGTATTTAATGATATTTATCACTTGATTTAGTCTTGTTGTGGTTACACCCCAAAACTTTCTGAATTTTGAGTAGTCTATAATAATAATACATACACTTGTGTGTACATTTGTTGCAGATGGGGGTTTTTGTTTTCCTTTGTTTTGTGCATTTCTGAGGGATTTAGAAGCAGCCTAACTGAATAAATCTTGAGGAATCTGAGTGCAAACCTCTTCATGGAGGTTTCTGTAGTCCCCCTTTCTGGCAGCGTGATCCTTGGAGGCCTTTCTTCGTGTCTCCGGGTTCTCCAAATGGGTTAGTGGAACACAAAATTTTGGTGGTTTTACCTGTGGAAAAGCTCCTGAGTTCAAAACCTCAGCTTCCCTACTCCCTGGAATATATCTTTGACATATTAGCTCTGTAAAAGAGGTACTGCAGAGTCTCTGAGCAAGGAAAAAACAAGATTTTATGTCTGTGCCCTCTATTTCAAGCATTTTAGTTGCCTGTTCCTGGAAGTTATTACCCATTCATATAATTGAATAAATTGTGAAGATGCACCCAGACTGGTGGCTACAACTCAAAATCAAAATATATAAATAAATCAGGGGTTCAAGGGAAGTGAGAAAACTGTTGCAAGTTGGAAGAAAAAGGGAAGGAATTCAGTAATAAGGTCTGTGCTACAGAAGGAGGAAAAAAGACCCATGCAGATGGCAAAACAGAGGTCTTTCTTTTGAAGGAGAGGAAGAAAAGAAAAAGGAAGGAAGGAAGGAAGGAAGGAAGGAAGGAAGGAAGGAAGGAAGGAAGGAAGGAAGGAAGGAAGGAAGGAAGGAAGGAAGGAAGGAAGGAAGGAAGGAAGGAAATATTTTAGTATTAAAAACAGTTTCTTCCCCTGCAACAGCTTGATTTGGAAATAAATCCATGTATCCCTTTTTAGAGTTGTAAGGGTTAGAGGTATTGCTATCACACAGTTGAAAGAAATTTGGCAACTTTATGCAGTCACTATTTTAAATTCTCTACTTTTGTTCTTTGTGCATCTAAGATTACTGTCATAGCTATTGTACAGAAAATGTGCAATATCATAGCCATACCTGATTAAATCAAGAAAGGCATCTGCTGCTGTCACTTGCACAATTTTGCCTTCTCTGTGCATGTTTTCCTTCGTACCTTTGCCGGGGTGGATGATGACCACAATGATTATGCCAATCAGTACAGCAATGATTGTAGTGCTCATGTAGTAGACTACTGCTCGGACTCCCATCTTCCCTGAGGCCTTACTATCCAGGGCAGCAATTCCTAGTAAATTTAAGCACAATAACATTCACCTGATACAGTTGTGAGTAAAGAGGATGAGCTAAGCATGATGAAAATGGCTCTGTGGGAAAAGTTTTAATGACCACACTTAAAGATACCCAAGGCAAGACGTCCCTCTTTTGCAGCTCATACTGCCAGAGTCTTCCCATCCCACCCCTACTTATATAATTTTCTATCGAAAGAGTTAGAGCTTTCTGTGCTTTCTTAACACTTCATTAAAAGTAAAGATTATTGGTCTGATGCAGTGTGGCACTCCCTATATTCCAGGGAGATAATTCATGGTTTCTGATTAATGTAGCTCCCATAGTCTGAAAAATGTGCTGCACAGAATTTGTAATTGTAAGATAGAAAAGAAAGTACTCTTAAGTAATGTTGATAATGTTTGCAACAATTAACATGTATGAACATTCTCTTTAATCCCCAGTGGGCAACCTCAGATTACTTCTGTCCCAAACCATGGGAGTTTGAAACAGATTAAATGCTGCTAGCTTGTTTCAGGAAATCCTTACCATTGAATGAATAGGCCTCTATAGTCTTTTATAAACTTTGCAGAACTTGCAACATTAATCCTGATTCTTGTCTCTGTTTGGATCTGCTGTGAATATTAGGGTGCTGCCTATGGCATTGTCTACAGTGTTTGCCCTGATGAATGTCAGTGATGTGTTTTCTAATAGAAGGTGCTGTTCTGTAAGGGAAGAGTTCTGAGTCTCTGAGAGGGAATGTCTCATGAGAGCTGCCAGAAACAGAAATGTTCTTTCTCTCTCCAGCAGATGCAGCTAAGTCTGATAGTTCTTCTCATAAAATATCCCACTGCTCCTTCTCCTTGATATTTGCCTATACTCCATCTGGAGGGCTGTGCCATCTGCCTCAAAGCAGTTCTCATGCTTCTTGGTGCAATCAAGCTTTCAAAGTGAAGAATGAAAAAAGGGGTTAGGAAAGGATCTTTTAACTTTGTTATCTCCTCCTATATGGAATTGCCTAATCCCTACTTCCTAATACTGCCCACATTTATATAGATGCCACCTTTGAACATATACAATATAAAAAAGTTGACCAACTTCTGCTCTGGGTGTCTGTCTCAGAGGAGAAAGCATTTAAACTGAGGCAGGAGGGCTACAGGAATATAAATAATATGGAAACTTGAATCATGGCCTGGCAAAACTAAATGTTTTTTTATATCATTGTAGATACATAACACTTCTGTCTGTCTTCTAAAGGAGGAGATACATTCTCTTGGAGCTACAGTGAAAGCACTCTAGTCCCTGATGTAGCTGAGGTCAAGGATGTGTCCCAGGCTCTGATCAAATCCTCAAAATATAAAACCAGTCACATGCTTCGTACTTACCCTTTCAATTCACCTTTTTTCATTTTCTGCTCTTTTGGCAGAAACCATTAGAGCCAGTAAGATTTGTACCCACAGAAGGAATTGCGAAGGGACACCACTAGATTCACACACTGAATTGCTTGGTTTATGTGTGTGCCATTGTAGTGGAAAAACAAAATGTTACTGGTACAGCAAGAAACTGAACGTGGAAATCCAACACTTGAAATATTTGATCCTTCATTTCTCTACTCAGCTTTTCCATCTGCAAAATTGGATTATTGTGTTTGTGGCAAGTTTACATTTACAATTTGAAATGCTGTGAGGAAAATAATAAACACTAGCAAGTTACAAATAGCTTTTTTAACTTTATAAAAGTCCTGTAACCCTCTTATTCGTGGATGGATGATTGGGTTCTTTTTTAGAGTCCTCAAGTAATATAAATGTGAAATAATGCAAATAGTGTTAGCTAATAAAAAATTAATTATTTGAGAATTTCAGATCTGCTATCAAACCGTACAGCATTTATCTCAGACAGCATTTGTTACAATTCTTTTAAAGTATTAAAATGAAACTTAAAATAAAACACAACTTACAAAGTGAAAAACAAATGTTTACAATCCAGTCAATTTCATTTTCGTGTGAAAAAAATAACTGTTTTTTTCCTGTTCTTACTTTTTCTTTCTAAAGAAGCAACAATGGTCTATTTTTTCAGTTTGGATAAGATCATCTTTAAACTTGTTTTACAACCTGAACACAAAAATTAACCTGTACAGTTTACAAGGAATGTTTGGAAATGCAGAGATTTTGAATTAGTCAGTTCCCAGTATTCTGCCCTTTTACAGATGATAGATGCAGGACCACAGGCTGACCACGGTCATTCTTACAGGATTTGCAGGCATACCTGCCTGTGCTTTAACCAAGTCTGATGGGTTTTTTGTACTTCACCCTTTATAGTAGGTTGAGCCTCCTACACTCCAAAAATCACTAGGAGTCAGTGTAGGGCATACCTTACCAGTAAAGACTGCTGTTTTGAAGGATTAGATCTTTTGATCCTATTTTCTTCTTGGGCTGATTCTGGGATTGAGTGGTGAACCCTGTGAAAGCAGTATGTCAGGGAGCAAGAGTCGTGCTCTTGTCTTTGTCAGCTGCTTTCCAGCCTGGTTTCCTGGGGTGCACTCTGGCTGGGACTACATGGCTCCTTATTTTAGGTTGCTTAGTCTCATTCCTGCTCTTGCTATCATATAATTTACTTCTCAGCTTGGACATAGGGAAGGAGAATTCCTCTCTTCTTGAGCTGTAACTGCTTGTGGCGTGTATAGCAGAAAGCATACAAAGCAGATGGATGACAGGCCTAAGTGTGGACAAAAGCTGTATGAGGAGGAAGCAAGTGCTCACCTCTGAGAGCCCTGGCTGGGGAGCTTCTGGGCAGTCTCCCCTCCCACTGCAATTAATGGGAGCTCAGCAAACTGCAAAAGTCTCCAGCATACCAACAACAACAATTGTCTAAAATAATATTTAAAATCTGTTTTTAAAACACGAGAAAATGAAAGGGGTTGTTTTCTTTGCATTTTAAGATGTTGACAAGACTTCTCAGAACTGAATGGGGCTCTGGAAAGGTCCCCAAAGCTTTCATGTGTCACAGAGCATTGTATCCTCAGTGTGTCTTTTCACAGTCAGCCAGCAAAACCCCCATTGTCCCGCGGGAGATGTATGTGCTCCTTTCATCCCGCTCGCTGCTCTCTCCTCCACACGCTACTGGCTCCAGCACCTCTGCCTCCTCTCTTCCTCTCCCCTCCCCTTCCCCAGGGGGCCTGGGAAACTTTGCCGTGCCACCAGTCCCCACGCACAGGGATTCCTTGGAGTTGTCAAGGCGATCTGGAGCGGAGCCCCTGTAATTTCTCCCAGCGTGTGCACTCACACAACATGAATGGGAATGATTTTTTAAGTACTGGTGGGGAGGGAGGGAGGCTGGGGAGAAGGAAGGGAAGAAAAGAAAGAAGAGGGTAGGCATAAGCCTGTAAAACTGCAAAAAACTCCCCATCCTTTACCCGTGTCTTCTTCCTTCACCTACCCCTTCACTGTCTTGAGAAGTAACACTGTGTATGGAATAAAGACATGAGAAGGAATTCTCCAGAGTATCACAAAGCAAAGCACTATTTCATTCTTTAGCAGAAATGTTAGAGAAGTAATGAAAATATTTTAGAATATAGGAAAGGCAAGGAGAAGGTAAATATATAATTACAAGATGAGAAAGAGAGAGAAAAGATGCAGGAAAAAGGAGAAAATAATCTAGTTAGGACAATTTAAACAATTCTGAATTGTTAATCTGGTAGTTGTGATTGCTCAACTGACTTGATCACCGTTCTGTAAATTGTCATGAACTATTGATTCTATGAATTGTTATGAATAGCTACTATATTATGAATAGGTGAAATATTATGACAAGTTCTATGTCAATTTTATTTGTTTATATTGTATTTATGATTTTACATTATACAGAAATCTGGAATATACCAAATCCAGAGTTGCTGCTATTTTTAATTTTCTAGATATTGGAAGCATGCTGAGCATAATCTACGTGTAATTTTGGATTATAGCAGGGTACATTATGCAGAGGGATGGTACTGTACTCCAGGAAGCATAAATACGTGTTTAGAGCATGTTTTCTTCAGAAAGTGTTTAAGACAAACAGGTTTGAATCTGCTTATTCAAGAATGAATTCCAAGGAATTGTTTTAAAGGCTAAAATGTATAACCTATGCTAAAAGTCCTACAGCTTCTGAATACTTTCTCTGTTTAATTAGCACAATAGAATCAGCAGAATAAACCGATTTTTGCAGAACACTCCAAAGTCCCCAGTGAGCTATTTCAGTCTGAGTTTTGCCTGATTTTCCCTATTACACAATTTGAAACTTTCTACCTGTAGGTTTTTTGTTTGTTTGTTTGTTTGTTTGTTTGTTTTGGGTTTTTTAGGAAGGAGAAATATACATATTACACAATTAGGTGCAAAATTCTTTTTTCCCACAACAGTAACTGGACAGCAGCTGGTATGCCTGAAGCCCTGTTTCTGTGTGTAAGCTCCTAGTTAGGAAAGCATCCTTGCCTTTATATTTGGCTCCAAAATTAATCACTAGCTAACAAACGAGAGCCCATAAATAGTAGCTTTTAAATAGGATCTCATTTCTTACACTCCAAAGTAAACAGCAACCCTCTGAGGAAAAACAATCATTATGTAGGATTGATTCCAGTATCATGGGTGATTTTATCTCTCCTCAGAGCAAGCAAGACTGCCACTGGGAATAGAGGGTGTGCATGTGAGCATATACATCTATGCATGCCTATAATTTCATTTTGAAAACGGTTAAAATGCCACTGCTTACCATATTGAAAGTGCCTCTTTCTGAATGTTTTTGCTGGCCTTCAAAAACTTTTGAAAAAACTAAGTATTTTATGTGTTTGCTTTCTACAGTAAAATTCTTGTGGTTTTAAGCTTTTTCCCCAGTATTTTTAAATTTTTGTTTCTTTAAAATCCCTTTTGATGCATAATGATAACCTTTTTAAATATGGACCATTTCAGCTGGGGCTGAAATGACCATCTAGGCCAACTAGACTTCAAGACTGACCAAAAATCAAGTTATTAATGGCATTGACTTCTTCAACACCAACAGGTAGGGGTTAATGGCCACTTCTCTGAGAGCTTGTTCCAGTGTGCTACCTCCCTCTCGGGAAAGAAATGGTTCTTAAGGCCCAGTCTGAATCTCCCCTGGTGCAGTTTGAACATTCCCACTGGTCCTGTCACTTGATCCAGAGAGGTGAGATCAGTGTTACCCTCTCCCCTTCCCCTCCTCAGGAAGGTGCTGAGAGCAGAGAGGTCACCCCTCAGCCTCCTTTTCTCCCAACTGGACAACCCCAAAGTCTTCAGTCACTCCTTGCAGGTATTGGTAATTCTGCTCAGTAGGCAGTGACTGACTGTGCTCAGAGCCCAGGTGCAGGCTCTTGGCTGAGCACTCACTGCCATGATGTTCCCATCATGGGAACAGGACCAATCCTGGGCACAGGACCAAACACATCCAGGTCAGGATCCTCCCAAGATGTAGCAACATGTTGTAGCAACATAAAATAATGAGGCAGTTCTGAATGAGTATGTAGAACCAACTCTCCACTCTGGACCTAATACATACTGACTTCTTGAAACAAAAAAAAAGGAAGGATTTCTATGGCTGTGATGAAGTCTTTCCTTATTCAGCATATTAGAACTGAATTGATGGCACTTCCTTGCCAATGGAGATTTTTATATAAATTCCCTGTAGATGTTTTGAACTATGTCTTTATGGACAAAGCATTATGAACAGAGCATCTTTTTATTCCTAATTATTTTCCTGTTTACTTTTTATGGTCTCTTCATTAGGAAATTGCAGTTGCTTGTTAAGGACTCCTATGGTGGAGCAGTAATAATGGCAACTGTTGACTCAGGAGTGTTGCCCTAATTTTGTTTCTTTAAGGTTGTCTTTCACTCTCCTAATGAAGCAGTCTCAAATGGGCTACTCCCACCGCCCACATCCACTAAGCACTGTGTGATGAGTAAACTCTCAGTGTGAGACCATGAGAACAATCCCTTTTGTGTATGTTGATGAGGATTTGTGGAAATGAAGAACACTGTGCAAGGTCACGGTAAAATATGCTGACAGAAAATTTGTAAGGAAAAGCAATAGTTAGGTGAAGACAGTGGAGGTATTGCCCAAGTTTAATTAATATGATTAAGCACTAGAGGTTTATTCTAATAGCAGCTGAACATGGCCTCCGTGGTGCTTAGCATTCCCAGAGAACAAAAGTTAAATTTAGGCTTTGACATTTGGGCCCTTCACAAGATCAGGTACAAATTTTACCCAGTCTCTAGATTACAGTTTTTAATAATAGCAACAGTAAAATAATAAAATTGTAAAGAAAAAAGACAATAACATTTTCAAAGAATTATATGTATAAGTGAAGTTAATTAATATTAAAACAATACATCTAATGACTTCCTGAAGCCACTTAAAATATGTCTGAAATATAGCTTTGTATGCCTTTTGACATGAACTGCTGAGACAAGTTGCTCCCAAATCTCAATTTAACTCATCTTTGCTTTGATACGAACTTTTAATGAAATTAGATATATTTTTTTTTCCAGCTCTGTTAAGAACAGTGGGCAAATAGAGGAAAATTAGCAGTTGTATTTGATCCAAAATTATGTGACCGTGAGTAAGCCAAGCTGACTAATGAAACCCATGGCTGGGACATAGTAATGCAATTCAAAGAGCCAATTAAGTGGCTAAGAGTGTCTCCTAAGTGACCAGCCTAGCCCCACAGCTTTACAGTCCTGCCCCATCCTTGCCAGAAAACTATCAACTTTGGGTTTTGTAGGGTTAATTTTTTTCTGACAGTTTGTAATTTTGAGTCACCCCAGAACTGTGTTACGTGAACAGCAGGTCTTTTAGAGGGGAAGCAGAAGGAAAGAGTGACTGGGGCAGAAAACTAGCAAACACCTGCTTTTTTAGCCACAGTTTATTCCTTAGAAGGAGAATTTTTCTGAAACCATGGCACATTTATGTCTTACATTGAGTGATGTAAATGGAAGAGACCCAAATAATCTCTAGTGGCTTTACAGTGAGTTTTACCTTTCAGTTAACCATGGATAGTAAAAGACAGTTTTGTTGTGGTTCATCACTCGTTAACACCCTTTCAGTAAAATGGCTTCACTTTACGAAACTTACTCTTTGGTGTCAGTGCATTTTAATTGTTATTAAAAATATGACAGTAATATGTGCTTGAAAGTATTTCTTGGGCCATCAAGTTTAGCCTTATGATACAGCAGGGAAATATATTCTACAGTATTAGTTAAAAATTTACTGACCTTGAGGTTCAAACCAATAACAATTTTTATCCCAAAAATTTCCACGTTTTGGTATTTCACAGCCTTACTCTCTTTTTAGTTTGCTTATGTCAGTGCAAAAATAATTTGATTGGTCAATGAATGGTTCAATGTCCAGATGGAGACCCGTGATGGATGGTGTCCCTCAGGAATGTGGGCTGGTATCAGCACTGTTTGATATTTTCATCACTGACACAGACAGTGGGATTGAGTGCAACCCTAGTAGGTTTGCAGATGACACCAAGGAGAGAGGTGTTTGACATGCCCAAGGAACAAGATGTCATCCAGAGGGACCTGGACAAGTTCAAGGAGTGGCCCCAGGTGAACATCATGAGGTTTAAGCAAGACCATGTGCAAGGTGCTGCACCTGGGTCAGGGCAACCCCAGTATCATATTGGAAGTCCCTGTTTCTGAATATTTTTGCTGGCCTTTAAAAACTTTTGAAAAAACTAAGTATTTGCTTTCCTACAGTAAAATTCTTGTGGTTTTAAGCTTTTCCCCCAGTGTTTTTAAATTTCTGTTTCTTTAAAATCCCTTTTGATGCATAATGATAACCTTTTTAAATATGGACCATTTCAGCTGGGGCTGAAATGACCATCTAGGCCAACTAGACTTCAAGACTGACCAAAAATCAAGGTTATTAATGGCATTGACTTCTTCAACACTGACAGACCAAAAGCAGCCCTGCCCAGAAGGACGTGGTAGGTGAGAGGCTGGACATGAGCCTAGCAAAAGAAGCATAACCAGCAGGTCAAGCGAGGTGATTTTTCACCTATACTCTCATGAGACTCCACCTGCATGGGGTTTGGAGCACTGCATCCACCTCTTGGGTTGTCAGCACAAGAAAGACGTGGACCTGTTAGAGCAGGCCCAGGGGCCACAAAGATGTCAGAGGGTTGGAGCACCCTGTACTTGAGGACAAGCTGAGTTGGGATTAATCAGTCTGGAGAGCAGAAGGCTCTGGGGCGACCTTTCACCACCTTCTAGTACATAAAGGAGGCCTGTAAGGAGATGGGGACAAACTTTTCTGTAAAGTCTGTTATTACAGGAAAAGAAGTAATGGTTTTAAAGAGGGTAGATTGAGGTTGGACATTAAGAAGAACTTTTTTACAATGAGGGAGTTGGAACACTCTTGGCCAGAGAGATGGTGTCTTTCCCATGCATGGAAACTGCCAAGGTCAATCTGGAGAGGGCTCTGAGTACCCTGATCTAGATGAAGCTGTCCCAGATGATTGCAAGGGGTAGGACTAGATAACCCTAAGGGCCCTTTCCAATGCAAACTGTTCTATGTTTCTTCCTTTGAAATTCTTCTCTCTGTCAGTGTGACACTTCTCTCTGTCAGTGTCACTGAGGGCAGGGAAGAATTTCATAAACCTCCCCAGACTCTGCTTGTTGTTGTTAAAATATTTATAAACAAAGTATAACACCTCCTGGTAAAATGAAATAAGTAAATATGGAACACTTGGTGCATCTACAGAGTCAATGATGCTTACATTACTACATGAAAACTCCTGCAGAATTATGCTCTTCTGTTCTGAAAAGTGTAATTGGCTTGCTTTTCAGGTTTACAATATAACAGGATACATTTGAAGAACCAGTAGGAAAGTACATTTCCTGAAACACATCTGCATGAGAAGGACCCTGCTGTGGGGCTGTTGAGATACTCATTTAACTCTTCGCATTATTCCATCTTTTGCTCACAGTATTGGAATGTGACAAACAATATGCTTTTTGAAGGGAAACTAGGGAGTAATTTATCTTCTTTATGTGTGCTAAGCAGAGCAGGAGGGAGATGCAAGCAGGGATTCACAGCAAGCCATGGAGCAGTGATTAGTAACAGCTGACAGTCTCAAACCAAGACTCTCTTTCTTTGGTTACCTCATTGTAATAACAGAGTACAAAGAACTGACTGTCTTCAAGCCAAGAATCAGAGACCCAGGAACACAGAAAATAGCAGCTCAAAATTTTTTTTTGGAAACAAAACACTATTGCTACCTGCACAGCACAATTCTAAAAAGACATCCTTTTATGTCCAGACACTTGGACTAAGCTTTCCTGGAAATGGGATTCTTATGTTGGACATAAAGCTGATTATTTTCTGTGTAAGGAGTGAAAGAAATAAGTATATTTGTTCATGAGAAAGCATAATATAACATGGTAAATTATTTAAGTTTAATCATGAAACAGGTTTATTTTGGTAGCTGATAAGACAAAGAACATTCAATTAGTTTAAGTCCTAAAGTGCATGTTGCAAGACTGAAATAAATATGGTAGTAGATGCATGACTTTAATCCTATTCCCAGAGGATGAAATACTAGTTTTCATTTATTCTGAATGTATTGCCAAAAATACCTGCTTTAAACATGAAATGCACTGCATGTTATGAAGTGATACAAGTGATAAAATTACCTTTGCCTTCTGGATGGTGTTGAGCACATTACTCAGTGCTCCATAAAAATCCATAATGTGATTTCTCAAAATACACGTGCAAACTCTTAATTTGCTAAAGTGCTGGTCTGAGTTTTGGCAGACTGTGTCAGGAGTTCTTCACAGTCATGTTTTTGTATGCGCAGCACTTATTAAACAGCATTCCACAAAAGTATCTGACTGGCTTTATAGAGTGTGACAAAGCTGCAAACTATTTACTATATTAAATCACCCTGGATGTATGTTAGTTGCTACTACCAAAAAAACAGTGAGAGATTAGAGGTGTCCATAAGGGAACAGTAGCAAGAAGTGCAGTCTACACGTAAAAAATCATTTGCTTTTACATCTTGGGTATATAACAAATGCCTGAAGGGACACTAATATGAATTGTTAGAAGAATTGACATTATTCTAGTCAGAGTGGTACAAGATTTGCAGAATGGGAAAATAGGGTTTCCCCCTAAAAAAAGAGAGAGGTATAGGTCTCTATCTGTGTGGAAAACAACATGGGTTTTGGGGCATGGGATTGTTCTGATCGGTAACTGGCCATGCTTTTGACATCACCTTCTCACTCAAAATATAATTCAGTATTGTTGGTGAACCTGTTCTTGGCTTCTTCACTGAATTCCAGTAATAGACTCTATTGCAATGATAGTATCTTATTTGGATATCTGTCCACTAGGATCTGACACTAGTTAAGTTAATTTTATAGAGTTCATGCAGCAGCTGCCATTTGGAAGGAAGCTTTGCCCAGTTGGATGTGACTCGATAAAGATTTGAGTCAATGGTAGTGTGTGACTAATGAACCTGGTAAAAATCTGGCCTTTGGAGTTCTGCTTGGATTTTTAATTTAGCACGATTTAAAACATTGAGAGCATTGTTTGTTAATTCATCTATACTAAGATAATTCGGAAACAAAGGGTGTGATGTTGCCTTTAGGTATGTATAATGACACTTGGCTTTTTTGAATAGTCTGAAGTTCCACTAGTAACTGTTCACTCACTAAAGAACCTTTCAAAAACCTAAAGGTTTTTGTTGTTGAAGTAGCTACTATCTATTCTTTCAACTGTTTGTTAGTAATAAAAAGAAAAACTAATAAAAAATAGCTCTGCTTTGTTGTTTTGCTTTTTTTGATAAATCCTGTTAGTGATACAACACTGATTTGTGCATCTGTGTCCAACTTAAAAGTTCTAAGTGCTCATTTTGCTTTCAAGCTAGCAGTTCATTCATCTGTTGCTGTTTTACCCATTGATCTTCCATGAACTGCTTGTGCTTTCTTTTTGTCTGTGTTGCACACTGCTGGTGTTTACATCTCCTCATAATTGTTTTAGTTTATTACGTTCCCCCCAATGTGCTCTGCATTTTTTCAGTCTGTGCTATTTTGCAGCTCTGTGTATGCTTCCATGGGCTGCTCTTGATGGATTCACATTTAGTTTGCTGACTTTTTTCCTTTCACACTTCAAGTATGATTTTAACTCCCACCAATTCCAGTTGCTATATGCACTGTAGCAACATAAATTGCTTTTGGTGGAACTCCATGGTACCACTGCTATTCTGCTCCCCATAGTGATGAAAGTTAGCTCAGTTATCTATGACAGTGATCTTGGTGTAACAACTTCTCAGTCTGGGAAGGACATAATGCCCAAGCCTGTGCTGACATTTGTGCTAAATGACTGAACGCAATGATGCCTCAATTCCTCTGAGAGTTCAGGCTCAAATAAGATGCACCACTACACAGTATCTATCCATGTCGAAAGGAAATTCACAGAGCTCTTTCATGTCTCTAAGTCATTATTTGAACTAGAAATTGCAGAGCAGTAACTAATTAGACAATACGGACTACTTTAGGATTCTTATTTTTAAAGAATCACAATAACTTGAATTTGACAAAAGAAATAATGCACATGAAGTTTTTAACAAAAAGAATGAGTCCTGTGTTGATAAAGAATGTAGAAAAAAATCTGAGACTTCCTTTTTTATATAAAATCAAATCTAATTAAAGAGAATGGGATCTGATACTGAAATTATTTGAAAAATAATTGAATAGATATTATTAAATGTATGAACTAATAATGTAGTATTTTAAAACCCCACTTAAAGTCCATTAGTTAACGTGTTAATAATAAATGAGAATATCCTAATGCATAACATGATAGCATTTTTCCTTTTTCTCGTAGGAGTAAATCAGAACCAAATTACACTCTAAATTCCCCCCAAGAATTTAATTAGTAACAATAAAATCAAGTTAAAGAAAAAATGAGTTTCTATTTGTGAATTTAAGGTCCCCTGGTAATATGCCATAGGAATACCAAGGAGTCATTACTTTAGCCGCAATTAGTTTATTATGTTTTAAATTGTCATTATAATTTGGAGGAGCTTTTTCACAATTCAGTAATGATGTTAAGGCTCTTCTGAGAACTCATTAAGAAAGTGTGGAATTGGAGTTTCATGTGAACAGGCTTTTGTTTTCCTTCTTTTCTCTCTTTTGTTTCAATGACCTCTTGAACTTTGGGTCACTGATTCAGTTACAGCCTTGCAACATCAAAGACGTACATTTTTTTCTTTGTATTTCTTCATCTTACAGACTTGTAGGAGGGAATGGAAAGCAGTTAATACTTACTCTGGAATGCCTGACAGTAGCAATCAGTACTTTTTAATAATATTATTACACTCTTTTCAGGATGTTACAGGGCTAAGTACAGATGAAAAATAGGGTTTGGCATCCACAATTCAAGTGCTATACAGTTGCCATCTGGGCAGTATCTGCTTGTTGGCAGGATTCAGAATATGAATCTCTATGACAGGTCAGAGGTATAAAAGAAAATAACAGCTGATTTCAAACTAAACACATGAAAGAGAAGACAGGGTGGTTTTTTTTCGTTACTCATTACTGGACTGTTATGTTCTGCAGAAAAGAAAACTAGCCTTTTCTTTTTTTCTTTTTTTTTTTTTTTTTACAAACTAGTAATCATCCTTTCTTGAATTTGAAAGATTTATTTTCTTAATGGATGATGGCCCTTTGCACAGGTTCATTGGCCATGAGACAGATGTTAGCCAGGCCTGGTAAGAACATGTTTTATAACTTTGTTTTCAGAGTTTGGTGAATTAAGATACACTGAAATTGTAAAATCTGGACAAAGCTGATTTTCAGTAGAAGAATGAACTAGTACATTAATGAAATAGCCATTCATTTGGTGAACTCTTGACCAAAACCTACTTTCTCTCTAGTTCTGAAAAGAAACTATGTTCACTGGAGAAGTTCTGATATTATCTTAAGTATTCAGAAATAAGTTAGAAGTGGGTGGTGAAACATCAGAATAAAGTATTCAGCTTTGCATGTGAGTAAAGAGAAAACGAGACAGCCATTTATGGAGGGAAGAATCGGAATCATTATGTTAACTGTGGTGCAAATAGTGTATTTCTAGTGTTATGCTGTACTTTTGTTTTTTCGTATCCACCACGAGTAAGCAGTTACTTGTACCATTGTCTGAGGATAAAAAAATGCATTTATCTGAAAGAGCTGATCATGTTTAAGTATACAATTATAATAAACAAAGGTCTGATTCTGAAAATGTGATGAATTGAGGCATATAAATAAATATTTGTGTTAATGTACTTAGTCCAAAAATCTCTTTACAAAATCTCTTTGTGATACACTTGAAGCCCTTCAAGATCTTCAGTGAAGTAGAGAAGATTAATATTGCTGGAAGATTAATAGCAGATCTGATAAATCAGAAACTAGAAATCATTTCTCTAAATACTGGAATACTGGTTTTGGGTAAACCTCAAAATCTTTTCAAACAAGTGCTCTTTGTTGTGTGACTGTTGAGTTTTCAGAATATAGCCAGGATCTATTTGTGAGCTTCTTTTTAAAACCAGAGGCCCAAAATTTAGCTTGCTTTGATTTCTGACTTCCTGAGATAACTTTTTTTAAGAATACTATTAAGATCTGAAAGCTTCTGTTGGCACAAAATTCAACTGTGTGAAACTCTAAAGAACTTTATCTTTTCCATTTTATATGATAGTAATTTTTTTTTTTTGCACAAGTCTCTCTGTACTCCAGCAGTTTTTACTTGTCTTTGTAGATCATCATTAGTATATCTTCCTTTGATAGACTCCTGAAGAGAAAGGATCTTTCCAAGATGCTATTGATAGAAGGAATACATGGAACTTCTGTATCTGGTAGCCCAATGAACCAAAATTTCAGAGCTTGTCATTCCAGGTGCCTTTCTTGCTATTTTGGTAGACATAAGTGTGCCCACACTAGCAGGAGCTGAAAGTTTGGGGTGTGCTAAACTGCCTTTTTTTTAGTGAGCATGCAAGCCTCTGAGGAATTAGTGTTTGTATTGATTGTACATGTCCCTCTTTCCTTCAGCTATGCTATGCTTTGCAGCGATGTGCTCCTGTCCAAAATCAAAACCACTAAAAATAAAAACTCTGTTGACCGGAGGAACAGTCAGACAGACAACTCAAGAAAGGACTACCTTGAGGACAGGTTGAGGCCTGTGAATTTCTTTTTGCCCATTTCTGGAATTCAAATGGTGCTTGCTACCTTGCAGAGACTAATAGATGTGATTTTAGGTGGTGTAGCTTTGTTGCAGTGAGTATCAGTGGCATCATTAAGTCAAACCTGGGAAGAACAAGATCTAGAGAGAATCAAAGGAAAAAGGCCTTGTGAAATGGAGAAATGTGCCATCAAGGAGGCCCAAGTGAACTCTCTGATGAGATGCATATCAGTGGCAGAATATGCCCAGACTTAGCCCAAACTGATGCTGTCTGGGATAAGCCACCATCACAGAACCACAGTCATTTCTGGGGTCACAAGAGTTTTTCACCAAACTTCAGCAGTGTAACAGCTGAACCCTGGACTTATCTGTGTGAAGAGAAACAGATCTGACTCCATGAGTCTGAAAAAGTTTGCACCAAGAGACTTTTCACCCAATTAAAGAAGACTGGCAATTCTGTGAGGAGATTCTAGGCTGCAGCAAATAAATACTTTGTGATGTTCATGACTCTTACAGGCATTCATCGGGAGACAACATTGCAACAAAGGAATAAGGAGAAGGTATTCTACCATTCTGCCGGCCATGCCTCTGCAAAAAGTTAAGAACGAGGGAAAGGAACTATGATACAACTGGAAAGCAATTCCTATTGATGAGGCTAGTTCTTATATATTAGCAATGATTATCTTTTGAGACCTTGTCCACATCATATACCATACCATAAATATAAACCACACCATAAATATAAAAATCATTTATATTTTGTTATATTCATTTCTCAAGAGCTGAACTGGACAATACACAATATATTAAAAAACAACCTGCAAGTAAAGAAAAAAAGTTGCACTACCAGGAGTGTCTGGATGAAAAGAATTCTAGCACATTCAGGAACTGCCTTTTCACTGCCTGGCATATAACTCAAATCCTGGATATTGCTGGTCCTCAATTATATATGTAGTCTCAACAAATTATTAGAAATTTTTGTTCTGAGTTTCTGTTTTCTCCTTCTTATTCTTCACCAGTGAGAGCTGTGACATGTGGCTAGAGTACTAGATGAACGATTATCTGGGAAGCCTTCCTCCTCTTCCAGACAATCCAACGTCTTAGTGGAATCCAGATCCAAGGCTTGAGTCCTGTAAATCTTGTAGTCCACAGTGGCTTTCCTCATTTTCCATTGCTCAGAATTCAAGTGGAATTTCCACCAATGCTATCAAGACACTGGCATTCAGTACCTCTGCCTCCAGTGATGGTGATAATGATGGACCTATCTACCTTATAGAAGCTTGTCATCCAGATACATGTTTGAAGGACAATATATAGTAGACCCAAAAATTAGCTTTGAGAATTAAATGGAAGTAATATGTTATAGGTCAACAGCTGTCCATTATCAAAAAGCAGAAAAAGCAGAATGAAAACAAGGCTAGAGGAACTAATGATAGTATCACAGAACCACCTTTCTGAAAGTGACATTTTCTACAATGACCTATACAGCTGATGCAGAATAGAAAATACTTTGTGTCTTGTCAGGAAGTACTTTGTGTCTTGTCACATTTCACAGTGCTGATGGAACAATGATATGTTTTACTTCTCCTGTTGTGCAAGTAATTCCAGTAACATTCTGGTGTTCCCAAAATTCAGCCTCAGGAATTCTCTTTCTTGGATTCTTCCAGTTTTCACAAGCAGTTACAGCAAAGACAGACCAACAAGGAAGGAAATACAATGGAATCGTGCTATATTCAAATGTAGGAAATGAGGATGCAGATCATGGTGTTCAAGGGAGAGATAAGAAGTGAAAGGAGTAAGAAAGTGAAAGCTGATAAAGCCTGAAAGAAGCCTGATGTACTTAACTATGCCACCTTCTCTCTCTTTTGTTATATTTTGATAAAGGCTCTTACACTGTTGCTATTTGTAAATTTCCCAGAAGTGGGATAATTAAGAGCTACCAATACTGTTAAGCATATTTCTTTCCCCCATCCTTGACAAATGGCTTGCTTTAGCTATTTTATTTTGAAGTCCAATTTCATGCCAATGGAGTGAGTTAATGTCTGGTTAAGGTGAGATGAATCTTAAATCCTGGAATTATTTTTCCTTGGTTTTGAACTGGTTCTTGAAGAGCTGTGTGTATCATAAAGCTGAAACTGTATACAGTACTCAATGCCTCAGAGTAATGGGTAGGTGAAACCAATCTGTTAAGGAAGTCTAAGGAGTGCAAAAGCAGCATAAAACTATGGGAAATAAATTATTCTAATGGTTGTCCAACACATTTGTCTTCATGTTTATCTGATGACAGGTTCTTACTGAAAGACCGTGAGAAACAGAAAAACGTAGAGTTAATTTCCCTTGTTTGCCCTCCCTGCAGCAAGGGAGCAGTGGGATGTAGGGTCTTGTTAAATTGCTAGTTTCACAAATTTATTAGCCAGTGATGACAGTATCTGTGAACTCCCTTTTAATTTAATTTAATTTAAATTTGAAATTATTTAATTAATTAAATTTGAATTTGAATTTTAAACTATTAACATAATTGAACTGAATTGTGGCATGTGAAAAAGTACTTCCTTTTCTTTAATATAAATGCACGCTCTTGTTATTTCTTAGGACATCCTATTTTTCCTTTATTATGAAATCTAGCTAGGAGATATAGTAATAAATAGCCACTCCATTGTAGCTTCTGAAAGGAATTAATGATTTCTCTGGACTTTTACAGGAACTTCTGTGGTTGTATATTTTTCAAGCCAAAAAAAGAAATAAATCTGTTGAATTCCTCCTTGTGTTTCACTTCATTCCAGCCCTGTCACCCTCTTTGGACTGTTCACAGTGAGTCTGAGAATTCTTGACTGTACTAATGTCCATTTGAGAACTTGTGATTAGGTGTGCACGTTCCCCTTTCCCAGGTGTATTACTTTGCAGTTGCCACCATTGTAGTTCACCTGTCAGGTTATCACAGACTCATTCATTATTGGAGACATCATTCTTTACCATGTCAGTCTTAAATACCCTGAACAAAATGCTCGCTCTCAGCGTCCTAATTCTCAAAATGCTGAGAGTTGGTTTTGCATTTTGGATATTTTACTGTACAAAATGTAAAACCAAGTCTTTTCCATTTACAAACGAATGTAACTGACTTTACAGCTGATTTTTAATATTTTTGGGTTTTTTAAATGTTTTCTTAGATTTCAGGTCTGCTGTTTTTCTATAACCAACACATGTTTGTATTAAACTCAAAAAACTGTTTTGAGTTTTCCCTAATAAATTTTCGGTCCTTCTGCGCTTGACTGAAATCTTAAGAAAGAGAGTGTGGTTTTACAGTGCTCCACCAGTGCTCAGGCAAGATGCTTTAATCCTTACATGTTCTTTCAAACAGTTTTTGCTTTTTGCTTTGTCAGCAAGCAAAGTATTGATGTTATGCATTTGAACTAAGATATAAAAGCAAAACTAAGTCTTTGTGGGTGGGAGGTTGCTCCCTATTGTTAATTCAGCTGGAATCTCACACAGAATGCAAACTGAATAAAAGTATAACAACCTGTTATTCAATACTTTGGGCAGCAACTAAAGTTATATTTTGCAATGAAATTTAAATCAGCCTTCAATTAAGGACCACTAGCAAAACTGAATTATTTTAGAGGAGCTTTTAAGTTTTGCTGTCTTTAGTTATTGCAGACTTTGTTCTTGAACACTGCTGCTGTTTCTGCTGCTCTCAGAGACTAAGACTTCAAAAACCACACTGCTCTGTACCTTTTGCTTTTGGATGTTCTATGTCCTGCTTAGGTTTTCTCTTTTATGTTACAATCATATTTTATCTTATACAGACTGTTATTTTATGCAGGAATTTAATCTCTGCTGTTACTGCATTTTAATTCTCAGTCCAATCTGACTAAGAATTCACTTAGAATTGTTCTCTTAGGCTCTTGTGAAGATAGATTTCTGTGTATTCCATATTGCCAAATTGTTTCAGAAACGGCTCAGCAATAATGAGTTATAATTTAATTTTATGAACCTTTCTGAAGCCCTTGCTTTTAGTATTAGCATAGATTAAGATGTATAGCGGTTTTTGAGGAGGACATTCCACCAAAAGATATATTTAATGTACAAATATTTATGACATTTTGTTATGATTTTCTAACTTCCATGCCCTGTAAATGGTGGGTATAGTTTATTTCCTAACTGATTGCCATCACATTCAGAATCTGCATATCATTTTTTTGTGTTTTTACATGAAATTTGATGTTTCTAGGGGCTGAATACTTCTTAAGCTACCTTATTTACTCCTTATTTCTTTAATGTAGCTGCCTGCTATCTAAAGTCGATTTTTTAACTTTAAAAATATTTTTACAAAATATTTAAGATTTACATGAGGTAATTATGAAACACACATTGCCCACATTCCCTAAAAACTGTGGAGGTAACAATATAAGATGGTTCAAATTTTATCACCTTTGAGTGCCTATATAAATAATGATTATTAAAGACTGTTTGCCAGAGTTGATAGACATCTGTTTTAAACAGAAATACAGCTACTGAAAGATAGGTCTTTAAAATAGTTATGTTATAGATTAATGTTTGTATATTTTTAGCTGCTGTTGGCCTGAATCCACCATAAAGATGCTAATCTGAGATGAATTGTTTCTGAACGTCAATCAATATTTGTAATGTTTATTCAACTATTTTTTTAACTTGACAGGATATTCTGCTTACAAGATGACTGTCTCTATTTAAGACAGTCTCTATTTTGGACACACACAAACCAAAGCATGAGTGTTCCTTTATTTCTTTTAAGTATATGAATGTTCAAATCAAATAACTGTGTCATCCAGTTATGTAAATTGCATATGCAAATACCTGAATGAATGGATGAACTCATGTGTGCATGAAATGTACAAGCGCATAAAATTAAAGTTGCCATGTAATTCAGCTTTAACAACATTGACATGCTTAGAAAGCTTTGGGTGGCAGAGAAAGAGGGAAGAGTTGCCTAGAAAAAAAGGTAAGTCACTTTTAAAATAATATTTTATGCATTAGAGAAAGCCATAAATGAAAAAATAATACACCCCTATGGTGTCCACGAATTTGTTGCTCACAGCAGGCTTCGTACTACAGATGTCTACAGAATTTCTCTGTAGAGGGATCCCAATACAAATACACAGGCAGCTCAAATCCACTGACAATCCATGAAGTGCTTTACACAGAGAATTTGTTAATTCTTTTCCATATAACTTGAATCAGCTGAGATGAATGCAAAACCTTTTTATAGATTTGGTGGGCATTTGTTATTCTGAGTTCTAAAATTCTTTCTTTAGACATCACAAAAATTAGAAATTTTGGAAAACCAGAAAATGTGCCAAATTTTTGAATTTGGAAAATGGGTTCATTGCTCTGGTGACCAGCTAAACTGACCAAACACTGCTTAACTGCTTCTTGTTTTTTTGTGTATGACCTATATGAACCTTATCTGGAATGCTGTATTTCTTAAACTTTTCTTAAACACAGAAGTGTAGGACTGACTTTTATTAATGTTTTTTACCTTCCAGCTTAACTGTGAGTACCCAGATGTTTCACAGGCACTGGTTATGTGTCTGTTCTGCCAGAATGAATTAAAAGGGGATTTCTGCTAGGTCCCTCCTTTTTTTTTTTTTTCACTGGGAGAGCAGTAACTGGCTCCACAGGTCTGTTCTGCCTGAATGAGAGACCTTCCATCTGTTGAAATTACCATAAATATTGTAGCTGATACAAGACAGCACCCGGGGCCTTGTAGTAGGTGACAGCTTTTTTCCACAGTACACTTGTCAGCTAGTAGACAGGAGAACACAGGAGCTTCTTAAGAGGCTTCAAGCAGTATAGATCCTGCTTCAACAAACCTAGACATATGTTGCTTTTGAAGCCTCTTATTTGAAGAGATGATGCACAGGTCTTTTTATGACACCTCCCTATGGTGTGCTCTGATGCGAAAGGTTAAGATGAGCAAATTATAAATTCTGGCCCTTTATGTCTACTGCTATGAATTTATTATGATAATAAAGGACATTGATATTGTAAAAAAAAAAGTAAGATAGGGGTTTAATATGATTGATAGCATTTGCATCTAGTTACTCTTCAAGGATCATTTAATGTCTCACTCCAATGTTAAAAAAGCAAATATAAAACCTTATTTCTTAAGTTTAATAACATTGGACTATTTTCAACAATAGAAGAAGGAGCTCTCTGGATGCGGGAGGCTGAACTATTGTGTCACAGTCCCCTGTCATACAACCTAATTTAAGTCCACCATTACAACTAAAATAGCTATATGGATCTGCTGAGCTATGACAACTTAACCTACATGCCTTCACTAAAATTTCCATCACATATAGTCATCTTCTTTTCTGCCTAGTAGCTATAAAAAACCTGAACAACACTTCACCAGAACTACATCTGAAGGGAGAAAGAAAGCAGAGATGCAGAAGGGAAACACGATTTGCCTGAGGTTATACATGTCACAGCACTGACTTTCCACATTTTACATCCCCAAGTAGCATTAGGAAAAAAACCTGTAGAATATGCTCATGTCCAGATGCTGCATTTTTCCAGACTTAGGTAAGGGAGTGGCTTGGAGACTATGTCAAGCTCAGTTGTTTGAACATTACCCTTGTTCACTGGAGGCAATTTTAAGCAACTGCAGCTACAACTTTTCTGTTAGCTGTGAACCCTGAGAGTGCTTTGTTTTATTACTTATATAATTTTGTGTGTCTTAGTTTTATCTCTTTGAGGAGATAGATCTTATTCCTTACTGGATGTTTTAAACAGGCACCATTCATTGCATTCCTTTGATGGCTGAACTCAAAAGCATCGTATGCACTTCTGAGGTTACTTAAGTGGATTCCATTCATGGAAATTCCAGCTTTCTGGCATTTGTCAACACTTCCTATAGTTTCTGTAGCAGTAACTGCTATGAACATTTTTATAAAGTTTCAGGACAAAACCTTGTGTCTCTGGGTCTGCCCCAAACAAATCACTCGTGTCTCCTGCAGCACTCAGTGTTGTTGACTGTTAATGAACCTACAGAGTCAGGGAAGGTTCTGTGTCTTCAAGAACCCACTAACAATAGTTACATTATTTGGATTAGAAAGGGGAGTGAATATAAACGAAGATACTGTATAAACTACATAGTAAAATGCTCTTCCTCTTTGAAGTAAAATTTCCGTACTCATTCTTTTAAACTGTTTTTCCACACAGCCTTCTTTTTTTTTGGGAGGAGATTCACAGGCTGTGTTTGTACAGAACCTTGCACACAAAATCCTGGTAAGTGGTTAAGACTCATTTGCACCATATCAGTGTTACCCCCATAAACAATTTGGACAATCAGTACTGTCTAGTGCACCGTGTGTTTTACTGGTATTCACAAATGGGGTCTTTTCTTGATTTTTAGAATTGCTATATAATCTTTGGTGAGCCAGCAGATCTCAGTTTTACTGTTTCTATACTCCTATTCTCCTTCCCTCCCTATCTTGATGTATGTTAGTAAGTAAACTGTAGACTTAGTGTTTCGGCAATGTGCAGCAAAAATTAGTGTCAGGTCTTGAATGGGCTCTTTATGTTTTGCTATGAGTTGCCCAGACAAAGATATTTGAAAGAATTGCACAGAATCTAATACCAGTTTACTTGTATTTAAAAGTAGTTGTCCCTTTAAAAGTAAATTTCAAGCTCTCAAAAATTTTGTGGAAGAAGAAACAATCAGTCTATTAAACTGAACTATGACTAGAACTGTGGAAAATACTCGCAAATAACCCTTACGAAATTTCTCTAGCTTTAATATTTCTCACTAATATTATGTTAAAACTATGTTCTTTGTAAGGATGGGTTGTGAATCATTTTCGTGGGAGAGATTTCAGGAAATAAATGTTTTGTTAAGAAAATATACCTCATTCTGACAGCATTATATTCAGTGAATAACTGAAACATACAGAAAAAAACTTGTGTGCCAATTTTAAGGACTGGACTTTCAATTTCATTATCATCATGCTGTAACAGCTCAAAAATGTTAATGCGTAGAGCTCTTATTGCTGGTGCAATTTTCTCTGGCTTTGGCTATTTCATGGTGAGTTGAATTGTTATCGTATGCATATTTATTTATTTTATATACCTTTTAGGGACAATGTGTATTTTAAAATAACTGTGTCCAGTAATTTTTATGTCAGATGCTTCAATCTGTAATGAAATGAGAAACGTAAAATATTTTTTCTCTCATAACTACTGCAAATTCAAAACAAAAACAGAGCAAAATTGTCTGCTGTGTGTTTGTATAGGAATTAATATTTAAATTAATTTTAAAGACTTGGCCATAATACAATCCAAATGGGAATTTATTTATTTGATTATTTATATTTCCTCTCATACACCATGTTTTAATTTTGCCTTTGACTTTATGTGAGATCCCAGTTGGGAATGCTGACTTAGGAGTTCTCTCATTTTAAAGACTGTAGACAATAAAGCCCAACATGGAGTATGCAGCTGAATTTGTGTCTAGCCCACAAAAATAAATAATATAGACATGCATATAATCATATCTTCCTATAAGCATGAAAAGATGGTGAATAGTATGCAAATAACCTCCATTTTCTCCCAAGCAGATGTTAGTACCTGCCTGGTAAAACACGCGTCAGAAGATAAAATCTCGTGGAGAAAGCTGCACACCTGCTTGAACCATGGGCAGTCGTGGTAAGTCATAAGGTAAATGTGATTAAAAACCTCTGAATGTGATCCTGCATTGTTTCTTTCATGAAATACAGAAACCAGGGGTAAAGAAATGTGACTGGATTGACGTCATCTTGCATAGTTTATTTTCCTGAGGTCTGTGAATAACCGTCACAACTGTTTACCTGAATAACAGAAGTCTTCAGTTTCTCAATTTATCTTTTATTTATATAACAGTGCATTAACTATTAGCTGGATTTTATTGTTCTAATTTCTTTGACATTCACAAAGTTTGCAGAACGTAACCATCTCCAGCCTACTTCTAATACCACAGAGACCATAGCTTCTGGTTTTGCCAGTTACATCCATCACACTTGCATAAATACAAAAAGAAACCCATAATATAATTTCTAGGAGACACTGTTGCTCCTGCAAACAGCAAAATATTTATTCAAATAATTGACAATTGGAAGAAACGAGTATGTTATCAGCATGAAGACCTGGAGGAGTCACTTTAAATTAGTTATGAGGCATCCACTTTGTTTGCCAAATAAAATGCAGGAAATAAAAGATTTGCCTTCAATATACTGAGTGGTCATAAAATTAACTTGAATTATCCTATAACATGTAAAAAAAGAATCCAAGAATAAATAAAATTGCACCTGGGAAGATTAATTATTTTGATATTCACTAATGCCTGTACGTTCATTTGTGTATTGAGAGTTCTGCAGCAAATATGTAAAAACATCCATTTTACAGTGTAGAAAAGAGGCTTTTTCCACAGCTTTTAGAGTAATTAGGAAAAGTATTTTATTCCCATGAGAAAGGGTATAGTCCTTCTGTACTGAAGGATTCTTAAAAAGAAATTAACTCTGCCATTTGTGAATTACATTGGGTTTTCTCTGATTGCTCCCTACCCAACTAAAGAAGTTTAAAATGTTGTTATTCACCTTGGAAATTACTGTCTATACTTCAAAGGGAGCTCTAAGTATAATCCACTTACTATTACAAGGCACTTGTATGATAATAAGGCAATTCTTACTGATATAGAGGATTTCTCTTTGCCAAATGCTTTTCTATAATAAAGGAAATGATTGTTATAAAAAAAAAAAGGATAAAGGGCTTTAAAGAGAAAGAAAAACACATCAAAAAGAAGGGTATTGTTTGAACCCAGAGAATGAAAATTCTTTTCAGAATGGGATTACTTCGAAACTTAGTTTTCTGATATTTCACAAAATCTCCACTGAGACCTGGTGACACAGAAAACGAGCTTGTTTTATCAAAAGTCTAGCTCCTTGTGATGCTTCTGACTCTCTAAGATGGATTTGCTGATCTTTACCTGGGTGAAGTTTTTCAACTTAGATTATTGAAAATCATTCAAATCCTTGCATAGGATGATCTACCTAGTTTCCTGATTTAGCTTGAGCTCTCTCAGAGAACCAGTATGATTGCAGAGTTATAAGGAGCTGAGAATTGATCAGATAAATTCTCCTGCAATAATTTATCCTGCAAAATTTAGCAGCAGTTTCAGTTGACACTGCAAAAGGGTAAATATCTCTCCTTTTCTACTTCTAATGGTTCTTCTATCAGTGTCCTGCCAACCCAGGGAATTCTGCAGGTGAAAGGGACAAGAAGATGGGAGAATGTATGACATGGAACAGAAATATATAGAGTCTGGGAATAAAACCTAGCATTATTTTTCCTGCAAAACTTATACTCCCTAGTTTCAGCATTCATTTAACTTTCAGTATCCATATAATGTGTGTGCATAGACACAAACTTCACTTTTTTTTCTTGAAATATGAGAAAGCAAACAATTTTGGGATTGTGAATACCTTACTTTTCTGCTGTTGCATTAACAGCTTATACTTGTACTACTGTCTTTGGTTTCTGTGAAGATGTGTCTGTGCTTTTTTGCATTTTTAAGAGACCTTAATATTAACATATTTGACAATCAATTAAACAGAGAACAACTTATGGTCTCTGTATCCTTCGTCAAGGTAGTGTATTTGTGTTTTAGATCCTAGGACTGCACAGTGGGTGATTAAGTTCTCCAAGCTGATTTGTTAACAGACTAAAATCCATGCCTTCTTTTCTTCGGATAATTGATAGAATGAATACATCACAGGTACATCCTGAACATTCATAACAAATCTGAGAGGTCTTCCATGGAACTTGGGTGGAATGCCAAGGCATACATCATCGTAAGAAATCAAATATTATATCACTGCTTAGAGGAACAACTTGGTGAAGAGCATTCAAAACTTATTAGAGCTGCTAACCAGAAGACAACAAAACAGAACTGATGGAATGAAGTTTCTTCCAAACTTTCTATTCGGTCCCATCTATCCCTTATGGACATGGACACATTGGAGTGGGTCCAGAGGAAGTAATGAAAATGATCAGAGGGCTGAAGTACCTCTCTCGTGAGGATAGGCTGAGGGCATTGGGGTTGCTCAGCCTGGAGAAGAGAAGGTTCCAGGGAGACCTTAGAACACCTTCCAGTACTTGGAGGGCCTATAAGAGGGCTTGTAGTGATGAAGAGGAAATGGCTTCAACTAAGTGAAAGTAAGTCTAGATTAGATAACAGGAATACTGTAACTGTGATGTGGCACTGGCACAGGTTGCCCCGAGAAGTTGTGGATGGCCCATCCCCAGTAATGTTGAAGAACAGGCTGAGTTCTTCAGCTCTGAGCAATCTGCTGTAGTGGAAGATGTTCCTGCCCATGGCAGGAGGGCTGGAACCAGATTTTTAAGGTCCCTTCCAGCCCAAACAATTCTATCACCGGATGCAATTTTTTTAAATCTGTTGCTGGAAGACTAGGAGGCAGATGTTTTGCATATCTGTGGTTACAGATGTGTATTATTGCCCACAATCAACAGTTTCAACTTTCTTGGGTTTTGGCGCTGTGTTTTTGATATATGTTATCTTTGATAACAATAGGACACTGTGGATGAAATATCTGTTCAGAAAGTAAAAGAAGAGAGTGGAGTACAGAGTCGGCTTCATAGCTACATATAATTGCTTGTACTATTAGTCTGTCTAAGAGTTTGGAAAAGCATCTTTCAGTTTCTCTGTATATTAATTCAAACCTCTTATTACATTGTCCCTAAAGCAGCAATAGCAATGCTGTTTCTTTCTGCAGGTTGTAACACTCCTAGGACACAGAATATTCATTTTTTAGATTTTGGTGTGTGCATCTTTATAAAATTATTTAAAAGAGAATGTGGGGGTGTGTTTTATTTTGTTTGTTTAGTTGGTTGGTTGGTTTTTTACCTGTGACTAAACTGGATACAATTAGTGGCAGGACCAGCATCTGCAGCATTCTCATGAGTAGTTCTCCTGGAAATGAGAAGTACTTCACTTCCCGATAGCTCATCTTATATGATCGAAGAGAAAATCCCAGGATTACACCTGAAGGGAGGGAAGACATCATTAATCAGTCTTTTAAAGAAGTAGTAACATCTGTACATGAACATCTATAAAGTACTTACTGGACATATCTAATTGTAACCTGCAGTTTTTACTACACTGATTTATTTTCTCCAGTATCATCTACTACTATGAGTAGCACTCCTGAAAATGTTAAGTTATTGTCATGGTTCAGGAATGGTGTTCCCAATTTAGTGTTCCCAGTAAAACACTGTAAACCACAACCCACTTGCTCAGTCCCCTGCTCCCCTTCTCCCTCCTCCTGTGGTGGGATAGAGAGGAGAACTGGAGGCACACAATGTAGGCATCATGCACCGAGACAAAAACAATTTACTGAAGACAGCAATGAAATAAGAAAAAGAACAGTAATAATTTTAATGACGAAGTGTACAAGCGGTGAATGATTCACACACAAGTGGTCACCATGCAGAAATCCCCAACACGCTCCAAGAACCAGAAGGGGCCCCTTCCCCTGACCCCAAAAATGACATCAGATGGTACAGAATAATGTCTGGGTCCTGGCCAAGCCCCCTCCTGGCTACTGCAAAAATTAACCCTCGCCTGCGTTAGAACCTCCTGGGCCAGAATCAGTTATTCAGCAGGATTTTTGTGCTGCTATTTTTTAAACTCTGGATTACTGTCAAAGGTATATATCGAGTGCTAATGAAAAGAAAACATCCCTGTGACTTCAGAAAGTGTCTTAAATTCTGAGATTTTGAGTGTAATCATATATGCAATTCATGTGCATACTAGCTACCAGTCTTCAGAAAGCTTGTCCTTGCCTGTTTACTCTGTGGGGCTTGATCATGCAGACATGCTTCAGATTGAAGGAGATAACAGGAGATACTATTTGAGTATCCCCTTGTGGTTTAGTCTTTTCACAGTCAAAAAGAAGCAGGAGGTAAGCATCTTTACACATGCCTTTACCTTCAGGAATACTGACACTTGCAAAGAAGCAGATAATCAGGGTTGAATGGCCTTACTGGATGATTAAGTGGTGGGTTTCAATGCCTGAGGGACAGAAGCAAGAGAATGCCTGGATCCATTTATCTTGCCGGGATAATGATGAAGATAATGATGCTTGAGATGCATTTACAAATGGAAGCCATAGATGGGCTCATGTGTGGCAACCTAAACTTTCCAGCTACATCTTTGAAGATTTTGTCTTGTATTTGCCACCAACTGCTTTGTTTGCATATTTGTTTAGTTATTTGGTTAGTAGACATGACCAGTTGCAATTTGCAATTGTAAATGGCTTGCTGCCTATCTGATGCAGGACAAATAACACACGGCTTTATCTGGAACACATTAACCATACAGATGGTGAAACTCAACTATCTCTCCTTTCCATTCATGACTCCATGTTCTTCCCCACTGTCTAGTATTGGCATTTGGTTAACTGTGTGTAGAAAGCTGGATCAGAGGATTGATCCTGCTCCAAACCACAGGTTTGCAGAAAAAGAATTCATTTTACTGAGTTAATTTTCAGCCAGGTCAATTCCCTGACACAATTATTTTGTATGGCAACATAGGCTTTAGTGCCTTCACTGATAGATATGTGCCTTAAAGAAAAGTGGGATTGCTCTTTTTGAAAGATAGGCAGACTCAGGTTTCATAAAATGTTTTATGAAATTGCTCCTCAGTGATGTTAGGCAGCGGAGCACTCCAGCTCCATTCTAGATCATTGGAACTTGAGTACATACTGAAAATGCTGTAACATTGAATATTTTGACAACTGCTAGTTCCAATTCTTAGTCACTTCATGGTTTTGCTTTTATTTAAGGACAGGTTTTTGATTGGTACTTCCACAGAGCAAATAATATCTTTATGTCAAATTTTGCTAGCTAAAATATGCTGCCATGCCTCCTAAACCAGATTATTGGCATCTGCTGGTGAAAGGAAACATCAGTAACTCAATTTAGTGGCCTCTGTTTGATCATGATTTAGGGACTTCAGCAGGTCGGTTAAGCTAAAGGAGTCCAGAAATGTCTCTTGTGTAGAAAGGAAAATAGAATGGTGTTGGAGATGATAGTGTTACAGGACAGGATGAAGAGAAAAGTAATAAGAGTACAAATGACACCAAGCATGGAGTTTGTGTTATGGAAGACAGAGGCAGGACTAGAAGGCATTTGGTTTAGTCTCATTTATGTTCTGTAGTTTCAGGTAGCTAAAGTGAATTTTGCATAAATTTTTCTCCTTTTTTGGGTAAAATTACATCCTAAAATGCATAGAAGAAGGGCCTCTGAATTATTCTTGTTTAAAAGACCTGCCTAGAAGTTTTCCTTCTTTTCAACAAAGTTTTAAATTCTGCTGCTGCGTTACTCATTATTTTCTTTTTATATGAGAAACACATTTCTCAGATATAAAGAATCCATCTGGACCTTTTGTTTCTGCACTTAATGAGCACTACATTTTGACAACTTGGTAACAAGCAAACAGAGCTAGACCGGTTTCTTACTTAGGCCACAGTTCTGCAATTAGTTCCACATGAATTAATCCCTGCACTAGTACAAAGCCTCACTGAGGTTGGTAAGGGTTTCTGAGGCTGCTATAAGAACTAGTTCTTATGCTATGCTATAAGGGCTTGATTATCTGTTCCACTACCATCTAAGCAGTACAGTGACCTAAGATGGCTGTTTGAATGAGTGTTATTGGTAGTGAGTGAGTTTCTGAAGCTCCACGTAAACCTGTTGAGCCAAAAATTATTGGCTTTTTTTGTCCTAACATGCTCTGTGCATAATTACAGGGTTTCCCAGCACTGCAGTTTACAGAAAGAATTTCTGCAATGTGAAAAAAAAAAAGTGCCCTGGTGGTGTATTATGTTGAAATGGGTCAACACACAACAGCTACTAATTCTTCAGCCTTAGTCTTAGCATTACTATTGATCTGTACGCAGCCATGCCCAAGACATGAGAATCTTTCTCTGACTCAGATTCCCTGCTTGAAATATTGATACAGTAGTAGTTGTTTCACAGGTATTTTTGCAAATTGATTGTGTTCACACAGAAAAAGAAGAAATACAGACAAATTATTTCCTTGTTGTAGGGTTTGATAATGAATGCAGGACTGCCTGATTTTTCGAGTCCCTCTTGATTTTAGAATAAATTAAGATTGAACTTTATTTTCTCTTTTGAGTTTGAATAACTAGATAGTGGGTATAGTACCCCATCTGACAAAGTTCAATTAACAAAATTCTTGAAACAGAAAACTCAGATTTGGCAAGATAGCTTTGTCTTCTTTAAACTAGCTTGTTAGAACCAACATTCACAGGCTTGAAATACTGAGATAGCAGCATACAATGATGATGTAAAAATAGGCACAATGACAAAGCATCAAAGCAAAGTCCTGAACCAAGACCTGGTAGGAGGTACTATAACTTTGGAAGGTGTGCAGTATTCCAACAACCATCCACTACTTTGTGTGTGGCAGGAGTTTTAGTGCTTAGTACCCCTCACGAATAAGACTGGGAAGATTACATATTGGAACTGGCCTTTCTCAGTAAAAGTTTCAAGTTTCAGGTTAATTCTGAAAATTGTAATGAATCAAAGCCTTGTGTGAAACAAGCTCCAACAACCTGTTGTACAGGTTTTTGTGTACCCTTTGTAACAGAAAAGATCAACTAATCAACACTATCAGAGCCTGACTTTTCAAATGGTTAATAATGCACCATTTCTGCACTGCAGGAAAGAGTAGATTTATCAACAGAATTTGGGCTTTTTCTGGACAAAAATCAGTAGTACCTGTTTAAGTCAACAAGCTGAATTCTATAAATGTGTTTAATGCATAAGAGAACGATATTGTTAAATAAATTATACAGTTCATAATGAAAAAGCAAATCAGCTTGGAGTTATAACAGGATTTTTGAGGTGTTCTTGTCAGTGATACAGCTAAGTTTATGGAAAAATTTATTTGTAGATAATCCTGATGATAATCAGAACAATCTAAAAGCTAAACCATTTTATTGCATTGATTTTATACTGATGTAGGTGTCCAAAATTAAATTCAGTATGTATGAATACAGTGAAGAGAGGATTTAAAACTTGCAATGAGCAGAAGGTGAAAATAATTCTGGCAATTAGGATAATGGGATGGAAATGGCAAAATGGTAGTTATGGTTTGGAATTCTTTATTCCAAAAATAGGAACACATTGATAAATGGCCTATGGTCCTCATTTCTAGATGTTGGGTACCAGAAATGAAACAATAAAGTCTTCATGTCAGACTTTAAAAATTATGGATATATTTTATGGCTAAAAACACCACACAACCAGCTATATAAAATGTCTTAAATGCATTAACATTGAAGTGTGATGAAGTAAGCAGTAAAATCAGGGTCTAAAGTAGCAAGACAAAAATACTTCTGTAACAGATTTTTTTTTCAGAACAGAAATGTTATGGAGATGGCTGGTTTTTAAAAGACAAAAAAATTCACACAATTTCCTTAATTAAATTTGAAAATGAGCTTCAATTTTTCTCATTGGAGGAAAAAAGTACTTAATTGTTCCACAAAAATGCCTTGGTCTCACAATAGTGGAGGCCTGTTTCACATGACTGCATTGCATGTATGAAATGGGTGGCACACCTACACATAAGTTTAAAACAACACGTCAATTAAAAAAAATCCCAGACCATAACTCTTAGAAGATGGGTGATGGGACTTTACCCACATCTAAACATGCATTCAAGAATTTTAGGGAAGATAAATCTATCCTTCTGGCACACTTAGAAGAATTATATATCTAAATTTAGTAAAAAGATTGCTTTTTTCATTACTTCAAATCATTCATTATTTTAAGTCTAAGTTATTGAAATAAATGCTTATGAGCTTCTAGTCTCTATCTTATTTCAGAATCACACAGGAATTATGACTGTACAATTATTTCAAACTTATACTTGCTTACAATGCCCATGCCGTCTGCTGCATTTTCAAGAAGTACAGAATTCTGACAGCTGTACTTCTCAATTGACCAAACATCACTTAA
Organism: Phylloscopus whistleri; assembly: GCA_017589585.1. Taxonomy (NCBI): domain Eukaryota; kingdom Metazoa; phylum Chordata; class Aves; order Passeriformes; family Phylloscopidae; genus Phylloscopus; species Phylloscopus whistleri. Next base: position 254,494 of record JADMLD010000110.1, on the reverse strand, counting down.
ACATATTTCAAGAGGAAATTGCAATGTGTTTTATCAATGATGGTGTAAGAGCTGCTTTGTCTTTATCAGTGTTTGCCAGTTCAATCAGAACACACCACTGAGAGTTATATAACTGAGAGTTATATACACTTCTGCTTCTTACTGTAAATCTCAGAACACTGTTAAATGAGGTCCATATCAATATCCTTTCCCTTAATATATAAGGTGCAGAATTACTTTTTCTTTTCTGGCAGGATATAGAAAACCTCAAAAATAAGTGGAAAAAAATAGCTTAGGCTGAGTAGAATGCTGTTCTAAACAGCTGTTAATAGTTCAGTTCCAGAAAACCTTGTAACCAGCAGGCAAATAACATTTTGTTCTATAACAGCAGTTGGGCAAGAGCCATGATGGGAATCAGGCTTCTACCAGTTTAATGGGACATTGTATATTTTTGTTAGCTGCACAGGCATTTCATTCCTACATTCCTGCAGAGCTCTGGAATGACTGCTTTTGTTCTTTGGGTCATTTGTTATTGCTTAATTTACCATTTTGTTCTGACACCTTTTCTTCTAACAGCCAGTTTCAGATAAGCCCACAACTGTATTTACTTGAGAAAAACAGGTAAATTACTTCTCTAGTGATAAGAAATACTTCAAGTTGCCGGCAAAATCCCTTTCTTAATTTCTTTCCTTGCTTGCCACAAGAATCACACAATTTACTCAGCATGACTTTGATTTTCATATTTTTTTTCCATAATTTTATATTGAATCTTCACCCCCTGGTACACCTGGTGTATCATCACCGCGCCCCCCCCCCCCCCCCCCCCACTTGGTTTTCTGGTTTTCCTTATGTAGGTAGGAAGGTATGTTCCCTGTTAAACCATTTTATTGAACATAAATTCCAGTTTATAACTGCATGATGACACTGCAACAGAGAGTTTAAGGACCTAGGCTCCAAGCTGCTCTATTGTAATCTATATTGAAGTGAAACATGTGTTGATTTGGACACAAGCAGCTACTTCTCCTTTGTCTGAGACACAGAGTGAGAGGAATCATGGGAGAAATAATGTGGAAGAGCTAGATATCCTAGACATGACTGGGATCCAGAAAAGATCTAGGATCTGCAAAAAGGGACATGTCCAGAGAAAAGCAAGTGTATGGCAAAGTAAGAGTCACGTTGATGTCAGAGAGTTGCCCACTGCATCAAAAGAGAAGTGTAATCTTTGCTCAGGGACCACAGGAGCGCCATGGTGCTCACAGCTGTGCTGGGGAGACACAGAGCCACTGTCCAACAGTCACAGTGCCTCAGGAACACCTGCCCCTGAACCTGACCCTGAAGGTTTGCTTTATCCTGTAAGAGAGATTATTTTCCCCCCAAAACCCCACACCAGTATTCGGTTACAATTTGCAAAGATGCAGAGGTGTTTTATAGTAAACGTGTATTGCGGACATTGAGAGCCAGATTAACAGAGATACATGGACACTTAATTCCCAGCTCAAAGTTAGTCAAACACTCTCCCTGCCACCTTCTGCCCAGCTCTGGAGGAGCCTGAATTCATAAAACACCTTTGTGGCTATAGCTGGGCACTTGCATGTTGCCTTTATTTGCAGACATGGTATCTCCTCCTTGGGTTTTGTGGACAGAAAGAATGCAAGTAGAAAGGGGAGTCTGAAGCTGTAAGAACTGATGTAGCAATGAGCAAAAGCACCATTTGAGCGGATGCTGCTTAAACTGGACACCAAACCTGAGGATGTAACAGCTTCTGAGTGCTGTTAAAAAGGCTTTTCAGAAACCATTGAAATTTGTCCTTTGCTATTTCTTTGCTCTAGTGTTAGACTCATACACTTTTTCCATTTTGTCTCTAGTTGTTTGGTTAATTTGCCTGTCTTCCCCAATTAGGAGGTAATTTTGTTCCTTTGAAAACATGTCCAAAGAATTGTTTTCTTTTTATCCAACTTCAACTTCTCTGTTTGCCTTTAAATGTTTTTAATTTTTTTTGCTTGTTTTCCTTGAACTATTTCTGCATTTATCTCATTTGTAATCTTTTATTTCTTTCCTTTTTTTTTTTTTTTTTTTAATTTTTAAGACAATCAATTGCAGGGCATTAGTAGAGGATGTGGAATGCAGAAGAGTTTTCACTGCTGGCACTGAAGCAGACTGTTTTTAATGGAATAGGGACATTATTCCTGATTTCATCCTCAGACAAGAGACTTCATTGAAAGACAAACTATGCCTAGGGTTTATGTACTCTTGTTAGACTCCGAGCTATATTAAAAGAAATACCTCTGATGCAAAAAATAACAAATAATTCAATGAACATACAGGAATAATGTCTATTGTAGACATTACATTACATAGGCATACACAAAAGCTCAGACATTCACAATATATATCAGATTATATTTTATGAAGTATTATTTAGGATTATGGTACTACTCAGTGCTTTACAAAGTTACTGTAATAACTGTTTCTTTCATGCCTGGCTTTACTTTGCTGCTTCACATTAATGACTGAAGTTAATATATTTACTCCCATAAAATATAGATCAAAACACATAAGAAAGCTTCTCAAAGTTTATAGGGTACCTTTCCTGATTTACATTTCTTTCTTTCCTTTTTCCTTGGCTGGAAGCTGACATATTCCTTACCAGCACTGAATTCTACTTTTCTCTTCCATGGTTTCAGCTGCCCATCCACATTATCTTGTCTTCTTTACAGTGTAGTTGCATTAAGGAATCACAGACAGTGAGACTGAGATTACTCATGAACAAGAACTTTGTGCAAACATTCCCAGAAAACATAGCTCTACTCTGAGGAACTTTTAGTGTAGTTTGACAGAGATCTTGAAGTTGGATATGGAGAGTTGTCTTTGGTTTTTTTATTCCAGCTTAGACACACACTACAAAGAGTTCGTTTGGACTGTCTTGATATGCAGTTTAGCACCATTATTAGCAGGGCATTCAAATTATGCATTCGTATCTCTATGGAGCTAGTCCAACTTCTAGTTCCTACAAAACCACCTGCTAATTTCGCTTAGTGCTGATAGTCTAAATCTGTAAATGACTGTAAGAAAACCAGGCTCATAGCTGAAATTCATGGAATCATGTTACCATTTTCTTAAAAAGATAGCTAGGATGCTTTCAGTCCCTAGCTGTTTGATTATGAGCCGTTTCATCCCTAAAATCCTCATTATGACTGTGGAACTATTGGCAAATAGAACCTTCCATCTAGTTCTTTTACTTGCCAGCAACTTCTTCCCACACATGAATATCCAGAAGTGTTTCATTTCAGTTGATTAAAAAGAGGTATCATGCCTTACTTCTTGTGAATTAACTCATCTGAAAAATACATTGTAGCATAGATGATTAATGTAGATGTAGCCTCAGTAAAGGTAGTGCTATTCAGAATGGTAGAATTTTCCTGTCTTAAAGGTCACAAAAATGGCACAGAGAAACTTGCACCTGGAATATAATACTTAATTACACAGTAAGTACCTGAGTCCAAACTGTGACCTTTTAAGTCCCTCCAAAGAAAAAACGCTTAGTTCTGGAAATCTATTAAGTTAATAGGCACTGCTCCATTTGCTTTGGAAGACTCCTCGGTTCTCACCCTTCTGCTTTTGTTTTTCTCAGAACTGCCATGAGCTAAACATCTATTTGCCTAATCCCAGGCTAAATCCTGAGGGACTAGCAACTGAACACAACTGTCACACAGAATGCACAGAATCATTTGGACTTGGGATACCCTGTGTCCCTGTTCTTGCTCAAAGGATCACTTCACAGCCTGGGACTTCCCGTCATAGGTGAGCATTTTAGTCATTAGGTTAAACACAATGCTGCCTTTTGCTGTCTTGGCATATGTGTTTGTCCTCAGAAGTCCTCCCCTCTTCCTCATAACATGGCTTTGAAAGGAATGGTGGAATTGCCTCCTCCTGTAACTTGCCTTTTGAGAGGAAAAGAATGACCTAACTCCTCAAGTGCCTGCTGACACGATTCCCAAGGTGAGGACTCTTGGGCTTCTGGATCTCCACTGGGTAAAAATGTCCCAACTCAGAAAGGAGTGGGAGTAGGAATGCAAACTTTGCTTGTTTGCTTGTTTGTTTGTTTGACTACCTATGTTCTTCCTGACAAGTTTTAGGCAGTTACACTCTTAGGTCATGGACTTGAGCAGTTACCCTGTTGAGTCTCCTTGCTCTCTCTCATGCACTAAAAAGACACACAGCCCTGAGATTTAGATGCTGGCAGCTTCCTTTGCTTGCATTTTAGGCTTTGAAGAACTTGATTGCACATCTATGTCTGTTTAATGTATGGATTCTCAAGTCAATTTTTTAAAAAAAGACATCAAAATATATGTAGTAGACTTATTTGTCAACTACTTTTGGTTAGTACTCCCAGGAATTCCCTGATTACTGGTCCTGTGATACAAAGGCCATTCTACTCTTTCTCTTTCATTTAGCCCTCTGTGCATGGTAAAACCAAAACATTTTCTAGAGCCAATTTGAGGAGCCAGATTATGTTGCAGTGTAAATAATGCTTAAACCTTAAGCCTCATCTTTTATAGACTTTGTTTTGAATAAATCAATTTTCAGTTATACCAAGCTACAGTAAAAGATGAAAAACAAGCACACACTTTATAACTCTCAAGCTCATTTCTATTCATGGTTTTCTATCCATGCCAATAGAAAATATATAGACATGCTAAATTTCAAGCAAGATATTGCATTTTTTTAATGTAGAAAATTGAACAAGAATTCAAAAGATGAATACAACTTGATGAATGCTAAAAGAAAGGACATGGGAGAATAACCTGGAAATATGAGTAGCAGTAGCAGTAACATTTTGTTACTGTCCTGATTCTCCTGTTATCCTTTTGGCTTTCTTTGCCTCTTTTCCAGCATTTAATTATTTTCCTTTTCACTGTTGTACAGCTCATCAAACCTATTATTTTATTCTTTTGTTTTAAAAAGTCTCATGAAACCTAGAAGCAAAATTAGTTTTTTCTTGTATGAATTTTAAAGGGTTACACACCCTGTGGTTTCATTGTGTTGATTGAAAGTGCAAACACTGCAAACTTCAAGACTGATGGGTTGACATAATAAACACAATAATCCAGCTTTTACTAAAATTCCTCTGAAAAAAATTCCATTGGTTCTTTTACTATTTTCCATAGTTTCTTCCCTACTCCATACCATATATATTTTTTGTATCCATGAATAATAAAAGACATCTTGGTGAGGAACCTAGTTGTTCTCTAACACACATTGTAGACACCACAGAATATTCTGTAAACAACAGAGATGGAGAAATTGATATGGGAAGCAGAAATTTCTTAGCTCCTTACCAAGTACTTTTTTATCATCACTTGCATTGCCTCATTACTCCAAAGCTCCAGTTAAACTGGATTGTAATACACTGCGAAAAAAATATGATATATGCTAAATCCCATTGAATCACAGAGCCATGGAGGCTGGAAAAGACCTTTAAGATCACCAAGTTCAACTCTTACCTCAACACTGCCAAGTCCACCACCAAACCAAATCCTGAATGCCACATCTATACAACTTCTAAATATCTCCAGGGATGGTGGCTCCACTGCTTCCCAGGACAGACTGTTTCAGTGTTTGACAACCCTTTCAATGAAGAAATTTTTCCTAATATCCAAACTAAATCCTCTGACACATCTTCAGACCTTTTCCTCTTGTCCTGTCCCTTGTTATCTGTGAGAAGAGGCCAATCCTCACCTGGCTATGGCCTCCTTTCAGGGAATTGATGAGATTGATAAGGTCCCTCCTGAGCCTCCTTTTCTCCAGGCTAAACCTTCCAGCTCTCTCAGCTGTTCCTCACAGGCCTTGTGCTCCAGACCAAGCTCCATTGTCTGCCTCTGGACTTGCTTCAGCCCCTCAGCATCTGCCTTGTTGTAAGTTTACTTATCATAAGGTTACTGGGTTGTAATCAAAAATGAAATTAAATACAAAATCTTAAGGAAATGCATAGCAAACAGAAGGAATACAGAGGATATACACAACTAATGTGACTACATGGATTATTTTATGAACCTGGTGGTTGCAAAATACTTGATTGTCCTTTAACAAGGCATGACAAATAAAATAAAAAAAATAGTATGTCTCAGCTACTGCTCTAGAAGTCTATGCTACAGTACAGTAGAAATTATCCTAATGCCTGCATTTATATCTTACTTTTTTTAGCAGTCTTTTCAACATCTAGAATATCTAGCCCCTTTGTTTATTGCTCTTTAATATTGGTTTACGAATATAGTTTTTCAAATGCACTTAAATATAAGCATTTTATAAAAACATTTTTTTCTATGATATCATATAACCTCTTGAAACTTCCAGATCCCTGCGTACTTCAAGAAATTTTGTCAGAAGTCTAAGCTAAATGGATGACATTTTCAGGAATTCATGAAAAATTCAACATACTATCTTCAGCCACACCTTCATTGTGGCCAACTCAAAAGCATTTCATCTCCAATGACATCTTGTTCTAGCTTTACAAGTGCTGGTAAGGCTCTAACAATGTTAAATATTTACTCAGCATACAAATCATTGGCATCTTGCTTATGATTTTGTGCTGCCTTGCAGTCACCATAGCAATTATAGTGCCTGTCTACTGAAAAATGGAAAGGGTTGACAAGCCCTAATACTAGTTTATTTCATGTTGATATGTCTTTTCAGGCCCCTTTCAGGATCAACACAAAAATTTTCCCGAGAATCCTTGAGATAACTGCTGTTGCTGTTGTAACATACCTTCTGATAGCATGATGGCCATACTCTAATGGCATTCAGAGAATTTTCTTGTAAAATCTCTGATAAACCACATCCTAAATGTCCCACACAGTTATTGCCATGCATTTTGCCTAGGATAGCCTTGAATTTTGATTTGTAAGAAGCAGTATTATATAAATATATTTATTTTTAACTTCTAGAGAATTTCGAGAATCTCAACAGCCTTTTTTCAATCTGCATGAAGTGTGGAGTGAATATATGTTTCTCTGGACTGTTTTATGACCATTCAGACACACTGCTTTTGAGCACCACTTTGCAAGTCACTGATTTAAAAAATTTAGAGTGTTAGAATAGAAATAAGTTGATATTTGGCAGATTTTGCATTTTTACTGTGCATTTATGCACACCTGCTCTCTCCAGAATGCTTAATTGTTGTTCACAAGGTAGCCAAGTTTATTGTTGCTACTCTGTGCCATGTATGGCAGTTCAGCAATTACTGCTGTTTCATTTCAGTAACACCAGAATGAATGGTAAGAAATGTGGATTGTATTAATATATTAACATTGTTTTATTTTGCAAGTAACTGTTAAACTAGAGTATTGTTCATATTTCACAGTCTTTTACTGCTCACTTCTTAATAGCAGAGTTCAAGTTCTTTGCATTTCTGTACTTTTCCTTTTGAAAAGTATAATGTCTTTTGCAGTTTTAAGCGTCACTCTGAGTTTTATGGTGTCTGTTTATGCTTTTTTTTCTTCCAAAATTATTACTATTTTATACTTAAAAAAAAGAAAAGGGTTTTGATTAGCAAATTTTTCAGAATATTACTTAGGAAGGTTTTGTCACTCAGTGAGACATCAATTGTGTTAGGCGGGCTCTTTAGGAGAGCCCAGAGACAGAGTCAGACTCTGAGTTCAACACAAAAATAATTAATTTCTCTTTAACTTTGGCCAACTATCTTGATTTTCTTGCACAGATCTTAATTTTTTTTGTATAATTTCTCTCTATGTTTTAACATATTCTTTCACTGAAAACTCAGGCCCCACAGTTCTTTCTCCTTCAGTGATGGATTTTCACTTTGCTCTCATTCAAATTTACCAATGCTGCCTTAGAAATTGTCACAGTGTTCAATCTCAATAGATAGTGAGGTCTTCTCTGGGTATGTCAGCCTCACCCTTAAGTGAGGGTATAGAGATATAGAGATCTGCCAATAGGAGAAAAGACGTTGCTTCAACACACAAGGCTGTCATTTTTGTGAGCATTATTTCTGAGTTTTGTCTTCCTGTGTATCACAGACTTGTACCTCATAGGTCTTCAAACTGTTGTTCAGACAGGGAGTCTTCCTGAGAGAGGAGAATCTGCTCCTTTGCACAACCTTTCACTGTTCAGATATTGTAAGAGCTTTGTGGTTTTTTCCTTCTGTGTCATGAAGGATCCTTTCAAGGCTTTATTTATCTCTTTGCTCTTTTTCTTCAGGGACAGGGGGCAAGGCCTTCACCTCACCTGTCTTCTTCCTGTACTATTAACTAGGTTTTTTTGGTAAACACACTGGAAAATATTGGAATCTCTCACATCGTGCGTGCTGTTGCACAACAGAGGTTGTATAGGTTTATCTATATTTCACATCTATTGTGAGATTGCTGGCAATTACAGAAGCCTGGCTTCAATGACACAGCCAGGCCTGCATTCCCTCTTCCCTTTGGGGAAACAGGGAGTCAGAAAACAGAACTGGATCCATCCCCTCCCCCTCGAATGTCCGAGCAGATAACTACAACATATACGTCCGGCAAAGGATTTTAGCTAGTGAATTGGAGCTTAATAACTCCTGCTTTTCATAGTACTCACTTCACAATCTCCCTCTGTTCCACTGAGCCCCTCAACTAAAACAGCATTTCTCCACAAACAGCTTCTGAGGATCTCTGCTCAGCAATACTCTGTGTCTCAGTCTTTCCTTCAGTACAAGTTCAGAACCCACAGGAGATTCTTTGGCATTTAGAGTGCTGGGTTCACATGCCATTTTTCAGAAAATGGGATGTGAGAATGAAGGCAGGCTGATAAAGGAAGTATATCTGAAAGGAAGGAGTTTTTGGGGACAGGATGATGATTCTGTGTAGCATGGGAGAGCTTGAGATTTTGACTGTAATTTGGCTAGCACTTCAAAGTTGGTGAGACTTCCTGCAGATTTTCCATGAGCCACCATGATCCCTACACCACCTTAAAGTGCTCCTGGTCATTGCAATGTTCTCAATTTACCAGTGGTCAGCCTCACAAAATTATCTCACAGGATTGTTCTCTAATCTAGTGGGTCTTGGCAAGGTTGACTACAGAAAACCAATTCATAATATCTTTATATGAACAAGAAGAATTTGAAAAATTGCATCATAATTCACTTATTGACTATACTTTTCTCCAAATTTCTTGAAAGGCTTGAGAAAAGTTTAAGTTTCACTAAAAATATTAACCATTATTATGACAATGTGCTAGACAGACCTATGCAGAAGCTGTAGTCCAAAGGACATTCCGTGCATTTTTTAGGGCATAGAGAATAGTTCTAAGTTCTAATAGTTCTAAGTATTTTTCAACATGAATTATAGCTTCTTGCATCTTCATCGCTATGTTTTTAATGAATAGTTGGCTTAGTAGGGTAGCAGATAGTGAACTTAGTTTAGAATTCCGTTTAGAATCTGAGTAACAACAGAATGGCTATATAAATGTCTGTATTTCTCCTTGTCATGTCAATACCAGAAAAACCTCACTCTATTTGCACTCTATCTGTATACAACAGGGAGAATTGCACGTTGTAGTTACCCACTTCATAACGAAGTGCAAGGTTCCCACTTCAACACAAGCCCAAGTCTCCAGTACTGGAACTAAGATAAGATCCTGTGCACTTAACCTCTACCAAAATCCTGCTCAGCAAAGAAATAGGAAATGCTCTGTTAAAAAAGGCTTTTTCATGTCTATCCCTTGATAAAAGAGATAAAAAAAAAAAAAAAAAAAAAAAAAAAAAAAAAAGCCTCTGAAGAAATGTTGCTCTCTCTAAATAAAATCTTTCCCTGAGTATGTTCTCTATGAACACTTCTGGACTGAGAGCTTGAAGAACTGTCAACTGTCTGTTGGATTACAGAGCATTAAGCATTATTTCTTATAAACGATTCAATCCTGGCCTGAGTATACTTTGGTTTCCACCTAGTCTCACATCAAAGCATCCCAAGTTGGGAGAGAAGTGCTAATTGGTGGGCTAATTCTGCAACATTGATCACTGTCTGCTAGGAAAGGGATCAAGACCACCATCTGATTTTCCACAGATCACCAAACAACTGAGTGATGATAACGACTTAGTCCTTGCCAAACTAGACAGATGGAGTTCAACCACTCAGTGTTTTCCAAACTCTTTAGCCATCTGTTCCCTACTTCTGAGTATTTCCACAACAGCAAAAAAAACCCAAAATGCTCAAAAGCCCCAAATATTAAGCTTTTATAATCTATTAACCATGAAATTACTGTTCTAATCATATATAGGTACTGCAAAATTACACCACAAATAACAAAGATAAGAAAAAGTTTTGAGCATTTTGTGGTAATAACAAGAAGACCTTTTCTTCCACGTGTTATACTAGATAAGTCTACAAGTTCATGAGCAGAGTTGGAGCAGCCAGCTCATCCTAGGCTGCACATTTTCATCAGTTCTCCAACTTGTGTTCCAGTGCCTACTGATCCTCTGCTGTAGGTGGTAGTGGAGAGGTGAGCAGAGCATCAGTAGTTACATAAAATTAATTGAACCAGCCACAACGACAAAAAAAATTGTCCAGTCTAGACTTAATTTCCACATTGACGAATTTGTGGGAACCCAACTGGATGTAGAAAAATTGCAAAAAAAATTTTTTTCTATACATGCTGTATAGAAAAGTAACAATAAAAGAATTGCATTCTTTGCAGTTGGACAGTGTTTCAAAACTTGCTCGACTTGCTCTGCCTTTTCTGACCATTGTAGATAAAACACCTACATTTTCACCCCAGACATTAATGGGCCTTTTACCCCAATAAAATTCCTAGTTAGGAATTAAAAACACTATCAAATACCATTTATAAATATCAGAAACTGAAATTATCAATTTAGGAAAAAAGTACTTTATTTTACCAATGGACAAATTAATACAAATGTCTCCCAGAAAAAGTCCATCAAACTGAAATTAATTTGAAATAACAGTGCTGATGTGGTATCAAGCAACAATAATGGTAAAGCCCTAAAATTTCAGTTCCTGAGAGAGTTGTAGAAACACAGCAGGCAGACCTATACAGAATAGCATTATGAAGGACATTAGGGCCTGCATAGGCAAGGGATATAGATTATTATCTTTAGGTGCTTACATATAGTTTTTCATCACCATCATGATCAGATTCACAACTTCATATTTTAAACTAATGAGAAAAGCCATTAAGTTCTTGCTCATGCTGTAAAGAGTGGTTATTTCATGAAATATGGTGGCACTTTGAAAATCTCTAGTTAAAGAAAAATTATCATAAGTGATCGTGCAATCATTTAAAGGAAAATTAGTTTTTAAAATTGCGTGTTTTTGTCAGCAGATTCTCTTTCTAATGCTAATTCAAAGTATGTAGCAATATATTGAATTTACATTTTGGTGCATTCCAAATCTAAAGGCTGTTTGATGTACTGGATTCCTCTCAGTATACTCTTAAAAGGCATTTAATCAGATGCTATCTTTCAGTCCTTTGAATAAGTAACATTGCCATTGTTGCCCAAATTGCATCTGAAAGATGCATGTGTAATATTGTGAGTGGCAGAGGGAGAATAAACTTAGGTTTGCATTTATCAAGGGAAAACTGAAAAGATTGAGGCTGTATTTATTATATGCCTTTGCTTAGAAATGTCTCCTCATTTCATTCACTCATGTCTGTTCATTATTGCAAAGCTTTAAGTTTTTGATAGTTTACGTGTATAAAAGTTACTTCCTTAGCATTTTGCTGCAACTGGCTTTGGTAGGAAAAGATACAATTGAAAACATTTCAATTCAATTATTGTATCTGATTCTTTAAGAGAAGAATTCATAAAAAACAGCTGTTCTGGTTGGTTTTTCTCACCAAAATTCTTCTTAGGAATTGCTAGAATAATGTAATGGCTCTTCCTTAAACTTCACGCAGCTGTCAAAGCCAAAACTCTCCAAGCCAGAACATTCTTATCAGTGCAGAAGAATTTGGAAACTCATTTGTAATGCAAATCACCCAGTCACATCGTCATTGTCAAATGCACTGGAGAACAGAATATTCCTATTGAACAAATTACTCACCAAGAATCACAGCAACAACGGTGAAGAGCACAAAGGCATTCCTCATTAAATAACTTTTAACATCGTCCTTTGTTATGCTCTGCACTTTTTTTTTTGCCAAAAGTGTACGTTTCCGGACTCCTTGTTGAATTCGTTCCATCCTACTTCCAGGTTTTGGATCTTCTCCGTTACCTTTAGTCATTTATCTTGCTGAAAGCTTTCTTTTATAATTAACTTTTGTCAGTATCCCTTCAGAAAAGTGGAGGACTCTTTTCAGTGGGAGGTGCTGGAGAAACCTGCAAGACAAGAAATATCAAACATTGCAGTAAGATTTTAGGGGAATGATTAGCTATATATTTACATAGATGCAAATATTCCTCAATGTTTCAATGAAAACTTGTATTGTTCTTAATATCTAAGCAGTTTTTGATGCAAAACCTCAATGACTTTGAAAGAAGGATTATATGGACTGATCAGATAAATGTCACATGTCTTCAGAGATTAACCTGAACTGCTGTCGTGCTGTAAAACCCAGGAGTAACTTTTTAAATATTTGCAATTGATACATAAATCAGTATACAAATACTGTGAAATCAGTATACAAACCATAGCAACTTAAGGTATTAAAACATTTTAAACTATCTGTCAGGCTTGCTTTTGTATTTTTTAATGGGCCATTACTATTTGAAAAAAAATCTAGCTTATCTTCACATTAACCATTGAAGAGAAATATTTTGCTCAAACTGGTGAATTTAGATCGTTCTATATTTCAGATGTTTTAAAATGATTTAATGCATTAGCTCAATTCTTTCTTTTCACATGGAAAGAGGCAGCAGCAATAGTTTCTTTATCCCTCAACTACTATTTAGAAGATATGCCTTTGACAGCTTTATGTTGATAACATTCATCTTTTAGCTGTATAAACTACTCTGAGCACATCTGTAAAACCTCAGAAGTAACATCCCACTTAACTTGTTGCTTCAGAATGTAATACCAGCTCTCGTTGCAGAGTAATGCTTAGCTTGTCCTGACAGCGATTATGAGCATATATCACAGAATCACAGACTATACTGGGTTGGAAGGGACACATCAGGATCATGGAGTCCAAACCCTGGACCTGTGCAGGACAACCCAAGAACCACACCACGTCCGGCTTCAAGAAATCACACTCTGAATCAACCTTAAAATGTTTCAATATTAAAAGTTTTTCATAAGCTATTACTTTTTATTTTAGATAGTGGGAGTTTGTTTTGATGGCTGCTGGATATGAGTTTGTTTAATAATGGAGCCTCCTCAAAGGTATTTTCCAGACTGAGAATCCCATTTTCTGAAGTCTTAGTTAATATACTGGCATGACATTTTCTTTACATGACATTTCAATATACATTTTCTTTTTAAAAGAAATTAGTAATGAATAAATGGATAAACTAAGGTGCTTCTGCTGAAATCCGTCTCTGTTTGTACACAGTTCAACTCTAACACCTCATTTTAAATTAATTTAGTGCCAAAACATTCTTTTTTTTTTTTTTTTGAAGCACTTAAAATAGAAATACACAGGAGTTCCAGCCAGCATGTTTTAAACAGAATTGCATGTTGTAACAAGTTTATTTTGGTGGGTTTTGATCGCTGCTTTTACCATATGTTTCAAAACCGGCACTTCAGTGCAACATCCCCCCCTGAATTTTAACGGAATGCTATAAACTTTGCTGCTTTAAGGAGTGGAAGCGTTCTGCGACCGAGCGAAATATTCAAATTAGTAAGTGTTCTACCGTGGACAAGACTGCTGTGTAGAAGCAGGATTATTTTTTTTTTTTTTTTTTCCTTTCTCGACCGATTAACGTAAGCATTTTGTTAAAAAAAAAAAAAAAAAATCGTTCACAGTGCCTTTTCTTTCCAGGATGTCTAACGCAGCTAATCTGTCCTGTACAATTTACATCAAGATCAAGAAAAGAATATGGGTGCAGCCGAAAGGATCATTGCATTAATTAAGATACAAAGGCTCGGAGCGAGAAGTGAATCCTCCCCGCAGCAGCCCGGACGGCCGGACAGGACGGGCTCACCTTTGCGGACCTTCCGTGGCCTTAGGAGCGCCGTGGATGGGGCAGGGGCTGCCCGGCGGGGAGCGGGGAGCTGCAGCGGAGCCCGGCGAGCGGCAGGGAGAAAACTGACATCTGCATGTGCTCCGGAATACGGCGACTTACTATCACTGTAACTTAAGGAAAGGGGAGGAGACTGCCGGCCCAGCGCCGGGGAGAGGGAGAAAAAAAAAAAAAAAAAAAAAAAAAAAAAAAAGGGACGAAACCAACCCACCCCGAACCACACATCAGCAGAGAGAAGAAAGCGGGGCTTCTGGAATATTGATTAGTCTTGGCACAGTGAAAGCAGGGTCACTTCCTTTGTTTTTCCTTTTAGACCACTTTCACGCTTTGTCAGTTCAGCTTCGTTAGAAATGCAAAATCAGGATCCGGGAAGAATTGAGGGATCGCACACACACAGAGCAGGGAAGACTAGAGCTCTTCTTCATTAGACATTCCAGGCTGGACATCTGAAAATCCTAAACATAATTATATAACCCTATCTCTGTTCTCTTTAAAATAAATGATAAAATATCTGAGCATGCTACTTTGTTCTAAAACCAGGCATGGTGTGAAAGCTATCACGTATTTTCTAGTTCTTAAAGACTACTATTCAAGATCTATTCTTCCCAGAGTGGGGAACCAGACATATCTTTTGGGAGCAACTGGAGTATTATCAAGGAAAGAGACAAACATGATCAGTTATAATTCTTTGTATGTTTCTTGTAGATATTCAAAATACATAGTAAGACTTGTCTCTTCTTTGACAATTTAAACTCACTGATAGCAAGCCCTATTCAACCTGTTTCAATAGCAGAGAATGAATGGATGAAAGGAAAAGTATAAAATATCCACTTTTGAGAAATACGTGGCTTTCAGTTTTTCTAGCATTTCAAAGTATGCATTGTTGAAAAGGTATTTGTTGATGGGAGTCAGGGGAATTCCCAAAGCACTTTCCTTTTTAGAAGAACACTTTCATTTTAAGCATTGGTAAAGTCAGGTTAAAATACTCTATTAGTTATATTTCAGTGCATCTTTCACAGGATTTAAACTATTTTCTTATAAGACAAATATTGTAAATCAAAATTTATATAATTTATGTTAAATATATAATTCATCTCTATATATTCATCTTTAAGGATTTGTTTATGAATTGTGTTGACATTTAAATTATTTTCCTGAGAAGTTATTTTAAGTATAGAGGAAAAAAATAGATAGGTACAAAATAAAATTAAGAGCAGATTACTTCCATACAGTCAGAGTAGTGGTTTTGCTGAAGTGTTTTCCAATTTGGATGTGATTCAAATAATGATGTACAACGTAGAGAAAAATAATGTAACAATAATTTCAAATTTGCTTATGATTAATGTAGGTTTGAGATTGATTTGTGTACCATGGAATCTTGATCTTTGGTGTCTAACTTTAGAAAGAAAACATCTAAATTAACTTATTAATTGACTTAAAAAACTAAGAAAAAGATTTGACAGCTTGTGTTGCAAAGACAGAAACACATGCTGTATTTTCTTACACCTGGCATCTTAAATGTTTATCTCTTTTTTTTTTTTTTTTTTTTTTTTTTTTTTTTTTTTTTTGGTGGTGCAGTTTTTAAACACTTTCACTATTATTTCTGTAGATGTGGACTGACCTTTTAGCTAACCTTTGCCCTCTAGCAATCTGCTTGTTTGATCTTTCTTTTTGGAGTATGGCTTGCTTTCTAAAAAACCTCCCAGATAGTTCTGCCCTCTGCTCACATGAATAGTAATGATCCACTTGACTTAATGGCACAGGGTCAGGCCCCAAGTGAGGTGATCCAAAAGTATGTCATCGTTTAATGCTTTCATTAATACTGGAGTCTATGAGAAATGAGGATAATCCTGTGAGAGAACTAACTATTCAGTGAGACAAAATGAAAATAAACAATAATCAGTCAGACAGCTCAGCTTAACTTCAACAGTGATATTTATATTATCTCTCAGAGAACAACAGAGATTATTACACACTTCTTAGATAAACAGAAAATTAAGAGCTTTTATGGCAATATGTTCAAAGTCTTCTGTCTTTTTTTTCCTCTCTCCTTCATCTTCTAACATTAATTTATTTTATTGATTTTAACTTTCAAGAGTATTATCCTTTATATTATAAAGCCCTGTGTATTTTAGACATCCCTGGATAGCAAAAAAAAAAAAGTCAAATAAGTTCATAACAGTGTCACTCTGCAACACATGTAATGCACTGGAATTTCCCTTTATAGATAGAATAGATTTAACAGATTTAGTATGCAGTATTTAATACTAGGCATAAGACAATTTTAAAATGTTTTTGGTTATGTTCTTCTATCATTTTCAGCAGTGCTAGTTTCCAGGAAGAGCAATTTAGAAGTTAGACACATTGTATATTTTAGATTGGATCAGCCAAAGCAAAGAATATACAAAAAGGTTGTTATGTTTTGTAGAGTGGCACAGAGCGGCAGTCATCAGTGCAACCACCAGTTTTACATAGGTTAAATAATCTCTACATGCTTCAGGGTGGTAGGTTTTTTCACAAAAATTGACAAGGAATGGCCTAAAGCCTGGATGAACCTGTCTATGTTGACATACTAGCTCAGCACTCTAATCTGTGCTTTAGGTTCCATTTTCTGCCCTTTTTTGATAATGCCCCAGGTGGCTTGCAAAGCAGTGAAGTGCAAGTACAGGGCAAGGACTGGCTCTGACTTGGCCCTCGTCCTCCCAAACAGTGTGGATTCAGCCAGCTGAAATCATGTGTTATGGCAAACCCAAGCCCTGTTTGGTTGTGGCTGACAAAGTCTGTCAGTAAATGTACTTTGCACAGTATCTGAGTGCCTTTGTAAAATAAGTAAAGGTATTAGAGTGGAAGCTGCTGTTCCAACACAAAGTATTGTTATTTTCAGCTGACAAGAGCTATCAAACAGAGACCCAGGGAAGCCAGTTGTAGCAAATGCAAAAAGTGGAAATGAAGCAACAAATTACAATCCTTTAATTTCTCAGATAACAATAAATGTGGCATGAGACTGCATGGATCCCAGCCAAAATAAACTTTAAGATTCAAAGTAACCCAGGATTCACATTAATAAGTCAGCACTAAAAATTGATACTGGCAGAATATCTGAAGTATTGGAGTTTTAGTTAGAAGCTCAATGAAATATTGTTGATAACACAATGGTAAAACTGGAGTAAAATTCTTGTGAAAGAATATGTTTATTCATGGTAAATGGCATGCCAGTATGTCCCAGACTTCAATTAAGTTGGACAAAATAAAAAAATATATGACTCCCTTTCAAGCTGCAGTCTAGCTTAGTACTGTTTATTACCATTATACACTGTTGTGTCAGTGAAGAAGCTGAGTCTCTAAGAGGTCGAATTCAGTCCATACAAGTTAGCAAATATTTGGCAGAGCTAAGCCTCAGGATTTGCACAGGATGGTGGTATGGTTTTCTTTCTGAGATACTTGGTTGGCTCTTGCTCTTTTGAGCATGCTGAGATGATTAGGAGAAATTGAGGTTTAGTGTTTGTTTCTTTTCAAATATCAAAGGGGAATTTAATGAATAGTAGTGAAGAAATGCCCTCCATTTTGGCCAGCCAAATGTGAGGCAGCCAAATTTGGCCAGCATGTGCACTACAATCATCAAAAAAACCATAGGCTATATTCTTTTAGCAAATAAGAAGTGCTGCAGGAAAAGATCTGCAGATCAATAGCTGGTTCTGAGTACAACATTTGCAGAATCTCCACATTGGAAGTGTTATGCTGAATTGCTTCTAAACTCATTTTGTGCCCCAAACACTTTTTAGTGCTTAGACTGTGTGATCTGGTTTTGTTTCTCCTAAAGGAATCTAGTTCACACCTTCAAAGACCACTCTATGAAATGAATCAAGCATGTCTTGGTCACTTCTAGAGGAAACTTCCACTACTGGTTGAGCTGAATTTCAGTTTATTTTTGATATGTTGTAAACCATTGGTTAAGTTCACTTATCAAAAAAACTGAAAAAGCAAAAACCCCAAATCAATGTTAAAATGTTCTGTTGATGAACAGGATTGAATTATTTTAGAAAATGCTACAGTTCTGTCAAAAAACATTTTGAAAGTAAAGTTTTTTTCCTGTGATTAGGATGAACCACCTTGTAGTACAGGCCAATCTAATCAGCAGGACTTTGATTTTTCAGTGATCTGTTTCTGTGTTTCTATTTAGTATCCCATTACAGTCTTAACATTACTCACTCAAGCCAGTCGACATTGCTCATTTTTATCCCTGCATTTTGAAGTCTTGTGCCATGAGAATAAATGTGATTTTACACTTTTGAGCTCCGTCAGTAGTCAGTCGGAAGTTACACACAAAAAGGGCGGCATTCCTTTTCTGCTCTGCGAAAATTCCCAGCAGAGAAACACGAACCTTTAGTATCTCCACTCAGCATCGTGGGCTGTCTGGGCCTTAACACACACTGTATGTCTGACTGCAGCTGAATAGACAACCTTGTTTCCTTTCAACACAGGGCGTCAGATCAGCACTCACTCCAGGGAGCAGGGGGAAGGGAAATGAAGTTATACCAGCAGAGGATGTGGCTCGTGAACTTTTCCCTTAACTGTCTTATCAAGGATGTGAATGTCTGTATGTACAATGGGGCAATTCTCACCGAAGAATAAGCAAGGTTGTCTAGGAAGGACTGGGGATAGGATGGGTCTCTGTCATTGTAAGAAATCTAATGGGATCTCGTCGGTAGCCGATAGCATTTCAGATGCAAACGGCTGTAATGCTGTGTCTTCACTGGCTTTCCCACAGCCAGTGGCAACCATTTAAATGGGTGCTGAGGGAGAGACAGGTTCATTTGAAAAGTTAATACAGCATTGTGGCTGGTTACAAAAGAGCATGGCACTGGAGCCAGAAATGTGCTACCCCCTGTCGCTCAGATCCCTCTTGGTTTCCTCTTCCTGATTTCTTTCTTTTGTTTTTTTAAACCTTTTTTCTGATCTGCTGCTAAACTTCAGTAGCTAGTGAATCAGCAGAGGTACTGAGAGTGCCCTGGGGATGCTGCAACAGGGAGTATACACTGCCCTGGGTACTTTAAATCATGATCTCCAATCCCTGCCTGTCACAGCAGCAACAGAGCAATGGTCCCACATGGGTCCTGATTTGGGATAATAGCATCATTTTTGGGTGTCCCACTGGCTGAACTGTTTTCTGTCTTAATTCCCAGACTTGCTGTTGAAGAAGCCCATTTCTTGGATATTATGTTGTTGATACAGGCTTATCACTAGCACATACAACACTAGCCTGTACAACAGACAGGTCTCAGATGATTTTTTCCTTTTCCAGTGGTTTTTTTTTTTTTTTTTTTTTTTCCTCTTGACATTGCTCCTTACAAAGCAAAGGCAGATAGGTGAGAAACAAGACTAAAGAAAAATGGACATTTCTGAATTAGAATATGGTACTATCTTCATGAAGCAGTTTTCATAAAAAAACATTACTTTTCATTTAACATCTTGTCCATGGTTATTTTTATAATGAAACAATAATTTATCAGCTGTTTAATACATCCAAGTTTTTCGTTAGCATAATAAGTAAGATAAAAACAGAGAAAACCACTCATTTGTATGAAGTTCATTTGAGGAAACTAATTTATCTGGAGCAGTAAGCTAACGTGACTTTTTAAATAGACATTTACTACTATGGAATCATAATTACTGCAATCAAGACACAAAAATCTTTTGTAAAAATAATTATAATTTAAAAGCATGCAGCTCAAAGTTGCTGCTATAATAATGACTATAATAGCAACTGTTTAGCATTTGGACATTTTTTTGGCAGGAGGGCTTTGCATTGTTTATTGTGAGAAAGAAACAGGCTCTGAGAAAACATGCAAATTTTCAGCAAAGGAAAAAGCAGCATCAGGTTTGCAAAACAGAGTGGCAGAAAGTCTGTTTTGCTTCTATGTCTTTAGTTCACATAGGCCAGGATGATTTAAACTAATTTTGCTCTTTTGGAGGATCTCTGTTTAATATACCATGGAAGATCTCAAAATATCTTTTTCATAGTATCCTGGCATCCAGACACTCAGGCTGTGTGGTGGTCAGCATTTATTTTCTTGCTGTGTTTTTCATTCTGAAATTCCATTCTCTGTTGAGATCCAGAGTTCACAGAACTCATTGGTAATCAGCAATTAGCTTAAAACAGGAACTATCCTTTAATATTTATTACTCATTATTCTTCCTGAAATGTGATCAAATGCCTGTCATCATATATATAGAAAAATTAAGGATTAGATAGTATGAACAAGTATGTTTCAAAGGAAAGATCATTGATGTGATATATTACCTCAATTTGTTCTGTCTCATTTCTTCACTCTTTTCTTCACTCAGCTTCTGAGAGGATACGAATATTATTGTTGTACAAATAAATTCAAGTTATTGTAATTAAATACTAATTACAATCAGTAAAAAAGATGGAATTCACATTTTAATACTGTCTTTCTGTAACAAGACAGAGGATTGATACACTGTACATTGTTTTTATTTGGATTTCTGTGACATACAATGAAAGCTTTTCTGACATATATTACAAATGCATCTACAGAAAGAAAACAAACAGTAGTCTTTTCATTTGGACCATAGAAATATTTAAAAGAAAGACGTAAATCAAAAATCTCTCCCATAATATAGCATCCTACCCCTCATTTACGGATTCAGTACATACTACATATCAGATTTGTTTTCATGCTGTCAATTACTCCATTCATTCTGTTCCATCCTGAACTTCTACCCCAAGATAAGTTAATTTAATGTTCTTGTTCCCCCTTGCCCTCTTTTCCTTGATAAAGCAATACTCCCCATATTTTTGCAGGTTCACTGCTCTCCTTCTCGCTTTACTTCCATTAATACTATCTCCATTTTTACTCCTAAGATCACCACTAGTTTTCTTTGAGTCAGAGAAAAATGACTCAGAACAGGTTTTGTTTTAATTTGAATTAATGAATCCAAGTTTTGAGGGAAAGTTAGATGTTGGCCCTATTTGATTCTTAGACACCTATTCCAAACCATTCCTTATTTTATGGCCTTTCTTTGGGTAGTTTGTAACACTCCTTTTCCCTCTGTTCAGTCATTGTTTTCTCCCACTTTTTGTCCTGCCAGCTTGTTCTTTTTCTTTAGTTCACTGTATCTTCTTCTTCACCTCTAGCTTTTACTTGTATTCCTCTTACACCAGCTGTTAGTGGTTTGAAGCAGCTTGAAGGTCTCACTCGTGACGTGGATCCATGGAGAAGTTTGTGCCATAAACATGTAGCCTGGGATGTCTCCACAGACAGTGGATATGCACTTGCATTGCTGCATGCTGAAAACTGGCTAGTTAGAAACCTCTCCCTCCTCCAAATAAACAATGATAGAGGGTATGGAGAGTGGAACAGATTTCCCTTTTCAACTGCAAGGATGTCAACCCTTCCCTTCCAAAAAAGGGGTGTCTCTTCCGTCTACAGACTGCATGCAGAAAGGTAATTATTTTAATTAATTTGTTAAACCAAAGGGAATGTCAGAGCGAACAGCCAGATGCCTTTCAAAACAAAAACATTTAGGCCAAAATAAGGGGAAATAAGAGACAATGCATTTGAAAATGCTGCTTTATACAAGCCTTTCACATGGCTCCAAAAATGTCTGTATTTCTTCCAGTTATGTCTACCACCTGGTGTTAACTTCAGAATGGTGATGTATTGGGTGCTTTGCTTAGCCACCCTGTGAATGGTTCCCATTCACCAGAAGTCTCAGCTCACTCCATATGCAGGCAAAACTCCCAGTGAGGACAATGAGAGTCCAGGTCCCCTGACTCACATTTTGCTCAGGCAAAACCCCCATTGTCCAGTGATTGCTTTGCTCAATGAGCACTGATTCAGAAGTGTTGAATAGGAACCCAGTCAGCTGTGCTTTGATATTATTTTCCTTATGATTCATTAATTCTGTAAAATCATTATAAATGTCTTTGTAGAATTACCCAGTAATTTTTATTTAGACTAAACGTTGAAAACACATCACCTATGAGAAGAGAGAATTTTGGGAAAAGTATCATTAAAACAGTATTTTTTATGTGATCTGAATACTTCTTATAGAGTATTTGTTACTCCTGACTTCCTCTAGGCCAAGGAATATGAGAGCATTTAATTCTTTGATCAGGTTCCTGATAAATTATTAAAAAGCGAGTTCCAGTAATTCAATGACACAAAACAGGAGAATAAAGTGAGAGATGAGTGAAATGAGATGATCACATTCAGTTGTTTTTGTCATGCTGTATTCAAACAGTTTAAAACAAGTAATGAAAACTTTTTAAAATCACAAGCTATTAAAGTCTACAGTGGTTCAGTAACAAATGAGACTCAGAACTCCAGTTTGCACAAAAAACCATAAACAGTTGAAATCCTGTTTAACTGTAGGAATAACATTTTACTTTGATGGACCTATGTGAATACCATGAAAATCAAATATGCTTTGTCTCAGGTTAAAATTTTTTATTTTTATTTCTTCTGTTTTATCAGGGATGTATGAGGAGCTTCATTGCTTTCTTTCCCAATACCTAAGGGCTTTCTTAATGGGATGCAAAATAAGTGTAAAATGCTACTAATTCCCCTTCCCACTAATTTTGCTGCTATGAGTTGTACAACAATGTACTACAGAATTATGCTTTAAATAGATATGTGGCATAACCCTTAATATATTTCATTTTCATTACCAGAAACTTCAGGAATCCTATCTAACAGTGAGTCCCATCTTCCACAGACAAGTTCCTGCTCTGTAAGATGTGCGGCCAGTGGTCCAGAAAGAGCAGCTCTCTGCCTCTCACAGAAGTTTTTTTCATTCATATTAAAAATATTTAGCAGATATTTAGTAAAGGCCCCTCAAAGCCTCAAAAATGAACACATAGTGCAGGGGTCATGATCATATTTTTTGTGTTTCAGAGGGAGAATGCATTAAACAGGAATATCTAGACAATTTTTCCCGGTAATCCAGGATGGATGATATCTGGGTACCTGATTTCCATCACCAATAGTTTTGCTTTCATTTGGATTCTTGTATAAGAACACTTTAGACATAGTATTCATATAGAATATTTCAACACTCTTCATCCTGCTTCATTAGCTCTCTGCTGATGATTCTTTTCATTGAAGGGCTTTTACTTACTTTTAAGAGATTTTTGAGGTGTTTTTTTATGCCAGATATAATCTTTCCCTACTGGACTCATGTGGTTGATGCAGATTGATGATCACAGGCCTTCTTCCCATCCCAAATATTGATTTCCTCAAATTTCTTCAGGAAAACACAAATTAAGCTGACAAATTTCCATACAAGTTTGAAAAGTAAAAACAAACTCAGAATTTTTTTTTTACTGTGTCAGACTGTTTTCTGAACTTTTTCCTCTGAAGCCACACTGGTACATGTAAAAGGACGTGTCCCACCTCTTTCATAAATTATCTGTGTGTTGCAGCCCTTAAATTACTCTCTTTTGCTACTGTGCTTATGCAGATTACAGTAAAAAACAGTCTGAAGAGCAGCACAAGAAATCTTTTAGCTTCCTCTTGAATTTTAATTTTTTTAAAAGTTTACTACTAAGCTGCTTTTCAGAGGGAGGTTTCAGCTCTGGACTCCTAAGCACTTTTAGAGCTATTTACAGTCCTGTTCGTTTTCTGAGAGCTTCATGCAAGGGTCATGAAGAAGGAACATATTCAGTTCCTGCTGTAGGGCATCAGGTCATGATAATACTCCACACTCACCACCTCAGAACTATTCTGTTCATTCTGGTACTTCTAACATGGTACAATATAATAGGGTACTCATACATCACTTTTAGACAAGGTCTTAGCACCTAGAATACATGGCAATCTTCAAGAAGCAAGATAAATTCTGCCTCTCTTTTTTCTTTTGTTTTTCTCTTTTATTTTTTTACTGGCCAAATAAACATAATCTTTCAGTTATTTTTAAGTATTTAATTATGAATTCCACCAGATTCCAATTCAACTCGGAGTTAGAAAGTTCTGAGGTAATTTTTAATCATCATAAAAAATAGCAGAAGTTGTCCATTCTTCCAGTAGAGATGAATCAACGTATTTCTACACTCTAACGTTTGGATCACTTGTAGATAAAAGTTTATGATTTTACTTGGCATTAGTATAAGTCAGCATCTGTGATTGTATTGAAAGCTAGATGTTTTGAGAAACTACCACTGTGGAGGATCCTGTGAACATTCTGCTGAACAGATGATTTCAGTCTTGTTCACAAGATATTCTTCAATCTGAGAAAATGTATTAAGATATCCACTGATTGCTTTGGGCATTTCTTAAGAAAAGATCTTTCAAAAAGGCTTTTACTCTCATAAATATTCTGTAGGTAGCCATTTGATCACATTGCTTGCCAGGAAAAGTCCACAGAAGAGAGAACTTTCATGACATCTGTATTTGCCTTTCATGAGCCCTCAAAACTTACAATTTTGTTTCAAGAGCTATATGTGGCTTTTGAATGAATATTTGACCAACCAGTGAGATTAATGGAATATAACTGGGCTGCAAGGTTCAGGTCCTACGAATTGTTAGGGATGTTCCTATTTCAAAACCCCTTGTTGCTTTGTAACTTGGACCAAATCACAAAAGAATCCAACAAGCATGAGAGACAGGTGACAATAAAAGACGGGAAGGTGCAGCTGGTGATAGAAATGTCATCAGACGTGAGAGAAGATGACCCTTTAGAAGAGCTGTGGTCTCTGCCTGTCTCAACCAGCACCTCAACTTAACTGGCAAGGGATACAGAAATATTTCCAGAGAAGCAAAGGATGGCTTTGAATGTTTACTTGCCCCTTCTTCCTGCTATCAACAGACCAAAAGGATCCTGAATAAAACATCAGTGAAATCTGGATGCTGCCATAGAGTGAGAAGAATGCTGTGATTCTAAACCCTGACTTCAATATTCAAAGAACCTTATATGTGCTACTCTTAAAACTATTCTTCTCATGCTAAGGTCTTTGAAGCCTTTCACTCTCTGGACAGGAATGTTAGTTCTACCACAGGGCAGAGAAAGCAGACACAGTTTTACTTGGAATTAATGAGAACAGCCAGACCTGAGGAGGTTATGTCCTGCCAGCATTGCAATACTAATAATATCCTTCTATTCCTGAACTAGTTCCAAAACAAACAATCAAAAAAGAGACTTGCCCCTACTAACATTGCTTTTTCCTTTTCTAACAATATATGTAAGATCATTCCCTGCCTTTTTTTCCATACTCAAGCATGTGAAAGTCAGTATTTGCCCTCATTTCTGAATCACAGGAGTGCTGTGTAAACCACAAAACTGGTCAGTGATTACACAAGTAGAAAAGTTCTGAACTGATGGATTTGTAGTGGAAAAATCTTAAAAGAGATCATCGAAGAATAAATGCACTAGTACCACATTTATATATTATTTCTCTGGTTTTACTGACACTGGTTTATTCACTTAAATTGACTTGATTATAACATTTGGAAAATGTTTTTTACAGTATTTTGAGGCTCTCAGTATAGCATTCTGTTGTATATTTGAACAACAGTCTTGCAGACAGGAAAACATTAACTTCTCCCTGTAGGTACTATTGCATTTTAACACTGTAAATTCTAAGAGAGAAACAAAGTTGTTATTAGAAAAGTTTAATATTGCAATGCTTTTGCCATAGATACTCCCATAATATTTTTGGAGAGACTGTTCAGAGCAGCTACAGCACCACTTTCAAACTAGACATTCTCCTGAGTTCAGAAAAGCTTCCAAACCTCTCACTTCCAGCATGTTAATCCATTACTGATTATATTACACACATGTGAAACTCGAGGGAGAAATCTCTCAGCTGCATTTTTGCAACCTCATTAATGTCATTCTGCCTTTCCTTTTTATGCTTGCCTCTCCCTTTTGTTCACAAATGTGGTAATGAGTGAAATCTTCTTGGTATGAATCTACAATGACTTCGCATAGTTAAAGTGGTTTTGTTTTCCTATTCCTCATTGTTTTCTTGATAAATCTGCACTTTGATCTTGAAGCTGCCTTACCCCTGGCACAGCTCTCATTCCGGTGGTGCCTGTGGATTCTTTGTGAATGAAGAGTAAAAAGTTGAGTTTCTAAGCACATGAAAATGCGAGTTGCAATTCAGATGAAGGACAGAAATCTGTTGTGGTTTTTTTTCAGAAAAACTTGTATCCTCTGAGCAAACTCAGAGAAAAAACATTTCTTTTACATTTCACACAGCTTGCAGTAAGAGCCTTGAATTTCTTCCCAGGGCTATTGAGAAGAAATTTTGTATAAAACTTAGGTGCAAGTTAGCTGAAAGAGTGAAACTGGATTGAAACAGCTACCCCAGTATTTCTCATCATTATGATATCTTCTATCAAAATTTAAACATAGTACAATCAAAATGACTTCAGAAAAATATCTATTTTCCTCAGATCAGTTTCAAAAGGAAGTTCTAATTACATTGTAACAGTGAAAACTGACAATTCAAATTATTATAATTTCTTTTGTCACACAGGTTTTATGTGAAATTCTATTCCTACAGAATGCAGCCTGCTCAGTGGCAGAGAGCTGGTGACTGAGGGGTCAAGGAGAGCTGTTTTCCTTGAACACTGCATTACAAAGGTACAACTTAGATACACTTCGATAACTGGCAATTATTTGACATACACCATAATGTATGCAAATAAAATCTGAAAAGGCAGTAAGAAAAGAAATAGACATTTTTAAACTAGATTTCTCCTTCTGGGATCTTTTTCCGAGTTGAGAAAAAATATTCCCATCAACTGTTGTGGGTTTAGAAATGCCTTAATTTTGAGGGAAAAGGCAATGGAACCCTCACAAAGATCTTTTTATTCAGAGCATTTGCACTAGAATAGTAAGTACAGCACTTACCTATGGCATGACATGGTCCTGCTGCTTCTTATTTTTCATTCCATATTTGTGTTTACAAAGGTTGATATGTTGGCACAGCAGGAATCTTATGTTTGCCCTCTAGCCGTATACACTCCTGGGTCATACATGCAACCACACTGGGAGCTCCTTGGTACCCTGCCAAAAACCTCAATCCTGCAATCAAAAGCAATATTTTCTTCATGGACAAGAGGTAATTCAGTCTCTGGGTGTGTTTGGTTTGGTCCTAGTGTGATGGGCAGTTTAGAAAACACTGTGTATTTGCATGGTGATTTCGTAACTCCACGTGGGCAGTGGAGTCAGAATGCTCAAGGGATTTGTGTTCCAGGTACTCACTGCCATGACTATGGCATCTGCAGATTCTGTGTGCTCAAAAATCCACATTTGACTGTGCATATCGGCAGGTTTGGGTTTTGGCTATGAGGCCAGCTTATATTGGGCTGCAAACAACTACAAGATCCCATGCCCAAATTCAGTGATGGCTTTGTTGTGCTGAAATTGACACACTGGGAGACTAAGGACAAGGAGTTCTTTTAAAATAAATAGAAGAAATGCAACTTCATTTTTATATGGATTTAATGTCTGATGACAAATGTTGAAAAGTCTCAGCAGACTAAGCCCAGCCTGATGATATCTCTCTGGGATGGCCTGATAATGAAGGGAGATAAAGCATCTCTGAGAATCCAGATAGCGCCCAGGTCCCCAGGGTGGGTTGGGCCTTTTGTGTCATTTAACCACAGAAAAGAGATAGACTGTGCCCTGAAGGGCTTTCTGTCTGAAGACATGGGATAGAGTAGGCTGTACCAAACAAATCAATTTGTTGGGGAATTGGCTTTGTTGTGACATTTGCATGGAATGCACACTCTTTCTCTTTTCCTGAGTCTGGAGACTGGGGAGGAAGTACCTTTAAAAGGAATACAGGGATGGGAAACAGCAACAAGATCTTTATAGCTGGAAATTTGCCAGGAGGCTGAGGCCTTATGGGGGATTTGGTGGAAGGTAAAAATATGTCTGGTTATTTATTGCAATTTTAAGAGGCAGGCTTTTCAAACCACAACTATCACGATAGAGGAAATTTTAATTGTGTTTAGGATTTTGGTGATAAAAAAGAAGATATATCAGGTTCTTACAGCAACAGATATTATTTATGGTGTCATTACTTTATCAACTTCAATTACTGTAAATTAGCCTGGGCCCATGCTTCGAATTGTTAGGATTTATTATTTGAACAAGACATATGTGCAAGTTTCCCACTGAATCTTGTGACTTTGACTCAATTTGCCTGAAATGTTTTAAAAGGTGCTTGCAGGAAAGCTCTGCTGGCAAGAGAGAAAGTGTGGCAAACACTGCAAGGGGTGCACCAGTGAGCAGCCAAGGACAAATAGGAGTTGTAGCAGTGTGTGTTGGCGCAGCTGCAGCCAGAAAGGACACACAGCCCCTGTGTGCCCTAAAATATATTCCAGTACAATCAGGTATCTCTAGAGGAGCATGCCAGCTCAGCAGGGAACATGTGGAAAAAGCAGCAGCAAAAGAGCAGAAGAATCTCACTGCCTGCCCAGTGGTACAAATGACATAGTTTGGTTCAGATGTAAACTGATCCTGTCTGTAGGTCTTCCAGAAAGGGCTCAACATCTTCATATAGTCACTCTGAGTAAAAAGCTGGGGAGATCCAGCTGGCATTTGTACCGTGCAGGAATTTAAGGTCTTATGGCTATACTGCTAGGGTTCAAAATGTATCTCTTTTCTATATTCTGCTATGTTAAACAAATAGAACAGAGAATACCTCCCTACTGTTTTGTGGAGAGACGTATTTCAAGTACAGTCTACTAATATTGCTATGAGAGACTCAGGGTGGGACATAAATGGAGTGCTAATATATTTTTTTTGGTTTTTGGAATTTTGATGTCTTTGTTGTACTATGGAGAAAAAAAGTACTTTTCTTCAGTACTGGTGATATTGTCTTTCCTTTTCAGAAATAAAGATTTTTTAATTTCCTTTTGGCTGGTTTCTACTATACAAACACAGTAACATTTACATAACTCTTTATGATGGTTGCTCTAGCAAATGAATGTAATGTGTCCTCAAGTTTGTTAAGTTGTTACAGTTGACTGTCATAATTCTTTTTTTTTTTTTTTTTTCCACACTTCTGTGACTTTGGGACAGCTGCTGAGCACCTTTTGGTTCCATTGATAGGTTTGTACACCATCTCCACCTGCATTAGCCTCCAGGGCTGACTGTAAAATGCTTATAAAAGGCAATTAAGCAGACTGGGCATATGAAAGCTTCAATAATAAACTCTGCTGACCTTTCTGGAGGGTGCATCTTTGATCATTTTATCTTGATTTTCTCAACAGCTCTTTTTCTCAGAGTTGTTTTTTCTTGGCTCTTCTCTTGGCAGAACAGCTGCTTCTCTCTGGCCACTGGGTATGGCCTTATTTTATTTATTCTTGCTTTAACTTTTGTAGGACAGCCAGATACATGGGGATGGGTGTTATATAACAAATACAATAAATAAATAAAGCCCAATTTGCAACGTTTTTGCTGTCCACAGTGAAAGCTGTGGTCATGGAGAAAGGAGTTCATTACACAAAAATGCCCTGTTTGATCTTGTTGGGGCAAATGGCTAAAAAAATGGTAGTTTGAATACAAAGCCCAAGAGCTTAAAAGCAAAGTTAGTGAAAATACAACTGGTTTAGGAACAACAGCTAGATCTTTGAGTGATTCTGTTAAAAAATAAATTTGAAGCATAGAATGTCTCTTTAGTCCAAACACGTCACTGAATTTAGATTTAAAATCTGAATCCTTCCAAATTTAAGACGGTTGAAACTCAGGTTGCTGCTGGCACTGACCACTGAGAAGCAATGCCAGAGTCTCAGTGTACTGTGGAAAGTTGATTATGCAGAGCCAAAAGACTGATCAAGGATTCACGCACTGCAAGCAGTCACTGAGTTTATTTGAAACACTAGGATAGATTTTATAGTGTTTAGAACTTTAAAAGGGTTTGAAAGAGGAGGTCAGCAGGGTCTGTTTTTGCAGTAGGCTCTGGGGCTTGAGAAGAGGCCTTTGCTAGTGTTGCCAGACTTTCCAGATGCTTTTAAAGACTAAAGACTATTTCTTCCCAGCTTTCACCTCTACAATAATTCTCTTGCCCTTTCCCCTACCATTTCCCACTTTGCCCTTTCATTAGTCCCTCTTTCTTTATTCCCATGTCATTACTTCTCCCTGTTCCTTCTCATTACATCTCTTCCCCTGAACCAGTTCTTCTTATTACACTGTAGTCTTTGGGATCAAATACTATTTGTATTATTTTTCCCTTAGGGAGTAAGACCTCAGTTGCCATCTTGAGTGGAGAATGTCTCCTAAGGTGGATGGTAAAGTATAAGAGATCCATAATTGTTTTGTTTGAAAGCGGAGTAAGAGCGGCCTGACGATAAAATTTAAGCGTACAGTCCAAACAAAAGCTTTGCTGTTGCTGGCCTTGTAACTCAGTGTCAGTATCATAGGTACCTTTATCTCTGTTAGGAGCAGCATATTTTCACAACATATGTAAGTGTGCTCTTGCAGAAGGCCAACCACATTAACAAGATGACTTTTAGAGTATAGCCAGTAAGTCAAAGGAGCCTATTGCTCCCCTTTATTTGGCACTAGTTATATCTCAGTTGGACTGCAGTGACAAGCCTTGCACTCCAAGTGCAAGAAAGACATCGACACGCTGAGGAAGTCCAGCAGAGAGCTGTGAAACTGATCATGGGGATGGGACATGTGTGTGACATATGAGGAGAGAACTGGGGCAGTTCTGCTTCCAAAAGAGGAAAAAAAGAGGCAGATATTACTGCTGTATTGAAACATTTCACCTGTGGGAGGGTGTAGAGAAGACGCGTGCATTCTCTTCTCAGAGGCGCCCAGTGGAAGGACAGAGGGCAATGGACACAATCTAGAACAAGGGACTTTATGTGAGATTTTTTTTTTTAACGAGATGGTGATAGACGTTGAAATAGAGACCAGAGAGGTTGTGGAGTCCCTGTCAGTAGCAATATTCAAAATTTCACTGGACAAGGTCTTGTGCAGCAAGGCCTTAAATCACACTGATTTGCTGTTGTGTTGACATTTGCTTGATTTGTTGTTTTGAGGGCATTTCCTTGAAAGACATAATGGGAAAGACATAACAGCAATTTGGGCAGCAGCATACTACCATTTAAAACCATATGCCAGTGGGGGATCAAAACTATCTTCAGCTACCAAATTTATTTATATTTTGTTGAAGTGAATGTAGTGTTCTTTAAAGATGGCCTGAGATGTGCATCATCACAGAGTAGACTCTGTCTTGAAATCCAGCACAGCAGACTTGGCCATTAGGGTGTAGACCACAGGTCATGTATTTGTGCTGGAAGTGAATTTCTCACACAGCCCCATAGTGGCTTTTCTTTGGGAAAGTGTAAAATGTGACATATAAAGAGTACCGAGGCAAAGATGTTGCTGACACAGGGAGAAAGAATACTCAGACCTTGCAGAGCAGTGGTGCATTACTTCTTGCATTCCAGATATCAGTATTACCATAATTCAATCACTCTTAAAAGTATC
This sequence comes from Phylloscopus whistleri, assembly GCA_017589585.1. Lineage (NCBI taxonomy): Eukaryota > Metazoa > Chordata > Aves > Passeriformes > Phylloscopidae > Phylloscopus > Phylloscopus whistleri. The sequence continues at coordinate 222,909 of JADMLD010000110.1, read as the reverse complement.
TCTTCACCCTGTTAGTAAATTTAAAGCAACACAAGTATTTTATGAGGGAAAAGAGTCCATTTGGATCTGAAATCACAAAAGAAGAGGCTTGGAGTAGTACACACAATTCATAAATACCAGAATTAGGCTTGCATAATTAAAAATTTTTAAAGAGTCAAATCTTAAGTATATACAAAATTGATGCTCTGAACACAACCAGTTTCAACAGGATTTAATTAGAAGACTTTTGCCGTTTTATTTCCTTGATGGTTCCTGTGGAGTACTTAGTTTTAGGAGACAGAATTAGAGAGAGTGTTCTATTCTGTTTTTTTAAGTGTGTAAACTTACACTTTATAAGGGAACAACTTCAGAAAAGTCTGATCTCGTGAATAAAAATGGCTAGGAAACTAGTCATGCCAGCTACAGGAATAATTTGGTATTAAGATATCCTAATTTAGATGTCTAGAAGGAATTCAAATTACTGGGCAAATTTGGAGAAGATAAGAATGAGATCATTTACACCCACTTCTGTGCTGCATAAACCCTCAGGACAAATTCTTCTCTTCACTCAGAATTTCCATCTCTGAATAAATATTATCTTCACTTTCTCTGCTGCAGAGCACACCTTCTCTCCCCACCCCCCCACACCACCCCCCCCTCCTTTTTTATGTCTTTCTTTTCTTCTAAGGACTTAGGCAGAGGGATGTCTTGCTGTGGGTTCCAAGTGGCCTCAGGTGAGAGCTGCATAGCTGAAAGTGCATCTGGAATGCAGAGCATGTCAAGTTTGGACAGGTAAATCATTTTGGTTTAAAACATTTGATACTGCAGATATTGCTAAAACAAATGTAAGCATTCGAGTTCTGCAAAAATTACACTTTGACTGCCTACATTCTTCTTTTGATTTTACTAAAGATGGGGACTGAGAACAAAAGAGGTTTTAATCAGTTTTATTTAGGCTTCCCAAACAATGGAAAGGGTATGATCCTTGTCCTGCAAACAAAGTCAAAGACATGAGAGATGCAAAAACGGAAATAAGGCTTATTTAATTAATGTTTGAAATTTATTTCTACTCTGCTTCATCTGCTTCTGAATGGGTAAAATAAGAAATTGTAGAATCTGTGACTTCTATATCTGCACAACTTGATTAAAACATTAGTGATGACTATACACCGCTACTTTATTTACACAAATTGTTTCAGCTGAGAGATGTGTGTGAAAATTCAGGAAATGCCATTACTAGAATTCAATTACTAGAAATCACATCCTCCGTGACATTTAGAGAATCTTGAACAAATATTTCTTTTCATGCTTTTCCTTTGGTCTGAAGTTTTCCTCTGGCAACGTGAAAAACAGGTTCTTTATTTTGCATTTGTTAGCACTTGGATGTCTATAAAGACTCCTAACAATAAGTAGGCAATAGACTGAATGCCTTGAAACCTGGAGAAACTTTTTAGGGCTAACTAATGTTGCATATTAAGTTCTGAAACTGAGGAAAAGTAAAGAAAGAGATGCTATTCAGTACTCACTGTTCAGAGATTTGTGTATCCAGAGTAAAGTAAGAGTCCACAGAAGAGAAAGATGAGGTCACAGCTATATTCCATGGGGTGTACAGAGTAGAAAATACTCTGTTTAAATGCTCTTGTGTTGGGACAGATTGTATTTCTAGACAGAACAAACATTAAAAAAATTACATACAGCAATATAAAGTGAAATAATTTGTTAAAAAGACGGTTTATATTTACAGAATTAACTGCATATATATATGTATTTTAAAAATCTCATTTCTGTTTCCCACATGATTTTGTAATTACTTCATTTACCTGGTGATGAAAATCAGAATGCTTTCTATAGACATCTTGATTGACTCTACAAAACCCAAAGTACTCCAACCACGTTTCACAATTGTCTTTCATATGTGATGTAACATCAAAATAAACCCCTCCCCGAAAACAGAACACAACCAGCATTTTCCAATGACAAGGAAAGTGTTTGAATCACTAGATTGCTGTGCTAAAGATGAAATGACCAGTCTTTACTTAAATAACTTTACACTTCTAGGAGAAAACAATGATCTGTGTGTCAGTGTTGAAATTCTCAACATTGGTGCAATTTAAGCTGTACTTCAAAGAGTTCTGACATTCCAGCAGCAAGTCCAGCCTGTCTCTTTGCTCCCTGTATTGTCCTGCCCTTGTCTCACTTCTCTAACTCCCATTGCCCTCCTCAGGGTTCTGCACATTATGTAGGTGGTTGCAGAGACAGTGAGATGATCTGATGGGAATGAAGTTTTGCTCCCCCTGTAATGTTGGATTAAGTCAGTTCAGCTTCCTGATCGAGGTGACTGTAGTTCCAAGGAAGATCCATTGCTAATGCAAGGGAAGGAGCAAACACCCACAGCCAAGAGGAGAGCTGTTCTTCCTGCTAGCAGCATTCAGCTTTAGCTGACCTTAGCTGTACCATTACATATCCTTAATCTGCTGTTCCTTGATTTCTGTAAGCCTTTGCTCAACTTGCTGTCCAAAGCCTTACTCGCCAAAATGAATTCTAGCCAAGCTAAACAGTTGGCCAGTTTGAGGGACTGATCTGGCTGAGAATTAACTTGTGGCATCAACAACAAACCTGCAAGTTTTCAGCTCAATCACCTCCATGCCTAGGAAGTGTCTCCCAGACATATGTCTCAGCACCATGTGTCCTAGGGCTCTGAGTTATGAAGTCTCATAACTGCAGCTTTCAAGCAAGCAAGGCACAGAATTCTGGGATTTCTTTTTCCTTAGCATTTCCTGCCCCCTGGATGTATTGCCTCCTTCTTAGACTGGCTGCTGCTCAGAATTGCAATTGCCTCTCAGTCACTGTGTAGGGAACTTATCAGCACCTCGGATTTTTACTTATAGGCACTGAAGCATAAAGCATTGCAATACCAAACTAATGTTTTGGATCTCACCTGATGAATAAGATTAGCAAACAGTTCAGGAAAGATTGTAGAAAGCATCTCAATGCTTTAGTCACTTCTTTTTGCAGTGATAGGGATGGAGAAAAGGAATGAAATATTTCTATGTGATTACTTTTGTCTGCAAAGAAGTCCAGGTAATTTGTCAGCTCAGACCTGACATCACTTAAAGATGTTTTTCAGAGAATAGCTTTTGAAATAAGGCCCATGTTTTTGAACAATGCTAGCTCATACCACAATGTGGCATCTTCTCATACAACACAGTCTTTATATATAACGTATAAAAAAGAAGTTTATCTGATTTCCTTGCTGAATATATTGCTTTCTCAACTAGACTTTCATTGATTTTTTTTGGCTAAGAGTATATTAAGATTATATTATAAATCTATGTGGAATGAATGGCTTCCCTGTGTGTTAGACATAAATTCTGAGTTTAGATTGCTGTTTACAAAGATACTAATGTAAAAATTACCTTTTTTGTCACAGTGCTTTGAAAAAAAATGTAAATTTGATGTGATTATCTTGCAGCTGCATTGTATGCAAATCAAGCATTCTGCAAAGCTGGGTATTTGCTAGCAATTCTGTGACTCCTAATATTTTATAATTCCATTGCTAAATATTGTTAATTTTGATTGTGAGTAGTTAAATTGCTTACTTTCTTTATTTCGTAATGGTTTCTTTTTTCCATGGCTGATGACTGAGATCTACTGAATAAGTGTGCTGGTTTTGACTGGTTGAAAGCTAATTTCTCCCATAGTATCTTGTATGGCTCTGTGGTTTAGGTTTGGGATGAAATAAATGTTGCTAATTCAGGGATGCTTTTGTTACTGCTGAGCCAGTGCTTGCACAAGGGTGAGGCCTCTTCTCACCCCACCCCACCAGGCTGAAGGTGCACATGAAGTTTGTTTGGGGGGAGATACAGCCAGGACAGCTGACCACAAGCTGACCACTTTAAAAAAGACGTTCCATACTGTGTGGCATCATGCTCAGAATACAAGCTGGGTGCAGAGGAAGGAAGTGGGGAGACACTTGGTGTTTGTCTTCTCAAGTCACCGTCACATGTGAGGGAATCCATTTTTCCTGGGGTTGGTTGGCTGAACATCCACCTGCCCATGGAAAGCTGTGAATTAATTCCTTACTTTGCTTTGCTTATATGCACAGCTTTTGCATCTCCTATTAAACTGTCTTTATCTTAACCCATGAGTTTTCTTACTTTCACCCTTCCAATCTTCTTCACCAGCCTGCTGGGGGAAAGAGTGAGTGTGGCTGTGTGGTGTTTGGCTGCTGGTTGGGGTTGAACCATGAAAATAACACACTAGCAAAACAGGTACTTTAAATCTTTGAATACATTACTTCTAGAAATAGATCTCCTGGCTTGCTTATTCTGCAGGTCACATAGAGACTTCTCGAAAATGGTTATGAGAAGAAAAAAAGTTGCCATTTCTTGGTTTTTGTTTTGGCAGAACTTGGTTGTTGATTTGGCAGATTAAAAACCCCACTCTCTTTGAATCCAAGAGATGATACATTGCTAACTCTCCAGGGAGAAGTTTCAGAGTTTATACACTTTCCCTTCTGTCACACTGATGTTTAAGAACCTGTAATCTATTCACCTAAAGATCTGCCTTTCACGTCTTGCTGCCTATCTTTTAAGCATTACAGAGGACTTGCCCATGCTGGCAGCTGAAGTATCCCATTACTTCATGGACACCCTTAAGGTGTTCACAGAGAAACCATGTGCTCTCAGAAGAGTCACACCTTCCAGTTTTCATGTGGTGCTCTGTCCTCAAACTGTCTTCTTAGGCTCAATCTGCACCCTTTTCTTCTGCAGTTAGGATTTCTGTTAACATAGTAAGAATGGTGACACTTTTGGGAAAGGTTAATCACTTCTACATAATTTATAAAAACATAAAACCAGAAATGCCTAGGTTGAAAAGTCTTCAGTCCAAGAAACAGGCACAACCTGCTAAGAGCTATCAATTTTTAAATGAGTAAAATACTATTTTTACCCCATGACCTGGAATTTAATTTGAAACTTAAAGCCCATATTGAAACTTAGAATATTTATAAATATGACCATGCTGGTAACTGTTCATTATATGAACAAAACCAACATATTCAGGTTATTTTGAGCCTTCTGAGACTGAACACACTAGTGACAGAATATTCCTGTAATAGATTTGGGTTGCATTCCTTTTAATTTAGGATTTAAGATAACTTGATGTCTCTCAGAGAACATTTCTGAACTATAAGGTAATGATCTTTTTTCACATTTGCCATGGCTAGGACCAAGCACAAGGTGGTATCATGCCTATGCTGTCAACTGCAATTCATGACACTGTATGTACTGTCTGTATCTCTAAGTAAGGCTTCTCTATCTCAGTCTTCCCTCTGCAAAATATTTGCTCAGCTCATTAGGCTGTCCATACAGAAGTTTTTTGAAACTAAATACACTAAGAATTATCTGGTACTTATAACTTGAATGATCCATGTAACTTGTAAAAACAATGACGGTAACTGATTTTAAATTCAGGTCTATTTAAAAGCAGGGATTTTTTTTGTCTGTAGTATAGTGAGAATTAAAAAGAGCTCTGCAAAAGTGGAAACTAGTCTCATGGGGTAAATTAGGATAGTCTGATTCATTCTGCTAGCTTTTTTTCTCCTTAATCAGGCCTGAGCTTTAACTCACTGAGTGAGAAAGGGGAATGGAATCTGGTCTTGCAACAAGTGAGCTGAAGTAAAAATGTTTTATCTTCCTGCAAGTGAGTTCAAGATGTCCCTTCCCCTTCCGCTTCCCCTTCCCCTTCCCCTTCCCTTCCCTTCCCCTTCCCCTTCCCCTTCCCCTTCCCCTTCCCCTTCCCCTTCCCCTTCCCCTTCCCCTTCCCTTCCCTTCCCGGAACTTCCCGGAACTTCCCGGAACTTCCCGGAACTTCCCTTCCCGGAACTTCCCTTCCCTTCCCTTCCCTTCCCTTCCCTTCCCTTCCCTTCCCTTCCCTTCCCTTCCCTTCCCTTCCCTTCCCTTCCCTTCCCTTCCCTTCCCTTCCCTTCCCTTCCCTTCCCTTCCCTTCCCTTCCCTTCCCTTCCCTTCCCTTCCCTTCCCTTCCCTTCCCTTCCCTTCCCTTCCCTTCCCTTCCCTTCCCTTCCCTTCCCTTCCCTTCCCTTCCCTTCCCCTTCCCTTCCCTTCCCCTTCCCCTTCCCTTCCCTTCCCTTCCCTTCCCTTCCCTTCCCTTCCCTTCCCTTCCCTTCCCTTCCCTTCCCTTCCCGGAACTTCCCGGAACTTCCCGGAACTTCCCGGAACTTCCCGGAACTTCCGGAACTTCCCTTCCCGGAACTTCCCTTCCCTTCCCTTCCCCTCCCGGAACTTCCCTTCCCCTTCCCCTTCCCCTTCCCCTTCCCCTTCCCCTTCCCCTTCCCCTTCCCCTTCCCCTTCCCCTTCCCCTTCCCCTTCCCCTTCCCCTTCCCCTTCCCCTTCCCTTCCCTTCCCTTCCCCTTCCCTTCCCTTCCCTTCCCTTCCCTTCCCCTTCCCCTTCCCCTTCCCCTTCCCTTCCCTTCCCTTCCCTTCCCTTCCCTTCCCTTCCCTTCCCTTCCCTTCCCTTCCCTTCCCTTCCCTTCCCTTCCCTTCCCTTCCCTTCCCTTCCCTTCCCTTCCCTTCCCTTCCCTTCCCTTCCCTTCTCTTCCCTTCCCTTCCCTTCCCTTCCCTTCCCTTCCCTTCCCTTCCCTTCCCTTCCCTTCCCTTCCCTTCCCTTCCCTTCCCTTCCCTTCCCTTCCCTTCCCTTCCCTTCCCTTCCCTTCCCTTCCCTTCCCTTCCCTTCCCTTCCCTTCCCTTCCCTTCCCTTCCCCTTCCCCTTCCCCTTCCCCTTCCCCTTCCCCTTCCCCTTCCCCTTCCCCTTCCCCTTCCCTTCCCCTTCCCCTTCCCCTTCCCTTTCCCCTTCCCTTCCCCTTCCCCTTCCCCTTCCCCTTCCCCTTCCCCTTCCCCTTCCCCTTCCCCTTCCCCTTCCCCTTCCCCTTCCCCTTCCCCTTCCCCTTCCCCTTCCCCTTCCCCTTCCCAGAACTTCCCAGAACTTCCCAGAACTTCCCAGAACTTCCCTTCCCAGAACTTCCCTTCCCTTCCCGGAACTTCCCTTCCCTTCCCTTCCCTTCTCCCTTCCCTTCCCTTCCCTTCCCCCTTCCCTTCCCTTCCCTTCCCTTCCCTTCCCTTCCCTTCCCTTCCCTTCCCTTCCCTTCCCTTCCCTTCCCTTCCCTTCCCTTCCCGGAACTTCCCGGAACTTCCCTTCCCTTCCCGGAACTTCCCGGAACTTCCCTTCCCGGAACTTCCCTTCCCGGAACTTCCCGGAACTTCCCTTCCCTTCCCGGAACTTCCCTTCCCGGAACTTCCCGGAACTTCCCTTCCCTTCCCGGAACTTCCCTTCCCGGAACTTCCCTTCCCGGAACTTCCCTTCCCTTCCCTTCTCTTTTCCCTTCCCTTCTCTTTTCCCTTCCCTTTTCTCATGTCAGTTTACCAAGTGTTGCCACTGCAGTCAGCATTGCCATAATAATTGTAAGCAAGTGAATTATATGACCAAAAGTTGGAAGAGGTAGAGCATATAAACAGCAGCCCTGTGGGCAGTTCCTGTCACTACCAGAGAGTGAAGGGAGCATTTAAAATAAAACCCATGAGTACTCACCATCCACAAGTGGCACATAAAAATAAATACAGGTTTTCATTGACCAGGATTCAGGACAAGTGATGGATCTCACTTTATTGCAGTCAAAGCTGCAGTCATTTTACAAACCGCCTCCCAGCTTCTGCTGTTGCCTTTCTCTGGAATTACATTCAGGCCTGTTAGTAATGCAGCAGGAAAATAATAGTTATTAGAACCTGTTTCATTATTTTGTTCTTCATTTTTCCTGTGTAACAGGGTAGCATAAGTTCATATGCTGCTGTGAATGATTTTCCCATTTTTTTCCTTTCACTGAGAATTCTGAAGCTCACATTCAGAAGCTGCAATTTTTATCTACACAAAAACAGCTAAAAAGGTCTAGCATTTTCTTGGTAATTTATCTGGACTTCATGCCAGGGTTTTATTACATCAAAGATGTAGCATGGTATAATAACACTCAGTATGAAACAAGCAGTGTTCAGTTGAAAAAGGAAAAGGGAAAGTGAAAGGGAAAGGAAAATGAAAAGGAAAAGAAGGAAAAGAAAAAGAAAAAGAAAAAGAAAAAGAAAAAGAAAAAGAAAAAGAAAAAGAAAAAGAAAAAGAAAAAGAAAAAGAAAAAGAAAAAGAAAAAGAAAAAGAAAAAGAAAAAGAAAAAGAAAAAGAAAAAGAAAAAAATCAGACACAATGCATGGAGCTGCTTTGGATGGCCTCTGTGGAATGGAAAAGATGTGTGAACCAGGCATCTTAATTCCTCTTTGTGGATCCTTGTGCTGGCTTTAATAGCAAAAATGCAAAGTATGTCTGCATGGAAGCATATTTTAAAAGAAACCACAAATCATTGTAGTATGCAAGGAACAAGAGCTATGACTCTCAGAAGCAAATACCATTGATAAAAGGGAAAGTGATCCTATCTTTTCCACTGATCTAAATATTATTTCAAGTATTAGGGCTACATATGGAGATTGCTCTGGTGTCAGTTTTTCTCCTGCTATTAAAATTAAAATGCTAAATATTAAATTATTAAAGAAATCAGATATAAGGTTGATGTTGCATAGTAATTTGAGGAATACTGCAATGAAGTTACAGTCAAAAAAGTCAGGTAATAAATGGGAGGCATGCTCTGACTTGCCAGTACTAATACTTTTATAAAGAGAAATTTGGAGAATTTTAACACAGGCAAAACTTCCCACAACTAGTTCTGTTTGAGAGATTTTTGCAACCTTGATGAATTTAATTCTGAAACTAAGATCTTGCAAGAAGCCCAGTTATTTAAAAGGGAAACCACAAGGAAAAAATCATCAAATTTAGTAGGCTGAAACAAAATAGTTCTATAAAAATAATTTCAAAATCAGTTAATGCAAGGGTAACTGCCTTTTTTTCCAACTTTATTGGTTGGTCTAATAATAGTTTCCTCTTTCTATAGACCTTGCTTGTCCATTGCTTCATCCATTTATATCCAAGGTTTCAAGGCCTTCTCCAACAATATAAAATTCTGTAAAATTTCTCCATCAGGGAGGTGCCCAAAACTGACACGTGTGACTTCCACTTAATATGACACCTTTAATATAATCTTTGATTACTTAGATGACTAGTAGGCAGTAGGTGTAAATTATAGACTTTGTACTACTGGAGGACACAAATTCTGCTAACACTTGTCACTGTTATTCATTTACTAAAATGTTGGTGCAGCAAAGTTTCCCACCCTTCTGTTGGTATTTGTTGTACTTCAGAGCATAAAAGGAAGACGCATACCTTTCTCATTTTCCTCTTTAATTCTGCCACCCTTTTATGGTTTTTCAGTTGTGTTTAGAAGCTGCAGGCTACCCAGCTCCATTGGCTGAATTCCTGCAGTAATTTTATATAAAAAGTGTTGGTCTACCATAGGGCAACTTTGGACAGCATGTTGCTGTTCTCTGTTTAGGTTTGTTCCCAATCTTTACTAGCACAACACACTCATAAAACAGATGGCAGTGAAATGCTGTCTTTCTAAGCAGGCTTGCATGAAACAAATATCACCAAATATGCATCAGATAATATATGAAAGGTAGTTTTTATATTTGTCATGAAGTACTGTTTGCTTGGACAGGAACATGACATATATTTTTTCTTTGTTCATCAGAAAAATTTGAAAAAACCCAGTAATAAGAAGATTTGTTTTCCCCCAGTATATATTTCCCAGAACATTCACAAAGCTTCCTAAAAGCATTTTTGTAAGAGAGATATCCATTCAGAAATGAGTCAGAATTTTATCAATTAGACATAAAAATTATTCTAGTGAAGAAATATTAGAAGGATGTAGAATAACAGTGAAATTTGTAATTTTACAAACAACCAAGCAGTCAATATCAGAAACCACAAAGAAGTCTGTAACTATCTTATCATTTACAGGTAATTCTTGCAGGAAATGCTTGAGCTTCATTGTGTTTTTTGGTTCTTCACCTACATAGTCAGAAGTATGGGTGAATTTGCCTTCTCAAAAGGAAAAAAGTCTTGATTTTTCAGAAAGAACAGAGCATGAGTCATGTTAATCAAAAGCATTTCATGAAATAAATCTAAATTTAACTGTAGTCCGAATCTGCAATTGAATCTGAATCTCAGATGGGTTTAATGTTATTTATAGTTTCTCACTTGATTTAGAGAGAATAGTTTATGCACATTCAGAAAAAAGTATGTTCAGTAAATTTATAGAATGGCAAAACAATGCTTAAGGCAAGGGTGGTGGTTTTGACTTCTTTAAAGACATGGAATGGATGAAACCTTGTGAATGAATTAAAATGTTTTAATTTATATTTTGGTTTCAGATGTGATCCTGTGGGAGAATAACTGCACAGTAGCCAACTACTTGAAACCTGCAACAAACCCACAGCTGAGTCTTCATGAAATTTATAGCTTCTAGTCCCAGTAAAGGGTATGGATTTTTCTGGTTTATTCACTGATTTCATAGGCCACACTTTCTTGTAGCACTATCCACAGATTAGTGACAATCTGGAGGCATGGATTAGGCAAAAGAATGGATCATGAGTTACCTACAACCCAAGTGATGCCTCATTTCTTTTGTCCAAATAGGTAAAAATCAAGATATCAAAGAAAAATAGCAACCGCCCCCCCCGCCCCCCAAGAAAATCTCTTCATCTCGATGTTCACAACCTGAAGAACGGCAAGATGTTAAAATTAATAAATATTCATAAATCAACATTCATACGAAGAGATACTACAGCATTGTTTTATACTCTGCTGAAGAGGTTAATATTACTTCATTACCATAGCAAAGCAGGATTTTATTCTGTACATCAGACATGAAAATGCAGATTACTTTTAATAAAAGTTAGCCTGAACTAAATAAAGAGTTTTGATATTTGAACAAAGGAATATTTGTTTGGGGTTGATGCTGGCCAGATGCCAGGCCCCCACCCAAGCCACTCACTGACTCCTCTCTACTACTGTACAGGGGAGAGAAAATGTAAGGAAGGGTCCATGGGTTGAGAGATAAGGACCAGGAGAGATCACTCGTCAAATAGCATCAGAGGCAAAACAGGCTCAACTTAGAGATATGAAGTGAATTTTTATGAACAAAATCAGAGCAGGATAATGAGAAGTCAAACCCTTAAAAACACCTTTCCCCACCCTTCCCTCTCTCCCAGCTCTACCTCCTACCCCAGCAGTGCAGGGAGACAGGGAATGGGGGTTGTGGTCAGTTCATCACCCAGGGCTTCTCTTGCTGCTGAGGGAGAGGAGTCCTTCCCCTGCTGCACCACAGAGTCCCTCCCATGGGAGACAGTTCTCCAGGAACTTCTCCAGCATGGCTCCATCTCACGGGCAACAGCTCCCTGCAAACTGCTGCAATGTGAGTCCATCCCATGGGCAACAGCAGCCCCCAAAGTGCTGCAGAGTGGGTCACTCTTCCATGGGTGCAGTCCTTCAAGGACAAGCTGCTCCAGCCTGGGAGCAGGGCCCTCTTCCCACAGGTGTCCCACAGGGTCACAGGCTCCTCTCAGGCACCCACCTGCTCTGGTGTGGGGCTCATCCAGGGGCTGCAGGTGGATCTCTGCATCCCTGTGGACCTCCCTGTGCTGCAGGGGCACAGCTGCTTCACCATGGGCTGCACCAGGGACTGCAGGGGAATCTCAGTTTCAGTGCCTGGAGCATTTCCTCCTCCTCCTTCTCTGACCTTGTGTCTGCAGGACTGTTCCTCTCAAGTGTTCTTACTCCACACTTCTCTGCTCAGCATTACAACTTTACCACAATTTTTGTTTTATTTCTTCTTAAATATGTTACCAGAGAGACATTTACCACCATTTCTAATTAACCCAGCCTTGGTCCATGGCACGTCCATCTTTGGACAGGGACTGGCTCTGCTGGACATGGAAGAAACTTCTGGCAGCTCCTCACAGAAGCCACCCCTGCAGGTCCCCTCTGCTACCAAAACCAGGCTATGCAAAACCAATACACATAAAAAGAGTTTTCCTGGAATGTTTTAGGTACAGCTAAACCCATGTCTATTGGAAGGTAACATTATCTATAGAAATCTGGAAACTTTTATTAGGCCCTCACTTTCAATTCTAAAGGCCAAGAATGATGTCAGAGGACATGTGTAGAGTGAAAAAGTATATACTGGTTGCATGCATTATCCAAATTATCATGAACATTTTCCTAAGGTTTCAAATTCTCCGGCATGTCTTTTCAGACTGTCTAACGTTGATCATCACACATCCAGAATCCTGTCTCCTATTAGAGTCTGAAAGGAAATTACTGTAACATGAAGTTTGTCAAATGCTCACATGCTGCACCACTGCTTGGACAGACTATGAAAAGAAATATAAATGAAATACTTACATTCAATCTGCATCTCTACAAGGGTGTCTAAATTAACAAAAGTTCTGTGTGTAAGCTAGTTTCCCAAAGTGTAGATTTTACTCAATCTAACTCTAACTCAATCTAACTCTACTCAATTGCTAACTCTAGTTATAATAAAAAATATCTGGTTCCCATGGAGACATTCCCATCGGCAGATTTGAAAATATTTCACAGAGTAACCCATTCTCTTTTCTTTATTTTACAGATGGAGAAGCCATAGTGAGAAGAAAAAACAGGACTTTGGGTTGATTGTTTCTTAATATTTCTTCTGTATGATCTTTACCACGGACGGCTTCAGTTATTTTACGTCACAAGGATTGTTTTTGCTGTGCAAGCGGAAGAGCAAGTTTCAAATTATCAAATAGCATATCAAAAACAGTATTTATACAGAGGGAAGAATTATGGGAAAAAGGCAGTCCTCTTCTAGAACTGACTTCAGTAAACAGAGAGTAAGAGGGTATGTATGCTAATGGTGATGGGTTTTATCATGATGAAGTTTTTTTAGAAAAATGCACCATTCACAGCTATTTGGGAATGTTTCAACAACACAGTATTTCTATGCCTTGTTATTTAGCAAAATAGAAGTGAAACTTCATCACTTTTGCTCACATTTCTTTGAACAGCTCTTACTTGTCCTTCAATGGGAAGTGACAGATAAATGTGTATAATTTTAGAATAAAAGGACAGAAATCCCTTTTACACAACTTAGATATTTGAACTATTAGCAAAGTAATCCAAGCACACCATCTGAGTTACCCCAAAGGTTTTCAGACTGAAGCTAAGGGACTCTGAACAGGAAAATTGACAACACCATCAAAATATAAATACTTATATGTAAATCTGTCAGAGTCATAATCCAATCTTTTTTTTCTCAAATGTGTTGAACAGGCTGACAATGGGCAAAATTCTTGATATACAATATTCAGACATGATACATAAAATGACCTTTGAAATTAAGCACTCCTAATCTTTCAGTCTTTCAGCTCACTATATTTCAATCAGGTTGAATATCCCTGGTCCAGGCTTTCCCCCTCATTTTTAGTTACACCCATACATTAAACATAATGGAAAGAATCATAGGTCATTATTTATGACTCAATTCAACTCTAGATATGGGCACAAAGTAGAGCTCTGCCAAGCCTCTGTCACATGACAGCATTACATTTCTAATGACAAAAAATGAAGAATCTTGAAAACTTGAAAGTCCAGTAAAGTTTTGGTACTCTTTTTACATTTGTCAGAATTTATAAATAATGATGGTTTAATTATTTGTGCTTTGAAAGTAGAGTAGCAGAAAAATTAGCTTTTTTCAAGCCTAACACTGATTTTCCAGTAGCACAGTTTAAAATGTCATCTTGTAGCTGCTCAGACCTTTCTGATCAGAGAAAATGCTGTAGGTGTTGATAGACTAACCACATCCTGTGTCAGTCTGCAATCTAAACAGGTCCCTCAAATTATTCTGATAGATTCAGCAGTTGTATGTCAAAGCCTGGAAAAAGTGTTTGCTGCTGCTATGTTAGCATTTCAGCTCATAGAGTTTCTCTGATCTGAACTCACACACTATCTCAGTGATGCTACTTGAATGAAATATAACATCAAGCCCTTGCCCTCATCTGAACAGTGAAAATATTTAGAGCATTGTTCTTAAAATATGGTTATTACCTCTCTGTCTTTGCCAAGATTAAAAGGCAAAACTATGAAAAGACCATCAGCCTGGTCACCATCTTTGCACTCTTCACCAAGTTGCTGTTCATCATGAAATGACTCTGCCCTCTTCACAGGCCATGGGGCTGAGGGTCAGGTCTGCATTCTGCAGTGGGAGCAATCATTCAAGAAAACAACAAAGATTTCAGTGTGTTCTGGGAGTTAAAAAGCAGAGTGCACTTCTGCTTTCTACATCTTCCACAGAAATTCTAAATCTACAGCTTATCATATATTAAAACCCATCAAATGTTTGCAGATTTCAACTCAGGCTTATTGTTTTTAAGAATTTCATTAAAATATCCTTCTAAAATATTTTGTAATTAATTTTTTAATTTAAAAGTGACACTTGCAACTAGGATTTTACTTTTATGATCTGAATTTGAGGAAAAAAAATCTGGTTTAGTTTGGGGGTTTTGTGGGATTTTTGGTTCGTTGTTTTTGTTGTTATTGTTGGCTTGGTTTGGTGGGTTTTTTTGGTGTTTTGTTTGTTTGTTTTTGGGTCTTTTTCTGAGCATTATGCTTTATGTCTTTGTTTTGATTTTGTTCATTCATTTATTCCAAGCACTTTAAAATACTTCACTGCTGTTGGAAGCATCACAGGGTATTCCACAGCTGACAACATGAGGACTGTATTCCATGGGATGGAAACAAAATTGTTTAATGCTCTGAGAGCAGAAGGGATTAAGCTTGCTTGGAAATATTGAATACAGAGCAGACCAAATAACTTCTCACACATAACCTGGAGTTTACTGTACAACTGCCATAGTTATCACTATACTTTTCTGATCTTGCACTCTCATAACATTAGAAATTTTACTTTTATCATGGGCAGCTGCACATCTGGTAAACATTGAAACAGAAGTATTCCATCAACTCTGCCTGGATAGTATTTTGAAGTGGAAAAATGAAGCCGGATTATGGAGGAGCAGGCATACAGTCCTGTGGTCTGTAGAGCAGATCTTGTTTCTGAGTTATGTGACAATTCCTGTATTTTGTGTAGATCAAGATGACCCTCAATTTTTACTGAAAAAATATTATTTTGTTATTGGACCACAGAGTGGAAGTGACAGATAGTCTGCTCCCAGCTTTGCAAGGGGGGCTTAGTGTAAGCTAATCCTTTCAATCTGAGGGTCTCTTCATCCACAAATATAGTCTAAGCAGAGAGATCTTTTCTAGATCTGTAAAATGCTCTGAGATCCAGGAACAGAAGCTAGCTATTTTTATTTCACAGTGCATTTCAGCAAGACAGATCCCAAAATAATTAGCAAGCCATGTAGTTTAAATTAGTTTTCTCCAAGAGGAAATTACTTCTTAGAAGATATGGGCTAGGCTGTACCAGAGGAACATCCACATCTGCAGTTAGGCAAGGGGAACTCCTTGCCAGCCCTCAGCTCTGTTCCACAGACATCATAACAAGATGTACTTCAAACTACAAACTGAAGTCATGTGGTGACTTTTGTTAAATAAAATAGATTTTCCAAAACTAAATTTGTCAGAATACCTAGTCCTTTTTTTTTTGCAGGAAATGCTAAAAGGGGAGATTCTCAAAGGCTGAGGGCAATGGCAGAGATACACCTTTGATTAGATTCTGGCAACTTTTGAAGATGCTTTCTTACACCATCATCCCATTTGCAGTACATACTATCAAGCTTATAAAAAAAAAAAAGCTTAAGCCATTAACATAACTAAAACACCAAAAGGCATTTTTTTTTCTGTGAGAAAACCTTATTTCTCTGAGCATAAATCTAATTCTTTGATAAAATAAACAGTTTTAAAAAATAACTGTACTTCATGAAAGTGCGTGTTTAGAGTCCCAAGTACTGTTTGATTTTGTACAAGCAATTTAAAGTACAATTAGCAGTAAAATAGCCAGTTGTTAAGGCCACCAATAAATTAAAGCCAGAATACAATGGTGACTTGTGCTTAGTATGCAGATCATACAAACCCCAACTGCAGAGGCCGGCATTAGGATTCTGGACACCTGGTCTCTTCTGGCGGTGAATAAAGAGCAGGGCTGAATGTTGGGCTTCAGTCGTACACTTCTAGTGGTTAATCCTCTTTGTAATGGTCGATTTACATGTTAGAAGATCTAAAAGACAGGAAGTACAGTGTCTGGCTTTGAGTCTTGGTTGAAGAGATTTCTGTTCATCTTCCTATGGCAGGAATTGCGATTTATTACCCGCTATTTTGTAGCCTGCTTTGAAAACTTTTTGTATATTATACAGTGATTTAGCAATCAACAACCATGAATACAGTTCAGATTGTTTGTATGCTGTGTTTTTACAGCTGAAAATAAGGCTGTTCACGATATATATTAGAAACTGAATGTTTTTCATGCAGTGTAACAGCACTACTGACTATGACTCAAATATGGGAAAAAAAGTTCAGGTGAGTCTCGAGCAACTTCATTCATAACACATAATCATGCCTGAATTAAGTTGTTTTGCTTTTCAAATTTTTGAAAATATTACTAAGCCAGTTATAAACCTGCTTAAAGTTCAGTAGTCAGTCACACAATAGGCAAAAATTTGTTAAGGTAACCCAAAAACACGAAGGTGTCCTCCATATCTTAGAGGGTCCACACTCCTTAAATTAAGCCTGTGAAGCAGAAGTACAAATCTCAGTGCCCCTATGATCACCACACTGCCCCCCAGGACCTCTGTGCTGGCCTGGCTGGACTTTACAGTGAGGGGTTGGAAATAGATAATCCTTAAGGTCCCTTTCAACACAAACTGTTCTATGGTCTCTGAGTTGTGCCTTTTCTTCTGAATCAAATTGTGCCCTGATGAAGGACAGAGAAGTCACACAAGAAACCACTATGCTGGCCAGCCCAGCCTCTCTCCTGGGCTGTGCCATGGCTTCTGCACAAGGTGCACTTGTTAACATTCAACAACATGTTTTTGGCTGAACATGCTGTGGTTTGCTAAATGAGCCCCTTTAGCCACCATTAAGTCACTTGAGTCTCAAATGCCACTTTGGTTTCAGACTGACTCAGACTGGTGCTTCTTTTTCGATGGTCACTCATTTTCTTCCCAGAGGCTTTGTGCTCCTCTGGGTCTCTCTTTCTCATAACAAGTTATTTTGGCCAGTACTTTAATTACTTACATCAGCTTGAGTCTGCAGTTCTGTCAGGTATTTCCTGTGACTCCTACCTTTTCCAGTACAGCCGAATACACAGATGACATTTTGTTTGTAGCTCATTAGTGGCAAAATACGGAATGTTACGCTAGATGCTGAATGACTGCTAGTGAATGCATTTTTGATCTAAGAAGTCTTCAGACTGCACTCAAGCTGATAGGTATGTTAGCTGCTGCCCACTCAGTCAAAATGTGGAAACAAGTGTACTTATTGTTCTTTAACTGATGGCCAAAACAGTGACAGGTCATCCAAACACAAAACCTGGAGAATGATTTTGATTCATCTGTAAACAAGGCCACTCCAGTTTCCCCAATTAGGAAAGAAATGTTTGCCAGAAAATTTTTGAAGCACAAATGCTGCTAACCTATGATACTGACTCCAGCTTCCATTGCTTCTGAGTGATCTCAAGGTTTGCAGTGTGAGCAGATGAAGGATGATGACAGACTACTTTTTCAGTATCTAAAGACTCAGCTGTTTGTACATCAGTGTCTGAGATTTTGGGTTCTTGCTCTGTCTTGCAGACTATCTTTAAAAGGGAAGATGAGGACATAGATGTGTGTATATATTAAAAGTATCTAAAGAGCAGAGGGATGGTGGAAACATTCACATACTGTGATACAAACAGAGAGGGTTAGAGACTTATTTCCTGTGTGCTGTCTGGAAAGATAACTTTGAGCTTGTGAGCAAGAAATTCCTTGAACTAGTCTGATCTTAATGCAGTCAATGAAGAGAGTTCTTATCAATTCTGTTTAAAAAAAAAAGACTTAAAAAGCAAACATACCAGCAACATTCCATCTTTGCTTTTTTTTTTTTTTTTTTTTTTTTTTTTTTTTTTTTTTTTTCAGTTGGAATTCAAGAAAATCTGGGCTGTGTTTATACTCTGGCCACAATGGAAAATAGTATTTTTCTCTGTTAACGAAGTGTAGTGCCCATGAATACTACTGTAATTTTCAGAGGAAAAGGATTGGACTAGCTTATATATGCTTGTTTTCTGACCAAATTCTTGACCAACAGTATTAGACAGATACGGGTTTTGGTTTTACCACAAAAAAAAATCAGTTCGTCCATATAGTGCTGGCTACTTTTCAGAACAAATGCCTATTACTATTGGTCTTTGCTAGCTTTCTTCATTCATAATTTTTGAGAGAGGTATGCAGAACTCAGATGATCAATATAATGAACGTTTTGAAGGTAATTTGGTATCTTTGGGAAATTTCATGGGTTTTTTTGCTGTTTTGGACTACATCTCCTACATTTACCACAGGTGAACAAAATTCATAAAACTGCTAAAGAAGTTACTGTTTAGCGTTTTCCCAAATATAGTTAATTTAAATAATATCAAATAATCATAATCAATCATTTACCCAAACTAAAAAAAGAAGTGAAAAAATGGATAGAGGTGGGAAAAGATAGAAAATGAAGTGTCAAGTGAAAAATTAATCTCAGTGGAAACTGGTCCAACTCAATAAATAATTTCAGAGGTTTTGAAAACAAGCGATTTTTATAAGTGTATTCCATATTTTGTTATTATTCTGAAATTACTTTTCTACATTTAAATGAGGAGAGGCAAAACACATGAAAGCAAGGGATGGCATCTTATTTTAGGCATAATATTATATAGCTCTTTATTAGGTGAACTGGAGGATCAGTTGTTCACTCAGTCCCACAGACTGACTTCATGCCTTGCTGATGTACAGCTCTGCCAGAGTGGTAAGAAAAAAACCCAAACATTAGAAATGAAAACAATTTGGCAAAGATTTCCAAAATTAGTTGATATTGGCCTTATCTTATTTTGCTTTCAATTGTGTCATCCAAATCTTTAGAGTGGATGACACAATCAGTGGAATTCCCCTTTCATTTATGCCTATCCAAAAAATATTGTAATTGGTGTTTAGTTTCCATTAACTCAATCTTTAAGGATAAACAAACTTATATTAACAAGAGGTTCAAAAGCGAGGTAACACTTCTATTAAAAAAAATTTAAATTTTTAAAAATTAAAAATGAAAAATTAAATATTAAGAATTAAGAACTAAGAATTAAAAATAATTAAAAAATTAAAATTAAAAATGGAGAAATGTCTGATTTGAAGGAAGTCTAAATGTATGTTATACATTTAGCTCTAGTGTATGTTGCAATGTAAACTATAGAGTTCTTTAGGCTAGATTTCTTTAGCGGAAAATGAGACTTTTGAGTAAACACACTTTACTCCCTTACTGTTTCTGAAGCAATTAATCAAATATTTCTAATCTACCATCTGACTGCATTGCTTACCTTGTGGAATAATATCATAAACTAACTTCTGTCCCTGATCTACAGTTCTTATCCTTGCATTTCAAGGCTTTGATAATTTCATAATCTCAAAAACTTCCTGTTTGTCCACACAGTTACGTCATATTGCTCCATTAAATGTGCTGATAATTTGACTTCTACCAGGAATTTGACAATTTTTTAAAACATCATGGCTGTTGTTGGTGTTCTTTTAGTGGTTTTTGTTAGTTTGTTCATTGTTTTTGTTGTTGCTTTTTTTCTAATTTGTCTGAAAGTGCTGTCTAAACTAATTCCTGTGAAATTATTTTCTCCTATCAGATAATTCCACAAGACCCACTTCCTTGAACTTGCAAGAAATAAGCTATAACTTGTATAAACTAGGAGGAGAACACATAGATCTGTACCTGTAATGTATACAGCAGTAATTATAGGTGGGGCTAGGAGCAGTCTTTTGTGAAAGCTAACTGACATTTTTGTTAAGAACCTATCATTGGTTGCTTGTAACTTTTTCAGCTTTTACTCACATTTCAGACTGAAAGTCTACCTCAACTGAGCATTTGGAGGCTTGTTTTTGTATGCAGTTCTTCCATTCCGATAGAAGAAAACTTTTCTCTTCCCAATTAAGAAAGATATCCATCAACGCCTTCGAGCAGCCCTGCCATCTCTTCACCATGGTATTTGCAGCTTGGCAGAGCACTCACAGCTATTCCCGTGGAGCTCCACCCACACACAGCCGAGTTACACTTTGAATTACTTCACCGGGAATATGCTGCGAGACTTCAGAGGAGTTCAGCACCTTAATCTGGAGGCCGATGGAGGCGGCCTCTCGGCCGGCCAGCCTGTACACGTCACTCTGAAAACACAGCTGTGCCTGCTCCGCAGCAGCCAAGGCACAAAACCTCTCAGCACAGTCACTCCAGCTGCCTGGGGGCCAGCTCTGCTCCAGGCAAGCAGCTGCTGGGAGCAGCGGGTCTATCCTGCACCCCAGCTGTGCAGACAGCGCTGGGGCAGGAGATTCCTGGCTGGAATGCAGTGCAGACAAGGACTGACCCAGGGAAAGTACTGGCGACAGGAGTGTTGACTTGCAGGGGCCAGATGGGCAGGGGGAATGAAGCACTGAATTGGGTGTGGGGCTTGGGGTACATACATGCATAGCACGACAAGACGGACAGGGAAATGACAAGAAATGGAGCTGGAAAATGCTTAGCAAGACACATAAAGAGAGGATTTAGGCTGTTATTCCTTGTGAAAGTTAGGAAACCAAGATGTGCCATGTCCCTTAATCCCCATGCCCTTCCTGCTCACCCCTTTCCCCTTCTTGCATTTGGTACATTGTCCTATTCCTTGCTGTGACACTGAGTGACACTTAGCTGCCTCAATGCACTATATCCAGCAGAAACTATCCAGCCTTTTCCACTCAGTTTGTCTTAAGCAACATTAGGAGACTGAAGTGACCATTCAAGGGCTCCAAGAGGTGCCAATTCCAACACAAAGTGCATTGGATGAATGCAGCCCACAGCACAGAAGGGAGTAGGATAAAGTGCCATCACTGAGAAAGTCTCCCTTTCTTTCAAAGACACTTTGTTTAGTGTAATTTGTGGAACCAAGTTCCGAGAGGGAGTTGATGGATGTCTAAAATGGCAGGTAATGGTGAGGCCACGGGCTGAAAGTCAAGGAAGAGAAATCTGACAAGATTTACTATGGAAGCAAGATGGATTTTAATGGAACAAAAGAATAGTGATAAGGTCTGAAAATCGGTTTGACTTATACAAAGGAATGTTGCTGGTAATGGTGAAGTGAATCGCTAGCCAGGAGGGCAAATTTATTTCCTTTTAGTTTTTATCTCTGTATGCTTAGGGACTACAAGTCTAAACATGGATAAAATGGAAAGGAGAGAACAAAAGATAACCCCATTTGCTCTGTAATAGACTGGGTAGGGAAGGGTAATGGGACTGAAACTAAGACAACACAGGTCTTTAGAACTGTAGCCCCCCATGAAGGGTGGGTGCAAATATAGATTGATGTTTGGAAGACCTGTGAGTGTCAGTGCATGGCACATGCTGCACAAAACTGTTAGCATCCTTTAGCATGACGAAGTATGGAGAAAGGAGGAGGAAATGTGAAAAAGAGTACATAAAAGAACACTTATGTTCCAGTTTTCTGCCTTCCACTGCTCGCCTGTGACCTGCTATCTCTGTGTCTGGCCAAATAGCAATTTGTCCTGCTGCCTCTCAGGGAGTTTTGCAAAGGACAGTGACTGTCACTGATGGTTTACTCCTTAGCACAGTTGCTGTGCTAAAGCTTTAAAGTCTTCTTTTGGTTTACAAAACATAAAAGAACAAACTTTAAAAAACACAACTTAATTTAAAAAAAGGAAGAATAGAGAGAATAAAAAGGGCAAACCTCAAGATGAAACCTGGGGGCTTTGTTTTGGTTAGCTGGTTGCTGTTTCTCATTTGCTTTTCAGGGAAAGCCTAGAAAATAATGCAAACTTCAGAGAAATTTCCTAGACCATGTAAGTTTGTACTCAACAACTCTATTATATCTGTAAGGTGATATGTCCCCTTCATTCCCTATGAGTGTCATAAAACTTAAACTAATAAGAATAAACAACTTGAATATTGTACTAATAAATGGTAGAGAAAAGCAAGGGAAGCAAAACTTCTTTTTGCCAGACAGGAGTTTAATAGTATGTAGTAAATTTCTAGAACTAATTCTAAGGGAGCAACACTGCCATTATAATTTGAATGAGCATAAAAATTTATTTGATAAATGCAATAAATAATTGCAATAAACAATGCAATATCATGCTTGTATGTGACAAATGTTTATTGCAAATAAAATTGTTACCATTGATATTGTTAAGAGGCAGGAAAAATGCCAACATTGTCATATCAGTGATGGTGTTGGGGACTCATTGGCTTAGCATTATTCCCACCCATAAAGCACTGTTTTGTAGTTCAGGCATTAGCCCTGGTGATCAGAGATCCCATCCTGGCTAAGTTGCAGATGTTGTATGAGACTATAACTCACATAGACTCACAGGCCTTAGTTCTTATCTAATTTCTCATCTCATTTTTTCTCCTTTTTGCATAATAATTTCAGACCATAAACTCAAGACAAGAGCTCCTGTGATGCCTGTATGCACTGCCATAGGATTGGGAGGCACCTGGTCATAGAGAAAGATTTGAATGGTCTTGGGACTGGAGTAACAGAACGATAGTATGAAGTGTAAGATAATGTGTTTCTAGATAATTGAAAACATTCCTAGGAGCTTAACAGTTTGAAAAGCCATGTCCAGCAGATGAAAAAGAATTTAATGTGCTAAATCTAATAGATGGGGTGAGTCCAGAATTACATGGTTGCAATAGAACTGTACAAAATGCAGATAGGTTTTTTTGCTTATGTCAGCTTATTTGTGTATATGCAATGCAAAATATATTGGTGTTTAGACATTCCTCTTTGCACACTTACAGATTATTTCTTATGTGTTGCTGCCTGTGATGCCAAAATGTTACTGGCATATTTCTCAGTGTTTCCACTCATTCTTCTTTAAGTTTATACTGCATGTGTAGGACTATGTTTATGTGTATTTCTGTGTGTTTGTACTGAAGGTATATAGCAATGTGTATGTGTGAGATGCTGATTCACTTTCATAGTGGATTAGATTTTACTTTCCACAGGCAGATCCTGTCTTGCTACTTCATGTTTATACTTATGTTTTCTCAGTGCTCCCATCCTTTGTTTGCTTGACAACTTTCCTATTTTAATTGCTTGCAAAATACAGTATCCCAGTTGGCTCACTTCCTATGTAGGTTACGAAGTTTGGTGAGGGTCACTTTGCTCCCCTCTTTACAGACTGGATGGGGAATTCAAACACCAAAATATTGAATTTATACCACAAAGATTGTTTTCTACTCTAGCTTTGGACATAAATAACACACTGGCATTGTTCATTAAAAACACTAATAAAGATATGCTTTAGAAAGCAATGGAACAATTACATTGCAGAGGAAAATACAGAAACAATGAGATACTAATCAGTCATTGACCTCTTTTAAACAAATGTACACATTTGTGCAATCAAATGGGCAGAACTGTCTAGGTAAAGGGGTTATTTTGATTATATTAGTTCAGTTTCATATTAATGTTAAACAGAAAGAAAGTAAAATCACTGGTATGTCTGTTACATATTTAGCCAAATAATGGCTAATAATTACTCCCCTCAGTAATTAACTTCAAACTCTGCCATTTAGTCTTCATATTTCATATCCCCGTTTTCACTTTGCAATGTTGTTAAAGACAAGTACTTTCATTACCATAGCAGCCATGGAAACATGATACTGTAGATATGACACATCTTTCAAAGTACACAGAGCCATGGCAACAGAGCTATGGAGTCTTTGGGGGCAGCAAATGTTTGCAGTAGAAGCAATTTGAATACATCATTCAAACAAATGGTAGAAGTCTCACACTAAGTGATGCAAGACAAAGATTGAGGGTCTGTGCTGCTGTAGGATCCTTCAGATATTTCCTCCTATTGCTGGTGGCCTGGAAATTTTAGGCATGCTAGTCAGGAGATGAAACACTATGATCCCTTTCAAATGGAAAATGTTTTTCTAAACCCACCAGTAATCCGGGCCTTGTAACTATATTATTTTTATAATACTTACCTTTCTAAAACTTCCCATAGTCCTCTGTTTCCAACCATTATGCTCTTTAATGTGCTTTTATTAAGAATCTCTGATTTGGACATTGTGTAGTATGCTATTGCAGAAAACTTTGAATTTCTACAGATGCATCTCAACTCTAGTTCAATGATTATGCAGATGAAAAGAGCAAATATTTTAGAAGTTCCTGCAGAAAAAAAAATCAGCATGTAAGCCATGTTCTTGGGGACTATTCAGACCTTTTTACTTAGAACTAACTTAAAATTCTTCCTCTTTAATTATAGCTGTTTTTCTATTTTATACTCAGTTTGTAAACACCTAGAAGTTAAGGGGGTAGTGTGTAGGTATCCAGGCATCAAACACTGATAGCTTGGAGCCAGCTAAGGTCTGTTGGTAATTCCAAGAAAGGATTGTTGGTAAGAGCATGCTGTGAGAAAGAACAGGATGTGGCTGGAGACGAGGACATACACAGCAATGGCAGCACTCTTTGGGACAAACGTTCTTGTCCTTGCTCCTGGAGATAAGCACAACACAACTCAGCACAGCAGGAATGAGGCCAAGAAGTGGATATGGGGGGATCAAGATCACTCAAGACACCCAAAGCCTCTGACCCCTTTCCTGAGAAGTCTGAAAGTATAAACTGCACAAGAGAATTGATTTGCATACAAAGGGAAATTTATCTCCAAGGTGGGGAAAACTTATCTGTGACAAGATATCCCCACCAATCCGGGTGCACATGGGCCTCAGGATGCTGAACACCCCATCAGGTGGATTGATGCTGGAACCAGGACTAGGATCTGTTTTTCTCTCTTCCTTTTTCTTTCTCTCCCTGACTAATTCACCTCTCTTTTTCTCTCTTTCCTTTTGCCATTCTGTACCACACCAGAAGCATCTATCAAACTCTCTCCTGCAGCTGTGGTCATAAATGAAAGCCAAGAGGATGGAAAGACCAGGCAAAGGTTACCTGTGTTGTCACTCAGTTCTTTTCACCTCAGACTTGATGTGTTCTATTGATAAACAAAGTGGGGTTTTTCCCTCAGGAATGTGTCCAGTGTGTAAAATAAGACCTGTGGTCTGAAGGGATGGCACGTTTGTTCATTCACCAAAACAGGGAAAAAATCCTAAATAATAAAATATGAACTTCAATTGTACTAATGCAATCAGTAAATGCACACTAGAGCTACCTTTACAAACTGAAGTCACCTTACAAGAGTGAATAGGTGGTCTCACTGAATCAATTGATTTCACAGGAACTGTGATTCATCCTCAAAAAAAGTTATTTCCTTCCTTTACAGATAAATTGCTTAAACTGCCTTCTTTCATTACCAGCCTTATCATCTGCTGTTTTGCAAGACCTTTTGAACCATGTGGCATAGAAATGTAACACTGCAGCATCCCAGTTACCTGTAAATAAATCTTACATCTATTATTTAATTCTTCTAACCTCCTGAAGGTGGATTAGGGAGTGTCCATCCTCTGGGGACTGCCTGCATTGATGGTGAGAAGGGGAACAGGAGCCCTGCAGGGTCACTCTGAGGACAGAAACACAACCAGCACACTGGAACCAGTGCTGCTACTGTGATCCTCCTGAATTAAACTTCAAATGAACCCTGCTATTCTCTTCAATTACTGTTGACTAGAAATAGCTACTGCTTGTTCTCATGTCTGAAGGAGAACATGATCTTTTTTATCAGGACCTGCTTGATAGCAGAAATGTGATTTAATCCTTTCTTCGGCAATCACTAAGTGTGTCCTTAAAAAAATCAGTTGAGCATACAGTAACTGCTTTCACATTTAAACCAAATGCAAATTAGAGACCACCCAAATTAGATACCACCAAAATAAAGGAGAAAGCATAAGCCTTCAGTTATTTGCAAGATGCAGCATTGCTAGGGTACTTCCGAGTGACTCACCATGAAAGAGAGAGCAGAACCCTGAGAAAGGAAGCACTTTGAAATGAAGAAGAAAAGACAGTACAGTCCCTCACAAAAAAATGTGAACACCACATTGTGCCGATTGGTGCATGAAAAAAGTCTTACTGGTCTAAGTTGAAAAAAAAAAAAGCATTATACCCTATCCAAAGAATCTAAGTGTCACCACTAAAATCAAGTTGTCTGGATGTTGTCTACAGTGAAAGTTTCAGTTATGGATGCTTCACAAACTGTTTTTAAAAATTGCAAATATACCTTTTCATATTTTAATAATATTGTAGCTGCTAGAATGCCACAAACTTTCTATACTGTCTTTGCCAATCTTGACGGGTTGCATAAATACATCTGTGCCTGCAGCTGTGTGTATGCTACATATTTGTTATTAATAAATTTAAATTTACCTCCCATTTCTATGAAAACTTTATGAAATTTTATTTTTCAATGGTTAGACTTTTTCATCACTCTAAGTGCCTTGGGCTGGAATTTTTTTGGAGTATCAGCTTGGCTGTTGCTAAAATGATACTAGAAGCAGCTATCTTTTCCTCACATTGCATTACAAAAACTCAAAAACTTTTTGGGTCAGGAGCATGTCTGTTGGAACAGGATATTCAGTGTGAAAAATAATGTGAACTTGTGAAAGCCAAGTTTGCAGAGGGGATTTCCTAATTTTTCAGTGCTTAAATTTTGCAACATCAGTGAAGTTTTTATAGCTCTTTCCTAGATACAAAACTATCTAATCAATTAGTTTGTTTAGGTATTGTCTCTAAGACTTAAAGTTTCTTGTCCTCAAGAATACAGAATATGCTCTCAAAGAATAAACAGGGCTCTATCATGGTCTTATACCTGCTGAACTGCACTGATGTACCTGCCCTTATATGTGCTCTTGCACTTATATTATGTGAGAGGATAAATTTTTACTATCTGCCGGTGATAGCAGAGAGAGTAGCAGTTTATAATTAAGTAGTTGAAATCTCAAATTCTTCCAGAGCACTTGGTTGGATGTCTGTTAACAAACCTTCGAAATGTGATAGGAGTGGAGATCAGAAAACCTTGGTTTCTTATCAGGACAATAAACAAGTACCAGTTTAAAAAAATAATAAAAAAATCAATCTAAACAGTTTGCAAATCCATCTCAGTTTCTAGGATTGTCATTATAAGAGGAAAGAATTTAGTCTGAGTGGGCAAAACACAGTTTTAATTCTGTCCTAATTTCCTTGCTGACTTTATGAAATATGAACCAGTTCTGACCATAGTATTTCAAAGCAGTAAATAATCTGTTTATTTTTACTAATTTTTTCCATGCATCCAATGCATAATGTATCAATCAATGCCTGTGTCACTGCTGGTCCAGCAGTTTAGTAAATCAAAGTAATTCAGCTCTCATTTCACTCCCTTGTGGAAAAAACAGTAGCTAACAGAAAGAATTATTCCTAGCAAGAGATGCAGTGTGATTTGCACTCTGAGATACAAAAGGGCTTTCAAAATTAAGATGCATTCTGCTTTGCAGCGGTGATCTACTTGGTTAGCTGTTTTGTTGAAGTTATTTTAATACTGTGAATTTTCCCCATTTTTCACTTCTGTTTTAGTTGCACGTGCTTAATTGTGAAATCAGATCTCAGACTGTCATCAGGAAAGCAGTACTCTTATTTTTTTAAGGATATTTCAGGAGAGCTTTCTCTGTGTGTGAGAGGTTATTTAAGCTATCTCGCTGGAATTTTTGGTCATTATTGCATAGGAGTGAGGAATATAGAGGAAAGGAAGCTAGAAAGAAGAACATTTTTTGTTTTGGGTGATGTGCTGCCTTGAAAGGAAAGTGAAGAATCATTAATTAAAGACAATTTAGGAACACTGTTTATATATGTATACTGCATTTTGCTTGTGCAGAAGAATGTGACAGTTTTGAGTTTGAGTTGATTATGAAGGTATGAGTGGTATATAATATGATATAGTCATCACAATAATGAAATTTTAAACACAATTGTCTTCTACAGTGTTTTTTAAAATAACTGATTGGAACCACAAGAATGTGCCTAAGATTTGGCAATTTTAGTGAATAGGTACATAGAAAAATTATTAAGATAGCAGTCACATGCAGGTACAGAATAAAAAAAATCTCTTTCTTTTTATGTTCTTGACTTCTATAATGTAGGGTGATAATTTATTTTCAGGGTTTTTTGTTGTTGTTGTTTATAGTCTATCTAGGTTATGTTTTAAAGATGTCTGAAAATCCTGTAGCTTCATCAGAGTTTCCATTTGAGTGGATCTAAGTCCTTCTTGAAGGGCAGTGCCTCACACTGGTTGCCTTATCCTGCACACCCTGTGGTTTTATCAGTGCTGATCTGACTAGACAGATTACGTCACTTGTTCTGTGGTATACATTCTGTTTATATAACCTAGTCTGAGTCTTTGCTTCTTTTGTAAGAGCAAGCCTGTCTTGGCTCACTTTCAGCATGTGATTTACCCTTAGTTCCTCCTTAGCCAGCTGTTCTGTCTATGGTATTTTTGTATAGTTGGTAGATTACCTCTGCTTTCAATAGTACTTCTATGCATGCCTGCTGAGCTTCACTCAGGTCATGGCATCACTCAGTACTGTCTTCCATTTTGACAGATAAATATAAATAAGGCTACTATGGGTATGGATTTCCAGCAAAATGTGCACCCTTTCTACTGTTAAGAGAGTCAAAAAAGACTTCTGTAAGGTGTTGATGAGGATGTCTTATGGGACAGTTGTTGAAAGCCTCTGTAGTGTCTGGACACATTGAATTATCTGCTGCATCCTCAGCTGCAAGTCCTGTTACTTTATAGAAAAAACTTGGCATGATTTCATAGAATCATAGAATGTCTTGAGTTGGAGAGGACCCATAAGGGTCATTGTTAGTGGGATTTTCTCAGTCATTGAACACTTCATCCTTCTTTCCATCTCTCCAAATAAAGTTATGCATTGTATTTTCCCTGTGTAGAGGCTTCTTATCTCTGTTTTCTTTCACACGTACTCAGAGGACTGCTTATGCCCTGAGGTTGTGTCAGGCATTTTACTAAGTAAATTTTTATGGTGGGTCAAACCAATATGAAAGTTACTTTGAACTGTTTTCACATGTAACGTATTTAAAAATTGCCTAGCTTGTTCTTCCTTTATAAATTCAAACTGTGTATTTTAGCACTCAATGAAGTGTGTTAGTTTCATGTTCTCAAGTGATCTCTTTAGTAGTTTCTGAAGCCCTGTAGCTTTGCTTCTCTCCTGTTATTCTTGCTGTGTTATTCTTGCTGTATTATTCTTGCTATGCCTATTGTTACTATTATAATTGTTACTTATATATTTCTTTCTTGTTCCTCTTTGTCTTCCTTCCTAATTACAGCTCTTTGTGCCTTGGCCTGAGTTTTGTGTCTTCTGAAAAATACTTGTCCCCAGCAGTCTAACCTAATTTCCACTTTCTCTGTGCTCTCTTCCTGTGTTTGGGGCTAATAACAAGCTCATGACTTAGCCAGGCTGGTCTCTTTCTACGCTTTCCATCCTTCCTCTGCATTGGGCCAGTTTGTACTTGTGCCTCAATACCATTTCTTTGAGGAATTGCCAGGTCTCTTTAAATCCTTTCCCCCATGAACTTGCCTGCCATAAATTCTTAACTAATGTCTCCCTGAGTTTACTGGAATCTACCTTCCTGAAGTTTGTTGTTTTTATTTTGCCTTCCTCTCCTTGGTTCCACCACTCTTCACTGCTATTCTCATAATTGATTTCTCTGTGGTGAATAGTCCTGATACTCCAAGGAAGCAGTGGAAGGCTTCTGAAGCTTTAGAAATACACAAAAATCACATTCAGAATCGAAGATTTATCCAAGAACCCACCCCATGCTCTTACAGCACTGCATGGGCCCTTCAGTTTTATCTGCTTAGACCATGTAGTGGGAAAGTTTTTAATACATCTTTGTAGTGTCTTTTATTTCTGTTTACAATGTTACAGCCAGCACCGTGTGACAAGCCAGCTCTCCGTGGATGACTGCAAACAATAGTTTGAAAACTACTGATTTAGAGTGCAGGAGTTTCTCTATTGGAGCAGGTCCTTGGTCCATGCAAAACAACATAGAAAAAACCCTTAATGATTTAGAATGCAAAGCATGCATGTGAAGATTACCCAGGATAAAGTTCAAGAAAGAATTACAGAGAGACCATAATTGCAGAGAGTATTCAAAGATTGACTCAGTCCTTAAAATTCAAGCACTTCATTTTCCAGTCTAATCCAAGTTTTATAACCAAAAGAAAATTGACATTCCCACTGAGCACTTAAAGTTATTAGAATAGGCAGGGGTTTTTTTCTCAGCTTTCAAACTTTTCTTTGAATTAGCTTTGTTTCATTTTCTCCTCAAGCATGTGAATTCTCTGAAAATCCTTTCCTCCTCAAAGAAGTCTCCTGCATCAAGCCTCTGGTTTTTTAAAAGTTAATTCTGTTTCTTAAAAGTTAATCCATTTTGTCTGAGCTCAAGTTATAATTTCGGAAAAACTTTGGATTGTGTCTGTCCTGGTTAACCAGCCCTTCCTCTCTTTTAACTCCACATTCATCTTTCTTACCTCTGAAGAAAACATCATATGTATTAGGTGAGAGAATTAACCTACTTCTTCAATATGCAGTGCTTTTAAATATTAAGTATTTTGTACAAAATGATGCACATACAACAGTGAATTTTAAAAGAAACCTTTGAATATACATGATATATATCACCAGGGTTACATAACCTGGTTATACATATAGGTTGGTCTTTTTCTCAGGGATTAATTTCCTAAATCCTCTAGTACCTTTGCAATAACAACCTCTTCTCAAAAACTCTTTTATTATTTTGCATGCAGAAAAAAAATCCTGATCAAATTTCTTTTCAGTGTACTGTAAATTTCCACTGTAGTAGAATCAGGTGTTAGACATGCATGTTGGGGAAGTTGGTGCTGATTTCTTTAAGACCTTAACTTAGCATTATAGCAGCAACTCTCCAACTTGTTCTATAACAATAGTAAGTAGTGAAGTCAGTCAAGAGGGTTATGTTAATGTATGCAGAGTGCTTAAAGATGAAAAGGAAATTTAGGAGTACTGGGAAAAAATAATATTACTAGATATTAAAAGTCAGTCAAAAATATATAAAACACCATGCAAACATACAAAGTGGGTGTTTGACAAACTGGGATTGTTCAACACAAGATAATCCTGTAAACTTCAGGCTACTTTTGCATGGATGTATAGCACTATCAAACCTCTGGTAACTAGTGATCAAATAATCCTGCAAAAACTTTACAGGTGGTTTTTTTTTAAAAAAAAAAATGTTTTAATCTAATTTTTCTAAGGAGGGTTTTCTAAAATTAGGATGGCAAAGTCCTTACTTCGTAAAATGCTGCATTTTATTTAAGGGGAAAGTTGTAATTTTGTGAGCAGCCTGTGCATACTCTTGGGAAAATCAAGATCTGTGGTTCAGACCTTTCCTTAGAAAAGACCCCAGTTCACCTCCACATATGAGGCAGCAAGCCTCAGCTTCGTGTGGGCTGAGTAATTCCACATCCAGTGTAGACATGCCTGTGCTCTTGTGTGGAACAGTTCTGAAGAAACTGTCCTGCAGTGCCTCACCCCAACCTCCAGGACAGAGGTTTAGCTCTGCGGGCTGAGGTGTGCTCAACAGAAGTTCCTCTTGTAAACTTGGAATAAAAACTGAACTTCTGCCAGCTCAAGTTTTTAAAAAGGAGCAAATGCTTCAATCTTATTGATGATCAAGCAGCAGAGAGGGCAGCGAGGACAGTGACCATGCAGGCCACACTTCATGGGAAACTGGGAAAGAAATACCTACGGTCTGCTTACTGAAGGATTTTCAGGTACCAGGGGGAAGGATGTGACAGGAGGCAGAGTTAAATGCCTGTCAGAGACACTGGACTGACTCCTTGGAATAGAAAGTAATTCAGCAAGTGCTGGTCTAAGCAAAGCCTGGTTTCCTGTATGCTCTGGTTGAGTAGAACTGTTTAGCCAAAACATGCTGAGGTGATTTCAGCCCAGCTCTTATCACAGCTCTGAAAAATGAGAGAAAAACACCAGGAATGTCTGTTCTGTGGGACAAGGCTCAACTGAAATGCATAATGTGTGAGGTTCTAGAGAACCAAAGCAGAAGAGAACCCTTGTGTCACAAAGACTTAGAGAAAGTCTTATCAGAGCATTGTTTCCTCGTGAAATCAAGCAAAAAGGTCTGGAGCAGCTTTTGACTGGGTCTTTCTATAGGGAGCCTCATCTCATTCTTCTGAGGAGAGCAAAACACCATGCAGTTTCAACTGTGCAAGATACCATGTTTCTGAGTTCCACAGAGAAGAGGTGAAAGAGAGGGAAAAGAACCTTCTAAAAAGGAAGGAGTAAGGTCCAGGTAGACGTAATTCAGCCTTTAAGTCATTTAAACTCTACCAAAAGAGCTAGTCACAGGAAACAAAAAAACAAACAAAACCCAACAACAACAACAACAACAAACCCCCCCCCAAAAAAAATGAGGACAGCTCTGGTAAATGCAGTTTTCCTTCCTCAGCAGCATATTCCTCTTGTCCTTCAAACTCCTATAAAGCCAGGTTTGAAAATACCTCCCTTAATTGCTCATACGTGTACAACAAATAAGGATCAATGCCTACTCAGCTGGTCACCAAGCAGTGAGGGTAAGAAGCAGAACAGTGCTGGTTGTTGTTTTCTGCTTCCCTGCCACAGATTATGAGAGGACAGTTGAGTTGTTTAAGGACATTTTCCTTTTCTTTTTTTTTCTGGCAAAGGACCAAACAGAGGTGATAGCTGCTTTTCCTTGGCCTAGAGCAGGGTTTAGTGTTTCTGTCTGTCTGTCACCTTCAGCAGCAAGTCAAAGTAGCCTCTAATGGTAAAACTTGCAAAAAGTTACAGAATGTACTTGAATGGGAGGCAAAATAATTGGATATATGACTCTGAGGAAAGGGCTAGAAGTTTCTGAAGACAATACGTGGCAGGGTAATGGATTGGGAAGTTATTAAAGTGAAGAATCTACCTATAGCTGGTTAAAGTGTCTTCAAGAATACAGAAACTCAGTCTGGGTTTTTTTGGAAACTAGGTCTGGAGATGTCTGACTCAGATTCCCCATTCCTGATTCTAATGGAGATACCCCATCAGGGCCCTGAACTTTGGCTAGCTTTTTAACTCAGTAGTGTGAATACATAATGGTACGAAGTTGACAGGCTCTGTCAAGAAAGCAAATAGCGTAATAAACATCTAAATTTGCATACTGAAATTAATTAGCCATTTCCCTTTGATTGCAATTCTGATCTGGTTTTGTTTTTGTTTTCTTTTTGGTTTTGTGTTTTTGTGTTTTTTGTTTTGTTTTGTTGTTGTTTCTTTTTTTAACCATTACACTAATTCAGGTTCACAGAGGAATTGTCATACCACGGAGCTAAAGACACAGGCAGAAACAACCCTACCAAGATTCTCCAGTCGGGGATCTGCCTGATTTAATACAGTTACCAACCAGCCTTTAAACTCATCTAAATGGCTTTATCCAGTAGGGAACCTGAGCAAGACAGGCCTGCAGTGAAGGCTACATGTTTATTAGCAAGAACCAGGTCATACAACCAGGAAAAACTGTGGTGACTGTAGCACTTTAACATTTTAGAGATCAGAATACTTTGTGTTTCTGGGGAGATGCTGTGCTCTGGGTTAGCACTAAATCTATGGGGGCCACAGGCAGTACAAGAGCAACTCCTGGTCTCCTGTGCCTTCAGCCCCTGTTAGAAATCAGTGAATGAAACCATCTGTGTAGTCTAAACTGAGGTTCAGACTGGAACAGACAAGTTTTCAAGTACTTACAAACAGATGAAAACAGAAGTAGAGGATACAATCATCATGTGTCCAAATTAGCTTTTGAAATAAAACTTGTGAAATTCTAGATATCATATACCAAAGCCTCTAAAATAATTTCTGTGTTCCTGTTGCACGAAAAATACTGCATAAATGAAAATGTTGTTTTTAGAAAATAAATTAGGGGTTTATGGATTCTTTTGACACTCAGATACTCCACATTTTAATTCCAAAGAAACCCTTTTGAGCTTATTTTTGTGATCATATTTTTATCTTTATTTTCTGGCTTTAAAATATATTTTCTTAATATGAAGTAGTAAAAATCAATCATTAAAACTGCAGCAAGACACTAAAAAACTGCAAAAACTATCAAAACTGCAGCTTCTTTCCAGATATATGTTAGTACAAAATTATATAATTCATATTTAAAACAACTTACATGTTTTTGTCTTGTAACAAAAAATTATAAATTATTTCTCATTGTTTTGCACATGGTCTAATACTCACCACCAGCAAAACCTATGTTACTGTCAGTGCATGTAAAATGAGATGAGAGCATGTTTTAAAAAAACTTGGAAAAGCTTCCATTTCTGTGGAAGAAAGATACAGGTTTGTTATCTTGACAATTCAGTCAATCTTTTCAAAATGAAGCACTGAAGTCAGGAACGATTGTTTATTTTATGTACTATCCTGTGGGAAACTTGCCTGAAGTTGGAGGACTGAGTCGTGGTTTTCATTTAGTGGCACATAAGCACCACCTTCTGGGGAAAACCAGTATTTCCCAATGGTTTATAGGAGTAGAGCAGATCCCATACGTTTATTACTGAAAGGATGTACTTGAACTGACGATACTGTCAGTTTTTACACTACAGCAAGATAAAAAGCTTAAATAAATGTATTGATATTGTTAATAATCACCTTCATAATTACAATTCTTACCCAATTACTATTGTTACCTTTGTGACTCACATTACCTCATAGAATAATAACAGCATTTCTTTAATGCAAATAAATCTGATTTGTGGACCAGAAGTTCACAGAATGATTTTTTTCTTTTTAGATCAAAAATCTAATACTAGAAAACAAGTGACATTAGATATCATCAGCTAAGCCCAAGGGGGTGTTAAATACCATGGGTCTGTACGATAGGCAAACCACAAACTGAATTATCATCCTCTTATTGGCAGTCTACTGAGGAATCGTTTAGAGTGCTGTTCATAAGCAATCAGGATATTTCAGGAGAAGGCAGTGGATGGAAACCAGAAGTCAGCATCTCAGTAAAAATCAGAAATAGTACATGGGGCTGTGGGCCCAAAAGTCTTTGGAATGGGAAAGAGGACAGTGGCTTGTATTTTTTAGACAGAAGGTGTCAGTGACAGGGAAAAACTGCCTGAAAGATTGTACAAGGAACAAAATAACTTGGTGAAAAATGTTTTCCTGTTCATACATATGAGCAGAAGAACATACCATCTGTCAAAGGCAGAAAAGCCCTAATAGAAAAGAAAGCTTGGAGAGTTTTCCTGTGCAAGTGAAAAGTGATCTTGGTATCTTGGGAAAAAAAAAAAAAAAAGGTATCAGTGGCAGACAAGCACAGTCTCAGTGTGAGACTGAAACATTGAACAAAGTGTGACTTCAGGGCAATGCCCAGGTTACATGATAATTCTGGTGCTAACCCCAGACAGAGGTTAGAGGGGAAAGAATGAATGGGCTTTTCAACCCCTTTTGTTGTTCCATCCCAGGGAAGGGGCAAAATGAGTGTTATACTGCTTCCTCTGCAGCTCTGTGTGCAGATGGCAATTTCTTATGGCAGAAAGCTGCAGTGATCCTGAGTTTTTTAGATGATAAGGGAAGTGTTTTAATGCTCTTTCTGTGCTGCCAAATACCCAACAGAGCAAAAAGGAAATGGGCCATATTAGACATGAGGACTATCAGTGCAATAAAGGCAGGCCCATGTGTTTCTGAGACACACTTCCTGAGAAATATCTGGCTCACTCAGGGCAAGATAAAATAATAAACAATATTCATCACTAATGTCATAAAAGTGCTGTGCTTTGCATGGTGTGTCTTTGAACTATGAGCAAGGAGAGAAACACTGGCAAGACAAAACAGACTGCAGGAACTTCAGCAAAGAACTGCACAACAGGGAGTAGTTTTTAAAGGCACCAGCCACGAAAGAATTGGGCGACTTGTCAGACTGCTTCAAGATTATATTGTTAGACAGCATTTTTATTACAAAGCCTTTAGTTTGTTTTTTTTAAACTTGCTCACAAAAAGCAGATGTTTTAAATTATTTGGTGTTGTTTACTCTGTTAATATTTAGCAGGTGGTAATAATTCTTCAGCCTTTGAAAACCAGCATATCAGAAAAAGTAGAAAACCCTCCTTTTCCAAGTGTCCCACTAGAAAACATGAGAGAAAGCCTCTTGATCAATTCAGAGTGTAATTGAATCAGTCATTGGAATTCTCTGTAGATTGTCATGTTATGCTTTATTAACATAGAAGATTGGAGGGTCCCAGTTTAGTGGAATTTATGGGGTGAATTAAATGGTAAAATTGTTGAAGAGCGGTGGTTGGAAGGGATCTCCAGAGAATGCCTAGTCCAACCTGCTTGCTCAGGGCAGGGTCAGAGAGGGCAGGCAGCCCAGGACTGGGTCCTTTCATGTTTTGAATACTGCCATGGATGAAAACCCTGTAACTTCTCTGGGCAACCTGGTTTTGTCCTCAATCACTTAGGCATTAAAAAAAAAAAAAAATCTGCTGTTTAAACAGTGTTTCCTGTATTTTGGTTTTGTCCCATTGCCTCTTGTCCTGTCACTGGGCACCACTGAGCACAGCCTGGCTCCAGCTTCTTCAGTTTGCCCACCCCATGCCCTGGTATTTATACACATTGGTAACACCTGGGCTTTCTCCTCTCCAGGCTGAACAGTCCCAGCTCTCTCAGCTCCTCCGTGTATCCAGGCAGTCCAATCACTTAATTGTCTCCATGGCCTCTCAGTGGACTCACTCCAGTATTGATGCCAATACTGACCCCTAAGGTTAAGTGACTGGCTTCCAGCTGGATTTCTGCCACTTAAGACATTATTTTGAGACTGAAGTCCAGCCAGCTTTCCATCCACCTCTCTGTCTACTTACCTGGTCTGTACTTCATCAGTTTGTCTATAAGGATGTCTACTTACCTGGTCTGTACTTCATCAGTTTGTCTATAAGGATGTCTCAAGAGCCTGTGTCAAAAGCCCTGCTGAAATTGAAATAACCTCCACCCACTACTTTCTTGCCCTTACCAAGCCACCCAGTTGTTCAGTGAACAGGGAAACAAAGCAAAGTATGTAAACATATGAGGGACATGGATATGTAGTCACAGCATACATTAATTTGACTAAAAGACTATATTATTTGGCTGCCATTCTTTTCTAGAAAGGTGTAAAACACGTAATTTGAGAATGTGTGATCATATCAGAAATTGAGAAATTCTGTGCTATTAAACAAATCTTGAATAATCACCATGGTGAAGACACAGTCAGATTCTAAGAGATTTAGAAACATGCCTTTAGAGGCATATTTATATGCCATAAAATATCCCTTCTGTAATTGTTTCTGGTAAATCAGACAGGTAATTGCATCCTTTTAAAAACTGGTGAGTGTGAGGTATGAGCTTTAAAGGCATATTTGTAATAACTGATTTTAATTCTCTAAAAGACTCAAAAAGACTAATCCAAAGTAGTCATCGTTGTTATCTTCAAATATATCCACTAGGTATTAGTCTTCCTCATCACCACAAGTACTGTGGGGCTTCTAATATGTCCTAGATTCAAATATTCTATTGCTTCTGGCCTTTTGATAGACATGAATCTAGGTCAGTATGAACCTAGAATCTTTAACTGTACATATATTGAGTTACATTTTAAAAATTATTTTAAATTTTGTTTCTGAGAGGCACTTTTTTTCCTGTTTTTAACTGCATCTTTTCTTACAAGTATTTCCCATGATCTTAGTTGTATTTATTATAGTAGGAGATGTTTCTAAAAAAAACTCAGTTCAGATTAAGATATTGTAAAGTATTTAATGCCTCACAATCAAGGTGAAAAGAGCAATGTGTCTGAAGTTTCTGGACACCAGCAAGTCATAACAAATTCTTTGTTCTTTTCTCAATTCCCAGAACACTGAAATGTTATTTTTAGCTAAATGTAACTGATATCAACAATGTTGCTTTTCAAAATAGTTTCACATCTTTTCGTCTGACATCAGAAATATGTGAAATCTAATGTCTTCTGACCTGTCATCAATTCAGAAAAGTTTTTTAATTTACTAGTAGCATTCACCATTAAAACATATTTCTTACTTTTTTGCTGCATTTCTTCCATAGTTTTCTTAATCTAACTATCTTTAGTCAAGGATGTTTCTCCCTACCACTCTACATACAAAAATCAGATTAATTTGTGCAATAATATATTTTTAATTCAATCTGCATGTAATGATTTTTCTTATGAGCACAAGTGACAAGAACAGTAATTGAAATCTCACTAGAAGCCAAAGGCTTAACATGTTACTTTAGAAAAAGTTTGCTAAACTCTAGGTGAGTACCCAGTTTTCTTCAGAAACCTGACAGAGCATCGGTGTGTCTGAGCAGAAACCAGCTCAGTTGGCAAAAGCAGTGTAGTGTGGCACCGTGGGATGCAGCACTTCCAAGGGAAGCCACTTCCACGAGTCACAGAGTAGCAGCACTTGGGAGCTTCCCTTTACCTCCTGCTCTGTTCTTCATTGTGACAATTTAGTCCTTGCCATATGGCTAATTAATATTGCTACCAATTCTGTTAGAGAAATATGCTCTCCTATTTTATCCCATTAAAAGAAATCAGGCCAAGCAGATTTACATCCTTTCTGAGTTATATATTCTGGCTAATTTCCTTGGAAATTTGCTTGCAGCAGAGAGATAATTTGGTCTGGTTTTATCCATATGTCTGATTGTGTGTCTTGGGTGTGATTGTTGCATATTTTCAATTTCTCACAGGCTAAATTACAGGCATCCTGTGTCTTAAAGTCTCTTCTTCACATGGATGGGAGTCATCTTGAATCAGTCACATCAGGGACACGTGATACCATATAGGAAATACGACTCCATCACTTGTGACCATTTTAATTTCAACCCCAGAAAAATGATCCTTTGTTCATTGAGTGATGGCAGCTTCATGATTCCATATTGTGACAGGATTTTGTATACTTTTTATTTTAAATTCCACTTCAATTATAGTAAGTTTTGTACTTTTTAGCCTTCCTATTAACTGTGAGGTTGCAAACCACATTTCCTCAGGGCTGTCCCTGATTTAACAATAGAATAGATAAGGGTCAGGCTTTTCATCCTCAGTGAGTAGTTTATTTACCATTTTAAAATTGTTTTCAGTAGCCATCAACAGCTTCAGTACATCCACTTCAAGGAAACTGAAAGTCATTTGGATTGAACTTAGGAAAAGTTATTTAATTTTATACCCATGAACCTTTTGTTAGACACAGGGTATAAGATATCTATCAAAAGTACCTGTCTTTTTTCTTTTTTTGCTACTATTTGCTTAAAATCTATGCGTAATACTTTGAAAAGTCTTTCAATCCAGTCTAGGCTTGCCTTGATCCAAGCAGCCAGTTCTTTTAGCACTAGACTGTGTATTTCTGCTTGGCTTGGCTTGTAATTCTGGTGTGTTGATCAAAACTTCCTAAGTTGTTGCTACTACACAAGTCTGGTTCAAAACATTTCTCATCATTCCACTAGATTTGATTCCAAATGAAATTTATAGCTCCTCTTAACATATCAGGCACCTTTGAGCAACACAGGGAATCATTGCTGCCTACAAATATATTCCACAGAGGAATGACATCAACCCATCAAACACATACTTGGAGTATTATCCACTCAGTATTACTTGACATCCTGAATTATTGCTTTAGTTACCACAGTCCATGCTTCTTCTATGACCAAATTGGATTTTTGTCAAGAGGATATTATTTAGCTGCAGACTTGGCTTCTCTGCATTTTTGCAGAATAATGAATTCTCTTTAGGTTGCAACAGTAGGGATGGTTGGGCCTGAGTTCCCCACCTCACTCCAGCCCAGGTGGAAGGATCGTGCTGGAAGATGAAAGCTCTGTGGCAGAGTAGGCTTTAAACCTGTGAATCCTCTCTCAAGTCAGTATTCTAAGTTTACCAGCTGTTGTAAAGTGTAGTAATACCTGCAGTAACTTTTTCCATTAAAAACGTGTCTGGAAGGTCTGGTATTCTTGGCCTGAGTTCTGGCAATTGGAAGAATTAATCTGACAAGTTTGACAGCTTATTTCATCTGTGTGTAAGGTTACAGGGTGAATTTTGGTTTTGAAAATCTCTATTCAGAATATTTTTTGGCTAATTAATGTTTTTAAAGGTAGATGTAACTAACTAAAATTAGTTACAATACATTTGGGCCACATTCAAATTTTCCTATGAAACACAGTTTCTGAGCTCTGCATGACTTCAGAAAGATGACCACTATATTCCATAAAGGTGAAAACTTCACAAAACAGCAAAACATATCAAGGTAGAAAGTGGCTGAAACAGTACTGAAACTTTACATTTTTCTTTGTATCTTCACCTAAAAATGCTTGATCAGCATAAACAGGAATGAATAATTCACACAGTGCGTAGTAAAGTACACAGAAATAATTACCTTGATATTATACTAGGTCAGTCCAAAGGTCCATCTAGCCCAGAATCCTGTCTTTGCCAATAGTCAAAAGCAGCTGCTCAGGAGCAGAGTTTGCAAGCAATTCAGGAACATATGGGTGTTTCCTTTAATCTGCCCCTTCCAGCCTGACGCAATATGGGACTTGTGAATGGAATTTATAAATGTGGGAGTTTTGTTTAGAAGCTCTTACTTGTGGGTTTTTTTCTTCCATTATTTTGCCTAATGGATTATAAATAATTTATATATATATATAAAAATAATAAATATTATATATATTATAATATATATTATAATATATTAAAACATATATCTAAAACATGATATATATAGTGTTTATATATTATAATAAATATATATAAACACTATAAATGTGTTTATAT
This sequence comes from Phylloscopus whistleri, assembly GCA_017589585.1. Classification (NCBI taxonomy): domain Eukaryota; kingdom Metazoa; phylum Chordata; class Aves; order Passeriformes; family Phylloscopidae; genus Phylloscopus; species Phylloscopus whistleri. Next base: position 181,880 of record JADMLD010000110.1, on the reverse strand, counting down.
AATAAAAATGTTTATAGTGTTTATATTCAGAGAACTCTGTGACAGTCATCATTGAATTATTCACTGTGTAGAAGACAGTCCTGTCTAAACCACCCTGCCAGAGTTCTGAATCATTCCCATGCATTCTGTCACCGGGTAACAAGGGGAAGAGCTCAGCATGTCCCTGTTCCCTCCCTCAGGAAGCTGCAGAGAGCAATGAGGTCACCCCTCAGTCTCCTTTTCTGAACCCAGTGGGGCCATCCCCTGTCCGGGCTGTGCCGTGCTCGGTGCTCTGGGATGGGCTTTGTCCTCGGGGCTGCCCTGCTGACCCACATGGAGTCCAGCACCAGCCAGCCCCACACCCTCTCTGCAGGGTGAACAGTCACCAGCCAGATGCAGCCCCGCTCCCTACAGCACTTTGAGCCCTGTTGTTCGTTCACTTTCGTTACAAATGTCTTGGTTTCACAGATTTTACATGTTGGTGTCAGGTTATTGTTAAATGTGGTGTTGTGTGTTTAACGTCAGAAACATGTATTTGTCATGCTAGGACACCCCTACATTTTGTCTCCTCTCAGAGTTTTCCTTCTAGTACGGTTCCACCGCAGGTACTTGTGGAACACTCAATGACAGAAATCTAACACTCTGCTTGGGCATCCTTTGCCTGAGTATTTCCTGAGTGAGCAGCTGCAGACCTTCATCACTGCCATGGGATTCACTGCATTTTGTCTCTTTTCTTTTGAATCCCTTAAAATATTGACCACCACAACACTTCATGGCAAGAAATGCCTGAGTTACATTTTGAAACTATTTTACCTTAAGTTTATCAGTTCTTCTGATGGGTAATTTCACTGATACCCTCTAGTATCTATGTGAAAAGTGAGATAAATATTTAATAAGCATTTTCTTAAAGTAGGTAATACAGATATCTCTGCCAGAGAGGATGCCTTACTGGACCTGTCAGTTACCAACCCAAGAGAGTTAATCAGTAACATGGTTGGAGGCAGTGTGGGCTGCAGTGATCGTGCACTGCTGAAGTTCACAGTCCTGAAGGACATGAGTCAGGAGAAGAGTGAAGTCAGGACATTAAATTTTAAGAAAGCAAACTTGGAGCTGTTCAAGGACTTTGCCAGTGGTGCCCCCTGGGAAATTGCCTTCAGAGACAAGTGGGAGGTGAAACAGAGCTGGCAGGTCTCTGAGGATGTGTTCCATGGAGCACCATGTTCCCCATGAGCAAGACATCAGGAAGGGGAATAACATGGCTGTTTAAACTAAAGGGCAAGAAGGAAATGCACAGGCAGTGGAAACAGGGGAGGGGGGGGTATCCTGGGAAGCATATGGGGACACCACCCAGTTGTGTAGGGATGGGCTCAGTATGGACAAGAATTGACTGTACCTGAACTTCACAAAGGACACAAAGAATCAAAGGAAAGGTAAAAGAAAATGTACCCCCCTGATGAAAACAACTGGCAAATTGGTAACAGGGGATAAGGAGAAGGCTGAGGTACTCAACAACATTTTTCCTAAGTCTTCACTGGCAACCTCTCTTCCCAGACCTCGCAGTTGGATGGAGCTCCATCCAGGAACTGGGAGAGCAAAGTCCCTCCCTGTTGCCCTGTTCTTCTCTGTTTTCCTAAAGTTCATTTCAGCCTTCTGTGTTTGCATTTTTGTAATGGAGTTTCTCACGCACTTTTCATATAAATAATGATTGTTTTGCATTCCTTTCTGGAGGGGGAGAGAATTGATAGACTGTTGGGTTGACCAGTGTGGTTGGAGTGGACAATTTTCTTCCTCCAATCCATGGTCACTGTTGGAATTCTATACATGTCGAGGTCTGTAAATAAACTGCCCCTTTTTTTGCCTTGGACATCTCAGTGCGTGAGTGTCGTTCTTTTCTTGTCGTATTGCGACACCGCCTACACTGTAAGAGAAGATCAAGTTCAAGGCCACTTGTCGCATCTGCTCCTATTAGATCCCAGGAGCTCTGGCTAGCAGCAGGAGCAGCACGGCAAGCGTGGGGAACAGCCAGAACACAGACAGTGCCTGGTGCCAAACCTTTGGGATGTGCAACCCCAAGCTGTGCGAAGGAGGCGACGACAAGGACCCAGACAAAGGAGTGTGAGGGAGGCTCTCTCTGTGAGGTTCCAACAGGTTTATTGTTGAGGGGAGGTCAGGGAGAGAAGAGCTGACAGATACTGCTGTGCAGCAGCTTTTAAACAAGGGGTGGTGCAATGCGTGGAACAAAACAACAACCAGTGGGATTCCTTGTGGGTGGGGACACGGGGTGGTACAGAAAGTCACAACCAATGGGTTACACACAGGAGAGGATACAAAGTCAAGGTACCAATCAAGCATGAAGGAACAGAGAACATTCTAGATGACTGGGTATGTTCAAACTGTGATGGATAGGTGAGGGGTTGGCATATCTGGGAATTGACAGGGAAGGGTCTGGGACAAAGGGCTGGGTTAGTTTGATGGACAGAAAGGAAGGTGGAAACCATTGAGGGCTGAACCAACTGTGGGGAAAATGGAGGGAAACTAGGAACATACCACAACAGCTCCTAAAGAACCTGAACACATGTGAGTCTACAGGACCTGACATGCATCCCAGAGTCCTGAGAGTATCAGCTGATGTAGTTCCCAAGGTGGTCTCCACCATTTTTGAAAAGTCATGGCAGTCAGGTAACTGCCCAGGTGACAGGAAAAGAGGAAACATTGTCCCCATCTTTTAAAAGGGAAGAAAGGAGGGCATTTGAGAACTACCTCTCAGCCTCACCTCTGTGCCTGGGAAGATCATGGAACATATTGTCCTAGCAATTGTGATGAGACATTTGGAGGATGGGGATGTGATTTGGGACAACCAGAGCAGATTCACCAAGGGTAAGTCCCACCTCACCAGCCTAGTGAGGCTTCACCTTCTGTGATGGAATGACCACAATCAGCAGACAAGGGCAGGGCTATAGATGTAATTTATCTGGACTTCTGTAAAGCCTTTGACATAATCCCCCACAACATCCTTCTCTCTAAATTGGACAGACACGGGTTTGATGGGTGGACTGTTCAGTGGATGGAATTAATTGGATGGTCATATCCAGACATTAGTGCTGAATGGTGCAGAATCCTGAAGGATATCTGTGCCAAGTGGAGTCCCTCAGGTGTCTGTGTTGGGACCAGAGTTATTAAATATTTACCTTAATGACATAGATAAAGTATTGAGTGCATCCTTAGCAAGTTTGCAGATGACAGCAAGCTGGGAGGTGTTTGACACCCCTGAAGGATGGGATGCCACCCAGAGGGACGTGGACAAGCTCAAGAAGTTGCATGGGAGCATGATGAGGTTTAACAAGGCCAAATGCTGGTGCTGCATCTGGGTTGTGGCAACCCCTGGAATCAACCCAGTTTGGTGATGAACAGACCCAGAGCAGCCCTTCCCAGAAGGACCTGGGGGTGCTGGTGGGTGAGAGGCTGGACATGCCCCAGCCATGGCACTCCCAGCCCAGAAAGCCAAACGTGTCCTGGGCTGCACCCAGAGCCCCGTGGGCAGCAGAGGAGGGAGGGGATTCTGCCCCTCTGCTCTGCTCTGGTGAGACCCACCTGGAGCATCCAGCTCTGGGGTCCCAGCACAGGAGGGACAGGGACCTGTTGGAGAGAGTCTGGAGGAGAGACACAAGATAATCAGAGCACCTCTCCTATGAGGAAAGGCTAAAAGAGTTGGGGTTGATCAGCCTTAACAAGAGAACTGGCATACCCTATTGTGGCCTTTCAGCTTTTAAAAGGGGCCTACAAGAAAGATGGGGACAGATCTCTTAGCAGTGTTTGTTGCAACTGGACAAAGGGTAATGGCCTTAAACTGAAAGAGGGTAGATTGAGACTAGATGTAAGGAAGAACTTTTTTACAGTGGGGGTGGTGAGACACTGGAATAGGTTTCCTGAAAAGGTGGCCCATCCCTGGAAACATTCAAGGCCAGGTTGCACAGGGCTCTGATCTAATTGAAGATGTCTCTGCTCATTAGGTCATGTATTAGCGAGGCATGACCTATTGTCCACCAAGTCATTAGATGGGCATAAACACATCCAGCCTCTGCAAGATTTTCAGATCAAACCCAAAGAAATCTATATTTCTGATCACCAGTCTTTTGCTATAGATGAAATAATATTATGATTATGATTATGATTATGATGATTATTATTATTATTATTATTATCATTATTATTATTATTTATTTTGGAGGGTTTTTTGGTTTGTTTTTAAGGTATATGTTTAGATATTTGTTCCAAGTCATGAGGGTGATTGGAGGGTTCCTCATGAGATCTAAATTTTCATCTAGTCACAAAACCACAGAATCATAGAATGGTGGTGGCTGGAGGGGATCTTTGAAGGTGGTCTAGATCCAACCACCCCAACATGGGCAGGGACACATCACCAGATCAGATTGCTGAAATCCCCATCCAATCTGGCCTTGAACACTTCCAGGTTATCCACTAAGGTCCCTTCCAACACGAACTATTCTATCATTCTGTGATTCTGTTTTCTGTTTGCTCTCAGTCAAATAATGATTTTGAGTCACCTCTGGTATATTTGGTTTTTTACGATGAAAAGTCCTTCTTTGCTCAGGTTCTTTTCAAGTGAAAACCATATCTCTCTGTCATTCATTTCTTTATACCTCTTCAGCTTCCAGCATATTCAATTTGGCACGGAGAAATGAACTGCAATGAGAATTCCGGATTCATTAGCAAGATGGGTTTATAAAGAAGCTTAGCCATGTATTTTTCTTTCTTCCTTTCATCATAATTCACAGGGTTGTGTTACGTTCTGATTCCCACTTTCAGATAAATATTCACATTGACTAAAGTTTTACTACTTATGCCAAAAACTTAATTGGGCCCATATTTGTACACCTACATAGTGACTTTTTTTTTTATTTTATTCTGTTACCTTTTCTATCTTTCAAAGCACAAACATTGAGTATTTTTGCAGTTCCTTTGCAGCCAGCTTTAATCTTGACAGTTAAAAATAGCAATGCTGCACACTCTGCTGCTTCGCTATACAAGGCCTTTTCCAAATCATTGACAAACAAATTGAAAACCTTGGATTTCAGTACTGAGCATCTTTTGACTTTCTAGGTAACTTCTCTCCAACAATTCCTAACTTCCCTCTTGTATCCTCTAACCAATTACTAGTTTAGAAGCACAGGAACTACTGTTTTACAGACAGAAGGACAGGTTTTGTCATTACACTTTTCCCCATGCCCATAATTATGTGTTGACTTTACAGAATTTTAAAGAATACAGCGTTATATTCGACAATAAAAATAGTGACTGAGTCAATAGGTGACAAAGATTGGAGAATACTACAGTGAGTGCAATGTGTCAGTATGAGAAAACAGTAGAGGAGGCTGATATGATCCTGCAGTTTTTCCTCAGGAAAATATCGCAGAGATTTTAGTGGATCAATGTGCATCGTGACCCCAGAAACTCAGGAGGGACCAAAACCAAAAACTGGTCAGAAAACTGGAAGGAAAAATATCGTGACACAGCATTCCAAAGTGTTTATGAAGAGACCACACTCCCAGCCCCCCTTACAATGGGTAAGGCTCATTCTCTGCCAATAAAGCACGCAGTGGAAATTTCCACTGCAAGTTACAGCACATTTCCACCCTTTAACCCTACTCACACTGAAGTTTTGCAATTCTTTATGGTAGTTGAAATGTATAACCTTTACTTTACTGAAGATAACCAATCTGCTTTTTTTCTAACCTAACCTAATCTAATCTTTCTTGTTTAATTAAAAAAATGCATTTTTACAGTTCTAGTGAGACATATGAGGATGTCATAATTTGAACGATAAGCAGACATGATACCAAAATCATAGATATTTGTTTTAAATCGAAATGATTTCATATAGGTCAGCATATTTGTAGATGAAATTGGTAGCTATATGTTTGGCAAATACCAGCATCTTTGTTTTAATAGTGAATAGTTGCCAATATGTATTAAATTCCTTGTTTTATTCGCAGCAAACTGTTTTTATCCTGAACATGCTGATTAGCAGGATGCTTTGTGATCAGAAGACATCTCCTTTGCTGTTTGATGGGCAGAGGTTTTTAACCTGTACCACTCAGTATTGCCACCGAAAATGCATGCCCATAAGCCTAAATTTGCATTCATGAAGCACTCAATAAGGTCATATTCTTATCCTAAAAGGATTAGTATTTAAAGCAGATGGAATTAAAAGAATGTAGCAGATGGGCAGAGAAGTGGCAAGGAGAAATAACCAGTAAGAGGGCAGGAGTTTCCAGGAAAAAAAAGCAAGCATTTCCAGGAAAATGTTTTTTAAGGCAAAATTTTGAGAAAGAAGAGAATAAAAGATCTAGAAATGAGAATGGTAAAAAAAAACCAGTGTCTTGGAGCTAAGCGTGAAGAAAAAAAATTATATGTGGCTTAGGCATATGAGACAAGAGAAAAGGAAACACTGCTTGTTTTCAAAATACAATGGAGACATGATAAAACTTCCCCAGATTCCTTCAACTTTGTTTGTGGTTTTTCCCCAATATTCTGCTACGACAATTCCTGGACAAGCTACACATGCCTCCCACACCATCCAGAAAGTCTTTCATGTCGTGGTTTTGACTGTTTCTTCTGATTGTGATTCTTTTGCTCCCTTCATCCACTGAAACACAAAACAGTGAGGCAGGAAGGAGAAAGGATGGTCATGCAGGGCCTTAGTGTTCCCAAACAAGAGTCCTTTTTCCTGGGAGTCTTAGATAGCAGGATTAATTTTGTTCAGATCTGAAGTACGAAAACTTAACAGAGATTTGCAAGCTGTCCACTCCTCTGACATCACCAGTTTGTCTTCATCTCAACACTTATGATAGTATTATGTCTCTGCCCAGTGTTATGCACCCAGTGCTTTTTAGTTGAAAACATCTGCTTTTTCTTGAAGTATGAACTCAGTTTTAGTTGACCTTTGTAAGCCTTCTTCACTTCAACTTTTCCATTTTTGTGCAAACTGGGAGATTTATATTTCTCCTGCTTTGTCTCATGTATTTAATATGTTTACTGCTACTTCTGCTTGTTTAACACCCCTTTTTCTTAACGTTCTCAGTAGTATATCTTGATATCAAGCCTCATTACCTACTGCAACATCATATGCTTGAAGAGATCCTTTTAAGGTGCTGACATGGAAATCCACATTCCTGTCCCCGTATTTGACCATGGTCTTCCCATACTGGTAAGATTTCCACCTGCCATCTCATCAGATTAAAGTTTCTTGTCCACAATTTCTTACAATTTTTACAATTCTTTCCTTTGTATTTCTTACAATCCCTTCTTTCCTTTGTTTTCCTAGCATGAAGGGATTTTCCTTGTCCCATGTCAGGAAAAACTTTCAGGCACAAGGATTGACTGAGCCACATATTTAAATCTCAAACCTTGCTCCCATTCTGTACTAGTGACCCATCTGTATTGTTGCTAACAAGTCCTCCAAAATGTGTCATCTACAGGTTTTAGCAATGATAATTTTACCTTTCTTCCAGGCAACTGACTGAGATAACTCTGAGTACAGAGTTAGCTGTCATATACAAGGGTGAGAAAGGGTACTCTGATCTCGGCAGTGCAGTAAAAAAAAAATAAAATCACTTGTGTTGTCAGGCTTTATGTTCATTATGTTTATATTGACAAACATTCTTGGTGCCATCTGAAAGTCCTGTATTAATTAATTAGTATCATGATTGATGTTATAAGAATCACTTTCAAGTGGATCAATATGCAATTATCTGGACTTCCCACCTTTTAAATGCATGTAGTTTTCTTTCTAGTTTTCTGGAACTTTTCCAGTGTTCCAACAGTTACTGAAAATCAACAGTTATGGTTCAGATAACTCTGAACTCTCTAACTTGCTAAAACTGTAAATGCAAATTACATTGACCTGCTGACTTCTCCCCTGCTTCATTTGTATGATATCCTTTCTTAGTTTTTGCATGGAAATTGTGTAATTATCTCCTTGTAACAAACAAACAAACAAACAAACAAACAAACAAACACACACTCTGGGGTTTTTTCTTCTGCAGATACAGTCCAGAAATAATAACAAATGCTGCCTTTTAATAACATTTTACTGTATCTGTGTAGCTGTGGTCCATATATAATATTAGAAATCTATTCATTTTTCCTAATATATGAGAAATCTCATTATACCTATCCCTACAGACGACAGATTTCTCTGTTGGACTGTTGATTTCTTTATAAATTTTCCAGAGTTTCCAGATTTTAGTTTGTCTTTCTTGCAGACAGTTTCCTGCTCCTTCCATTTGAGTATATATTTTTGTATATAGATACAGATGTACGTACAGATCACTGCTGCTGCCACATTTATCAGAAAATTCAGGTGGTTTTCCAAATTTTTCATGCTATCCTTAAAATGCTTTCCACTACCATTCACACTTTTCTCTCAGGCAGATGATTCACTGATTTTTGGCAATATTAAATTAGTCTTTTAAAAAGCTGATAGATATAAACATTTGTAACTTCAGTTTTCTTCTGTTTGGCTAAATAATCTGCTCAAATTAGAGTTCCTTGCCACTTAACTGGTGCAGTTGTCTTTGAAGTTACAAATCTTTATTTGATAATTGTTGCTATTTCATTAGTAGGACTTAGAAATTAAAAAGTTGGAGGAATAAGCATAGACACCTTCTGTTCACACTACGAGTGGGTATAGTCCATTACCTTCATTTAGATTTTATGCCATTGTTTGTTTCAGTCACTCACAGACTGAGTGACTTGTGATAGCACAGCCTTCTAGCCTATACATGATGACCTGGTCCTTATAGTGTTATCTCATGCTCTCTAGTGTGATAGGTACCCAGCCCCACACAGTATGTTGCTTTTTTTATCCTTTTATCCTTATGTTGCCTTTTTATCCTTTTATCCTCACAATGATTTGTGAGCTTTCAAGAGCTCTATTTCTAACTTCTCAGTGACTTGTGAAAAAGCAACGTCATTTTTCATGTAGACTGAGACTCTCCTTTCACATATTGCCCACTCATTTCTTCCCAAGTAGTTGAGACTGAGTGTGAAGTGGAAAGTTACAGGCATGCTTGAGAGTAAACCTTCCAAATTACTGGCTGAGGTCAGGCAAACTGTGAGCAGTATCTTAACAGTTCTTTCAAGTGACAGCAAACAAAGCTTCAGACCTTGTAAAATATTTAAAGCTGTGTGAAACTCAGCAGTTTTTGCTGGCAAAGATTCTGACTTTGGTCTGGCTGCAGTTTGAATAAGGTTTGCATACACTAAGAAAAAGAGGAGAGGAAAGAGGAAACTTACCTAATTGTATAATGGTTTTGATAAAAACCTAAGAGCAAATAATTGTGATAATTTTCACTAAAAATCCAATTATTGGTCTGGTTTATCCAAAAGATTAGAGCTGCATTTTCCCGGTCACAGATGTAAAGCCAAAATTCAAGTTGTATGGAAAACAGATTAATCCTACTGAATTGCATTAATATAGAAAAATCCACAGCTCTGAAAAGATTGTAGTTATTTCCTCTGAAAACTGGGATTCCCTGGGAACCCTTGCAGTACATTGTGGAGATTTTTCTGTCTCATATCAGCTCTTAGTTTGATCTGTAGGAAACAAAAACATAGCATTAAATTACTCTAGAAGTACATTCATATGACTTTGAAAAGGGATAGAAAAAGGAATACCAGTAGAACAGCTCTAACTCAGTAGAACAGCTTTAAACTAGTGAGAAGATAAAATTGAACTATGTCTTCTTATTTCAGTCCAGAGAGTTTAATGCATTGCAGTGAATGTGGAGTATTGTAAGATCACTAAATTCAGTAATCTCAGAAGCAAAATTAATTTAATCTTTTTATCAGATCTTAGGGCAGTACAGGGCTCTTTGTCATGTGCTTTCTTACATTCTCAAACACAAACTTACATCTGCTAGAAATTAAACGAAGTGGAAATGGGGAGGAACATACTGTATACAGTATGTTTCTTTCTACACATATTAAAGCACATTTTATTGATCCAGGCTGCTTTGAGTTCAGCAAACAGAGCCTTAAAAGAGCTGCATGGTTCAGAATGTTAGAATATAATCATTATCATACTCATAATGACTGGTGTAAAAGTAATCTAGAATACCTACCCTGACTGCTCCAGCTGGTGTTAGAGACAAAACTTATTTCAGTGAGAACATAGTCATAGAATCATAGCATGGCCTGGTTTGGAAAGTGCTTTAAAGATTATCTTGCTCCAATTCCCTGCCATGGGCAGGGACACCTTCTAGAACACCAGGCTGCTCAAAGCCCCATCCAACCTGGCATTGAACACTCACAGGGATGAGGCATCCCCAACTTCTCTGGGCATCCTGTTTCAGTTCCTCACCACCCTCACACTCAAGAACTTCTTCCTAATACCTAAGCTAAACTTGACCTATTTCAGTTTAAAGCCATTCCTCCTTGCCCCATCATTACCTGCCCCTGTAAAAAGTTCTTCTCTATCTTTCCTATAGGCCACCCCTGAGTACTGAAAAGCAGCTCTAATATCTCCTCAGAGCCTTCTCTTCTCCATCTGAAGCATCTCAACTCTCTCAGCCTGTCCTTATAGCAGAGGTGCTCCAGCCTCCTGATCATCTTTGTGGCCTCCTCTGGACTTGCTCCAAGAGGTCCATGTCCTCCATATGTTGAGATTTCAGATCTGGACACAGAGATGTGGTTTTGCCAGAGTGGAGGAGGATAATATGTATCTTTAAACTAAAAAATAAATGGTGGCATCTTTCAGCACAACTTTCCAATGCTCAGATGTTCTATAACACATTCCTCTCTGTGCAGTTGGAACAGTTAATCACCAGATACAAAATCAACTGCTTGCATGTCTGAGTGTTACCTTCTTTCCTGTTTACAAGCAGAAGGCAAATTTTCAAGGAATTTCATCAGCAGTGTTATGGAGTGGTTGTGGTGTCTTTTCTTTCAGGTTGAAGGTCTCTGGATGAAGTGGGATAGATACCAGTCTCCTTAGAGTTTTGTAAATAAATTATTGCTGAGGCTGACTAGGAAAGCTCCAACATGGCAATATCAGAGCACAATGTCTCTTTCTGTATAGCACATAAATTCTCCATTATTAAAAAAGTTTTCACATGAAGTAGAAAAATGACCATTACTTAGAGATTAAAACACTGTTCCATTTATAAACCACTCCATCCTCAGTTTCCTGAAGGAAAACCAAATAGGAAATCCAGGATGATTTTCATATAAGATTGTAATACTTCTTAATGTTCAGTAAGAGACACTTGACATCATATTTGTCCCTTCTGCAACCTATTAATATTATAACACTTTCTGTCATTAAACAGTTAAAAATACTGTCAGTTCCTCACTTGACTCATGATTTTTCTATCCAGATTACATTCTCTAACTAATCTGGATGTTTTCTGCGAAGTGTAAAAGATATATGTGGATGTTAGAATAACACTTGATTAATAGAACGCTGTAAAGAAAAAGAATTTTGTCCAAAGGGAGGCATTTACAGTTTTATAGCAGCTCATAGGCTGCAGCTTCTAAAGGACACGATTATTTTCAGATGCAAAAGGGAAACCAGATGGATTAAAGCATTATAATCAGAAAGGTTCTTAAGAATCTTGTAATAATTGCATAAGAGTGTACTTTTTGTAAGGCTTGAAATAGATGACAAAGGAAATACTATGTATACATTCTCAATTTTTTTCATGTTTAAATGGTTTTGGTTTTTTTCTTTTCCTTTCTAAAAATTGTAAATAATGATATTGCAGAAGCCTGGAAGATAAGGGGGGAAATGTGTATATCTCAACACTGTTAGCCACATAGCTGAGAAACCAACCAAGGATTGTTTGGTAAGAACATGCTGTGAGAAGAACAGGATGTGGCTGCAGAAGGTGCCATACACAGCAAGGGCAGTGTTTTTTGGGACAAATGTCCTTGCCCTAGCTCCTGGAGATAGGCACAACACAACCCAGCACAGCAGGAATGAGGCCAAGAAGTGGGCATGGACTGTAGGGAGTATCAAGGCCACCAAAGCCTCTGATCCATATCCAGAAAGGTCTGAAAGAATGAACTGCACATGAGAACTGATTTGCATAGAAAGAGAGAAATTTATCTCGAAGGTGGGGAAAACTTATCTGTGAAAAGGTATCCCCACCAGTCTGGGTCACAGGACACCCCATCAGATGGATCAGCTCTGGAGCCAGGATTGGCAATCCCTCTCTTTCTCCCATTCCTCCTTTTCTTCTCCCTCCAGGTCTTTACTCCATCTGTGTCTCTTCCCCTCTTTAATCCATCTCTCTCTCTTCCCTTTCACCCTACCCTTTTGTTGTTCAAAGTCCACCTCTGTGTGCTTGGACAAGGAGATCAGGGACTGATTATACCAATGCCCGTGCCTAGTGTGTAACTTACTAATAAAACTTTGTAAGCTTTTGCAGAACCTCTGAATTCTGTTCCTTTCTACCACCAGCATTGATGCTCCCCTTCCCCTTAAGGGTGGGATGTTGCAAATGGATATCACTGTATTTAAATGGATATATTAAAATTGTACAGAATTCATGGCATCATATCGGTATGTTTATACTGAGAGACTGGAATTCTTAGACAAAAAACTGCAAAAGTGGCAGAGATATAAATATAATTTATAAGTAGATATGATATTAAATAAAGTAAAAGTTCCTTTTTGTACAGGAATTTTAAAAGGCCCTTCTCAACATGTCTATTAAAACTAGATACAAGCAAAATTTGTCTTGTGAATACTGGCCACATGTTATCTTTTTTTCTCCCTTCTGAGCTTTAAAGGAAAAAGGCACCAAAGAATTTGTTCTTACACAAAGCTGTTTTGAGGTTTCTCTGTTTATCACAATTACTGGGGAAGGGATCTCCCTTCCTGTCTCAATAAATGTGCAACTGATCTTTGCCAGGTTCTTCTTGCTTCTGGTGTCATTTCCCCATGGGTGTGTGCTCAATTGTACCTTCTCACTCCATGGTTTAGGAGTCCTAGGACCCATAATTGTGTCGTGAAATCTTTTGTTGCCCCTGCCATAGTTCTCTTGCCTGCTCCTTAGTGACTGAGGGTTTCCTGTACATTCTTTTTCTCCCTTCCACACTTCCAGTCTACTAAAACTACTCTTTCCCCCATTTGGAGTCTTAAGACCCTTTTCTTCACTTTTCCTGCTGTCAGTGTATGATTTGTTTCCCATCCCACTTTAGCTGAAATAAGCTGTGTTTTAGACTCAAAGTTGGCCTTCTGCTCATTTGTGTATGTAGATAAGTACAGCTGTTATCTCTCCAAGCAGCTATGTTGTGTATTCCTTACACATGTCTAGGAGAAAAGGAGCTGACTTTAATCTAAGCAGAGAACAAACTGATTAAATATTCTTTCGGTCAGAGTGGGACCTTTGTTCAAATCTTCAATAACAACTGGCTCTAGAGCTGTTGTTTAAAAATGTGTAGACAAAATCACAGCTAACATTGGAGCCATTAAGGTGTTTTGAAATTTGGGGAAAGAACAATCTGTACAAAAAGAAAACCTAACGTGCATATTTCTGACAGCAGGCAGAGTGGAAGTTGAAAGTTCTGACAGTGTATTGGAGGAGGACAAACCTATTTAGGCATTGCAAGATTGAATAAAAGTTTATCATTATTTTAAAAGGAAACAATTCACTAGAGGTCAAAGTCTGGGCACTTAACTTTTTTCATTTAGGCTAAAACTTACTACTGCAGAAGTGCTTTTGATAATAGATTTTCCTTTGTGGTATAACTTCCTGGCCTTGAAAAATTAGACGTAATATTACTGTAACCAGAGTCAAGAATACTAAACCAGGATGCTAAAAAAGTGCATGAAACATAGCAAAGAGTTAAAATGAATCACTCAAAACCATTGTAGACTCTGCAGTTAATGTACTTGAAGCTTTGTAGAAGCATTACATGTGCACAGTTGGCTACACTATGCATATAAGGGACAGGAACCAGGAGTCATGTTGTCCCAGAAACATCATCTACTCTGGAAGAAAGCCCTTATGACTGGAGAAGGGCTTGAGACCCTCAGGCAAGTTTTGACCCAGTACTTGTGATCTTAAGGAATGGTACTGCCAAACTAGACTGAACCACAGGCAGCATGCTCCTGCACAGTAAACACTGAGTTCAAGAGTGAGTACTTCAAAGTGCCAGCCAGAATATTCATGTGAATTTTTTAAAAAATCATTTAAAATGGATCTAATTAAAGACCAGGCTGGAAATATCCAAGCTAATAAATACAACTTTTGAATTTAAAATGTCAACTACAACAGGCTGTAGAAGATCAAAATAATCAACTTGAAGACATTGCAGCATTAGATTTTTAGCAATTTGAATTTTTTAAAATTTTTAAATTAAAATTCCTGTGTTAATGAGATGATGTAAATTTTCCTTGATTTTAATTTCTTCCTGTTTAAGGGTATGTAATATTGTGTTCTTGCTTCTTTTTAACTTTCATATCCCCCCGCCCCGAAAGAACTTAGGTGAATTGAAGCGATGGAATAAAAAGCTTTTTAAAAGTTCTGAAGTAAAATCACAATTCTGAAGAATCAAAGTGAAAAAAAAATGCCCTTAACAGTTACAGATAAAGAGGATATAGAACATAAGTATGCACATGTATTATAACTTTCGAACTTTCTATCCATGTGAATTTCAGTGGCTATTATAATAAATGAGAATCCCAGTTTTTAGATGGTTAAATGGATGTGACCTCAATAATTTGTGGAAGAATTCTCCTAGTAATATATAAAATGTGTGAGGTATGAAAACTAAAAAATAAAGCTGGCTCAAAAAAGCCTGCAAACTATTACTATGTATCTTGGTCATTGTTGCAGAATGTAAGAAGTACTCCAAAGAAACTGAGCCTGAGCTTATGCTATGTATATAGATACATATGCATTGAAAAGCTTTGTTACATAGGGGTGACTTGTTACACTAAAAATAAATCAGCATTTTTTCTTGTGTTTTCCAAGTCTTCATTTAAATTTTTTTCTGAATTGAATTTTACAAATTATTTTTAGAATGGGCAGTCTGCTGGCAAGAAGAGTTAGAATCTGGTATCTTTACTTGCACTGAATATATCTCACCAGTGTTATTTTTTATGCATTTAAGATGAAAAATTAAAAGTCAGGCTAGACTAGAAATACTTTTGTATGATTTAAGATTGCTGTATATTTATCCAAATTAATTGTACTACTGTCTTTCAAAAAAAAGCCCTGTATAATCTATGCAAAATGGTATGTAGTATAAACCTGTGGCATATAGAGTAAGAATATATATTTGCCATTAGAAAAAAAAAAAAAGAATGCCTGTAAAAGTGTAAACATATGGCAAGTCATCTTAATTAATTGAGTAATGCAGATTGCTTCCATCTTTCATTTTTGTGATCTGCATTCAGAAGGCATTTCATGTGAACATATATTTGACTGTGACGGGGAATAAGTCTCAAATATTTACACCACTAAGATGTTGTGTGCTTAGTATTATTTGTGTGAGAAAGGTTTCTGATGCTGTAAGCTCTAAACTTGAATTTTAAAAAAGAGAACAGTCTCAGTAAATGAGAAAAATCTTTTCATTCCCCAATGAGATTATAACTCTAATTAGTAGTATTAGAATTGACATTTGTAACACATCAAATTATATTTTTGCATTAGCTTCTATAAATAAAATATTCCCAACAACTTTACATTTGCCTGCATGGCAGATGTGCTGATTATTCTGCACTTGTCTGGAAAACACTTAGAAACTTGATATGGAGCCAAATTATGCATGGAGACAAGTAAATTGCCAATTGTAACATTTTTTTGCCAGCAGCTTCCTTAGTCAAGCAAATCAAGTACCATTCTATCAGCACTAAAATCAGACAGCTTGAGACTCTGCTACCATTTTAAAACTTTCCCTTAGCAAAGACACTGTAGTGGAAAATCCCCAGCTCAGAGGTGGGGATAGAGAAAATGTAATCATTTACTTGTCACAATGTGTGCCTGTAACCAGGACCAGCTTTCCAGGTATTCCAACCCCCAATTACAGGGCTCAAGTGTGGAGGAGGATCAGAAACATTAAATAGATTAGAAATTAGACTTTTTCATAAAAGCATGTAGCTACAGCACAACTACACTGTAACCCTCCACAAATGAGGTTTGTTAAGTTTTGTGCAAGCAGGGGAATGATAATGGTATTGTGTTTTCACCTTTGATTCCCCTCTCTGATGGAGCATTTGGGCCCTCTGAAATAGCTGATACGTAAGGAAAAAGCTTTTGGACAAACATCAGAGAGTAAGGTCACGGCATGGCTGATCTCTGAGGTGCATTACTGTGACAATGTAGCCTAAATGTTTGAATGAACAATATGTCATATAGCTACCTGTCCCCTGTTCCCAAGTATGTACTTTCTACCTGCTGTTAGTCTCCATGTTCTACTAAAATAATGATAACAGCAAATAAAAGGGGATCCTGGAAAGAAATCTTTTCATATCATGGTCTCCATTTTTTCCAGAATTAAATCCCAACATGTATTCTCTTCAGTGACTCATTTTGCCTCATTCAGTTTATTTTTCTAGCAGAGTTCATTTGACTCATAATGTGAGTGGTTTTCCTGCTTTAAATCTATTCACTCAGAAACCCCAACTCTTCTGAGGCTAGTATTTACTCTGGAGTGAGCTGGTCTATGGCTCAAATCAGCACAATCCACCAGCAGCTAACACAGCTTTTCTGAGGAAGAGTTACTCCTTCAATTGAATACTGCTAGGTTTTCATCAATAAAGACACTGGAGATTTTCCATGGCTCTCTAAGCAGAATTGTGGGGGGTTCCGACAACAGTCACAACCAAACTCAGATGTGGCAGCTCAAGTGATTGGAATTACAAGTCTGCTTCTCTGCTGGACCACGAGAAGCCACCTTCTCAGTAGCAGGAATTTCATTTGTTGCTGAATGAAATTGTTTTGTTTCTTCCCTGCCCCAGTCCATGGGCCACGGCATTAAAACCAACTACCACTGACTCAGTTCTGCATTAATACGAGATCTCTAGGCTGTAGCTGCCGTGTTCAAATACCAGTTGGTGGCTTCCTGCACAAGAACTGGGTTGCTGGAAGGGGGCATGGCTGGCAAATCTTTCTGCAGCTGTCTGCAGCACACCTGAAGTAAACCCATCACTGATTTTATTTTGTCGTAGAGCACTGTGCTGACATCAACATGTCACTGTTCCTGAAACAGCTGTTCTGTGAACAGCTCAGCCAGCACTGTATGAGAAATGGGCCAAACTGAAGCTGGAGATAAACTTTGTCAGTTGTCTTTTTTCGTTGATTTGGGACCCAAGGTAGATGAGTTAAAATGAGAAGATGATCTCACTCTTTTAATCCCCTCCATAAGACAGACATTGGGACTGTGTCTTGTGATTGACCTTTCCAAAATATGTCCCCTTTTAGCTGCACAAATTTGTGGACTTGATTGCAATCCCAAAGATCACGCAAGAGCAGAAGAACTGCTGGATTTCCCTTGGTAGCATTCCAAGTTTTGCATACACATGAGTACAGTTAGGATAAAGCCATTGGAAAATCAAAGCCACTGAGTTGGTACTGAGCTTTCCAGCTGAACCTGTCCCCATTACATGTTACACAGGTGCAATGGAGAAAAAGGAAGGAAGAAAAGAGAACTGTCAGTAAGCCTGACTTGTTGCTGATGACGTTTACAAAAAACATTTGTAAGTGGTTTATGTCAACACAGCCTTATGGATCGTTAAGACTGTTTAAGTAGAAAATGACAGAGTGTAATCAAGTGAGCACAAGAGAAGCTTCACACCTTTAGCTTTCTTTTCTTCTGCTACATGCAGTAGGTCCTATAATCTATCAGATAAGCCTGCCATTTTCTAGCAAGCAAAAGTTTCCAAAGTTTCTCAGGCACAACCCTGAGAGTGACCCTATATTAAAAAAAAAAAAAAAAAAAAGGCCACACAGAAGTCATATAGCAAAAAGAGAAGCTTTATAAATGTTTTCTCAATTTAGCAGTACACAGTAGAATGGCATGCATTTGAACTATGTATGTCCCCTGGAAGCCCTGTTATTCACTAATAAAGACTGTTGGTATGGAAAGCATGTCTAAGGCAGGTTGAACAATAAAAGAACTATTGCACACGAGAAGCATGAACACATAATAAAATTGTTGAAGAATTAATCATAGATTTTTAAGATTTCTTCTAAATTTTGTCTGAACTGGGCACATTTCTATGCCTCTTGAGTAGTTTAAGCAAATTTTTACATTTTGGTGCGGAAATGGCAGGTGCCAGAATAATTTTTATGGCCATTATACAGCAGATATTATGCTGTATATTATTATAATCATACTGTAAGCATTTTGATTCCAGGAAGCTAACAAAGACTTTCTACCTTTTCTGAAAATGGCAGTTTGAATGTGAAATTATGTAAAGAAGGTACATCAGCAAAGATGGTACTTTAAGCCACATATTGCTATTTCACAAACATATGTTTGTGATTTATTTTGCATTTGCATCATACATACCCTCTCAGGTTATTTCTCCTTTGCAGAAAATTACATGAAAACATCATTTGTAACTGTAAATAGCATTATAAAGCTTTATTTTTACTTAGTGCTACCTCTTAGTCTGGAGACAGATGAAGACTTCCGTGAAAGATGTGCTGAAGCACATGTAATTTTTAAAAGAAACCAAATGACAAGAAGTCCAAAGAGAGCATGACATTGAACAGTTTCAAGATGCTAAAATTTCCCATGGGACTGCCAAACCCACACAATCTACCATGATGTCTTCAGCATGGCATGCAGGTGACACAACTGTAATTATATTACAAGGGCATGAAATAGGTCAGGTCCGATAAAGAAGGTGGAGTTAGTGAAACTTTATGAAATGATTTAGGAGTAATATTACCTAGATCAAATTCCTGATTTGCAACTGCAAATTCATTAAGTTGCTGTATCAACATGTGCCAGTTATTAGATATATGGATAGATACATATGTATATATGCTGACTTCACCAGCAAGCTTCAATAAGGTAACACTTGGCACCTTCTGACCTCCATAGTCAGGAAAACAGACAATCCACTCATCCACTAATGTAAATTGCATATTGCTTCTTTGATCTGCTTAACAATTCCCAGTCAGGTATTCCAACACACTTCTAACTAGAGACTGTATGTAAGAAAATCACATGATCACATGATCACAAACCAATATTTATTTGTGAGCTTTTTGTTAACAGATTAGATTCAGTCAGCACTGATTGTAATTTATGTGGTGCTTCCTTATTTTTAATCACAAAAATCTAGGTTTTTCACTATCTGAGACAGCACAAATAATCCATTTTTTCCCAGTAATGTGTATTCTGTCACAATATAGGTGTATCAAGAGTGTAGTATTTCTTTGCTTCTTTGAGAACAGCATTTATTAAAGGAAAACCTGGTGTTACAGATACCAAGGACTTTGGACAGTGGAAGGACACAAATCAATATATTAAACCAGAAGAAGCTAAAAGAGATCTGAGGCTTCCAAGTCCCAACTATTTGCAATAGAAGAGTAGTAAAAGAACATCAACAAAATAGATGCTTTTTTTGACTTAAATACAAGGGGAGATCATGTACCTAAAGTTATGCAATAATCTTATTGTGAAACAGTGGATCATCCTGAATTCAAACAAGACTTGCAAGAAGCAGAAGAAAGTAAATCTGGCATCAGTTTCTCTCTGTCACTCAAGCATTTATGTTTGAAAAGGAGCAGTACCCCAGAATAAAACAGGAAAACAATGGAAAACTTGGCCTTCTTTATGACTGACATTCCCTGGAGATACAAAGACACTGGAACCACTCATATGATTAAGATATATATATTTAATATTCACAATTATTAAGCACTCCAGAACTGAAATCTGTGAAATCAAAAAAGCGCAATATTCTTGATAAATTTATGATTGAGAATGATAATTTATAATCAGCCTTTTAGTTAAACTTGAGCAATACTGACTGGTTACATTGACTTCCCTTTCAAAGGAAGCATGAGAGAGAAACAGAATGTACCCAAAGATGATTTGGTATATGTGTGATAGGTGCTAATGAAGAACCTAAAGGTAACATTTATAACCTGAGTGTGGGAGCTGGCACAGGTGAGACTCAGGAACAACCACAAAACCAGAGGTGAAATCCAAAGCATAAATTTAATTTTGTTACCTCACCAGCCAGGGTATCCCTGATGCAGCACCCAGGCAGAGGCACACGAGGGGATTTAGGCACCACAGGGCTTGGTCCATGCAGAGGATCAACAAAACTGCTGTTTTCACCTGTTCTTCAGGGATTCATGCAGGTGTAGTTTACTACTCTGCTTGGGTCTTTCTCACAGCAGAGAAAAATGGAGAAGGGAGGAAGGAAGGAAGGAAGGAAGGAAGGAAGGAAGGAAGGAAGGAAGGAAGGAAGGAAGGAAGGAAGGAAGGAAGGAAGGAAGGAAGGAAGGAAGGAAGGAAGGAAGGAAGGAAGGAAGGAAGGAAGGAAGGAAGGAAGGAAGGAAGGAAGGAAGGAAGGAAGGAAGGAAGGAAGGAAGGAAGGAAGGAAGGAAGGAAGGAAGGAAGGAAGGAAGGAAGGAAGGAAGGAAGGAAGGAAGGAAGGAAGGAAGGAAGGAAGGAAGGAAGGAAGGAAGGAAGGAAGGAAGGAAGGAAGGAAGGAAGGAAGGAAGAGACATCATCAGTATCAGTCCTGGTTCCAGCATCAGGTGAGCCACTGGGATGTCCAGGATGCTGGGGCGCACACTCTGGCTTCATGGGGGTGCCTTCATATAGAAAGGTTTCCCTGCCCTGGAGATGAGTTTTTGCTCTCTTTCTATGCAAATCAGTTCTCATGTGCAGTTCATCCTTTCAGACCTTTCTGGAAATGAGTTGGAGGCTTTGCGGGTCTTGGGTGGTCTTGATCCCCCCTACAGTCCATAACCACTTCTTAGCTTCATTCCTGCTGTGCTGTGTTGTGCTTATCTCCAGGAGCCAGAGCAAGGACTTTTGTCCCCAAAAGTGCTGCCTTTGCTCTGTGTGTTCCCTTCTGCAGCCACATCCTGTTCTTTCTCACAGCATGTTCTTACCAGCAATTCTTTGTTTTTACCAACAATCCTTGTCTGTTACCACACAACTTTGGTTGGCTCCACAGTCATTTGACTATGGCTGTAGCCAAATGTCAATGAATGACTCAGAGTATGATTCTGGAATCTTTTATTGTCATTTAAAAGTGAAATATCAGCAAGAAATTAACCAGCAAGGGTTAAAGCTGCTTTACTGTATTGTAAAATGATTGGGGTATCTTTGGCTACATTGAAACTAATGTATTAGATCACTTCCAAGGACTGTCCCAGATGTATAAAGCTCTGCCAATTACTTAAGTTTCATCCACATAATGCAGTGGCCTTGGACGTCCTTGGGTGATAGATTTCATCCAAGAGCCATTTCATTATCCCATTAAGGCCCTTAAATAACCATCCGGATCCGACTTTATACGTACCTTATACGTCACCTTTATACCAAAGGTGATCTGCTTTATCATATATGAAGGATGCTGCTTCACTACATTCATCTATCAGACTGATGCAGCAGGAAGCAGAAGGACTGGCTTCTCTGAGAAATCAGATTTCTACATTCTGCCCCATCTCAGTACTGTCTGTCATGACAGCTGACACAAGGTTAGACACAACCTCAGGAGAAAAAAATCTCTGTTATGTAAGATCACACTCATTATTGATGAGACCTCAAAAACCTTACTCTTACAAAGGACAAAGGATCTTTCTTTTATTTCTAACAGAGAGCCTAAACTGAGAGCAGAACAGACTCTCAAGACATGTAAAACAGTGACTTAAGATGAACATTCCCAATGCTCTTGATTGACACTGGGCTCCAGAGAAGACAAAAGGCTGTCTGAAAGCAGTCCAGTTTGGGGAAAACAGCAACCAGTCTCTAGAAGAAAAATTACAAAGTTAAAACCAAATCCTACTGCATGGGGGATTTCACTAGGTTTTCTCACCTTGCTCAGAACTCATGGTTCATAAGACTGTCAAATAGGATCTGTGAAGAAGTTTTTCATCATTCACTCTTTCCCAAGTCTTCATATTTCAATTGACTTGGTTAGGAGAGACACAGCGCCCAAGTTCCTCACAGGACCACCACCACCTCCCAGCATCCATCATTCCAAATTATTTTGTGTTGTGCTTTGGAAAGATACAGGACAGTAAGGCACAGGCAGGAGTGTCTCAGGAAAGATGGAGTAAGCAACAGTCCATGAATGTATGGGCTGAAGTGACTGTTTATGAATAGAAGAACATAGATGGGTAAGAAAGCCTTGTCATGGAGGTTTGCTCCATTTTGTGGAGTGAGGCATCTGCTGTGAGTCCACAGACTGTAAAACCACTGGTTGCAAGGTGAATTATTACCTCTGAAAGCCCCCAGAGGAGCAGTCACCTGGCTAGCAGTATGAACAGGACCATCAAAAGGCACTCACAGAGCATCTCCTGCCCAAGTTTATTATCCTTCCTCTAGCTCCACTGTCACAATGGACACGGTTGTTCCCAGGAAAGCCTGGAAGATAGGGGATACTTTCACCTGAGGGTGTTTGTATAAACATGTAAGAAGTTTTACACTCCTGTTCACAGCCTGCTTCTTATCTTACCCCTTTATTACTTTTATTCTCTTTATGTTTTCTTCTTTTACTTCTTCTTTATCTTTGTTAGCTGCTCTTCCTAATAATATTCCTTCATTCTGTCTAATGTAGGTATAAATATGGTTGGTCTATCAAATACAAATAATTGCCATTTATTATAATGCAAAATTATAAATTTCATTAATATAGATCCTGCTTTACTGTGAATGTGTATAGCTTTTCATATTTCATGCTTCTTTATGTATATAAATATTTCATGTTTATATATTTATATAAATAATCAGAAAATCACCTGAATAGATTTTAATATCTGGGTCAATCCTTGGAAGTGATCTAACACAGATCTAATAGAGATATAAATCACATTCAGCTTAGGATCTTTGAGACTTTTAAAAAGTGTATTTCTACATATTTAGCCTCATTTTTTTTTTTAACTGGGTCCACAGTATGTTGTCTAGGAAAACAAATCCTTTGCAAATCCATGAAGTTTCTGCCCAGTTTTAATTTATCTTTTGTCTTCTCTGAGGTAAACTCCCAAAATAAATCTGCTGGACTTTCAGCAGATCATGTTCTTGATCAGCTAATGAATTTTGATTTAGGACCAAAGCTTCAGGAAATACATTTTCTAGATTTTATTTACATTAAAATGAACAGAAGAAATACACACTATGAATTGCTTAAAAGATTCAAGAGGAAAGACGTCTTGTATTTGTATATCCTTCACTGGCACAAGCATAATTTAATTTCCAAATCCTAAAACTGAAACGCAAGCCAAGTTATTCTGAATCAAGTAAATGTGTCTGTATTTAACACTAGGAAGCTCCTGAGGAGAATAAAACTCATTAAGCTTAGGGGTTTAATGACCAATGAATACCTTTTCATCTTGGGTCTCCTTTGGCTTTTGTGTATAAGCTCACTGTAAAGTCCAAGGCTAGGCACTAGATGGTTAGTTATTTCTGCAAAGAGCAGTTCCAGTCAGCCTTTCAGAATGTAAGGCTAGGATTTCAAAGGAGCCTAACCAAGTTAAGTACTCATCACCTAATGGATGTCAAAGGGCTTTAAATCCCTTAAAGATTACTACAGGGAGAGGAAAAACAGTAGGTCTTTTTTGATACAATGGAAATAAGAAAAGTCTTGTTCCAGGGAGATTTACAAACATGAAACATTTATTAGTCACCAGTGGTAAGTTTTTTTGCTAAAACTGCAAGAATACTGAATTCTGATTCTTTTAATATTTTACTGAGGAACTAAGAAATCCTTCATAGACAAAAAGAGGTCTCCTGGATACCATTAAGAACATCTATGTGAATACAGTTTGAAATTTTTAATTCAATAAACAAATAAAACAAAAAGCACAATATTACACAAAATGAAAACAGACTTTTCCTGACCTTTCAGAAACAAGGACAGAAGCCTTCTGGAAGGCTATGATACACTCCCATCACACTATAAATCAAGACTACCTTTCCAGACTTAATCCTCCCCTTTTGATCTACACAGGCATGCAAATTTCTTTAAAACTGAAACCAGAAAAAAACTAAAATAGGAAGGATCCTGAATGCACTTTTAAAATCCTGGGTATTTGAAGAGTTCCTTTTGGTTTTGGAAGTGAAATTCGACAATACTGACAAACTGAATTCCCTGCCTCACATGACTCAAAAAAACAAACCCCCAAACAAACAAAGAAACAACCAACAACAACAACAATAAAACAGCCTATGCTACTTTTTGCCCGTGAAGTTGCCATTTCTTTTTATATTTTCTTGTGTTCTTGACTGTCCAGTTATTTGTGTTAGGACAAAAATGGTATAATTTCTATTTATAGGCAATTCATTTTCAATGGAAAGAAGACAGTGGTTGATGAGATTATAGCATGAAAGAATGAGGCAATTTTGAATGAAAATGCACTTGAAATGAAATGCTTCTCTATCTGTGGAAAGGCTTTTTACTGTTAACAGTGATGAGAAAGAAATATAGCTATAGGTATGGGTTCCATCTGAACAAACTGACAGTATTGATAGACCACAGCAAATTTTAAGCCAGCACATTTGTGTAGTTCAAACACTTCAGCTATATCACGGATCTTTGCTGTTGTTGCCATCTCACTGAAATGTGCTGGCAATATACTCCAACATTCCATACAGACACTTTCACAAAAGCGTCACAAAGCCAAGATGTTGAATTTTGCACTGACTGTCAGAAGGTAATGAAAATTCCTGAGACAGTTACAGCAGTTAACTATTTTTTTTTTTTTCTATTCCAGAAATCCTAAACACAAATTCTGATGTTAAAAAGGTAGTCAATAATGGTGCATAAAGAATAATGAAAAAGATACTTCTGGAACACAAATGTCTAACAGCTAACTGGAATGTAAATATGATTAGGGTTTTTAATACCGTGAAGAAGGTTGCTGGAAGGATTCCATGCCTGTAAGTACTATAAGCCATTGTACTTTCCATCACAGAGCTGGCTCTGCTTCAATACCTGTGACTTCACACGAGTTGTCTTTGGTCAGCATTCCCTTGGACTGCCTTCAGGGGTTGGCCAGCTTTTGACTAATACTATAACAGATTGGAAGATACCAAATCACTGCTTTTCTTAGAATTCGTTACAGGGCTAACTTCAGTCTGCTGCAGATGAATATTTTCACATGCTCACCCTCGTACACCTGACTGCTGCAGAGTGTGCGTGGCATTGGATCTGAACAGTCCTCCAGACTGACAGCTGTGGCTTTTCCATCATGTATCTGTGAACAGATACTTAGAGCAGGTGCAACACCATAAATCAAGCTCTTTATATAACTTGAGTTTGCAATCTTGTGTCCAGATGTGACATTGATAGTCAAGAAAACTTTCTTTGAAGCAGTAAGCCTTTGAGTTCTAAGTACAGGTCTACTTCTGTCTCAGAGGAGATGTGAAAAATGTCAGAGAAGGGCACAGGCAAGAACAAGTTCATATTCAAGTCCCAGTGGGGAACCAGAGCTGTAGCCTCAAAAGAGGAAGAAGATGCACACCTAAAGAGAAATAGTGAAAGGCTATGATTTATTCGAACTAGGGAGGTGAGGAAAGTACTTGCCTGTGTCTTTATTAGGGGTCTCTATGTACTCTTTTCAAAGGGCTAGACTGCCAGATAAATCTTTGGAAATCATAAAATCCCACTGATTTCTGTGGAAGCCTTGCCAGTTGACAGAGTACTAATTCAGGGCTTTTATATTACGGGCCACTGTTCTACAGTGTAGCAAAGTAGAAGTGGTCCCTAGTAGCTGGATTTCTATCCCTGGCCTTGACCTGGGTCCTTTGCATTGTAAGCCTCTAGTTTTTCTTGACTTGTTATGTCTTCAATTGTTGGTTCTCTTCTTCCTCCAAATCTTTTATTTATTTCAGCACCTTCTTTCTTTTCCCATACCCTTATGTGCAACTCAATTTGAGAAGGAATGTTCATGTAGATGATTTCCTCAGTTGTTTGGCTTCCTCCATCTCTTCCCAATCTACCCTGCTATTTTATTCTTTTACCTAACTATTATCAGAGTAGGCTCAGGTCATTAGCAAAAGTCACCTGATAGATGAAGTCACAAAATAGGTATTAACAAAAACACAGAATCAGAAAACTTATGTTTCAATAGGAAGCAGAAACAGTTTCTTTGAAGAAAGACATTATGTGACTAATTTGTTACAGTTCTTAACATGTAGGGAAGTGACACAGCAAATCAAAAGTAGTCCAACGATTCACAAAAGGCTTCTCACAAATCTAAATGCAGGACTTAAAAAAAGCCAGATCCTGCTTTAAGACTATTAGTTTCAGACACGAGATAAGTGGTTTGTCATTCTGTCCATGAAAGTATCTTGAGTCAACTTCAGAGGAACGTGCAATTCCATAATACCTCAGTTGGGTATTTCCTTGTGCCTCATGTAAATGCATTGATGGTTTATGCCTTGGGTCATAGGACTTTATCCCTTACTCATTTATGACTCTCTCTATAATTGTTATTCCTATATTTAGTATTTTTACACACTTACTGTGTCTTGTAGAAAGTTTGTCTTGTGGCAACGTTCCAAGTTCTCTTTGTCCATTGTGTTAATAATGTTTTTGCTCAGTTTTAGGGGTTTTATTGGGCAGTTTCAGGATAAGCAGCAGTTATCTGAGCTGGAGCTTGGTGCAGGAACACTCAGCTATTATACACAGATGTAGTTATTCTCAGGACTTACGTTGAACAGTAAACTGGTTTGTTGAATTGCTTAATAGAGTTGTGCAATAGCATATAACATTGGCTAGCTTTCGTTTCTCACTAGTTTTACACATGTAAAGTATCTCAAACTTCATTTTCAATGATGTTAAGTACAGTTATGGAGAAACAAAGGTAAGTAGTTATTTTTATTTTAAGACAATGGAAAATTTTTATTTTATAGGAAAGACATAATGAGAGATATTTCTCGTCATATTTCCTAGGGAAAACCCCACAATAACGTATTTTACAATGTTGCCTTTTAACTTTCATTACTTAACCTCGGTAGCTGTGGATTTTATAATTTTCTTTTCCCTGGAAATTTATGTCCAGTCATACTAAGGAACTCTGTGAACACTATTAAAGAATGAAACCTTTCTGGATTATAGTGAAATCTGTCATTATCCACTATTCTTGTTATGATAATCTCCACGTAATTAAAGAGGAAACTGACAAAGCATCTGTGATTAGGAGAGACAAAACTACTTGAGTTTACCTCCTGATTAGCTCTGTCTAGTTTTCTCTTGAAAGAACATACGTACTTCTCTTTCTCCTTGATTTTCTTTTCACTTGCTGATCTCTTGCACAAAAGCCCAATGTCTTAATCCCCACATTTGCCATAGTCCCAGTGACTCCTTTTGACTCTATCCTTGAGCAATAGCTTTTGATTGCAGCCCTAACTTTGTGTATTAGCCTGCTTGGTGCTCTGATTTTATTGGAATAAAGGATAATAAAAATACAGCATGTGTAGCTTTGTTTCTGTTTGTGTTTGTCTAATGATGAAAAACTCATCTGATAATAAGATAATAATTTCCACAGTAGCAATATTAATTATAGTAATTTTAATACACTGTATCACGGCTCTCACATAAAAACTTACTTATGCAGAAATGCTTCCTTTAGTTCTTGTTTACTCTAAAATACCATGAGCTGGCAGCTGTGAGTAGGAAGTTACTTGATCAACTCTGTACATGCACACACAAAGGTAAAGTAATATAAAGATATTGACACTGAAAACAAAACCAAAACAAATAATTCACTTAGAGGGAGATTATATCAGCACAATAGCTTTCATGAGGCTTGAAGAAGTTTCTGTGCCCAGTAAGTTAGTTTATTAATAGGAAGTCCAGAGCAGCAATATGCAGCCTTGCCATGTCTGTGTCAGCAAGGTCCAACAGCCACTTCAGGGTGTGGGAGGTGATCTCTCTCCTTTGTGCTGGACACTGAGAAATCATTTACAGACAGGCTAAGGAGCTGGGCCTAAAAACTGGCAGTCCTGCAGTACCCCTGGCAGCTGCATGATAGAGTCTGCCAAGGACAGGAGCCTTCTTGTATCTGGTGCCTGCCAGTGTGGTATGGCAGCGCTGAAATTCCATTTTCTTCCACTGGGACCTACCTGCCCATTTGCTCACCAGATTTGCTCACTGTACAAGCTACAGAACCAAACTCTTGAAACTGAGCCTGAACAGGAGAATGAGGGAGATTTTGGTGTTTATCAGAGATGTGAGAAATAGGACACTTGCATTACACAGGGCTTGTTCAGGCTTTTTTATAATTTCACTTAATGTAGGCTTTAACAACCCAAGGTTTGCTTTGAGTATCACCTTCAAATGAACTCCAAAGGGTTCAGGATCCAAAGCCATTAAAATATGAATTCCATATAAGGAAATCTAGTCCACAGGATAAACCTAGGTAATTTAATGACACAGGAAGTAATAAAAAACCAGTGACTGCATTGTGTATGTGTGTTTTTTACAAAATGGACTAGACAATAAATCTCTATTTAAGCAAGGTGAAAGAGTGACATAAATAATACTTGATGTTTCATATCACAAATTTGTCTGGTTGCCTCCTTCAAGGAATTAGAGCTTAGTAAGTTTAATAGGACTTATTAAGGGTTTGTACAGTCTCTTGTTGAAATCAAAAGTATTTCCCAGATTTTCATAAAGTTTATATGGTTCTGGACTTTAGATGCCTCAGTTTCTAGTAAAAAATTCTATGAAACATGTTGACTACAGCTGGCTAACTGATTTCATGTACTGTGTTACTGACAGACAATTCTTGTGCTTTAAAAAAATTACTAATTAATCACCTTTGAAGTGGGGATATGTTTTGCCAACACTCTTAGAGAAATACTGTTTCATTTAGTTGGGCATTTTGTCATATTGTAGAATTAAGGCTTTGGTTTTTACCCAGGTTTTGTAACCTAACATCAGATTTGACCAGGGGCACCATATATTTCTGGTTTGATCGTATCCAAATTTGACTTAATCACAGCTGTAGAAAGGGACGTTATGGTTTTATTCCTCTCCCAATTCTTAGGTAAATGATAATTGAGTTGAAGAATGTGATTTCCTTCCCCAGCAGGGGGAAAAAACACTACTTTTATAAATCTGAATACTTATACAACTTTTGCACTCAGAAAATGATTAAGGAATTTCCTCTGCATGTCTCCAGAAGCAAAAGAAGTGAGAAGGGATTGTTCTGCATGTGCTAAAACACTAATGAGTCCTAACAGCTGAAGCAGCTTTTGCTATTCATTGATTGACAGATTAATACAGATTATTGTTAAAAGGAGTAATTCTGAACATTTCATGACCTCCTGCATAGTGCAGAAAGAATTTCAGTTATTCTTGTCCTGTGGTCCAGGAAGTCACTTTGTACTTGCAAAGAATCAAAAGAAGACACATAAAAATGTAGTACTATGGGACCAGAAAGAACTGAATTGATTCTTACATTTCAGTCATCTAATTTGCAAATGTTTGAAAGATAACCCAATGGATAATAAAACCTAGTTTTGCCTGAAATCTAAAGTAATCATCAAAAGTGTCTGTTCTACTGCACAATAATCTGCTGATGGCTCCTGGTAACTGAATCACCAAATGGAAACCCTTCCAGGAGCACAAAGGGCTTCAGCCTTTTTTTTTTTTTTTTTTTTCAACAAATATGAACAATGTAATTGTCTTCCATCTGATGGGTGGGAATCTTTTGGGAAATTGCTCCTCTGACATAACAAAAGAGTGAAACAATTAGAGAAATAGAGAAAATAATTTTTCTATCATATTCATCCATTTGCTCTTTTCCTGACAGGTATCTGAAGCAATAGTGATCCTTTTCTCTACATTCTTGTCCTTAAAATATACACACTTTCAAGGCATAATTGTATTAAGTAGCATAACTTTATCTTTAAGCTCTACTAACATAACTATAACTTTATTAATTAGCATTATTTTTTGCGATGCTAAACTAAATTTTGTTGCCATTTAGCATTTATTCAAATGCTACTGCCCCCTAGAACAGCTACACACAGCTTGACGTCCTCAGAAAACTTGCTGAGGGTGCCCTCAACACCACTGTTCATGCTGCTAACAAAGATGTTAAATAGTGCTGGTAGATGAAAGCAAAACACAATGCACTGGTAAAGAAGACGCAAACCTGCTGCAAAGAGCATAATGGTTTCAATTTAAGACACATTCTTCATCATATGCATCATTAAATACAAGCAGCTTGTTAAACAGTGATTTTTCTGCCACTCAAATGCAGCTCTGCACTACAATCAAAACTTTACACATATTTGAAATACTATATCTATATAAATTACAACACAAAAATGAGATTTATATGTTAGTCTTGCAGCGCAATGTGCTTCTGTATTTGATTACAGGTTTGATGGTAATGAGTCCATTTCCTATCCCAGGAGGAATAAGCATTCAATGCCAACAGAGAAGAGAATGGAAACTCAGAAAAGGGGGTGTATTAAAACTCAGACACCAAAAGAGAATGCAGTACTTGTTACCAGCAAGGCAAAACCCCCCATTATTCCTAAGTAAAGGCAGGTTTTCATTATAACTTTCAAGGCTTATATGCACCATATTCACTTAGCTTTTGTTTTAGTCAGTATCATCTTGCTTTCCTAGGTGTCACTTCTTCATTCCTTTTCTTTCAGTTCCATCTCTGGACTAGCTCCTAGAGTAACCTTTGAGGTGGCTGTTAACATGACTTGAGGTCAGCTGACAGAACAGAGAGAGAACCTTTTCCAGTCCTCTCCTCTTGAAGAGCAAACAAAAGAGTACATGCTCTGATCCTGTCCTGCTGAGCACAGTAGGAATTTTTTGTCCTAGTTCTCCTTCAATTTTCTTTCAGTAATTACTGGAGGCAGGTTAATTAAAACCACCCCTTTGTCCATAGCATTAAGTAATACCAATGACATCCTGGCATATCTATTACAGAACCACTGGAAAGTTGCCAGGATGTTGCATGGAGCTAATTTAATGTGTCATTTACAGCAGAACATGCACTATTGTCATAGCAACAATGCAGCACTGCATCAGATTTTACATTTTGCAATGCCATGTTATTGATAACTCCCTGTGAAATACATCAGATGGACAAGAAAGGTAGAAACAGAATAACAAGAAAATATTCTTTATACCTTATATTTGAACACAAAGATATTCCAAATGACTATCATAAAAAAAAAAAAGCCTAAGAAAAAGCCTGTCTATTGTGTTTTATAATAAGTGGCAGTAAGCATTTTAATGCATACAAAAAGCAGGTATGATTCTACAAATACTTACAGCTTTTGGCTTTAAAAGTATTTCTTTTTATGCACAAGCTATCATAAAGTATTCCACAGAGTTCAGAGAGACAGTTGCCTCAGTGTGGACCATAAAAGAAATTACTCATCTCCCTCCTCTGGAAATTTTCTGAAGGGAATCCTTGAGAGCCCATGCTCCTTCTGCAGTCAGTAAAGGGAGAGTGTCTGTCCAGAGGCAGCTCAGACCACTGGAATAAATCACTGTAGCAGAACAGTTGCACCTTGCAGGTCAGTTTTGCCTTAAATAAGTTGGTTTTGAACTAGAAGACAAGCTGCCATTTAAGCAATAGATCCTGCAGAGGGAGGGCAGAGGTTTTTTCTTTGCTGGTCTCTTTCCCACACCACGATCCACCACTGTGCCAACACAAAACTCTGGAAGTTTACTCAGGAACTTTGTCCTGGAACAGACAGACACATGGACAGTCACACTCTCACCCCCTCCTCTCGATGCCACCACACTTCCAGAATCTTCCAGAAATCAGACTGTCCATGGCCAGAACTCCTGGTGGAGGTTTTGGGGCACTTATGGGGAGAACCAGGGTTATAAACTCCTATTTGTGATGCGTATGTGGGTCTCCACCCACAACAGAGGAGGGCTCCATATCACAACCACAGACCACAATCAGCCACACATGGCTGGAGCTATGGGTGGTGATATCTTCCTTATCTTATCTCTCTTTCCCTGTTTTTCTCTTTGCAGTTTTCCTCTCTTAGGGTGATCACATCCTCCAGAACAGCTATATACCCGTTTTCATTTTTTTCCAGTTACGGTTTCAATGGAGTTGTTCACTGTTATGTAAGTTATTGTTTTGTTTTAATCCACCCCAAAGGATCTGTTAACAAGGAACCTGGTTGCCCTGCCTCAGAGGCAGATCCCAGCAACCACCCTCTCCGAGGTACAGAGTAGAAGCAGAGCAATGTGGCTCTTAATTTAGATGCCTTACTTGAGTGCCTAAAATTAGAAAGGTGTAATTGATGAAAAACAGGTATTTGGATACAGAAAACAGGAATGTGTTCTCCTGGAGGCCTTGACATATCTGACAGTATTTGTTGGCAATTCTCCTCTTGATTCCTGTCTGAAATCCAGAAATGTCAGCTAGGCTTTTACTGTATTGAATGACTTGTTGATGCTCACTCATGAGGTACTCTGAAGTGCTGGATTATATTAAATATTACTGTCTTGCAAAATATCATGAGTGATTTAAAATAATGGTCCAAATATTTCAAATTTAATAATAAAATTAGGCTCTGGAGTACAAGTTGTTCTGTACACGTGTGCTTGGATTAATGATATTGCTCTTACATACTTTTAGATAAAGTTTTGCAAGTCTTTTGGTTTAGTACTGCATCATGTCCTGATGAAAAATTTGTACACTCTACAACATAGAGCTCACACAGAATGAGTCAAAAATTGGCTGGTGTCACTCAAAAAGTAGCTGTCTTTGGGGAAATCACCCGTGAATATGTGTGGGTTTTCTAGAGATTGGAAGACTGTAGCTGTTCTATGTTTATATCAACGTGTATGGATGGCGCAATGATTTCGGAGTGGGTTGTCTAGCTGGTTTGTGACTCAGGCTTATTTAAAGAATAAATGCTTTAATAAGGAAAAATATAATGTTAAAAATCTAGCTGTGAGAGTGTCTGCTTCTGCTGAGAGTGGAGAAATGCACTGTAACAGCCCTGATGCTGGGAGGACCATGTTTGGGACTCTCATGTGTGCACTTGTGTGCAGTGTTACAGCAGCCCTGCTCACCTGCCCTGCACACTCAGAGGATGTGCTGGGGGGGAAATACAGGTTTCCCCTGCTTAGATGTTCCATGTGCCATGAAAAAAGAACCTAAGGGTAGAGACTGTGAAGAAAGGCATTTAAAGAACAATATAACCATCATGCACAGACAACACAAGTTCACAGAGGGAAATTTATGCTCATCTAATCTGGTATCTTTCTACAAGAAGGTCACCTGCGTAGAGGGTGAAGGCAAGGCAGTGGATGTAGTTTTCCTGGGTTTTAGTAAGGCTTTGGATACTTTTGTCCTTCATAGCATCCTCCTGGGCAAGTTGTCCAGCAGTGGGATGAGCAGGTTCACAGTGTGCTGGGTGAAGAGCAGGCTGGATGGCAGGGCTCAAACAGGGCTACACTGACTGGTGACCATTTAGCAGTGGTGTTCCTCAGAGCTCAAGTCTAGGATCAGCCCTGTTCCATGCAATTATCAATATTTTGGATGCAGGAGGTGAATGCACTTGCGCTGGTTTCAGCTGGGGCACAGCTAATTTTTTTCACATTGGCTAGTGCAGGGCTATGTTTTGGTTTTGTGCTGAACACAGAGTTGATACTACAGAGATGTTTTTGTAATTGCTGAGCAGAGCTTACACAGAGCCAAGGCCTTTTCTGCTTCTCAGACTGCCACGCTGGCAGGGAAGCTGGGGCTGCTTGGGAGAGCGAGAGGAGACACGGCCAGGAGAGGTGACCCCAACTGACCAAAGGCATGTTCCAGACCATGTGACATCATGCTCAGGATCTAAACTGGGGGGAGAAGAAGAAGGGGGGTATATCTAGAGTATATCTAGAGTTATTGCGTTTTACATTTGATGGGACCCTGCTCTTCTGGAGATGGCTGAACACCTGCCTGCCCGTGGGAAGTGGTAACTAAATTCCTTGTTTTCCTTTGCTTTTGCTTTCTCTATTATACTCTCTTTATCTCAACCCATGAGTTTCCCAGCTTCTACCCTTACAATTCTCTCCCTGATCCTGGGGAATGGAGCAGAGCGAGCGGCTGCTTGGGCTTGGCTGCTGGCTAGGGCTAAACCTGAACAGCACTGTTACCACATTTGATATGAATTATATCTCCTCCTAAAATTTTAGTAAGTGGAGAATGCTCATCAGACCAAGGGTTTTGTTGAGTGATTAATGTATCTGTAAATTAAAATGACTGTGCTTACTTTATTCATGTTAAATAAGGAATTCTCAAATGTTATCTTTGGATAAGTAGGAGCAATGTGAATGCATCATGCTGCCATTCCCAAAACCTATGCTGTCCTTGGAGGTTCTGTTGATAGAAACAGGTCTGCAGAGAAGAGTGCCAGAGATGACAATGACAGCAGGACGTATGCAGGCATTTTCAGGATTTTGTCTGTTTTGTTTATTATAATTGAGTGTTCACAAAAGCGTTAGATTCATAATTAAGTTATAATGACTTTGATCTAGGATTCATAGTTACTTTGCCTATCAAAGAACCTTGCACCATTTGCAGCTGGACCTAATAAGGAATTTATCTTGTGACCTAGCCAAGAGTATATACACCCAGATAACTACTCTGCTTTTTTTCTGTTCTCTCTCTTAATACAAAATTAATTTCATTGCAACGTGACGAGAAAGTACTTAAGGAGAAGGGAATTGTTGGTTAATTTCCATATTCATAGTTGAAATGTCAAAAAATAGATATGCATACTTTATGACTTCCAAATTATTTTGCCTTTATTTTTACTTTTAGTTGCCAGTACAGATGATAATGTGTTCTCACTTGGCTGTCACAGTGTATTAAAGATTTTATTATTTAAAGGAGTTTGACAGAGAAAATGAATATACTATTAAGAAAGGATATAAGAATGGTGATGCTAAGTGGCACCACAGAATCCTTTCTTAAGCAGTGGCTAGCACTGGATGCTGAGGTTGAGAAGAGGATAGGATGACGTGATGTTTCCACAGAATACCTTCTCCTTCTCCAGCAGTTGTCCTTGTGGATATTTATTGATCCCATATAACTCTATAAAGACTGTCATAGGGAGTTAAAGGCCTTACTTTCAAATATCTATATGTGTTGTCAGACAGTGCAGCTGGTTTCACTGGACAAATTAGACATAGCTCTGTCCCATTACCTCTTCTGCGACTGGCTATAAGCCACCTCCATCTGGAGGGTGTTTTTGAATTCAAAAGAAATAATGACTGAAAAATTTTGAACAATGTATCTCAGAAAGTAACTAGAATATATGACAAAAGTATAAAACAATGAAATGTTGTTCAGAAGCTAGTAGGACTTTTGCACATAATAGTAACAAGGCAGTATTCAACTTAAACTGAAAACTTGCAAAACAAAAATTACAAACTTCATGAATTACTGTCACTGTGAAACCTGAGGACCAAGTGCACACCACAAGTCAAGGACTTAAGGTTTATACAAAGGTGGCACATATAGTTGGAAGTCACAAAAATACCAAGTTCAACAGTTAAGGCTCAGGTTTCTGCACCCCAAGTACTATGTTCAGTTTTGGGACTCTCACTACAAGACAATGAGGTGCTGGAGCACGTCCAGAGAAGGAGGTTGTAAGCAGGTGGAGTTCAGCCTCTTCTTCCAGACAACAAGAAACAACACAAGAGGAAATGGCCTCAGGTTGCTCCAGGAGAGATTTAGATTGTGTATTAGGAAAATTTCCTTTATCAAAAGAGTTGTCATGCACTGGAACAGGCTGCCAAAGGAAGTGGTGGAGTCACCATCCCTGAAAGTACTTAAAAGATGTGTAGGTGTAGTACTTGGGGACATGGTTTAGTGGGGAACTTGGCAATGCTGGGTTAAGGGTTGGACTTGGATTTTAGGGGTCTTTTCCAGTCTAAAAGTTTCTGTGATTCCACTGCAGAAGGGTTAAATGGCACACTTTAAAACTTATGCCAACACACACTTAGCCTCTAATGAGGGAAAATCACTGAGCATCTGTGTGCTCTTGGACTTCTTGCATCTTTTTCTGTGAAACATCTCACACTGGCTGTGTGAAGACACTAGATTAGACTAGACATATGATTCTGATGAACTTAAGAGTGAACTCCTGCCTTTTTCTCTTGAACTGTAATGATTACAGGCAGTTTGACACCAGGCCTGCAATATATAATGGCCTGACATCACTCCCGTTTGAAGAATTTGGGGCTGTTGCCATTTAAGAGAGCAGCAGGAGGCACGGGGGAGGCTTTAGAACTCGCAGCACAGCGCGTCTGGAAGGAAGGACGGCAACACCTATTTGTGCTGACGCTGCACTTGGTTCACGTCAGCCTGGGAACAATCGCGGTGTTCGGCTACCTTGCTTGAAAATCTTGAAAATTTCATCTTCTTTTTGAAAACAAAAAAGAAAAATAAAACCCAACCAACCAACCAAAAAAACCCACAAAACAAAACAAAACAAAACAAAACAACAACAACAAACCCCCCCCAAACAAACAAAAAAACCTCACCAAAAAAACAAACAAAAAAAACCCAAACCAAAACAACAACAAAAACACACACACACACAAAAAAACCAAACAAAAAAACCCCAAAAAACCCCAGAAAAACAAAAAAAAAACCAAAAAAAACCAAAACCAAAACCAAAAACAAAAACAAAAACAAAACACAAAAAAACACAAAAAAAAAAAAAACCAAACAAAAAAAACCCAAACAAACACCAAAATCAAAAAACAACCCAACCCAAAAAAACCAAAACCCAAAAACAAAACAAAAAAACCAACCCCAAACAAACAAACTCACAGCAGGCACGGTGCTCACGGGAGGGGACTCGGTCACCCCGCACCCCCCGCAGCTCCCGGGAAGCGCCACTCGCACAATTCCTCAGCCCGCCCTCTCTCCCTCCCCTCGTTCCCGTGCCCAGCTTCCCCTGTCCCCTCCCATGGCCCGCCCCGCGGGCGGGGAGCCAGCCCCGGGCTCCATCCCCGGGCTCCATCCCCGCGCTGTCCCCGCCGGCCGGCGCCGCCGCTTCATCCCTGCCCGGCTGCGGGAACGCGCCTCCCGGGGCCTCGATCGGAGGGTGCCAGGTTTCCAGAGCCAGCATATATAACAGATATGATTACATATATAGAGAGATGTGTATAAAAGGGTGCTCATGCCGACCTCATAGTGAGAAAGGAGCCAATTCCTGCTTGCCAAGGGAATGTTTTATGTGCAGGCACGCGAAGCTCCTGTGCTGGCTGTGACAGTCCCCGGCGCGGTGCGAGCCTGCCCGGCCTCCGCCAAAGAAGAGACTGGCCCGGTGGTCCCGGGGCTCTGCACCGAGCTGCTCACCTGCAAGAACAGACCATGCCCAGGCCCTGCCGAGGCTCCCGTGGCAGCATCTTAGATCTCAAGGAGGAATGCTGTACAGGTGGGTTTTGTTACCTACTATCCTTTGCATGTCTCTTGTGTTCCCCCGGGTTTTTTGGGGCGGGGGGGGATTGGGATAAAAACAAAGAATGTGCCTGGTTGGTAAGAGTGCTGTGTGTAATCAAAACAAGAGCTTGGCTGGCTGTGCTTTTTTATTGCATTGTTTTTACTGGTAATCTGTCGGAAATCTCCAATTCCTATTTTCCTTGAGGAAAGGACACTACCAGATGTGTGTATGTGGCCTCTCCATGTTTCTGACAGTGTTAAGTCCCCTGCCATTTGAGCTTTCTGCAGCTTTCCTAATTCCTGGGCCTGACAATGGGTGGGAATAGCACTTGCATTCCTGGCCGTACCTGGACATTTTCCTGGACATTCATGCCCTGACGTGCCCTGCGCCGTAAGAGCAAAACTGTCCTGCTCTAGTCCTCAGATTGATGTCTGACTACAGAGGTGGACAGCAAAATCCCTTATTTAGGTAGTGAGCAGAGCCATGAATTAAGAGTGATTTATTAGTATCATTAAAAACTGAAGAGGGTGCATAACGAAAACAACTGCTAATATTAAGGACTTTGCAGGTGATGCCACCAACCATTTTTTCCAGGGTTGATGAATGACCCTAAATTACCAAGAGGACTTTCAAGGACTAAGCCTGATGTTATGATGATACATTTTAGAGAGGCTGGGCTAATTTATCAGTTGACCAGCCTTTCAGTTTGTGCTTAATATTGAGGACATGGTCCAGTTTATTCACTGAAATTTAAGGATGTGTGAGTGTTGTTGGATCATGACCTTGTTGCCTGTGTAGTTCAATTTCTGCACAACCCCCCCTGAGGGTTACTTCTGTGCTACCTCATACAGATTTATGAAATTTAAATTTGGTACAATGCCCTGAAAAGGGTAACTTTTTATGTTTGTGCATTTTATTGCCCTTGCATTGGGTATTTTACAGGATTTTACAATAGGTTAAAAATTCTGAGCAGTGGGATGTGTCAGTGTTTCTATAATAATTTCTGGTTACTCTTTTTGGCACAGGCCTGCTGGTCTAGTGACACAGTTACTTCTGGTAAAGTATCACTGCTAGAATTACACTCAGTGATGAGACTCTCAAAAATATTTACTTCACTCTAATGTTTGAAATAAAGCCAACTGGGTTACATTTCTCTCAGAAATTATGTTACAATATTGCTGAGAGAGTGTAATTTTTATTGCTATTTTAATGCCTGTTTATGTTATAAAGTTCATATAAAGATGTGAACTGCTCTACAGAGGTAAGTGGGTGTGACATATGCTGTATTTATAAACACTTCCACAGGCTGTCAGCTGTGTTTCCATGGCTGAAGAGAAGTATTTTAAATTTTAAATCTCATCTCTCACATGGCATGCTATAAACCACAATGGAAGCTAGGAGCATTAAATGGAATTTTTGGACAAAAGAACCCTTTCCACCCTAACCCCTATCTGTGTTTAGAATCTGTAGCATTGATGAGTGACTTAGGAGAGGATGAACATGTCTTAAAATGTTAAGAGTCTGATTATGCAGGAAGGTGCCTGCATGAAGAATCCTTGCTCTCGTAACTGGTGTCACTGATGACAGAAAAATTATTTATGTGGGTTATGAACTATTTGTATAACAAATAGTGTGCAATATTAGAGTCCCAACAATGTAGTAAAGCTGTCCTATGAAAAATTCCTTCAGAAGTTTCATTTTGCAATTGTCAATTAGATTAACTTTTTCTGAGTGCCATGAAACAGAAACGTCTTTGATGATGTACTCTGTGCTGATCCAAACAGGGAGGTGTGAAGTTATTTATTGGTTCCCCAAACTGTATTTACAGGATGCTGTCTGAACCCAAGAGAAGCAATGTGCACCTCATATTTAGTACGGGGTGTTTAAACAGAGCACAGTGCTGTGTCCAGCAGTCTCTTAATGGGCCACTGAAGTACAGTTGCTCCTGCAGCAAGTGCAGCCAGGGGCCAAATGTCAGTGATACGTGTTTAAAATGTATCTAGAAATAAAATTCACAACAATGGGTGGTTCCTTTTTGTTTTTTTCCAAATTAAAAAAAAAAACAAAAAAAAAAAAACAAAAAAACTTCATTAAAGATTTCATCTCAATAGATTTGAAGTACTTTAACAATACTCAAAGTATTTTTTCACTATTTAGAATGATTTCTATTTAACATACTTGGAAAATCAGGATTCATGAGGAACTGTTGCAAATTTATTGATTCACTGACATTCAGAAGAGTATTATAAAAGAAAAAATCTATTAACATACAGGTCTGGAACTTTGACTAAGGTACTGAAGCTGCATGTTGCTGAATAGCAACATGCATGTCTGATACCTTTGTGAATGGGAACTCTTCTCATTCATTGGAAATTTGACCAGGTTAGAACTTTGTTCAATTTATGACCTTATTTTCTTTTCTTATTTTGTTTTGAGTGTTTACAGGTTAAATAAACCCCATTGTGTACATATAATAGATATAGATGCAAATTGAAGTAATCAATCTTGTATTACAATGTCTCTAGCAAAAAAAAAAAAAAGTAAGTTTGCTTGGAAAATCACCAGTCATGGCATTAAAACTGATCTTAGAAAGTTGTCTTAGAAAGTATTAAATATACTTCATAAGCAGAATCAAAAGTATGAAGACTAATAAATGAGAATCTGAAAGTAGGTTTCCAGGTCCATATTTAGAGCTTTACTTAGTGACCTGTTTTTCCAAAGGTGCTGAACAGCTGTGTGTGTGAATTCCATCAGAATACTCAGCTGCCCAGTGCTTCTGGGAACACACCTGTTACTCAGGGTCAGACATGGGAAATTTCATGAAACCTTTCTCATACTTCTTTTAAGTTGATCCACTTTATTAAGTTGGTTGCATGAAGTACTGTTCTAGGACAACCCCATTTTGTCTCATGAGATCTGTCTTACTTAAGTTTTGGCAGAGGAAAGCCTGGCTTATGTAGTGAGGCCACTGAGGGACCCAAGATGTTGGCTGGCAGCATTGTGGCACTTTCTCTTGGCTGTGAACTGACTTTATGTTATGTTCCCTACTTCTATGAGTATTTTTAAACCAGAAACTGGTTCTTTGCAGGTTTGGCAAATCCTGTTCTTGATTTCTTCTTGACAGAAGCCAGAAGGATTTTTGTTATTTTGCACCTCATTTTAGATGAAAATGGTCCATCACTGGAAATACTGACAAGTGTCTTTTTGTATCAAAAGCCAGAAACAATATTTAGACATGAGCCCAAGCAGAGAGCAAAATATTTTGTTAATTCATCTTGTTTCTTGTTTTCACTATATATATTTTCCTTCTGCCTGTTGCAGTTTTGCTAACATATTGATAGTTCGCTACGTTTTGCAGCATTTCGAATGAAAATTGGTCATATTATTACAAAGTTTAACTCTTGAGGTCACTAATGAAGTGACCCTTGAAGTCACTAATGTACAGATCATCTAGCATAGTGAAAATAATTTCTTTTATTAATTTCTTTTATTAATTTTATTTATCAATGTAAATGTCTCAATCACGTAAGTGCTAGTCCATTGTTGCTTTCTTTTCCTTCATTTATATTGACACAAAATTTTGTCTTAGTGTTCTTTCAAGTAGTAGCTGTACATAGCACATATTAATTAGTGACAAAGTTTTTCCATGTGGCTTTTTTTTTTTCTTACTGTTTTAGTGATATAAAACCACTTCTGGGGATGTAGCAACCAACATGACATTAAATCTACTTTTCTTCTCAACATCTTCCCAAATTGCATGTTCTCATTGAGCTAATTTAGATGTTTAACAATCAAAATGGCGGTCTTATGCGCAAGAATTTGTTATTATTGATTAATTTCGTTTGGTTAGAGTTCTGTGGGCACTAAGCTGTAACATCAAAATACAGCAGTGTCTCTGCTTCTGTTTTTGCAAATTATAGCAGTAACGTGCAAAGCTTCCAAAATATGCTATTGCATATCAGAGCACAGAAACTTGATGATTAGATGTCATAGCCTTATCATTTGATAGGATAAAATTGTAAGCTGATTATACACTTTCATGTAGTCTTTGTGTGTTGTGCAGTGCTTAGTAACATTTTGTAAAGGAAAGTTGGATGCCATTAAAGGTTTTGTAAGTCAGTGACATTATTTGGACATAATACAATTTTCAAGTATCATATTCTTTTTGAGAATTTTTTTTCTGTTTAAGAAGGGGGTTTCTGTTTGGTTTTGGTTCGTGCCATTTTTTTTCCTTTTTGTTTCTTTTATTTATTTAATGTTGTGGTATGTTGACCCTGGCTGAATGCTGTGTGCCTACCAAAACCACTCTTTCACTTCCCTCCTCTGATGGACTGGGGAGTGAAAATTATGGAAGGCTCATGGGTTAAGATAAGGACAGGGAGAGTACACTCAGCAATTACCATCACAGGCAAAACAGACTTGGGAAAATCAATTCAGTTTAACACCAGTCAAATTAGAATTAGAGTATGGTAGTAAGAACTAAACCAAATTCTTAAAAAGAAAAATCTCTTCTCACCCTTCACAGCTTTAACTTCACTCCATCCTCTGACTGAGCAGAGTAGGGGCATGGGGAATGGGGGTTATGGTCAGTTCCATCACACATTGTCTCTGGCACTCCTTCCTCTTCACTGGAAGGACTCCTCACAGTCTTCCCCTGCTCCACCACAGGGTAATTCCCACAGGAGACAGTCTTCCATGAACTTCCACAACTTGAGTCCCTTCCACAGGCTGTTGTCCTCCATGAATTCATCCAGTGTGGGCCCCCAGTGGGGTCACAGGTCCTGACAGCAAACCTGCTCCAATGTGGGCTGCTCTCTCCATGGGCCACAGGTCCTGCCAGGAGCCTGCTCCAGCACAGGCTTGCCATGGGGGTCACAGCCTCCTTTGGGCATCTCCCTGCTCTGGTGTGGGCTCCTCCAGGGGCTGCAGGTGGATCTCTGCTCCCCCCTGGGGCTGCAGGGGCTGCAGGGGCACAGCTGCCTCACCATTCTTTCTCTGCTCCTTCACTGGCCTTGGTGTCTGCAGAGCTGTTCCTCTCACACATTCACACTCCTCTCTCACAGCTACAGTCACCCTTGTGCAGTACTTTTTTTGCGCTTCTTAAATCCATTATCACAGAGGTGCTGCCTCTGCTGCTGGTGGGCTCTGCCTTGCCAAGCAGCTGGTCCATCTTTACTTAAAAAAATGTGTAAATTTTTCTATGGATATGAATTAAATAATTTTCAGTGTTCTGGCCAGTTTGGTAATGGTGAAGATGCAATGGATTTAATTTTTTTAAATTGGAAAGGTAAAAATTAACTGTTTCAACATCAGAAATAAAAAACCACTTTTATTGAGATCAAAATTCCTATCTTACCTTCTGAAAGATTTGAGTGGGATTTTTTGCATCTCTTTGAGAGGAATAGCGAAACACTA
The DNA here is from genome assembly GCA_017589585.1 of Phylloscopus whistleri. NCBI lineage: Eukaryota > Metazoa > Chordata > Aves > Passeriformes > Phylloscopidae > Phylloscopus > Phylloscopus whistleri. The sequence goes on along the minus strand of JADMLD010000110.1, from coordinate 138,860 downwards.
CTGTCACCATTTTTGGCATGATTTCAGGCATAGGAGTGCCTGAAAATTAGAAACAGGTCTGTGCTTATATTCTCCCCACTGTGTCCTTAGTCCTTAAAGTTTAAGGATTATTTATCTGTGTTTAGGGCAGGATGGAACAATAGTAGTAACAACTCTAAATTTTCAAAATAATCTGTGTTCCACTTATTTTTTAATTATATATTTTGTGAAATCTCAATAGCTTTAGAAAATCCAATAGCAATGGAAGTGAAGAGTGGCAAAGACAGAGGGACCCTTACATCTCATGGACAATGCTGCTTTTAGGATACAAGCAAATCTGGTAAAAGAAATTTTACATTATTTCTTGTGTGTTTTTCTGGCTAATGCTCCTAAGGCATCAGCCAGCATTTACTTTTCCTAAAACGCTCTTTTAAATGGAATGCAGTCTCCATCCTGTAACTTGGGCGCCTTCTATGTCAGGTAGCTCAGGCATGAGCACATCTGGTAGTGCTTCTGTGCAGGACAGGAGGCTGGAGCCAGGACACCATTCAGCTTAGGTCTCAGACAAAGAAATTCGACATTCCTAATGCATCTTCCAGGCAAAGGTCTATTTTGATCTTTGAATACAGCAAACATTAGGCCAACACATTTCTGATTCAGCAGCTTCAGGGGAACTCTAGCAAGGGAGAGAGAGCCCAATCTGTGGTGATTATTCATGCACAGACAGACAGGTTCTGTGTCTGGACTCTTGGCTGAGGCTGGTGGATTATTCCCAGTCCTTGCAGCCACAGGCAGCTCATTTGGCATTATTTTCTGGTAACTTTCCCAACAGCCTCTTTTATCCCCAAGTGCCAAGCTGCCGAGGACTGGAGTGGCCCGGTCTGAACAAGGCACTAGCCAGCCCGTGTCTGTCTGTGTCCCGGTGGTGGTGATGAGGGGGAATGGCTCCAGCCCACCCATTCCTGTTCTTCTGTCTGCATCTGCCTGTGCCTGGCCTTGGCTGCTGCTGCCCATTCTTGGGACAGAGTCTGGCAGAGCTGGGTGCAGAGGGTGCAGAAGCACTTCTCTTTCACCCAGCATAGCCACCCTGCCAGAGGCAGACCTAGTGCAGGAAATGAAGGGGAGAAATGCAGAGGTACTGACCAGTGTTAAAATTTCCACGTCAGCTCAACTGTGGTAACTCCTTGATGGCCTTGTGTTACATCCACAAGTTGTTCTGGGTATCTTTTTCTGTGGAGATCAGATAGGTCGTGCTTGAAAGCTGAAAAGCTGAAAATATAAACAGAAATTTATGCTTAGGATACATATATAGTTAACACAAAGATATTTTTAAAACCTTGTTATGAACAGCGTGATTGAGGAGTGAAGATCTTACTGATGAGCTTTGTGGAGTATGCTTCAGGAATTAAAAAGAGGTCTTCTTGATTTGAGTAGAAGCATTATAGAACTGTAAAAACTATAAATAACTGTGGCAGCCTCAGCAACCTCTGACTAAATATACAGGCAGCTCTTTGGCTCAAGAGCAGTGGGATATATTCTTTATATTTACTGCAATATTAAAATATGCATATTTATCTTCGAAGGGTACCATTATGCTGTAGCTTCATATGTTTCTGTTGGTAATTAAGCAGTCATGATTTTTTTTCTTCAGGAACTTTTGGGTTTTAAAATATTGCAGGAATCTTCTTGCTGTTTCAAATGCAGTGGGCTTTCTTAATTCCCTCAAATCCCCTACAGCCTTTTAGCTCTATGAAAAGTTAACGCTGTCACAGAAAGTCAATTCTTTCTATTTCTCACAGCACTTCACTCTTTGCTAATTCCATTCTTTGGAGTAGAAAATGTACCTTTAAAAATAGTGCAATCTTCTGAGCTTTCTGAGGTTTCTACAGTTACTCTTTTACTTTTTGTATTTTTCCTTCATTCAGTAAGAATGCCAATTTTGTTTGTATGATTTTAAGGGGACAGAAAAAATCCCTTCTCTTCAAAAAATCATATTTAAGTGAAATGCTATTGTTCATGTGTGCCACTCCCCTCTAGTGAATAGAAGTGGAATTGCTTCATGCCACTGACCCCCTAGCTGCAACCAGATTATGGAATTTTTCTTCAACTTTCAATGACAGAGTTATCATTCTTTCAGTGGAACAATGTGAACTTTATTCGGTTTTTTCTGTTAAGGAAGAAATAGGCTTTCATTGCAAAGCATGTTAAATTTGTTAAATCCTGTCCCTTGCACACACACAATGCCCAAGTAAATATAAAATTAACAACAGCAAAACTGTATTAGTTGTTACTCCTCTGTCTGCGTATCCCTGGGTTTGAATAAAAGTTTCATGCTCTTTTCCCCTGTTTACATACATGACATTTTAACAATGTTTACTTTTTCCTTAATAGTTGAATACATTTTTGTGTAGTGATCTTAACTTCTCCATGACATTTGCTTTATTAAACCTTTGAATACTTGATACCAAAGCTTGAGTTGTTTGGTCACAGATAGGTGTGCAATTCTAGATAAAAATATCTCTCCACATATTTTCACTTGGATGTTTTTGTTGAAGAGGTAACAGAGGAAAGGAGTGGTACAAAAATGTTGTGTATGTGATGAATATTCTGTCAAATGTCAGCTAACAAGGCACCAAGTGTGAGATTTCTCTGGCCAGAGGCCAGTCAAATAGCTCAGCAGTTACCCTAGTCTGTACTCTGTACTTATCAGCCATGGAGAGAAATACATGCATTTAGCTTTCCATTTATCATCTAAAGTACACAGCTAAAATATGCTCATAGTCAGAAGCTGATTGTTTCTATTTACTGCAAATGACAGGTATATCGAGCTAGCATGAGATTAATCCTCTGGGGGGGGGTCTTTAAAAAAAATCTATTTGTGTCTGCTTTTTTGCTCATTAATTGTGTCCTTAATTCATATAATAAATGTATCATTAATCAGTGGTGCTGGTGAAAACAGCTTTTTCTTTTACACTGACAACCAGATTTATTCCATAAGAGTTGCACAGGCTGTGAAGGTCACAAGCCTAACAAAGTAAACAGCCTGAAGAAGTTATATGAGATGTAGAAGTAGTGAATCCTAAATTCAATAAAATCTGATGTGAGGCAAATGTATGTAGAAAAATATTTCATAGAAAATAGAGCATAGATCCAAGGTATTTTTAGTTATGCCTAAGAGATGCAGAAGTTTGCTGAGACTAGAATTTGCTCTGTAGAGCTCCATGTGTTTATTTATCATACACACACATTAAAACTGACCCTAGACATCCACCTACCTGAAGTTTAAAGTGCAGAATGTATGAATGTAGCTGAAAGGCCAAGTTTAACACATTCTCTTGTTTTCCTTCCTTTAGGGATATTTTACATTTCACATCCTTGCTCTTTTCTGCTACTCAAAGATGCAGTTCACCCCTGTTCTTAAAGGATGGCAGATGTAAAGGCTAAAGGCCCTTTTTTTTTTTTTTTAAGAAGTATTAAAAATATGAGGCCAAATCCTGTGGCATCTAGTTAGCTAAAACTCACACTCAGATTTGGGATTATAGCTTTTTTTTTTAATGTACTGTATTGTACATTACTGCATCTTTCTAGTTTCTTCCTTTGTAACAAAAGAACAAGCTCTTTTTTGTAATTGCACAGCATTTTCAAAGCTCTGGTTGATTAATACTGTTACAGAATTGTTATTAAAAAATATCTCTTCTCTATTCCAGAAAAATCAGTGCTTGCCCAGGCAACATTTGTTTTTGAAAAGAAGGACCGCTCTTTGAAGGTAAAAAGCCTTTTTGTCTCTTTTTTCATTATTGATAAAATTTGTTGAGAAATAGGGATTCTATAGACAATTATCTTGGCAGTACTCTAAGATTTTAGCCCTGGTTAACACTTGTAATGAATGGTCTGAAAATAGAACAAGGAAGAATAGAAAACAGAAACAAGACAATGCATATAATGCTGGCTTCTTATACTTTGTGTCTCTGTCTAGAAAGTGACTGTTCTATTTTCCTTGACTTTTCCGTGCTTTTTTTTTTCCAGAGGCCTGCAGAAGACCCAGTTTGCAAGGCTGAAAATGGTAATGACCACCTCACTGAAACAGCATAATATAACTGGATTTTTCATAGGTCTGCCTGGGGAAACAGTGTTTGAACTCTTTTCTATGAGCAGGGGTAAATCCCAGTTACCAGACTAAGATTTTGTGGGTTATAGAGCCATCTACTCTGTCCTAATATATATGTCCCTGTCTTCCCTCAAGAGTTCTTCATCTTACCTCTCATATTTACCAGAAAGACAAGCTCCAGAAGCCCTGAAAATTGGCCAAGTGTATTGATCAGTTGTATGAACTCCTAACTGCCTTTTTCTGTTTGCTTGGGTAATGTTATAATTATGTTATAATGTTATAATGAGCTTCTCATTCTTAATGGACTATGAAATGATGCTAAGTGCTTGCTTTAAGTTCTCTGAACTTAGTAGAAATAAAGAAGACTCCCCAGAGCCTTGTGACAGGTGTTGACTGAGATTCCAAACCCCTTTTGCTCTTAGGTATTGCCTTAAAGCTATTCTGTAAGTCCCGCCTAGAATTTATTTTGTTCAAGTTTTAATTCAGTATTATAACATCATGCTGATGCCTCCACCAATTACATTGTATTTTCTTTTCTCTAGATTACATTAGTTGTTCCAGAAAACGTGCAAGATCATCATCTTTGACTTTCCAGAAGTCTGACTCTCAGTCTAACACTGGTATGACATTTATCTCCAGTCATGTTTTAATTGGAGTTTTGTATTCTCATCTGGTAAAGAAAAGAATGAATTCCCCCATCTAAGAAATGTTTCTGCATTGTAGGCATGCTGCAAGTCACGAAAACTTAAATATTGATACTTGTTGGTAATTTTCAATAAATACCTTTTTAATTAAAAATACATTGTTTTTTCCACACTTACATAATACTAAAATAAATACAAAAATACTAAAATACAAAATATATAAATTTTGTATCATTTTCTTGAATTGCTTACACAGTCAAGGGAGGATGAGATAAGGAAAGGAATGATATTCCTGGCTTCTGGAGGAGATCAGTGTTCCCTGGGCAATCCTTTAAAATGTAAAGCAGTTTCTAGAATGGCCCCTCCTTCTGTCCAGCCACGAGCTGACTGGGAAGGCCCATTAAGGACTGTATATTTTTTCCATGGGAAATCAACAGGAATCACTCAGGCTACTGTGCAGAAGGACTGATCTGTTTTTTACAAACTTTATTTAACATATGAATGGTACCAGAAAGGTACTTCTGAATTCAGGTGTTCATATATTTTTGTTTTGATCACATCTGAATGTACTTAAAAAGACTTAAGATAAGCTAAATTTGGTTTACTCGGAAAGTTAAGCTGGGATAGATATGATAGAAATTTTCGGGCATGCCTATACCAAAAAATAAAGCAGAGTGCAGGAGGAAGCTGGAGTGTTTTCCCTCTTGATTGCCCACACTGTTTAAGTGATAGGTCACTGTCTGGCTCTGTTTCGAACCTCTCCATCTGGAGGTCTCCAGGACAGAGCTGCTACAGAGAGGACTAGCTGTGTGCATGAGCCAGGCTGTGCTGCTTGGCCTCAGAGACCTCCTGGTATCAACAGCATAGTCATAACCTAACAGTCTGCTTCAGAAAGATGGTAGGTAGCAAATAATAATTGATTTTACTGTCAATGAAAGCGTGACATCTGCCTGGCTAATCCTAAAACTGGTCTTTTTTATTCTCCAGACAAGTTATAATTTCAGCCTTTTATTCTTTTTAGATACAGCTCTCACACAGAAAAGAGGGAGGTCATCTTCATTTAACATCCTTCCTACTTTCCCTCCCTCCCAGACAGGTAAATAAAATAAATGTTTATGTAGAAAAGCAAATATTAGCTAAAATAAAGACATGTGCAGAAATGCTTTTTCTTCAAGACAGAGCTGAAGTGTGTTAGACTAGTCTGGCACTTAAATGGGCGAAAGGAGTGTTTTATAAGGAGGACTGGCAGTTCAATAGAAGATAAGTTGGTTTTTTATAGTTGGGGAATCCTCTGGAGCAGGGGTAGAATCTCTGAATAATTTAAAAACATGCATTTAGAGAGTGTAATACAAATATTTAAAAAACCAAAATGAAATTACGGTAATTACAAGAATAGTTTGCTTGCAATACAATGGTGATGGTTCCTACAGGAATGTAAGTTTCCATCCTAGAAACCTGTCTTTCACCTAACAAGGACCCAGGGAATATCCTCACTCAGCACTGACAGGAATGGTGGAGTGGTCTCAAATCCTAGCCTACGTCTCTTACCAGAGACAGGATTTTGACAGACACTGGCATAGAGGATTTCTAAAAATTGTTAAAGTGTTCACAGCATTTTAATAGCAACAGAACACTCTTGCAATGAAAAAGTGGTGATTGTAGAGTATCAGCTGTGCCATTTTAAAGGACATGGTACATGTTTGGCATCCCACCCTTAAGGGGAAGGCAGCACCCAAGATTTGTAGGTGGTCATGGTGGAAAGGAATGACTGAAGTCAGAGGTTCTTCAAAAGCTTAAAAAGTTTTACTGGTAAACTACACACTTCGCATGAAAACTGGTATAAGTCCTGATCTCCTATTATAAGCACATGGAGGTGGATTTTGGATGAAGGGGTAAGGTGAAAAGGAAGAGAGAGAATTAAAGAAGATTAAAGAGGAGAAGAGAGAAAGCAAGAAAGAGAGAAAAAGAGATCACCAGTCCTGGTTCCAGCATCAGCATCAGGCTGGCTGAAGGCATGTCCAGGATCCTGGGGCACACACCTGGGCTTCCTTGAGGTACCTTTATATAGAAGGGTTACCCCACCCTGGAGATGAGTTTCTCTCTTTTAATGCAAACCAGTTCTCGTGTGCAGTTTGCTCTTTCTGGAAATGGGTCAGAGGCTTTGGGGTCTTGGGCAGTCTTGATGCCCCTACAGTCCATGCCCACTTCTTGGCCTCATTCCCGCTGTGCTGTGCCATGTTGTGCCAAGGTTGTCCTGGAAGAGTGCTGCCCTACCTCTGTATGGCCCCTTCTCCAGCCACATCCTGCACTCCCTCACAGTGAGTTACCACCAGAAGTCCTTGGTTGGCTCCACAGCTATTTGGATATTAGTGACAAACACATTACCACCCTTACCTCCTTCTTACTTCTACAGCATGGTTGCCATCACCTTCTCACTCATGTTTGATATCTTTATTAAAACAGTGAAAACATCAATAGTGCTCTGCCATTGTTCTAATAAGTTATGAAGGCCTTTTTAGCAGGACAGGGCAGGGTATAATCTTTATTTATGCCTATTTGGCCCTCACTTCATCATCTTAAAAATGCCTAAAACTTGACCAGATAGCATTGGCATTTCAATGTTTCTACAAAACAGGAACACCTAATTTTAAAAGATGAAGAAAGATTTTGTATTTAAAATATTCATTAATATCCAAAAGACTGTGACATAGCCAGAAAATCTCTGGTGCTTTCTGGTGCCAAAGTCTGCCCACCTGTAAAAACTGAGACAGTAACAGTTATCTTGGAAATCTTTTTCAGATGGATATGTTGGAATATTGCTCAGGTACTACCAAAACAGGGAGAGGTTACAGAAATATTAATTAATCGTTAAAATTTGGGTTTACTCATTATTCAATTTTAAATTCCTTTTCTGTAGTAAAGAAGAATAACGTATTCATGACCTCAGCTCTTCTTCAAAGACATCCTGACATCATGAAAAGTACAAGAGAAGGTAACTGTCATTGTAGTATTTATTCACTGAAGTTCCACAAAGACATCCTTTGGAGATACTGGTGCAAAAAAAGAACAGCTCTTCTCCATACTGAATGATAGGCTAGGTGTCTTTTTGCAATTCATAACTTATTTGTTTGACAGCGTAAATGTCCTATGGTCCTAAACTCTAGCCTGAGCATCTACTCTGACTACTTATTTCCTGAGTGGACTGAACATAACCTTCCCTAGTGAAATTTCACATTTCTAACTGAACAACTCTGCTCCTGGAGAAGGCAATGAAGAAACCTTTTGGCATCTGAAGATGTAGAATTAAATCTGAAATGCCAGAAGATATATCTAAAACAAAGCAATAAATTTAAGTATAAAGATATACTTAAATACATAAATAAAAATGTATTTTATAAGTACAAATAAGAATGTTTATGTATATAACACTTTTTTATCTGATAGGATAACACATTGTTTTCACTTCAGAGTTGTGTATTTCAGAAACCATTACAATTTTTCAGAATATGAAGTGAGTAAACAACAGTAAATGTTACTTAAAAATGTTTTGAAACTTTCAGTTAAGAGGCAAGACATATAGATATGAATTAGATGTGAAGAAAAAGTATATGTTTAAATATTTTGTCTTTGTATTTTGCAAGGATCCTTGTCACCAAGTCAATTGTGGAATGTCATTAGACCTGCCACTTTACAGCCCCCACAAGCCCTGACCTGTCCTGAAATTCCTGTAGTATCTCTAGTGACTAAGAAAGAAGCATGTGTTCAGGTAAAAAGAAAAATAATTTTACTGGAGCTCAAATTAGGGAAAAAAAAAACAAAAACAAAAACAAACCAAACACCGAACAAACCAGTGCTGTTTTAAAGCAATTAATTATTCCACTGCGTGATTTTCAAGAATGTTCCCATGTAAGTTTCAGTGGAATTGATGTATCACTGATATGATGTGAAATGTTAAAACTCATGCTGACTGTGTTTGAAAAATATCTCTTCTCTGCAGGCTGTCTTACCTTTCTGATATCAGGGTTCTGAGGGAAAATCAGCTTTGGGTTTTGGATTTTGTTTATTTAGAAAGTGAGATTTTAGTATTTTAATTGAGGGCACTGGCTTAGTACACAGCTGGAGGAAGCTCTGCCAACAACCACATCTATTGTCTATATCTGTATCTGTCTGTCTATCCATACACCTTAGTGACTCTGGATGCTAGCAGACCTGTTAATAGAAAAAATACTACCTCTGATTAATCAATTTGATTTTATTATTCCTAGCTATCTGAAGACAGCTCTTATTTATCCGCTGAGAATTCGCTAAATTCCAAAACAGCAGTGGGGTCATCTATTACCATGAGTCTTTCCAGCTCTCAAAAAACACAGTAAGATTTTGCTTATTATATTTCTATATCATCTTGTCACTTGGCTGATGGCATGCCCTTTTGTGATCTATGTCTAACATTGTACTAAGCCCATGCTATCTGCACCCACACAGGGCTCAGTGTGTGATGCCTAGATTTGTGTCTTGGCATGAGCTTCATATGGCATTAAAAAATGGACTCCTAACTGCAATTAGTCTCTATGGGACAGGTGGTTTCTTACTAGCAACCAAGCCGGAAACTGTTTCAGCTTGCCATCTCTATTCTGACTCCATGTCTGCTGCATCTCATAAAAAAGGTGCAGAGAAACTCAGGAAATTTCATTCTTTTGAGGAATTACCAATACATGTCAGTGTATTAGACACAAGAGGCATAAAGAAAAAAATACAGGATTGATTTGGAAGACCAGGTGAATGCTGCATTTGATGCTCAACCTTCATTTACAAAGCAGAACTTCTGGCATGGAAAGTTATCTGCGGTGACTCTGATAGACTAGCGTTTTTGTGCAGCACAGACTTCAGAATTTCTGTGAGGAAGCTGACGTCCTTGGACTAGGATGTTTTCCTATCCTTTTGACACTGTATGTGACGGAAAGAGTCCCATTCTCGGAGATCAATCAGATTCTGACTAAAAGCTTGGAAAGCTTGAGTCATAAGTGACAGAAATACAGTGCTGGGAAAACACTGGCTTCTGGTCATTTATGCAACTTCGCACAAGGTTTTGCTTATGAAACAGGAAAGGGTCAAGGCCAGCACTGAGAAGAAGTCGTACTGGTGCAAAAGTAGGCTATTACCTCTCTCTCTGGGGAATGACTCATGAGAACTCTAGGTCTGTGGTCGTCTTGTGGTATTAATACTGCTTGCTGATGTTGAAGAGGGTTATTTACCTGGAAGTTGTGAGCATCAGGAATACACCTGGTATCACTTTTGATGAGAGAATGACTTTTTGAAATTGCTAGGGGCACAGATAATAGATTTCTAATGTTGCCCAAATCCCCCTCCTACCCAAGGAGGGCATAGAATATGTTAATTGCAAAGGAGTCTGTGCTAGTCTCCTGCAGAGCTAAATGGACCACAGATTAAGCTTGGGATGCACAGTGCCAGGGCTCTGCGGAGGCAATGGATTTTTAGATGCACAAAACACTTAGACTCTCAATCCTTATCAACAAAAAGAACATCATTAGAGGGCAGATGCTCATTGTGATTTTGGAAGAACCAAACTTTTCTATTGCATTTAATGCTGTTGTGATGCCCTCTGATGACAACATGTAGCCACACAGCACACTGGGTTTTTAGCAGAATCTGAATGAAGGTAATGAATGTATTAGAAAAGCTAAATTAGTTGCTGTTGATACTTTCAGTTTATTTACCTTCTGTCAGCTGCACAATATCTAGGAAAAGATTGATGAGTGACTTTCTCCTGTGAAGTAGAGAAATGCAACATAGTGACTCAGTGCCAACAAGCTAACTTAAAGGTACTTATGGTATTTCTTTCCCTTGTCTTTTTTTTTTTTTTTTCCCACAAACACTCTGCTTGGGGTGTTTGTGCCTCATGAATTCTGAATATCACAATACTAGTTCTGTCACAATCATGGTAAATATTGGTTCCTTTGATAGTTGAAAACTGAATACAACCAGGTGCTTACTGTTTTTTTTGAGATTGCAGGAGGATGTAAGTGCCATCTTCCGATCCATATTAAGTGACTGATGCTGTAAAATACTTAGGTGAAATCTTTCTGGCATAGCTGTTTTCTCATCAATAAAAAACAAATGACTTTATTAAGCTCTGCATACATGCTGAGCAGTGAACATTGCAGCCAGACCTCCTCATTGCTAACAACTTTTTAGGTTTGCTTTTAATTTTCAATCAAGGCATTCATTTATAAAATAAAATGCAGAGAGATGCAACAGCAGGGATTGCTTTGCCTGCAGATATCTCTCTCACTTTTTGCTCCTCTTCTACTTCTTCATTTCTCCATTATATGGTTCTTTGGAGAGATGAGTGAAAATACCTTGTTATCCCTCTGCAGTTGCTTCATCTGTTCATGTTCCATGAAACCACTAATTTTCATTTCCTGGGCTGACTATAATAACTGAAAAGAATCCAGTTTCTTGATTCTGATTAAAAGCTTGGAAAGCTTGTGTCATAAGTGACAGAAATACAGCAATGGGAAAGCACAGGCTTGCAGTCATGTCAAGTCACCTTTGCACAAGGATTTGCTTGGAAAACTGAAAGGGTTCGAGGCCAGCACTGGAACTGGCAGCTACTCAGACCTTTTCAGACACTCTGAGAAGGCTAGTACCTGAATCTATTCTCCTCTTATAATCCCAGGCGAGTCCTTTATCCATATTTCTGCTCCCATTGTTTCTTGTTAGTGATCATTCCCTGATATCAGTGACTGTGTTTTGTATTTCCATGACAATGCCATCCCTTGGGCAAGAACACTTTGCATCCCTGACAATGCATCCTTGGCAAGAACACTTTGTTCTTGCCAGGCAGCAACATAAGGATAAGGAGTTTTTATTACCATTTTAAGGCTGGCACTTGTAGTTAACGTTCTCTTAAAAGAAAGATCTTGCACTGATTATTTTTTCTTACATTTTTGAATATAATCAAAACAATTTCCTGTATTTTTTCTTAGAAATAAGCCTCTAATTGTTGTTTTTTTAGCTTTTTTGGGATGATGTCCTTAACCTGCTATTGGAGCAGCCTAGAAGTACCAGTTGAAATATCAGTATGGAAATCGGTCACACTTCAGTGAATTATAGTGAGGGGTGTGTTTAAGGATAAAAACCTCATCAACACACTTCAGATTCCCTGTTCATGGCCCAAAACATGCATAGAAGCTTTCAAGGCTGAAAAGACAAGTATTTTCTGATTTCTCTGTTTTGCTCCTAGTCTTAGCAATACATCCAGCATGAGAATGCTAAGGAATATTTTTCCTCATTAAGCGTAAGACTGAGGGAGGTCTGAGTACTCGGTAAGCCCTTCATCCTTGAAGAGATTTCAAGCACACTGTAGCTGTGAACAGAGAAACACTGTTTTAGAGGCAATCATCAAAGTTCTGCCAACAAACCCAGTTAATTAATAGGAATATCCTCTACATATGTTCTGTTAAGCCCTCCCAAGGGTGATAAATACTGTAAAACAGAAGTGAGTGGTGCTGAAGTATGCAGTTTGTGACACAATATCAGACTGCCTTTCTACCAGGTCATCCTTCTGGAACAGAAAGTGAAAAGAATTCGCCTGGTTTTGCCTATGCCAGCAAGACATGCAGGATTAAGCTTTACAGAAAGTATAAACAACGTAAAACCCCTTCGTAAAAAAACCTCCAAACAAACCAAAACCAAAACCAAACCAGCAGCAGGAACAATTTCCACATTAAGGCGTTTACAAGGACTTTTCTACTGACTTAACAAAAAATGAACCCTGTTAATTTAAAGTGGCTATGTAATTAGCAGGTCAAATCACAATGCTACTGGTACAGAATATTCTTGAATGTAATCTCTAAAATATAGTTGGCCAGTACCAAAGGATTGCAAGTATTGAGTTCTCTTCTCATTTTAAGTATATCTATGGAACTGGTAATTGAAAAATGGAAACACTTTTCTCTGCTGTTTTACTTATACCTTATCTTAAGCTATCTGCTATCATACCTGTACATTTTTTCAGTATTTGTGTGTGTATGTGAATACACTGCCTTCCTGCCCTTCCAAGATGTAAGGAGGATGACCAAGGAGTTCCTGTAAGGCACCAAGGTGTACTTTATTCTGCAGAGTACTGGAGCTGCACCATCTTGAAAGGATGGCTAATTGTTGGTAGTCCTTTGGAGGAGAAAAAGGCAACAGGGACAACTCATTAAGGCAACAAAAGCAACTCATTAAGATTTCTGGAGTAAGACACTTCCCTGAGGAGAAGTGGCATATTGTTTTTTGGTCTTAAGAAATATCCTCAATAATCTTAATAAAGTATAGTGTGATACTATGTTCCTTTCATGAAATGTGCCATACAGAATATTCTCAGAGTCTCTTAAAGAATTTGTCTGATTACTTACGTGACTATTTTTTTTTGTTTGTTTGTTTGTTTTCTTTAATGTTAGGTGTGGTGAATCTTCAAAGTGCTTTAAATAAATCACATTCTTACATTATTTTGTTCCCACAGAAGTCAGTTGCTCAAAGAAAGAAGCAGCAGCAATTCTGATTTTGTGTTTGGAGAAAACATGGTTGAAAGAGTTTTGGTGGGATCTGCACATGCTGGCAGACTTTTTATCAAGGTCGGTGCACTTATGAGTATAATTAATTTTTCAGAGATTGATTCTTTTTAGGTCTTCCTTCTTTCAAAGATGTGAGTAAATATGGTTCCAATGTCTCTTGAGGAGAAAATATCTAAGAATTTGTTGCTGGAGGCGTAGGCATTCTTATCTTCACCACCCTAGATAGTTTCTTTAATTACTAACACATACCAATATGCGCTTCTGGTTTGCTCTTTTTTTTACTTGAAAAAGAGTTTTTCTGTCTATTCCATGTAAAGTGGAACACCCACAATGTAAGATAAAAGAATGTGGTTCCTACTGCTCTGATAACTTCCATCATAATTGTAAGGAGATCAGATACTTAAAGGGAGCCTACAAGAAAGCTGAAGAGAGACTATTTACAGGAGCGTGGAGTGAGAGGACAAGGGGAAATGGTTTCAAACTGAAGAGCAGTAGGTTTAGCTTACATATTAGCAAGAAATTCTTCTCTTTGAGGGTGGTGAGATCTCAGGAGAACATTGCCTAGAAATGCTGTGTATGCCCCATCCCTGGAGGTCATCTAGGGTGACCATCCAAGGCCAAGCTGGATGGGGCTCTGAGCAACCTGGTCTAATGGAACCTGTCCCTTACCATGGCAGAGAGGTTAGAACCAGATGATCTTTAAGGTCTCTTTCAACCCAAACCATTCTGTGATTCTGTGATAAATAAGTATGTGGGAAAAATTGGTCACCCACCCTAGAGTGTCCATGTTAAAGCATATTGTGCATGCTTGTGAGGCAGCTTAAATCCTGAAGGACTCTAAGACAAAAAAGTGGTTCCCAAGCTGAGTTCTGTAACACTGAAAATGGAATTGAAATTCAGTTTTCAATTGAAGTAGGATGAAAACAGTATGCTCATCTGCCAGGTAAAAAGCTTTGCAACCATAGGTTTGGGCTATGACTTCTAGCCAAGATTTATTTATAAGGTATGAGTTGAGCCACTGAGCATTTTCAGAAGCCACAAGCATTTATTTAGACATGCCTAAGAAAATTTGTCTGCAAAACTGAAGGTGATAGAAAATTTTAAGTCCTCTGAGGTCAAGTTTGTGGTGTCTGAGAGTTTTAAACTACTCTTCTGGGAACTATGGGCTTGAACTGGAAATAAACCAGTAGTACCTCAACAACTAAGTTCTTCAGAGGAATTAAATATTATTCCAGGATCCACACAAAGAAGTCATTCTTCTCAGAGGAAGAATGATGTACTGATTCTATGATAATGATATTACTTCCTCTAAAGACTGAAACTGTATCATCTGGGATAGTTTTTACTCTGAAGCTATTAAAATTGCTGATCTTCAGCCTAGCATGTATTAAATGATTCAATGTTCTGTTTGATACAAAGTAATACAGCGATTTTTTTAAATAGGAGTTCTTATTTCCCCGGTGTTTTTCTAGAGTCCTGAGAGGCATCCCAAGCTGTGTAACGAAGTGGATTTACATAAAGGAGAAATAACACCCATGTCCACAGGATCTTCTCATGTGGGGCCACGAACAAGTAAGCATAATAAGCAAACAAGAACAGTTAGTTTTATTATTATGTTTCACTGTATTTTAGAGGATGTCAAATGAGTGGTGGTCAATAATTTTCATCTATTCTCAAACTATCCAGTCATGAGTATGCTTAGAGTATGTGCCAAAATCTATATTCAGAAAGCAGCTGCAGCTTGTTGTGAACTGGATGTGAACTGGATGTGAACTGGATGTGAACATGTGAACTGGACTAACTTCAGAAAGCATGATCTGAATTACTCAAGAAAATATTACAGAATATTATTATTTAGTTCAGATAATTATTCGTTGTTTGAAAAAAATGCAACAACCTTTATGAATTCCTTGTGGACCACATTGTGGAATTACAATTTTAGGCTGTCTGCTGCTTGTATTTTTCAAATTCTCATATAAATTACTTGGTTATTTTGGATCATAATTGTGGGACTGAAAGTTCTGTATGGACAGATTTCAGGGCTTGTTTGTGGTGTGAGATTTCCTACTAAGCAAGCCATGTAAACCTAGGCTGTGAAGGAGTTCCCAACAGTTCCCTGTTGTGAACCTTCTTGACAAATTTTGCACTCCTCTTTACTAACAGGTGTGTTAGATCCTATGATTTGTGTAAATACTCTTACAAATAAAAAATTATAAAAACAAAGCCTTCAGAACCTGTGTATAGATTATTCAAAGATACAGAGCTTTGTAACAATGTTGTTCCTTTCAAATCTTGTCCTTCTATGTTCCTGTTAAATATTCATTGTATATGTATTGTTATGAATGTTGGGGTATGTATACTTGGCATAACAATATATCAGATGTGTTTAATTTGGAAAATGAGCTTCTAAATATTTAGGCCTTGTTTCTGTTTGTTTCGGTTTGTCCCTTGGGACAAACCTCTGCAACTATAAACAGCCCTGTTCATTTCTGTATGAGCCTTTTTAGTGAGGTGTTTTGTATTCCTGCTTTTTCCTCTTATGTCTGTTCCTTTGGCCAAAAACTTATTAATAACACTAAACAATGTCAGATACCACAGGTATTACTGAGGTCACATCCTGTGTACTAGTTTTGTTATCCTAAAAATATTCCCAAAATATTGCCTGCACAGAAAGCCTTTCTTTTTTTTTTCCTACAGAAAGAGCTTTGTTGAGGAATGCAACATTAATTGAATCAGCAGCTGCTTGTATTTCCAAGCCAATGGAGAAAATCCTGTTAGATAAAGTTGAAGTTATAACTGGAGAAGAAGCAGAACACAATGTATTGCAGGTGTGTATTTCCTAAAACCTTGATGGCGAGTAGTTTTGTTGTTGAAAAGAACATCTAGATCTATTGCAGCTGCATAAATCTGAAAATATATTCAATTTATATTTTCAATTTTTGTTTTTTTTAAGCTATGCCTCAGCTAACCCATTTTTCTGTAAGTTGGTACTTTCTTTTCATTCTGTATTTGTTCATTTTGTGGTCCCTTTCAGCAAGTAACTATTTCAGTGGTATTTTATAAGCATCTACACAGTACACATAGCTGTAACCAAAACCTTAGAACTGGAAGTGATTTGAGTGAAGATGGGGTTTATGAAAAACTTTTTTTTGGGGAAAAAGCTATGTGTTGTTAAAGTAATTTGCTTTATAGTTCATCTAAAACAGCAATTATCTTTAAAACCTGGCAGGGCATATCTTACTATTCTTTGTCTTCAAAATATTATTTTCTCAGAAAATAGCAATTATGATTTAAAAAAACCTAACATTATTTTATTTTCGATTAATTCTTCTTGGCAGAACACAAAAGTTTTACTGTCTTATGGAGCAGTACTCTTATAGTAGCAGTACTGGTATCCTGGGCTATGTAACATTTGTAATGAGGGAGGAAATAAGGCTGTACAACTTCTGCAACAAATTTAGCTATGCTGGTGGATATCACAGATGTAGAGTTAATGAAGACGAAATAACTGAAAAAGTAAACTAGGATTCATGCTGAATGTTTTCTATGATGTGAAAAAAGTTTAGCACAGATCTAGGAGCCATTTCATTTTAAGTAGTAAAGGTGATCTCTCTATACATCTACCTTTGTACTTTTGCATATGGACGTATCAAAAGTTCTACAACCATAAAGTTTTAGAGCAAATAAAACTAGTATTTGCTGGCAGTTTTCATCATGTATTTCTCTTTCAGATTAACTGCAAGCTCTTTGTATTTAATAAGCTTTCCTTAACCTGGACTGAAAGA
Source organism: Phylloscopus whistleri (assembly GCA_017589585.1). Lineage (NCBI taxonomy): Eukaryota > Metazoa > Chordata > Aves > Passeriformes > Phylloscopidae > Phylloscopus > Phylloscopus whistleri. The sequence goes on along the minus strand of JADMLD010000110.1, from coordinate 121,765 downwards.
GGCAGAGGATCCCTGAGACTTAATGACACTTCTAGCAATAAGCATGGAATGTTGAAGTCAAGGCTAAGTACGAATTAAATAATGAAACACCCTGTACAGAAAGTACCAAATAACTTGTGTTATTGTTCGCCAGAGTTTATTTCAGAACACTTAAATCTGAGAAGATCATTATATTTAAGTCAAGTTGCTGTGAATCTTTTTACCTGATAAAGTTCTCTGTTACAGACTGAGGAACTGGACTCATACATATTGTTAGGTTCTGTGTACTTCTCTGCTGCACTGTGTCTTCAGCTCAGTCACCAGTCTAACAGTTTGCTCTTTGTTGGTTCTGCTTTTTCAGCAGCACTGTTTCAAGACTCTTTTGTAATGTTTTTACTGTGCTGTCACTTTTTTTGCACTGTATTGTATAGTTTCAGCAGATTATTTCCTTTGTGTTCCAGACAAAGAAGCAAACATACTTGGGTATTAAAAAAAATTAAAATCTCGCTATATCAGGGTTTTAGACCAAATTAAAAAGACTATTTGTTGAAAATATTAGTTGTATACAAGTGCTGAAGGAAACAGCTGCAGCTTATCATATTAACCTCCTTATTTTAGTTATGCGAAATCAAGGCAGCTTGAGACTGATTCTCAACACCCAACTCTGGGAACAAATGGTTATAAAAAGAGCAAACAGAAAGAGCCTGTGCTTCACTGCAACAGATCAAGAGGATCATTCTGTTCAAGTATTTCTAACTCAGGTGAGTAGGAGACAACAGTTCCACCCAAAACCCCACTTCCTCTAGAATTCTGAAGGGTTGCTGAAGGTTAGTTTTAGCAAATGGGCTTCATGCTCTGTCAGAGTATGCTCAGCCTTAGAGCTCAGCTTTTATCATGGAATGTATTAGAATGCTATTTCAAAAAAGCAGGTCTGAAGATATGATCTAGCCTTAAGACAGACATTTCCAGACTCTGATTCACATACCACCAATGTAATCATTCCAGTAATATGCAGAAGTGACTCTTTTTAAATGGAAGCAATACAGTGACATTTTCTTCAAAGGTAGTTACAATTTTGTAAGTTACTCTGGTAAAAGGCAGCAGTTTTCTGCCATGGTTCTCAACACAGCACTTGTAATAAATCTATCCAGTGTAGGACTTCCATTTCTCAGTTGAGAAGAATACAGAGTTTCAATATTGTCTTGTGTAAGACAATAGTCTTGGGAATCCTGATTTTCTCCAGAAAGGCTAAACTGGAGAATGAAATGTGCTGGACTTATTTGCAAATAAATAGCACATCTGTCCCAAGCTGGAAGGTGAGAGCATCAACATGAGTTTAAGGATGTTTAGAGTTTCCCCAGCAGATCTTTCTAGAAAGGATTCAGCTTGCTGAGAAAGAAAAATAAATCACCATTTCCAGGAAGTGTCACATATTGTACACAAGCAAAGCACCATGCACTGTATATGCAAGTACTGTAAGTCTGTCACTTCCTCTCAGGGATTGACTTAACTATGGCTGATCACATCACACCCTCAAATAGTGCCTAGAATTCACCAGTCAGTGTTCATCATCCACAAAAAGACTTCTGACTCCTGAAAACTGCTTCATGACTGGAGTAAGGTCCATGAAGTGATCAAAAACATAGAACCACTCCAACACAAACTTCCCTCTCTATCAATAATTCCAAAAAACTAGCCTCTCGTTATCATCAATTTAAAAAACTGTTCTTTCAACATACCACTTCACCCAAAAAGTACCCCAAAGTTTGCCTTTTCAATTAGCTTTTTAGTTTTAGTTAGCTTTTAATTGTGATAACGTAAATTATAACACCTGTATTGTCTCACCCTTCACATAAGATTAAAAATAGAATAAAAGTTTTTGAAACACCTCTCAGTTACCCCACCTCTAAGTCAAAAAAAGTATAATCCAACAGTGCTGGTCTGCATGTGAGAATTATAAACATCCTGATTTCCAGGTGTGTCGCACTGTTTTCATAGACTGTGTAATTTACATTCTGGAAATTTGTCTTGGCACTACTGGGCAGTATAAATAGACATATATGAGGAAATCACAGTATATGAGAGCTGTATGGTTGTGGCAAGGGTTGCAGGAAGCTGCTTCTGCAGTCGCTGAAGAGGCTGGTATCCATCACTACAGTATCCACCTGGTGACTGTATATATTAATATGCCAGTGCTTTCTTATGTCTAGAATCAAACACAAGAATCATCTGAAATATCAAATACTCCATATAAACTGAGCTGTTCTTCAAGGAAAGTAATTTTTAAGCTTATGTTTCTTGTAACGATAGAGAAAATAATCAACAGCTGCATATAAAACTCAGATCACACAAAGAAACCTCACATTATTTGTATTTATATTATTAATTGGATGTTAATTATTAAGTGTGAATCTTAAGTTGATAATTTTGATTAGAAAGGACAAAAATACAACTCTCATTATTTTTTAAAATGGAATTTTAAGAATAGAGATTTTTCTCAGTTGTTTTGGACTATACACTTTATGTTCTGCAGGCAAGCTCCAAAGATACTGAACACCTGTATGCAGCAATACATCATCGCCTTGTGGCCTTGCGAAGTTTTACTGAGCAAGAGCCAGATGCTCATCAAGTAGACACAGAGTCAGAAACAGCTTTTCAGCCATTAAACTGTGATAGTGATGATGAAGATGATGAAGAACTAACTCAATTGAGCCGCACTGGATCTGGTAAGCAGAAGTTTTGCTGGAAATGTGTAATCCTTTCAGGGTATTTGCTTAAAGTAATGGAAATTGGACTTCCTTTTTTTTTTTTTAATACTGACTCTAACTTTTATCTGATACAGTTACCCTTTTTCAGGTAGAAATTGGGTAATTCCTTTTAGTATTTTGACTTACTACAGTTAAAATGTGAGGTTTTGCCATCTCAAGTATCTACACATATTTATGACGACGGAATACTCTTGACAAAAGCTTGAGGTTTAAGACATTTCATATTATTAAGCATTACCTAAATTGTTTTTCAGTATACTTCAGTAGGAATGACTAGAGATATTGATTTTACCTTGAGTAAGTAAAGGATGAGTCCATTCACATTAGTGACTAGTTTCTTACTAAAAGCCTGGAGCACGATGTTTTCACTAAGATATTTATTATGTCATGGTTACCTTAATTTAAAACATTATTCTTGATCAGCTGTAACAACTACCTCAACTAGGAAATCTGCAGGACAAGATTTACACACCAGCTTTACCAGCTTTCTTCACCATAACAAAAATGGAGGTTCTTCAGAGAGAAAAATGCCACTAAAATAAGATACAAGATATTAATGCCTTAATGCTTCAGTAAATGCAACTCACAACAGGGCTGTGGTCACATTTGCAGAAAGCAAGGCAGAAAGAGCTGTCAGACTTAAAAGCTCTTCTATCTTAGCAAAAGACAAGTCATATTTCTGGAGCAAGTTCACTGCTTCTGTCAAACCGCTACAGCAGATACAGGAGCTGCCAATTAGGTGTGATTTTTTCAACAGATGGACTACATGAGGCAACTTTGAGTTGTCGCTCACAGGATTAGTTTCCCTCTGCAGCTAGGTAACATACTCTCCTTATATTATAAATCTTCCTTTCAGCAACTATTCACCAGGAATCAAGTAATGAACAGTAACAGCTATAAGTACTATTTCCCCGAGGAAACAATTTTTTTTTCCCTTTTACCATAGAATCATAGAATATCCTGAATTGGAAGGGACCCTTAAGGATCATCGAGTCCAACTCTGGCCCTGCACAGCATACCCCAAGAATCACACCCTGTGCCTGAGAGCATTGTCCAAACACTTCTGGACCTCTGTCAGGCTGGTGCTGTGACCACTTCTTTGGGGAGCCTGTTCCAGTGCCCAACCACCCTCTGGGGAAGAACCTTTTCCTGATGTCTAACCTAAACCTGCCCTGACACAACTCCAGGCCATTCCCTCAAGTCCTGTCACTGATCATCTCAGAGAAGAGATCAGTTTCTGCTCCTCTTCCCCTTCCTAAGAGGAAGTTGAAGACCCCAATGAGGAGTCCCCTCAGCCGCCTCTTCTCCAGGGACAAGCCAGGTGACCTCAGCTGCTCCTCATACATCTTCCCCTTAAGGCCCTTCACTGTCTTGGTTATCCTCCTCCTGATAGACTCCAATACATTTATATCCTTCTTACATTGAGATGACTCAAAACAGCACACAGTTTCTGATAACTTGGAAATTTTGGATGGGAGATAATTCCTTCCCAGAATTGCTAATGATGAGAACTCTTTCTTCTTTCAGAAAAGAAACAAAACAAACAAACAAAAACCCCCCAAACAAACAAACAAACCCCCACCCCCCCAGAAAAAAAAAAGGGGGGGGGGGAAGGGAATTTCAAAGCAGTGTAGGATCACAGACATACAAGTTAAATATTTATTTTGACTTGCAGAGACTTCTGATACAAATATTCAGATGGCAGCCAGCAAACAGATTCTGAAATGTGTGAGGTGGTGTTTTTTCTTGTCCTTTCAGTCTAAGCATCTGTGCCTCATTTATTCCAGTTTGTAACAACAGTTTTAACAATTCCTTTCAAGCACTTTTTTAAACGACTTCTAGCGTTTCCTGCTTATCCTGATCTCTTCTCAGAACCACAGGGTTTTAATTTGCACACATTTCAGTTACTGGTATCCAAGTCACTCTCCGCCTTCAGACATTCACTCATGACTGTCCCTGGAACTCCCTTTTACAAAAATGGATGAATAATAGGTCTTACGGGTTTTGAACAGGAAGAGGTCAGTTTTAAATATCAGCATAGAAATGTCCATTTAGATACAAGAGAACAGATCTTGGTTTTTTAAGAGCGCTTGTTTTAATCTTTTAATTTTCATTCTTTCATTTTCATTGAAAGGGTGTATGTCATCTTTTTATTGATATAACTCAGTTTTGGAGATTACCTCTCCTTAAGAGTATATAAATGTTAAGAAGCATAAGTCCTCAGGGACTGTTTCTTTACAAGAAATACAAGAATTTATAAAATATGCCTGCATTTTATTTCATCCCATTCTATTTGTTTTTTCTCACCGCCTCCAAAAGTGGTTTTCTTTCTTAATATGGCAGTTTCTTTCTTGTTAAACTGAACTCACACAGTTGCCTAGGTGATGCTCTGTATTTCCTGACACTGTAAAAGACATGAAAAATTAGATAATTATCTTTATGGTATCTTTATAATAGTTGTCTTTAGTGCTTGAGACTGAAGTAGAAAGTAAATATCATATATGTTATTAGTGCATTATGGGCATTGAAGTGATTCTGTATATTTGCAAGACTTTGTTGTAAGCATTTTTTACAGAAAAATTTTAATCTAGAGTATGTTAATGCTATATACAGACAATATATAAGGTAGTAGAGATATTTCTATGATTTTATGAGTTCAGTATAGACATTTATTCCAATATTTTTAAAATTCCTAGTTGAATTGCTTTACTTTCAAGTAGAGATATTAATTTCATAAAGTCTGTAATGAAAAATTTGCTAAGCCTGATATTTTTATCAGATCATATTTCACCAGTTACAGCCTGAATATTTTTACCAACAAATTGCTCTGTAAATCTAAGTGGAGAAAAAAAGAACAATTCATCTTTAAATAGATTTTGAGAGTGGATGGGATCAATGACTCTTTGGAAAGTATTTATCTTTTCCCTCTGACTATAAAGTGAGCTGAGGAAGTGAATTCAGACAAAACAGTAAACTTCTTGGCTGACCAAAGTCAAACAAGTAAAGTACATGGGAGGTACAAGGACGGTAGTGTCACTAGGCAAAGAAAAGTTTTATGGATTACTCCTTATACTCCACCTCATCGGTCTGAAATCTTCTACCTTCATCCTGGTTGAGGGATTCTCTCTTTTGATTGAGGTGTCCCCTCTGGAATTTCATCTTTGAAGCTATTAGAATAAATTCAAAGATTTTGGAATCTAGGACTCGGTAAGTCCCAAGAAGTCTCTCCCTACCCAGCCATGGACCTTACAAGAAAAATCACAGCATGCAAAGATGTAAGAGTATATCCTGTATGGATCCATAAAGAATTGCATGGATTTTGGAGACTACTGATACTGATAGTCGATAGTTTCTGAACACCAGTAGTGTGTTGGTCTGTATCATAACGTAGAAATGCAAAAGCTAATACATTTGCAGCAACAAAAAATGTTTTATTTTAGGGACATTTTCTGGTCCACTATACATGTACTTCTCATCTCAGCTTCATTAGGACTCTGTCTTAGGCTGGAGTTCATCAAGATTTAAAATGTTACAAGAATTTTCTTTCTATTTGGAAGTAAAGTACTCATAAAGTTCTTAAAGGAACTACTCTTCAGCAGCACCACATTAACTCCTGAAAAACTGCTATCTTTGGCATTTCTTGCAAATTTAATTTAAATTCTTATCAATTGTTAGGGATTCTAAACTATAAAGCTAACACACACCTGATAGTGATTAAAACTGAGGAAAAGGGAAAAGTTATGAATTAACTTCTTTGTTGGAGTTTCTGTATTCTTTTCAGCAGGCACCAGTAATATCTAAAGAAGAGAAAAAATAAACTCTGTGATTGATTTTAAATGCTCTCATATCATTAAAGTGAAGGGGGAAATCATATTTAATATTCTGACAAACACAAGCTTTCATTTCACCTGTAAGAGATTTAAAACTCTTAGTAAGTATAGGGGTGGCCAGACGGTAGCAGCAGTTTTTAAGCAGACACTGTGATAGTGGTATTACGTGTCTGATATTATTAGTCAGTTCTACCTGTACTGACTATTTGCAGTACTTTCTGCAGATTAATCGAAGTCACAGAGATTACACAGCAAAACCACTTTCTCATAACCAATGAGCTGTTTGAAGGTATGTTAGATTTCTCAGAGTTTTCTGAGTATCTGTAATGAAGTCTTAAGACAGTGTACCCTCCACAGAGAGATAATTTGCATCCCGGGTACATTGCCCTACCTAGACATCAGATTCCTTAGTGTTTTTGTGCTTGTCTTTATTGACATGGAAGGTCATAGGCTTCATTCACAATTCACATGGTCAAATATTTGTGAATAATCCTGTGTTATCTAGTTACCTATTTACCTAAAACAGGAACTTATCATATCCAAACTTTAACCTACTGCTTTGGTATTATGAAATGCTGGATTGTTTCAAAACATGAATATGCTCAAATAAGCAAGATTTTTTTTTAATAAATTCTTTTTCAGATCATTCTAGATGGAACCGCAGGCGGTCTGTTGTCTGCTCATGATCTCTGCCAGAGGTTACAACAGCTCAGTTGGGAACTCATCTTCCCAAAATGTCTAAGCTGACTCATCATCCCCTGGAGGGAGGAAATCAGATGCATATTACCTTATGACTTTTAAGTAGAGATTAATTTTAGAGACAGCTTAATTTGTTGAGAAAGAACTTCATATGCACTATTGAGGATTCCAGGCAGCCTGCTTTGCACTGAGCTGTGAATAACACTATGGCTTCCAATAGTCAAGAACTGTTACAAAGACTTTTGGTTTTAGAATTAAATAGAATTAAATATATTTAGATACATTATTAGAGTAAGGAATTTTATAGAGAATAAATACTTGTTCATCATATTGATGGATAATACCATATGAGCATGAACTAGTTATAATAATATATGTGAACAGATATTTGTTACTTTTAATCTGTTATTTAAAAGATACATTTGGAAAGCTTTAAATTTGGCTTCACTGAAAACATTTATTTAAAATTGTGTGGTAACATTCAGCATCCTGTTTTTAAGTACATACAAGCAAAACCTGGGGTGGCAGTTTAGCATGACCAAGGCCTATAGAAACCAGCCTTCATACAAGGGGTTTTATTTAATGTTTATTTTGAAAATATCTGGAGTGGTATACTGACTGCAGAATTTTGTTTAAGGGAAAAGAACCATAATCTGCATCTTTCAGCTTTACGCACTGAAAGAATTCACCATGAAAAGTAAAGGGCCATTCTAAGGGCCATATGAGCTTTAAAACTTAAAGTGTATCTGCTTGCTCATGAACACCTTTCTAGCTGAATAAAACAAGCACCTGCACTTGTGTATATTAATTGTCCATTTGATATACACAAATAAACGCATGCACAATACAACAGAATATCTACATTAAAAAAAAATCCCTTAAATGTGTGAGATTATCTGAGATTACTTCTGGTTTAGCTGTAGCTATTCCTAACAGCATAATTCATATGAGTATGTTACATATTCTCATGTGCACAATAATCCCAACAGTGGCCAAGACACAGTTGCTCTGTAGAAGTTTTTCCACAAACTACTGCCTTCCACCTAAATATTTTTGTGAGAAAAAAACTCCAATTCTCTCTTAATACCTGTGAATCAAGACTTGCAGGGTCATTCATAAGCCCATGCACAGTAAAACACACCAATTATGTTTCATGTTTTCATTCTCTCAAGGATAGAATGTGTCTGCAATCTCTCCACTGCCACTTCTCTGATGTCCTGCATATTGTTTGTCATCCTCAGAGCAGAAACAATGTTTTGAAATATCTCAAGTTCTTTTAATTAAGGTAATTGTAATGATTTCGCAGTGTAAAAAGCTGCAACACACCTGAACAGTCAAGTTACAATTTAGTTTTCCCATCTGGACATGCGTATGAAGTTATGAAGGAACAACACTAGTTTCTTTCTGAATTCTCAGTGCACTGCCAAGATTAGCATCCAGATGTAGCTGAAATAGTTATCTGAATTACACTGAATCATAAATGGTCCACCAAAATTAGCACTTGTCTGATGTTGATCTGGATGACAGTAAATTTAAGTGGAACTTGATTTTTGCCTTCAGGAAAGAAGGAGTGCTTCCCTTTAGACCACCTGTGTCAAACAGTGAAGGCATGGGGATTCTCCTTGACTTCAGTCTGCCAGAAAATATTGTTTCCATAACGAGCTGTACATTGCGTCCTTTGTTATCAGCCTCACTCCTGACCACAGCAATACTTACATCACTGACCTTCATATTTCATTGCTGCAACTCATCCTCAGGGACAAAACTACATGTTATAAAAACTCAGGCAGTTGTAAAACTCAGCAGCCCTATGTATTTAGCAACAGGTCATGGTGATAAGTTTGCCCTGGAGTTCAGCTGGCTATGCACTGAATGCAGAGTTTGATTTCAAAGTCTGTCCTGATAATCAAAGCTTTCTTTGAAACAGGATTTAAGCACCCAAGTGTCATGATACCCCTCTAAATTCTACTACAGCTGTAAAATCTTTGGCAAATGGGGGAGTTTTCCAGGGCAGGGACAACAGAACTTTTTCAGACTTACACTTTGTAATTTGCTCCCACAGCACGCAGAACAAGGTTTATAAATAAAGGCTCTTTTCGATTTGCCTCTTCCCAAGACCCTTACATGTATACACAAATATACATATAAACACACACTCATGTGCACACACACTCAAACACAAAGCTTCATCTCCTAAAAGCTGAGGAGGAAAAGAGATGTTTATTTTAAAGATATTGGATACTTTGGAGAAAAAATTTTTGCTTTTAAGAACCTAATTATGTGTTCTCTCTAGTGTCACTGCATTAAAATTCACTGTTCCTCAAGCTGGAAGGTACACCATTATGTATGTATTAACTTGGTTTTAAAAATTTTATTTTTGTCATTTTATGACACCTGAAGAGCAATTTCCATGTCTCCACAATAAACAAATTTCTTACAACTTGAATTTCTGTGTAGTAGTCTTATTTTGTGTCCCAGAGCTTCTACAGTTCCACGCTGCAGAATCTAAAGCCTGCTTTTCTAAGGAAACAATATGTAAGTGGTTGTGCACTCCATCCACCCATCTGTCAGACCCACATTGAGTCCACTCTTCAGTTTTAAAAAATTGGACAGGAGCTAGAATGCTCTAAGGCAATTTAAATTCTTCATGAAAACTGGCAGTTGCTGAGTGACAGAAATCAGACAAAGGCATCCTTTGAGAAAAAAGTTTCAGGGTAAGCTTGGTATTTTCTGTGATGCTGGTAGGGCTGAGTGGTTTATTTCTGCTTCTCTTCAAGCTGCAGCACTTTCCGGGAGGGAGGAGAAACAGACCATGGAAGGATCGTCCCTGTGGCCTGAAGAGAGGTGCAGAGACATGACCCAAACCCATACGAAACTAGACACCATTAATTTATTTTCCATATGAATTTTTATTTATTTATGACAAACCCCAGTGATGAATTTATATGCATAAGGGATGTAGAGTTGGAAGATCTTATGTATTCATGCAGTAGTAATTTTCCCAAGGAGAAAAAACTAAGAGTTCCTAGTAATAATAATGATATATTCTACTATGATTATGAACTTCTAGCAAAATCTACTTGGATGGGATAGACTGAATGTCCTACTTTATATTCTGGAGGCATTTGTATCTCTTCATAAGTCTTGTCCCTCAGATTTTTATGTCATGCTCTTTAGTGACCTCTGAAATAGTTTTGGCAGACTGTATGAAGTTAAGAGTTAGGTAATGTCTCTGTTGAATAAATGAACACAGGAAAAACTTCTAACACATTTGCTTTCACTGCTAGTGACAGCCAGTATGACATGGACAGCGAGGGAAAGAGCATTCTCATTTCCCTTAGATGGATTTTAGAGGCCTTACCATGGGGGCAGGCTGGTAGGAAAATTTAAGCAGGATGCACAAAAAAGTATGCACAGCCCATTCTACAGCAGTTCTCTGTCTAAAAAGTGGACTTCAAATCAGAACTGTTTGTGCTTCACAAATGCTAAAGTTGTTAGTACAAAATAATGTATCTGCATCTGTTTTAGCATATTCAAATTGCTTCTGAAATGTTGACCTCAATTATATTAGAACAGTTGAGTGATGGTGTAGTTTGCAAAAGCAAAGAGTGGGAAGAAAATTAGGAAAGTAAATATCTGATAATTAAAATATGTTCTAATGGAAGTGTGGACAAGAAAGCTCCTCTCATTGGTTTTGTGTAAAAAAATCAGTAATTTGCGTTGATAATAGCTGCATTTACTATGCTTAAGTATCTTCCTTGATTTTATAATTTGAAATTTCTGAAACAAATTATGTGATTAAACTATGCAATCAGTGATGAGGGTACGTACATATGTTGCAAGCAAAGTGCAAGCACACGGATTGGATCTGGGATCAGAAATTCTACCAGACTACACCTGCTAATACTTTAATCTATGTGCCTTGTAAGACACTGATGTGTTGCATGAGCGACATGTTCTCTAACCATTAGTCTGGAGTTTTCCTCTGGATTATCAGAATTAACAGCTGCGGTCAGCTGGTCTCAAAATCCGAGGACTTGGTTTTATGAAATGTTACAGTGATGGTGTGTTTACCTCTTCCCTTGTGAATGCATCTAACACCGATAGCATCACTATTTTAAACACAAACAAACTACATTTTCCATTACCAGCAACACTGAGGGTCACATAGAGTAAGTCTATGCAAGGCAAATAATTGGATAAGTTAATTATATACTGGTTATTAATTAAACTATCACAAAAAGGCATTATTCACAGACTTCAAGAAGGAGTAGAAATTAATAGTTTTCCCAAATTGTAACTGGACTACAAGCAATATATACATTCTTTTGGGTGGATATAGGCTACATACAGAGATTATTTTACATAAAACAGCTGGCATAGTCACGCATTGCTGGTTTTGCAGCTAGTGAAATAATTCAGGGAATAATTTATTGTTTATGTAGACATTTTTGCAGTTACTTTGTTACACAGGATATTTTGTGTATTACGTAGGTATTTTTTAAAGTTCATTATATATCTTGAAGCATATAGAGCTAAGGATGCCTGGCTTTCTATGGATTTGTGTCTTGAAGTTTACATCATGTATGATAACTCCCTGGTGTCTAAAATGGGCATTTCTCGGAAGCATTTTTCTAACTTCAGGAACTATTGAGGCATCTGTTTCCATGAAGAATTTTTAAGTACTCTGTGCCCAAACCAAAGCTTGGTTACAGACAGTACACTGGCCAGCCAGTTATTACATTGGGATTCACTCCTAGTCTATATTTGTGTCCTATACTAGGTTTAAATGCCTATATTAGTTCAATTTTGGATGAACAAATCTGTCCCTTAATCTACTGGGTATATTATTTTAAGGTCATTCAAAATGGGGCATGAAGACATGGCACATCACAAACTGAATATATCCCAAAATAGGTAAAGGGTCATTTGACAGATCTGTGTACCTTCTTGCTGTGTATCAGGTATATGTTCAAGAGTTGTAGTGAGGGAGGGGTTAGTGTCTAATGACCATTTTGTAAGTAGATCCATTTATAAAGTAAGATGCAAACTGTAAGTAACATTCCACAAACTCTATTTTATATGTTAGAGAAAGTTTAAATCCTTTTCCACAAAGACAATGGGATATCAGACAATCCATGTACTCTGACAACGAGCTTATCTGTCAGAGACTTCCTTCTGGGAACTATGGATTAATCACTTCATACCACATGCTTCAGCATTGTATCCAGAACCTTAAGGTATCATCCACTGAACTGAATTTGCATTTTTAAAATATTTCATATTTTATGCTTAAAAGCTTGCTATGGGAATTCATTCAAAAGACCATAACATGATAATTGCATGACTTCAGAATAAAATACTGTTCCATATTCAAACTTAGTGGTTGAAGCCGATTTGATTTTCAAAGATCAAAACAATTCAATATAAATAGACAATACACAAAGCACAAAATCTTAGATGAGCAGGTAAATGGTCAAATAAATTACAGATACCATTCAGAACAGCATCATAAACTTTCAAAATCTCATATCTTTTAGGTCACCAGGATGTTATATTATCTACAGCTTTGTACAACCTAGAAGTTAATGGTTATACAGAATGAAGCATGTTCTGGTTAGCAAGGGGATTAGTTATGTTTAATTGGTCTCCTGGTAATCTGTTTTGGGATATTTTCCTTCAAGGCTAAGGTAATCGGTAGACAAAAAATCCTCCTACCCACCAACAAAGACTGGAGAGGGCCTTTGTCTTGTGGGAAGGGTTGAATGGCTGCAGCTATGCTCATTTCCTAAAACTTTTGGCAAAGCACTTTAGAAGAGTGTGAGTGCTGCATTGACAGGCAAGAGCTGCTGCTTCAATCCCTTCCCCGAGAGAAGATCAGGGACAAGGTGAGTTAATGAGAAATGAGTGTTTAAGTGAAGCCTTCAGTGCAGAAGGATCGTCTGTGCCACCATTTGATGCCTGCGCAGGCAGTTATTGATAAACATGCAACTCCTCACAGAATTTCTGGACAGCTTACAAAATTAAAAAGTAACTCAGGATCGATTAGTTAATTTTCTTTTCTTCGTCTTTTTTTTTTTTTTTTTTTTTTTTTTTTTTTTTTTAACCTGGACTCGCCAGACGGTGTCTCGCAGCGCTGCGGCTAGGTCCTTTCTGCCCTTCCTGACACTGGCAAATGTCACAAAGACCAGAACAGGCGTGGAAAGCAAAAAAGAGCTTTTAAACTGCATGGATCTCGCCAGCTCTCCGCACCGGATGCAGTATTTAGTCCTTCTAAAATACAGCAGCACGTGGTGGCTTTCCACCTTTCTGAATTCTTTTCTGAAAGTTTTTTCCCTCCACCGCCATTTTCGCAGGGGAGCAGGCCGAGCACGCAGCGAGGCCATCCCACAATGACTTCCACAGCCTGCGTGGGGCCGACCCCACACCCCCTGCCAACCGGGCGTTATACCACAAGTAATGCGGGCATTCTCGCTGTCCCGCGGGATGTGGGGGGACACAGTTTAGGAACACTGTTTAGTCTCACAATACTGATTAGTCTCAGAATTCCCTGTATATTCCCCAAGGCTATCGGAAGTTTCGGTAATACGCTACTATCAGTAGCCTTTGCCTTTTTGCGGTGCTGTAAAGCTATCACACAGACCAAGAACAGGAGCAGCAAGACGTGGCATTTCAACACACACGATCTAAGACCAAGTAATTCCTCCCTCTTTATCTGTTTAACACCATCGCTGCCTCCTGGGACACTGAGAGTGCTGGTGGGGCACTGGTGGCATTGTCGCTGTCTCCTGGGACGTAAGGGGAGCACTGAACGGTACTGGGAACAGTGTGAGGGCACAGAAAGCAGTGGGGTACTGCTGCTGTGCCCTGGGACACTGGGGAGCACTTGGGAGCAGCGGGAAGCACTGGGGACACTGTCACTGTTCCCTCACGGGGAAGGTTGGTCCCGCACCCCTCACGGCTCCCCTGGGCGCCGGGCGCAAGAATATCCGCCGGGGGCCAGCATATCCGCCGCGGGCCGCCTACGTGCCTCGCACCCCGTCCGGCGAGCCACCAGAAGGCGGGGCGGGCCAAGCAGGGGCGGGCAGGGAGCAGGCTCTCTCTTCTACGCATGCGCAGGTGGCTCTTCCCGGGGCGCGGGGTGGGGCACGCGCTCCCCGCGCGCTGTGCCCCGATTGGCCGAGGAGGGCGCACGCGCCGGTGAGAGCTCCCTGGCCCCGCCCCCGCGAGGGGGCGGAAGCCCGGCGGCGCCGCTCGGTATTGGCGGGGCCGGCGGCTGCGCGCGGGGAGGGCGGGGCGGCGGGCGCGGCCGAGCCATGTGTGCCGGGCGCCGCCGCAGAGCGGCCGCAGCCGCCGCCGGCAGCGCCGCGCCCGCTCCGGGGAGCGGCGCAGAGCCGGGGAGATGTTCTCGCTTTGGGGCTTCCCCTGCGGCCACCTCCGCCTCGCCGGCCGGGCGGCAGCTCGCCGCTCCGCGTTGCTCTGCCAGCGGGCGGCAGCTTCCTCCGCCCCGCCGTGGTTGCCGCTGCTCGGCGGCGCCCACCGGCGCCTACTCGCGCTCGGCGAGCTGAGTCCCTCCGCGGCGGCGGCGGCGGCGGCCGGGCGGGGGGCGGCGGGAGCCGCGCCGCGCCGACCGGGGGCGGCGGGGGGCGGGTTCCGGCCGTCGCGGGTGGCGGTGGTGGCGAAGACGACGCGGTACGAGTTCGAGCAGCAGCGGTACCGCTACGCCGGGCTCTCCGAAGAGGACCTGAAGCAGCTGGTGAGCAGCGGGAGGGGCCGGCCGTCCCGGCCACCGAGGCGTTGCCGACGAGGCTGCAGCAGGGGTGGGGGTGTACCCAGGGTGATGCCCGGCTCCGGCGAGGGATGACCGGGGTGGTGACTGGCTTCGGGGAGGTTTCCGGGATGATGCCCGGCTCCAGGGGCGCCGCCGGGCCGCTGTGTCCGAGTGTCCCTGGGGCTTCCCTGGGCCCTGGTGGGGCGGAGCCGACAGCCGTGGTGGTGTGCGGGGTCGTGGCCGATGTCCCCCGCTCTGCCCCTGCTGCTGGCGGCTCTGCCCTGCCGCCGCCTCCCGTCCCCGCATCTCTCATCCCGATGGAGCCACCGAGCAGCACCGCCTGGGAGAGCGGCACGAGCCGCGCCGCTGGACATTTATCGCTTGCAGGCTGCGAGAGATTTGTGTAGTAAGCATGTTTGGGTTTTACCCTCGGAGGGATCCCAGCAGTCCTCAGCAAACTGCAGTCTTTTTCTTACTGTGTGTAGTATTACGATTAGAGAAGTGCATGCCGAGGACAACACAATGTTGGGAAAAATCCCCTCTGTGTCTTAGAGTGGACTGATTCGCATTTCCTCCGTTTTCTTGCCTTACATCCTCACTCCATCTTTACGTATTTTTCTCCATCCAGACAGCCAAATCTATCTCAGATCCACCCTTCTTGTTAGAGTTTTTAAAAAAGCCTTTTTCTTTAGTCTCTAAGAAACCTATAATGTAAAGGTTCATACCGAAGGTATACCAAGGAAAACAAGTATCTCTTAGAGTTGATATGTGCACCCAGTGTCTTCTTGTCTCCATCATGCTCAGTGACCTCCCTTTACCCTGTGGCTGTCTCCTTCCAGTGTTCGTCTGCCACCGGTGGGCTGAAAGATGGTACCTGGAGGAGTTGCTTTGACTGCCAGCAAATATTGTCTGTGAAATCCATGTCCTGAGCTCATACTGTTAGGCCTTTATTTCAAATAAGTCCATTACATTAATTTGTCCACACATTAGTTTGTGTCAGTCAAGTCTGTGGTCTCTTATAACTGAAAATATTTTAGATCTCTTGTTGGTTTGCAACATTTGGTCTAAATTTGTACATGTGCTTAACTTATGTAGCAAGGACAAATGGCTGCATACCCTTGCTTTGTAAAGAATTGGGATAAAATGTACAGTATCTACAGCAATGTCTGTGTGCTTCAGTTGGTGGTCTACCTCCTATGGAATTCCTGTCCAGACACTTTTTACATGTTTTGTATAGGTCTGTAGTCACAGTTCAACAAGTCTAATAGTGTCAGTCTGTGTTGATTCTCATGTAGGTTCCTGTTGCTGAGGTGTCCCTGCACTTCCTTTCATAGAGTGGTTAGGGGGGAAAAAAGGTCTGTCATGGCTCAACTGTAGGAGTTTTCATTTAGCTTTTTGAGAGAAACTATTTCTTGTTGTTGAGTATAGAGGTTGTCCTCAGTGTGCAGCTAAGCCCAGGAAAAGCAGACTGAGTTTGTTTGGTTACTTTTCTCTAACTGCTTCTGTACAGGCAGGACTGGGACACTGAATCAGTGAGCAGTATTGCACATCCTTTAAGGTGCTCATGACTGAATGTAGTGGTAGCTGCAGTTTCTTCTCTCATGAGATGCATATTTTTCGTGATTGGTAACCTGTATCACTCTGATTATGCATTTTTTAAAAAAGTAACTGTGAACTCGGTGATTGTAATAGTTGCAGAAACACCTTAAAGTTTGTCCTTTTGGAGAAACTTACAAATTACAGAATTGTGTACAGGTACACAGTAATTATTGGCATTTGTGAAATTCTAGAATTTCTGTTCTAAGACTGGTGCTTTTTTAAAGACCTGTCTTTCCCCTTTCCCCTGCCTTGTGAGGAATTGCAGCAATAAAACTTGGTGTCGCCAGGTAGACAAAGCCCAACTTGCCTAACTATGTGTGTAGCAATACTGTGTTAAGCTCTTGCTGTATGGGCGGGAGTACAAAGATTTTTGCAAGAACTCTTTGAAAAGGTCTTTTAGAATTTTGTTTTTGAAATAGAAAATAAGAGAGCAAAGGAATTATCCTTGCTGCCCATTTCTCAATTTTTTAAGCTAACCTGTAAAAATTTCTGTATTTGCATTCTGCTGTGACTCTGGTCTCAGATTTTTTTTCTCAGATTGAGTTAATGGTAGCCTCACTGAATATGTTATGGTGAAGGTTCAGAAGACTCTTATCCTCTCTGTTGGGGACAGAGATCACTTTGTAGCAGAGTGATTGCTGTGAAGTGTCCTTCCCCTGCCATTGTGGGCAGCTTGGGAACACAATGCATTTTGCTTTCTGGTGTTAGCTGCCATCCATGCTCTCTGTGTCTCTCTTTCTCCTGGGGAGACTTTGGAAGTTGCTCCAATGCATCTGATTTCAGAAATGAGCCCAGACACACTGTTTTGGGTTTGCAACTCAGTTGTGTTGAAGGGCCACACAGAAGGCAGGGTGGGAGTTGAGTTCATGTGAAAGCCTCCTGCTGGGATACAGGCAAAGAGTGAAAGCAAAAGAGCATAGGAGAGGTTTGGCTCCTTTGGTGCTGGGAGCTGCTGGCTGACCCAGATGTGTCAGGGAGTTGTGTTGCAGGGGCTCAGGCTTGGATGATCCTGGAGGAGGCTTGTGGTGTGAGGGAGCCAGCACCAAGGGAGGAGCACAATGCTGTCTGTCATCCTCTGTCACGGACCTTCAGATGTCCAGACACTGGCTATCTGAAATACAGAAATTCAAGTGCAGGGCACTGTTGGAGGCTTAGGTTTGAGCAACCATAACTGGGCTTGTTGCCTGCTTGTTGTGAGCAAAAGAGATGTCTGCAAGTTTCTAGAAGATCACTGATGTCTGTATTTTAAAGCTTCAGATGTCAGCATAGCACAATTAATGAGAATTGTGGGCTTAATCAGTTCTGCCTGATCACCAAGACAGGAGAGCACTCCTGAACGTAGCTGTTTCAATCAGTGTGTTTACGTATTAAGACAGAATATGCAGTAAGTAACAACACAGAAGTGGTGGTGCCTTTGGGCGCACATCCTAATGAGATGAGATTTGCTCCATGTTTAAGGAGGCTGAAGATGAATCATTGGCATACACCAATATGTACTAAAATAAGATATGCATCATAGTATATATCATTATCTATGATACACACAGTGAAAATCATAGTATCCTCCAAGAAGCAGAATACCAGTAATAAAGGTGACTGGCTGACATTTCTAATAAGCCATGAAGGCCCTAGGCACCTGTAGCTTAAACCTTTCTGTGGCCTTTCTTTTGGACACCAAGTAAGTTGCATTATACAAACACTATGAAATGTTGCAAAGCCAAAGCTGCAAGGTCACAATTCCAGAATTCTTTCTTTCTGCAGAGATAGGAGAGGTAAAGAAGTAGGCCAGAGAGCAGAAGTGCGCAACTAATGGAGGGGAGATGAAAAGCAAGGGCTGCTTTCACAGATCTACTAAATACTTTCTGGAATGTTTAGTAGGTCTGTGAAGGATGAAATACTCCATTGCCTCTCTACATGCATGTTGTACATGCCTGCTCCAGGCAGTTGTTTTTACCTATCTTGTGGCAGATTCTCTTACAAGATTCTCTTACAAATAAGTTGTTAAAATCTGTTTATAACTCTGCATAAACACATTTGACTATCATAATTAGTAGTATAATTCTGACCCAGTCTGAAAAGTGTAATTAGGTGCTGTGTATGCTGTTGTACAGGGGAGGGTTTCAGAGTCTTTAATTCAGAAAGGAGATTAGAGACCTATAAAAATGGATTTCTAGTACCACAAAACAAAAATGCTCTGAAATGACCCAGCAATTTTAAAAGAAGTGCTACATCAGTAAATTTTGTGCATCATATCTTGCAAGCAATACTTTTCTTTGGCTTTATGAAATTTAAAGGGGCCGTTTGCTTTCTAAAACTTGCAGTTACCAACTTGAAGTTACACTAATCTTTCTCCCAAGTCCCTACAAACAGTTTGCTTACCAGAAGTGACAGCAATTTCCATTTCATGTGTCCTAGTTTACTGGGATTAACATCTAAATATGACTGGTTACAAAAATGAATGATCCAGTCAACTAATACTGAAGGCTGTTTCATGTTCTGTTTATTTCACTCTCAGTAAATCCAGGCAGAGGAAGCACTGCTGTTGTCCTTATGTAAACTAAGAGAATATAATGCCCCAGTAATAGATAAAGCTCATTTTGGAGCTTCGGTTGACTTCTGGTTTCTGTTTTATTTGATAGTGCAGATGTGATAAGTTGCTGACTTCTCACAGCTGTAAGGTATTTAGGGAAGATGAACAATTTACCTGTCCAAACACATTTCATACACAGTTCTAATTATCTTTGAAAATGTCGTATGAAAAGCTGCATTTGTCTTGCTCTTAATTGGAAGAAAGTTGTTCACTGTGGACTAGAGTTGATATTCTGTTGTGGCTGGTTTATGTGTCTTTATTTGGAGCAGGGAGGGGAGAGCAAGTTGGAGGTTTGGAACAAATTTAGGCTCTTCTGGACTCCTGCAATTAATTGCTAGGGGTGGTAGTCTCAGTGATGTGAAGTTCATACAGCTTTATAGAAAACTGGTGTCTGGTTAGGGGAGAGGTAACCTGTTGTCAGGATTTTGCCTCCCCTGAGAGAGGCTAATGTGAACTCGCACAGGTGGTGCATAGGATTGCAACAACATCCTGAGCAGGGCTGGCCAGGGAGGAAAGAGTGTTGCCCAGCAGGTAGGTGACAACCCCACAGAACTGAGGAATGGGGTGTGTAGCAGAACAATATCCTCCTACCCTTCAGCTCCTAATTTATTTGTGTACAGCAACAGTTGTTGCTAGCCTGTGCAGTAAAGTTTTCATGTTTCTTAGAAAATGCCCTCTTGTGGGAAATGTACTGTTTTATCTTTAACTTGATAGGTGATGGATTTTTTTTTTAATTACAGAAAAATTCTTAGCTATTTTTTACATTAAGTGGTGAAAGATATCACTTTTGAATTACTTTTCTTAGATACTAGTGTTACAGGCTTGTAACTCTCATACCACCGTCTGAAGATGCAGTTTTGGAAAATAACCCAGTATGTTGTTCTTAGATTTCTGGTTTAGAAGACTGCACTTCAGTACTGATGCCTGTGATCCTCTCGAACAGGGATTTAGGAAGTGCTAGCCAAATATTTTCAGAACACTGGGATTTTTGCAAATGGGAGGAAGGCAGCAGAATGGAAAAGCAAGATATAAACTTCAAAGTTCAACTGAATTCTAATTCTAAAATGAAATCTGGTAATTTAGCAGACAACTGAAAAAAAGTTGCTTTTCTGAAAATCAGTATTAGAGCATTTTACCCCTGTATCCTCCTGTGGATCCAGATATACAAGGTATATTTGAAGGCAGTATCTTTAAACAGAATGAATGAATTCCTTCATGAGTGAGGTGATATGGTGAAGTTTTTCATTATTCTGTTGAATTCAGACTACCCATCTCTTCTTACCTTGTAATGTGAATTTTTTTCAGTAGATGTTCTTTTATGGAGCACATAAAGTATTTTAAAGCTGTTAGGACTGTACTATTCTCTCCCTTATCCTGAAAAGAGGGAACAGTAACTAACTCAGTTTAGTGAATCAGAGCATCCAGTATTCAGGACCTGGGTTATTTTCCACCAGGATTATATAATGCTAAAGACACTTCTTTTTCAGGAATAAAAGTTTTGAACTAATCCATTGGAAACTGAGATGAGTGTAAATGCTTCCCAAGTTACACAAACATTGTGTGCATTTGTTTATATTTACCTTGGAAATTTGATATGTTTGCATCAGTATTAATTCACTACTTGCATCTGCTTTATTAAAAAGTTCCTCCTATGTTGTTATTCTAAGATGGGTCTGGAAGATGATGGAAGCTATTAAAAGCAATGTAGTAATTATGTTTTCCATAAGATTTGTTTTTTTTCCAGTACACCGTTCAAGTATACTCAGTCACATATAGCAAGTAGTTATAAAAGTAGGGCATTTCAGTGTAATTCACCTAAATTAAACTTCTGGGATTATATCACCAAGCATATGATGCTTTATACAGCTGAAGAAGGCTGCTTCTTGGAAGTGACTTTAATGCTGGTTTTAAACTAACTTTAATGCTGACTTCATTAGTTGTGATTTACAGCATCATGTTGGTGTTGTGCTGAATTAATGAGAATGATTGAATTGCCCGGATTTCACAGGTTTTCTAGAAATCTGTTAGTGCAGAAAGCAGTTACCACTGTCTGTGCAACAATTTGCTCGGCATTAGCCTGTGAATTGCAAACCACTATGTGTCGTCTTCAGATGTGGTTAAAATGACAATAATGCTTTAATGTGGTGTATGAACAATTAGAAAAGTTAATGGCATTTAACTTTTGTTCATGTATGCATCAAACTCTTGCCGTAAAGCAGCATTTCTGTAAAACTACGGGAACATACTGTTGCAAGTGAAGTCAGCTATTACAGAAGTAGTGGTATACAAAATGCTACAATATCTATACTTCACAGTCATTTTTCTACAGAAGATACATTAGTCCACAGCAGCATTTGAAGGCCTGCTGTGACTGTGTAGTGAAAGTAAGGGGTCTAAATTACTGAAGAAAAAAGTGAGGAAAGTTTAAGGAAAAAATATGCCTGGCTAAAGTAGCCCACTGGACTTCTGAAGTATGAGGGATGATGCAGCAAACTTGTAGAAGCATAGCAAGTAGCCAGGAACAATATTGGGAAAAAATCTGAGCAATTGACAGCAAGTTAGTAAATCAGTCAGTAGTGCTGGTCAGGTATCTCCAGCCTTCTTGTCTTTCTTGTTTGGTAGGTACAGACTTAGTGCACTGGTTAACCTAGCACATTGTTTTTTAAACTAAGTGTCTGGAGGCCTGTATAATATGTAATACTCCAGACTAGGAGGGGAGGAGGAATTGGATTTAATTTAATTGGTCTTGCAGCTTAACAGTAGTTTGTATTGGAAAACTTGATTCATGTTCAAGGCCTGATGGAAAACTTAAACCTGAGCCTTGATACTTCTGATCCACAGTAGGAGTTTATTTCAGGAACCTGATTAATTTCTCTGATGCTTTAGTTAAAGCAAATACTCATTATTAAAGCCTTCCTGTACAAAAATGCATTGTCTTTGTGGATTGGATTTTTTAGCTATTAAATTATCAGAAGCCATTGCATTTTAAGTTCACGTGACCTGCAGCTCCTCACTGAGGCTGGTTGTAAGGTTCACTTTAGAGAGGGTTTCAGAGCACTTGTGCAAGTCTGAATGAGCTGAACTGCAGGCCCTTGAAGGAGCTGGGTGTCCCAAAATGGGTTAATCCACTGGTACTGCAAACATAATTCTACTGAAACTGGCCCTGTTTTGATGGTGGGGAGGACTACAAGTGTGGCTTTCTGTAAGAAGCTGCCAGAAGCTTCCCCCATGTCTGACAGCTGATGCCGTATAGATCCAAGATGGACCCTCACTGGCACAGGTCAAGCCATTTAGACGTGGTAGTGTTGACTCGGCTGGTAATATATTTAAGAGGGGAAGAAAAATTACTGTGCAAATGTAGTTGCTCTCAGAGAGGAGAGGAGAGGAGAGGAGTGAGAATGTGTGAGAGGAACAGCTCTGCAGACACAAGGTCAGTGAATGAGGAAGGTCAGGCAGTGCTCCAGCTACCAGAGCAGAGATTCCCCTGCAGCCTGAGGTGCAGCCCATGGTGAGGCAGCTGTGCTCCTTGCAGCCCCTGGAGGTCCAGGGGGGAGCAGAGATCCACCTGCAGCCCCTGGAGGACCCCACAGTAGAGCAGGGAGATGCCCAAAGGAGGCTGTGACCCCATGGGAAGCCTGTGCTGGAGCAGGCTCCTGGCAGGACCTGTGGCCCATGAACAGGGCAGCCCACACTGGAGCAGGTTTGCTGCCAGAACCTGTGACCCCACAAGGGGCCCATGGTGGAGCAGCCTTCCTGAGGGACTGCACCCTCTGGAGGACCCAGACTGAAGCCAGTTGTGGAGCCCATGGAAAAGACTTAATGCTGGAGAAGTTCTTGAAAAGTTATCTCATGGGAAAGCCCCCAGGCTGGAGCAGGAGAAGGAGCTCCTCTACTTGAGCAGTGTCCAAAACAACCTGAGATGAACTGACTGTATCCCCATGCTCATGTCCCTGTTCCGCTGAGTTGGGGGGGGAGGGAGAGCTGGGACAAATAGAGGGATGGATGCAAGGTGTTTTTAAGACCTGTTTTACTTCTCATTTTCCTGCCCTGATTTTGATTCATAATAAATTCAGTTCATTTCCCGAAGCTCAGTCCGTTTAGTCTGTGATGGTAACTGGTGAATAATCTCTCCCTGTTTTTATCTCAACTTTCCTTATATTTTCTCTTCCCTATCTTATTGGGAAGGGGTGTGATAAGAGCAGCTTTGGTAGGCACCTGGTATCCAGCTAGTCAGGGTCAACATGCGTGTTAAGCCAGTGCCTTACCAAATGGTGTTATTCAGTAAGCCTGGAATTTTTCAATAAATACTAAAATTTGACTAGTTTGGTTTTTTTTTTTTTCTAAATATGGTTGCCTTACTGTCTTCAGTCTTTATCTATAGCCAAACGATGTGAGATTTGATCATGCATTTACTATTTCTAGTGCAAGAACAATTAGACAATATTTCCCCTTTTAAGAAGTCAGGCAACTTCTGTGAAAGGAGGGATATTAAGGATCTCTCTCAGCCTGTCTCCACAGGAGAGGTTCTCCAGCCCTCAGACTGTCTTTGTGTCTCTCCTCTGTACTCACTCCAACAGGTCCCTGCCCTTCCTGTGCTGGGACCCCAGAGCTGGATGCAGTGCTCCAGGTGGATCTCAGCAGAGCAGAGGGGCAGAATCCCCTCCCTCCCCTGCTGCCCACAGGGCTCTGGGTGCAGCCTGGGGTGTCTTCTTGGTCTGTGAGCTGACATTGCTGTTCCATGTCCAGCTGTTCATTCACCAACACCTTCCAGTCCTCCTCTATGGCTGCTCTCAATCCCTTCATCCCACAGCCAGTATTGATACTGCCCCAACCCAGGTGCAGCCCCTTGCGTTTGGCCTTGTTGAATTTTATGAGGTTTATACAGACCCACCCCTCAAGCCTGTCAGGGTCCCATGGATGACACCTCCACCCTCCAGCATATCAACTGCACCACACATCTTGGTGTTGTCAGCAAACTTGCTGTCGTGGGTGTGAATACAGCAGTTGAAGCTCACAAATGATACTTGTTTTCTGCTATAAATCAAGGGTAGGTGTTTGCTTACCATGAAAGTTACTGTCATGTCCAAACTTGGGTATCTGTTGGGTACAACCACCAAATTCAACTTCCTTATCAGTTCCAGCCGATGGCTGGTAAAAACACTAGCCATTCAGAGTTGTGGTTCAAGCTTGCTTTGCCTGCCCTAGCAGACCCTTTTGTGTGGGACACTTGAAATGTGTCTCCAGGGTACAGATTTCTGTTGGGCAAGTTCTGCTAAGGCTAGCTGCTCAGTTTATCTATTTTGTTGTTAGCATTTTATTATCTAAGATTCAGAAGCTGAACCATGATTTAATCACATGTGCTTGTATATGGATTATTTTTACATTTTGAAATAGAGAAGCTTAATATTTAATTTAAGCTTCTAAGAAATCCAAAAGTTTAGTGTGAGGAGAACTGTGAGGAAAAACTGCATTTGTTTTTAGCATGAGAAATCAAGCTTTGTTTTAACTAGTTAACACTAGAACATAGGAGAATTGCTTGCCTGTAGATTGACAGTCTTTGACTTTGATAATTAAGGAAGTTTTGAATGAAAGTCAAGTTTAGTCAGGAAAGCTAAGAGAAGTGTATGGCTTGAAATGCATCCTATAGTAAAAGCTGTTTCTAGTTCAGAACTTAATGTATTGGGAAAATATTTTTTCCATAAGTCTGTCAAAATCTTGTTTCTTTTAAAGCGGAACAAAACTGAACAATAACCTCGGCTATACTTGGGACACAGGGTTAAATCTTAAGAGACAATTTGTGAAAATACAGGACTTAAAGTGCCATACTCTGCTTACAAACAGATTGTTATGTTAATGCTCATCGTATTTTTGTCTTTAGGTTAAAATTCTAATTTTTTCTCTTCAGCTGTTGATCTCTAAATCTGCTTGTATTGTTTGGTGGTTTGTTTTGTAGAATTTAGGTAGATTGTAAAGCTGTGATCTGTTCTTGTTTTCCAGCTAGGGTGCATGTGTGGGCAAGTTCATTGTAGAAATTTGAGAGAGCAGTTGTTTCTAGAGCTGTGCTTTTTGTTGTTGTTAGGGTGTTTTTTGGTTGTTGGTGGTTGGTTGGTTGGTTGGTTGTTGTTGTTTTATTCTTTTTACTTCTTTCTAGCCAGACATTTAGTTCAACTCCTGAATGACCAATAGTCGTAAAACAAGTGATTGGTACACCGAGGCATTAACTCCACCCTGGTGCAGTTTAAGGCTGTGTGAAAGTTAGTGCTGTAAATTAAGCATAAGCCTAGTAATGAGAATATATATCCATTCATATAAGGCCAGAGTACATCTGAAAAGTTCCATTTAATCTTACCAGACAAGTCCAGGGGAGAGCCACAAATATGATCATGGGGCTGGAGCACCTCTCCTGTGAGGAAAAGACAATATGAGCTTTTCAGCCTTGAGAAGAGAAGGCTATGAGGAGAGCTTATAGCACCTTCTGGTACCTGGAGGAGCTCCACAGGAAGCCCACAGGAAGCTGAAGGGGGACCTTTTATCAGTGAGTGTATTGATAGGATGAAGGGAATGGTTTTAAGCTGAAAGAAGGAAAATGCAGCTTAGCTGTTAGGAGGAAATGCTGTGAAGGTGGTGAGGCTCTGGCACAGGTTGCCCAGAGAAGCTGTGACTGCCCCATCCCTGAAAGTGTCCAAGTCCAGACTGGATGGAGCTCTAAGCAACCTGCTCTAGTGGAAGGTGTCCCTGTCCAGAACAGTGTGGCTGGAGCTAGGTGATCTTTTAAGGTCACTTCCAACCCAAATCACTCTGTGGTTCTACTAGGATGAGATGCAGGAGGTGATTAGTTGACAAATTCACTCCAGACAATATCCATGTTTCTGTAAGAGAATGTACTCTTTAATCCTAATGCTCAATGAGCAATCCAGTAGGACTCGGTTATGGCTTTTCCTTTCCCATTTTCTAAATCAAGGGTCATAATCCATGTATGTAGACAACTGTGAGTATTCTGATGTTACTTGGCTTTGTGTTGGCTTCTGTATTTGTGTCTAGAAGCCATATCCTTGTTGTGCAGCTTTGTTCCTGCAGGGCAAACATTACTAAAGAAGAGCAAACCCACAGTTCAAACCAAATTACCACCAAAGGTGGAATTTGCCAGAGTTGCAGGCTAAGACTACAGAAGGAAGGTAGTCAAGCAAAAGTCCCTTGAAGAAGTGACTATTAGAGGAACTTTGTGAGAAATCATTCTTTCCTTAAAGAAGGATCAGGCCAGGATATTCAAGGAGAACTATTCTTAGATATTTGATTTAGACCTTTTCTCCTTCAGCGTAAGGAAAAATGGCTCCATTCATAGCAAAAGTTCTGTTGCCCTAAGTATATTTTCTACTACGAGCTCTTCTTGAAGCCTACTTTGCATTGCATTTTTGCTGTGTGATTTAAGACTACTACTGAAGTTGTGCCTCAATGTATTTTTGTCCAATTTGTCTCTGTTTTCATATGCTAACACACTTTTTGCTAAAATAGCTCTTGTATATATATTCATGCATTTTATTTTGTGTGGTATTAAGGTCAGATTAACAGGCCTAATTGTCAATCAGAGCTTCCTCCAAAAGAAGAGCTTCAAAGTTTTCTTCATGCAGAATCTAATACCTCTGCCTTTTTGAGGAGTCAGTTGACAAAGCCCAAGTCTGGCGTATGTTTGGGGGCCTGTCTGATGATTTGGCTCAGGAACCAGGCTGGCCTTGTGCTGTCTGTACATCCCAAGTGTCTTCAAGGATCTTTAGGAAGATGATCATGCACACAGCAGCTGGACTGCCCGATCTTTGCCTTCAGCTCTTTTGAAGTAAAAAGCAGGTGCTAATCTCCGTTTGGTCTTACACTTTGCCCTAAGTGCAAACCTCTTTCCAGCAGCAGCATTTGTCATAGTTCTAGTGTGGCACTCAGATGCTGGATATGAGGCAGGAATAGAGGCAATAAAATACAGGTATATCTGTCTGAATATTGAGGGACAGCTTTTTACTGTGAGAGTGATTGGACACTGGCACAGTTTGCCCAGAGATGTGGTAGAGGCTCCATCTGTGAAGTTCTTCTAAAGTCTGGTTATCTGGATCTGAACAAGTGGATTCAGGTGGCCCTGCTTGAGCTTGAGGTCAGACCAGAGGACCTCTAGAGGTCCATTCTAGCTCAGCTACACTGTGATTCTGTGCCTGTGACCACAAGGACTGTAGACACTTCCCTGGTTCTTTGGAGTAGTCGAGTGAGAGCAGCTGATGATTAGCATTCTTGTTGGATATACTTGACTGTGGTTAGGCTCAGTCAGGCTTCCCTCCCTTTTTGAGTCCTTAGATGAATGAACTTGCGAGCTATTAATCTCTGAACACAGAGAGATGAGGCTGGAGATGAACAAACTGTTGTAATCACTGGAGCCTTTTGCAGATCAGGAGAATTGATTAACTCCATAGTTGTAGCACAGCCATTTAAACCAAAGGCCGTATCTTCTCATTTTTCTTGCTCACTAATGTGTGCTTACTTGTTCTAGAGCTAAATTCAAAGAGGAGATCTACACATTCAATGCCTGTCCTACAATGCTGCTGAAATGGTTCATCCAGTTGTCAGAATACTGATACTTTATTTGCTGAGCAACCTCTTCTGTTTTCTGAAGCTATTGATGAAAGAGTTTAACTCTGCTATGACAAATGTAAATTACAGAACAAACTCTGTTCCATAACAATGGCACTACCCATACCTCTCGTTCCTGGTGATGCTAGGGAAATGTTAGCTGTTGGCTTACCACTGATGTTGGTGGCTCAAAAACCTGCAAATAATCACATGGAGAACTATTACATTGTTATTGTTCTGAGATAAAAGCTCTCTTCCATCAAGTTGAAAGATACAGCATGCTGACAAATTAGCCAAATAAATGAGGTACATAAAATTGCAAGATTGAGTTTGTGGTTTCTGTTTTGTGTGGAACTAAGAGCAGTTTGAAAAAAGTGCACTGCCACAGCATTCTCCTTGTCAGTTGCTTGTTTCATTTGCAGCAGATACTTCTAGAGGAACCCTGATTTTAGTAATGGTGTTTTTTGGAAATAGTTTGATCGTGGATTCCTTGTAATTGTGGTAAAGCAAGAGCAATTTGCACTTTGAACGTGCAATTGAAAATTCTTTTAGCGAATTAGACCTGTGGTGCTCAGCAGCAGATGTCTGTGGGAGGTAAGTAACTCCTTTTCCTTTCTTCTCCAAGTGGAGGCTGACAGCAGACCCAGCAATGGGCAGTGCTGTAACCAGCATAGCCCTGTGTAATCTTTCCCTCCCCAGTGCCCACAAGGGCATCGTTCAAGTTCCCAGTGCAACACCATGGAGTGTGCAGTGCCAAGACGTGTCCAAGGTACACAGGTATTGTAGCTTAGAAGTAGGAACAAAGGATTTAAGCATGTGAGGCAATTAATGGGACATAACACTCTGTATCCCAGTAAACCAATGCAAGCAATCTTTGGAAAAACAATCTGCAATATTTATCTGGATGTTTTCTGATCATCCACATGCTTGTGTCTGTGTGTGATAATGCATAGCTGGCAGGCAGCTATTCCCACTGTCTTCCTTTAGTGCTGTTGATGCATCAAGGCAGCCTGTAAATCTCTGTTGGAAGTGGTTTCCTGATCCCAGCTATAAGACCACCTGAAGATTTTGTTCCTGCAAGTTGATTGCCAATTGTAAATACACTGAGTGAACAGCAATGCAGTTCCAGAGCAGCCAATTACGTTATTTTCTGTAACTTCTTTGGTGCTGAGTCTATTACATGCTTAGCTCATGGTTGGATTTCTTGACATGAACAGGTGTCAGATGAATAAAAATTTAATTTCCTGGTTATTGGATTATGGTTGACTTCAGTTGTCATATCCTGACAGTCCTCTCCCCTTCTCTGTGGAGCTGAGAAGTCTATGAAAATGGGATTAGACAAGGCTGTCTGGCACCACTTTCTCTTGGAATGGTATAAAACTTTGAATAAAGGCGCTCGAATAAATTGCTAGAAGTGCCTGTTTAGAGCTTCTGGCACAGATGAATTCCTCTACAGAAACTCTAGGAGAAGTTCTGTTTTTCTGCTGATAAATTTGTTTTAACTGTTCAAGGAAAAGGAAGCACTGACAGTAGAATTGTAGATTAATTCAGGCTAGAAGGAGCATTGGGAGCCTGCTGCTCAAAGCAGGATCACTTTCACTATGAATATATTTATAGACTCCTTTTGCTTAACATCCTTTGCACCCTCTTTCTTTCACTTTCTTTATCTCCATGCACGCACATATTTGGCAGTATCAGCCCCAGATGAGGGCCCCCCTTGCTAAATAAGATAAGAACAAATAGTGACTGAGTTACTCGCACAAAAACTTGTTGAAAAACTAATCTGCAACAAGTCAGTAATCTCACCTGCCTGCTTATGAATGTATTTATATAAACTGCAAAATGTTTCCATGGTCTGAAGAGTGTGTTGAGATTAAGTATTCCAGTTCTTCAGTTTCCAGGAAGGATGAGACTAGAATGCACCTGCACAGTTTGTCTTGTTATTGTTATCAACTTGTTTGGAAAATGTGGCGTATAATCCAGGGAACAGTATCAAAGGTAGTAGGTAGATTGTCCTTAAACTTTTTTTGATGCAGAGGAAATGTCACCTTTGTCAGCACTTGGCAGTCTTCCATTTTCCTCAAATACAATTTGAAGGGTAATGCTGTAGGTATTTCAAGCTTTGCTTTCTTAATTGTCATTCCTGTTGCTTTTTCTGTTGTCTGTCTTCTCTACAGTATAATTTTGAGCTAACTGGGTGCTTCAGCACCTGGGAGAAATATAGTTAGTGTAACTGTATCGATTCATGTGGAGTTAAATCAGCTGGCAGATTCAGGAGGAGCAAAATGTCTGAAGTTGCATGGAAGTCAATGTAGTATGCTTGTTTGCTTATTTGTGTAGCCTGTGGTTCTTGATGGCCACTGCTGTGGCCATTTGATTAATTTAATAAACTTAATGAAGTAGTCAATATAACCTGACTGCTGTGTATATAGAAATTATTAATTGAAGCCTTATATAAACATATCCCTGCTGAGAGAAAATACATGCTTTTTTATAGCTTCTATCTGCATTGCTCAAGAGCACTTACTGTACTTAACTTACACCAAAACCATTTGTATCTTACAGCTTGCCTTGAAGGGATCTAACTATGCTGGTCTGCTGGAAAGGCATCGCATTCATACAAAAAACGTGGAGCATATTGTAGACAGCTTACGGTAAGACACTGCATCATGGATGTTGAGGATTTCAGACACAGTGAAAATACCCATGGATTGTGTGAAACTAAAGGAAGCCTCATGTTACAAACGCTAATGAAATAGGAGTACTGAAAAGAGAGGGATGCAGATGAACAGTCATTCCTGAAAGAACCATCATGGAACTTGCTCAGTTAGGTTGACTAGCATGTTCAATTACCGTTTTGAAAATAAACAAGGAAGTACAGGATTTGTGTGTCAAGTGTTTTTAAGCCCAGTGTAACTGTAATTACTCCTTAGATGCATGACAAACTTTTTGGAAGGCTGTGACAATGAACAATACAGGACAGAATTCAGACTTTTTCTGAACTCTCTGTTACAGGAACGAAAGGATAGAAGTTCGTCTCGTTAAGCGTCGAGAGTATAATGAAGAGACAGTTCGGTGGGCAGATGCTGTTATATCAGCAGGAGGTATGACTTCATGGAAGGGAAGTATTTGTTTCAGCATGTTTTTATAGATACGTTTCTCAAAAATACTTTGCAGTGAAGCAACTGGAAGTATGCAGATTCTGAAAAAATTGCTAATCTAGTTGTCAGAAAATATGACAAAAAGCAGTAGTTATGACCATCTTGTCTACCTCTATTGTGGCCTATGGAAAAGAATCCCAGTGCATGGCCACTGGAAAAGTTTTTAATGTGTGAAACAATATAAACTGTGGAATTTATTGTAGTTTTCAACTAAAGAGGATAAAATGCTTGATGTCATCTTATTTTATGTAGCCCTAAAACCTACTCAGTGTTTTTTGGGATGTGAGGTGTGGACTAACATACTACCTTATGGTGCCCTTGCTCAAACTGTCTTTCTTGCTTTCACACTTAATCCAGTGACTGGCGTATCAAGTTGGATGGTACAGGTAAAAGTCTGCAGCTTCTGAGCATCTTGTGCCACTGATAAGTGTTGCCCAGATGAACCAACAGAGCAACTAACCTGATTGTTTATTTTGAATATTGGATTGCAGCAGTTCATTCAGTGTTATTTTTTGGGATATGCTGCAAATACAGCATTGTGTTGCTGGGCTCTGACATAGTGTTCACTCATCTGTGGCAAATAGGCTTGATCACAGCTTTTTCTCTTCCCACTAGTCCAGTTTGCCCTTAGATGTACTTATCACCATGAAGAATGGGTAGAAAGTTTTATTCCTGGAGCATCCTACTACACTCTTGTAGATTTTAAAGAACTTCTCTAAAGTGTCAGTTTCTGGCAAAATTTTTCATGGTTGAGGCAAGCGTCTGGGAAGTGATACGTCATCTGAGGTTTTCAGAGCTTATCTTCATGCTGTTCAGAGCTTGTATCTTTGTGCAAAGACTGAATGAGGTTATAGTTTTCTTTCTGTTTAACAGACAGGAAAAAATACCAATATCTGGAGAAACCAGTACATTTAAAGATTTCTGCTTCTGAGATTTCTGCTTACCTAAGTTTTTTTACCTAAGTTTACTTGTTTTCCAAGTGTGCCTATTTGGAGCCAAATAAGACCTTTAAATTGCCTTTTAGGAGGAAAACTGGAGTGAAGCTAAAGTCATTGTTTTTATGTGATTCACAGTAACATTTGGTTTTGTTTCCAGTCTCCTGCGCTTTGTTTAGCAAAACTTTCTAAATTTACTTTCATTAAAGAATTTCTCTTACCTGCTGATAAACGTACAGAAATTTCCATAAATCTCTTTTAAAGCTTGCTTCTGCCACGTTCAATTGCCTGGGCATGTATACCTGTCAGATAAGTTGTACTTTTTCTAGTCATGTTTGCCATCTCAAATTCAATTGCCACTACTCTTATTTGATATGGTGTCAGTAGTTTTGTCCCATTTTATTTTTGTCTAGCTTGCCTGATTTGTTGTTGACATAAACGCACATAGTGCTAATGCTCGAGTATGTTCTGTTTGGGGTACTGGAATGTGAAGTGAAACTAACTTTTGATCTTTTCTTTTCTGTAGGTGATGGTACAATGTTGTTGGCAGCCAGTAAGGTCTTCGATAAATTTAAACCAGTCATTGGAATAAATACTGATCCTGAAAGGTAAAAACGTATTTGGGAAAGCAATGTTTTATTTAATATTAGGCACACTCTGCATCTGTTTTCATGGTACATGAGGTATACCCGTAGCATTCGGCAGCATAAATTTCTGTTTTAGTGGGTTGTAGATACCAAGAGAATTTGTTGTTTTTTTAGAAAAGTTTCCACAGGGAGTTATCCTGTCTCATCTGAGAGGACATTAAGTAGTATTGTACAAGCATGACTGTGTTACCCTGCTGCAAATGTTCTTGCACACCAGCGTAACAGCACTTGCAGTTAGTTAATGTATATTACTAATCAGAAGTTTGAGGCTGGAGGTGGTAGTATAAAACTTAGGAAAAGGGACTTGGTAAAAGCGGCTAAGTGTGATGCCTGAACATACAGAAACTTAATTTCTTTGTGAAGAGGGTGGATCCAGTAGAGCATCAGGTGAAGAAGTTTGCTGTGGTTTCTTAATGTAAACCATGAGATACCCCAGAAAACTCAGTCTCCTGAGCCAATTGTTGGCACTTAGCTGTCCTATTATAAACTCAGCACAAGCTGCACCCACCTGCCTACATCAATCTTACAGCTCAGTGGATGCAGTGTGTCAGTACTGCTTGGTTGGTATAATCTTCAAATGGATGGCAAGTGAAACTCAGAATTCACGAAGATTCTGCCTGCTGAGAATGCCAGATTCAGATTTCTGCTTTTGATATTGACATTTGATTTATTCCTAGTACATAAAGTGGTGGTCAAAATTCCTTTTATACCTTCTCTTCTAAAACTTTTCAAATGCTCTAAGTAGCTGTTCTGCATTACCAAGCCTGACTAGTAGGGTTCAAATAACAAATGCCTTCAAATTGTCACATATTACTCATGGAAGGGAGCAGTGTTTAGTCTTCTGGTTTTGACATGCAATTCTTTTCATCTTAGGCATGTTGCTTAGCTGTTGATGTTGCTAGCTAACTTGTGTGTAAGTGGAGGAAGTTTTTTTTCTAACCTGCCTGGTTTATTAAGCTCAAATTGCTTGGCTAGAATGGTGACAGGAACTACATTAGTGTTTACATACTCCTGCAGGATTATTAGTGGAACAGTTTTTAGGGGAAATGTGGGAGAAATATCCTGTCTTAGACACAAAGATTCCAGGAGCTGAGAGCAGTGTGTTGCTGCTGATGTGGTACTGTGCAAGAAAAGTAGAGATTCATAAAGAAAGGTCTAAGAGGTGTAGCTTTACTAGATGTGACACATAGGGAGATTTGTTTTATTTTCCAAAGGTACCAAATCTGAACAATGACACTGTCATTTCCATTGTCATTTTTTGCTACCAGATCAGAAGGTCACCTGTGCTTGCCTGTGAGATACACACATTCATTTCCTGAAGCACTACAGAAGCTTTATCGTGGTGAGTTCAGGTAGGATTCATTGATCTCTGGTTTTCAAAAACATAGAGGGATTGGAAAACACCTACCTAATCATGTGCAATTCGTAAGAAGCAGGTGAAGCTCAGTAAAATCTTAATGGCTCAAATTGTGAATTTTGTGTAGATGTTTATAATGTTGAAAAATGAGTTTGTGGTCAAGAGTGAGATTGGAATACAAATGATAAAACTGACTGCCAGTTCCAGCAGAAAGTCTTCTGGTATGACCTGCAATAATTGATTTTCACTTCTGACTTAACAAATTCATAAATGAGGAACTGCATTCTTGTAAAGGGTATGCTACTTAATGTATTTTAGGACTGTCCTGGTTTAGGGCAAATTTTATAGGAACCTTTTGAAGTGGTCTCCTAGAAAGCAAATTCAAGCTGCCCCTCCCCCCAGCTGGTTCAAGAGGAAAATCTCCTAGGAAAGTGGAAAAAAATGTTTATTTAACAGGCAAGGTACTCACACACATGAACAATACAACCTCTTGCAGTTCTGAAGAGGTGGCAAATCCAGGAAGTCCTTGCTGTGGGTGTAGCTCATCTCGTTCAGTCTCTTACCAGTCCCTCCTGCCCTGGAAAATGCTGTCCCGGGCCCTGATGGGCCACAGGTGTGAGCTCCTGGTGTCTCTCTGGGTTTGCAGTCCCAAGCAGACTGATCAGTTCCAAGAAAAGGAAAAGCCACAGTCTGGGGAACTTCTCTGGCTCAGCTAGCTAAAGCTAACCAAGAGCAAAGGAGAGCTGTCTCCTGCTGTCCTGCTGCAGACAGCACAGTCCGTGGGAAGGGTGCGGGGGAGCGAGGGCAGTGTCTGCAAACAAACTGCGCGCTCCTTCTGCCCCCTTCGCTCTCGGAACCACTCTCAGAGGTGCAGAACTTAACATCCTGCATAAACAGAACAGACAACTGGGGATACAAGCATCCTAAAAGTCACCCCAGGACAAGGACTCCAAAACATGTAGTGCAGTGGTGGCCATAAGAATGGAAGCTAATGAAACACATGCAGTTAGGAAATGGTCAGTGTGTTGCATCTGGGGTTTTGGTGATTGAGATAAAGTGGTTTAAATTTTATTAACAGATTACTGTAAGGCAAAACGTTTCTCCATGCTGAATACAGTGTGGTGTTTTCAGTACTAGACATTTTTAAAATAGAATAGTCACACTTGATTTAAAAAGAAAGAAGCTGAATTTTAAAGAACAGACTAGGGAAGAGTTTTTAATACTTAGGAAGAGACATTGTTCTGTAGTATAATAACTTTCCGGAACATTTTGTGATGACAAACTATCAAACAGAAATCAGTTACTCATGTGAGAGTTTACAGGAGTTGATTTTTGTTTATACTTACAGCATATTGCATTTGTAACTTGAAGTGTAACTGTATTTGTGCCATAGAAAAGTTCTGAAATTAAACAAATACAGTTGCCAGGATAAATAACTGAAGGAGTTTCAATGTGTATTGCTAAAGGAACAGGTACTTTCAATTTACATATTCTAAGATTAAGAAAACAGAAGCTTTTTAGTCTCCATCATTCTAATTTGCTGAAGTAAAACTTATAGTGCTTCAGATAACCTCCCTTGACATTTGGCAATTTGGATGTTTTATTGGAAACAAAGTTATATTTTTGTTGCAGACACTCCTGTTACTGCTCATTATGGAACTGAAACCTCACCAGAGCCAAACAGAAAGGATTTCTCTAATCATTTTTCTGAAATAATAGAAACTTTATTCTTATGTGAGAACATGAGCAGGTGTTTCATTTGGGAGTTCTTAGATTTGTTTAGCCCTAAGCAAACTTTAGAATAGGTGGGTAACTGAATCCTTGTCTGGAAGGGCTTCTGGAGTTGTAGTGGATGGTGAATTGCCAGGAACTGGAAAAGGGTAATTGTTTTTTCTCTTTATCCCTGATGTTTTTTCTCTTTATCCCTGATGTATCAGCCAGGGCAACAATCTGTGTTAACATGGACCTTGTAAACCATGAGACAACCAACATTATTGATTTATTAAGGACAAACTATATTAGATTACCCACATTTCCTATCTTGGTTGTCAGTGGTGTAGCAGGTTCTCAGAATAGGGATATTTAGTAGGGGTGCAGTCCCCTTTTCTAGTTTTGTAGGGGATGTGACGTGTTCTAGCCATGAGCATTGTAAGGAGGCTAGTATAGTGATACTCACTGCATGCTTTCTGCATGACTACCTAAAATCATACTTGGAATTTAAGGGCAGGTAGGATGTGTAAATGAGGATCTGTAAAGATGACAAGAGGAAAAACTAGCAATGTAGTCATTTAAAGCATAAGTCTCTTGTAGTTTTACAAAAAACTAGTTACTGTCACCTGGATATCAACAGTATAAACGTGGAAAAGATGTGCTCATAACCCTCTCTTGTGATTTGCTTTCTTAGTCAAAATTATTGCTATTTTGTTTTATGAAATGTCTTAGGTTGTGAGAGAAAAAGGAATTGATATCTCTAGGGAAAAATAAAAAAATCTGTTGTGATGTGGTTTTTATATTCTTCTCTTGCTTTGAATGAATTCCTCTTAAGCACCTTAAATTTCTAGGTCTGGAGGGATTTTTAAAATGAGAGGATACTTGGGCCCTTATATATAAAGAGATGCATAGAGCTGCTTTTCTGGACATGTACGAATACAAACAAAAGGTGTTAAAAATACAGCATGTATTTCTGTATAAATTCTTGACAGCTCTTTATTCTTGAAAGCATTATATCAGTCATTCATTCACATATTAGAATCACGTACCTAAAAAGGACAGATTGTTACATACAATTTTTGTAGGCTACTTTTGGCCAATGTCCTCTTATTTTACACATGCAAAAAACATTAGATAGCACATTGGTAAATGTAAAGAATTTACAATTAAGTATTATTAACTTTCTAAATTTAGAAGCTATAAAACTTGAACTATGACTTTGAATATGTTTAGCTCTTAATTTTAAGATGTTCTGCTTTGAGAGTGGAGACTCTCAGATCCTATCTAATTTTGTAATGATTATTTTATACTGACTTCTTTTGCCTCTCTTAGGTGGCAGTGGCGGCAAAGAATCCGACTGTATCTTGAAGGAACTGGGATTAACACAACCCCTGTGGATTTACATGAACAGCAGCTAAGCCAAGAGCAACACAGCAGGGCTCACATAAATGAAAGATTCCAGGATCAAAGTAGGTTAAAATCTGACAAGAATATAATCACTTTGCTACGATAACTTGCAAGAGAAGATAAGGATGGATGTAAAAGTTTTAGTGTTTTAAATATCTGCTGTCAAAAGACCTGATCTTTTTAAAATTGTTGTCTCTTAGACTTACTGTAACTACTTGAGCATGTTACACATGCTAACTTCTAAGTTAGATTAATTGAGAGTTGTAAAAGCTGGTCTTGGACTACCAGCAAGCAAATAAGACATTAGAAATGAGAATCTGTTTGTAGATAATTCTTGAACACCTTCAGCTCTTTTCTTTATGATTGATTGAAAGATGCATGGTTCTGTGCCTAACCTGTGTCCAGTACAGCATTTGCTCAGTTAGAAGTCCTTGTCAATGTGAACAATTTGTTAATCCCCTTTAATTACCTTGTGGTATGAAGCCTAATTCTCTGAACTTCTTCAGAAATGTCTGTTATATCACTGCCAGTGAATTTAACTTGGCTGGAAGAGTGACTGACCAAAGAGAAGACTTCATTCTGCCTGGTTGCCTGTGACTTTTCAGGGAAAAGTGTCTGAACATAGGTGTCATTGCTGACCTTGGTTTAAATATTTATTGTCTCCAGTAAAGGACAGCGACTGGCCACAAAGTAAATCAGTGAAAAAATGAATCTTTGAAGAAAATGGAGCATTAGGTCTAAAAAGCAAACCCAGGCAGCAGAATCTGTCTTCAAATTAATTGTGAATGTTTTTTGAAAACTTGTGATTCAAAACTGTTATATTTGATATCTGCAGGGTCTGATATTTCTGGTCCACATCTTTTACCAGTGAGAGCACTCAATGAAGTCTTCATTGGGGAATCTCTTTCATCCAGGTATGTGTGATTGTTTGTTGTTACAGCAAGGCATAGTTGACTTAATTTCTTTTTATGACATTGCAATGGACAATCAGTAATGAGATTTCACTGTCAGATTTCAGTTCTATATAAATATTTAACACTGATTGTATTATTGCTTAGTATATTTACACTACTGTAAATACAAATTTTCAAATATTACAAAGTGCATTTTCAAAGATATAAGTGTAGTAATGTTAATTTCTGGTTTTCTGCTTCCTCTCTGGTTATTCTTTCATTTTTCCTGCCTTTTTTCTTTCCCTTTTACTGATGGTTTAAATATCTGTCCTTAAACTGCCTACTCTCCTGCATTTCTTCTTAAATACCTTTCCTTAAGCTTTTAGCATGACCAAGCAGAAATAGCTTTTATCATGACTCCTTTTTCTGCCTTTCTGTCATGAGATGTAAAGGCATCAGCTTGCTTTTGGCAGAAATCTTGTTATGGAAAATAGCTACTTCTTTCATTTAAGAAATGTGTTTGTATCAATTCATGGCACTGCCTTATCCAGGATACATTTGACTGCCCTTTCTGTCCTGAATATCAGTGCATTTTTGGAAGCCAAACAATAAGAAGGACATGGGGAATATGACTGGGGCTATAGTAAAAGACATGATCCTTAGTCAGGATTTGACCAAACTTTTACTTTTATTTTATATCTGTTTTCACTTTATTGTTTATCTTGAAAAAAAACTCCAAATGAAAACAACAGAAAAGCCACTTCAGAGTTCAACAGCTTGTGTTTGTACAGTGCCTGGGACACTGATTGCTGGTGCAAACAGTGTAAGTGTCCTGTGAGTGCTTTATTTTTTGTCTGGATTTCAGCCTCAGACTGGCAGAATGAATTAATCTCAAGGAGATACAAATCCTTGTTTCTACTAAATCAAACCTAACTTTATTAAGATTGTAAGAAGTTTTTTTAAAGTGCAAGTGATGGAGGAACACAAAGCTGTTTTCCAACGCTATGAGTGTACATTGTGCTCTTGGTTCCAGTGTATTTGAGAACCCCTGAGGAACACAATACCTCTAGAAACAAACCTCTAGAAATAAGTATGGTTAATAGGACCTTACACTTGAAGACTTAAGTGTCATAAAGATAATACCCAAGTCTGCTGTTTATTTACACAAAATTACTTTAGGAGCTTCTTTTAAGGTCTTATTCTGCATGTCAGTGACAAAAACCAAGTAAATTGAAGAAAAAACAGAGAACCTGTCATACCTAGCCTGCAAAAATTAAATTAAACTGAATCAAGCTGTGCACCTGTGTTCTTAATTTACTTTCTGTTCTCTTAATCTCCCCATCTTCTCAATAGTGGTTACACAGCATGCCCTTAGTGACTGAGAGTAAAAACTGTTTGACACCAAACAGCCAAAAGCTGAGTTTCTAGCAGATCTAGAATAAAGAAATAGCTCAGTTAGTTCTGTTTACTAAGAAAGGTGAAACTCAGTCATGCATAAAACTGTCAATGTGGTATTTGTGAGAGGATATCTATTAATCTGAAGCCTGTATCACTATGAATATCAACAAGTTAACTTTGTAAATATACTCTTGGATATTCTGAAGCTTGTAGAGACAAACTTTGGTCTCTATGCCTAACACTGGGAATCCCTTGACATGAACAGTAACATGCAGGAGATGATTGTACATCAAGACCTAGTACTTTTGGGTTTTAAGGATAATTTGCCCTGGAGAGAAATATAAGCCTGCTGATTGTGTAAAGCTATTAATGCAGAATCACTAGATTTTTAATTACCGAGGTGATCAAGAATTCAGGTTCAATCATGTTATTACTTACTGATGTTGAAATGTGTGGTGTTCCTTGACATAATTTAGTGAGACCCAATCATAGCATAAACACAGGTTTTGTAGAACAGTTATGCAAGGAAGGTAATTATTAATAGTTTTATTTGTAGGTTCAGCAAGCCCTGCAGATGAACCACAAGAGGTGGTTTTGTATGCAAATTAGCATGAGAAGTGACTGCAGAAAAAGTGCCTGAAAGTTCATGCTACAAATCATTTTAGTCCATTATAAAAACTACTATAAAATAGTGAATCAGAAGTAGCTGTCAAATGGAAAACACTGTACAAAGCCTGTGAAATTGTGATCCAGAATTGAAAGTAGCTCCTCTAAATTGTTATGTGCCTGATAAGGCTGTGTGTTCTGTCTTATTCAGGGAGAACTTTAAGTCCTGCAAACCCAGTTTTAAATTCTCGCTTCATAGGGCCTCCTATTATGAAATATCAGTTGATGATGGTCCTTGGGAGAAACAGAAGAGTTCAGGGCTTAATGTGTGTACTGGAACAGGATCAAAAGCATGGTGAGTACATGTTGCTGTTTTGACAGAAAATACCATTTCAGATAAGCTAGGAACCTATTTGGCCTGTGCATTTTGTCCTTCCTGAGGCTATGTTGGGCTCTGGGT
The DNA here is from genome assembly GCA_017589585.1 of Phylloscopus whistleri. Lineage (NCBI taxonomy): Eukaryota > Metazoa > Chordata > Aves > Passeriformes > Phylloscopidae > Phylloscopus > Phylloscopus whistleri. Next base: position 81,348 of record JADMLD010000110.1, on the reverse strand, counting down.
AAGTCAGTCTAATATTGTTGGTATGGCTCAGAGCTGTTCCAGGTGTATGAGAAGAGCAGGGCACTCATTACTTGTGGGTATGGAGAGAAGCCTTGAAAGGGTGAGGAGCTATGGCACTGAGACAAGTGCCATAGCTTTCCTTAGGTGTAATTGTGGTGAAAGACGGGGCATGCCACATGTGAAGATGAATGGTTGGGAGTGCTGAGGGAAGAGATTCTGCTGTGAGTTGCAGAGAACATACTGGGGTGATCTATGAACTACTCTTGTTGGCTAAAATTGAAATGCTTAGATGATGTAGCCCAGGATCTTACAAAAATCTGAGCTCTAAGAAGAATGGGAAAACATGTATTTGGAAGCAGTTTTAAGTGTTCTCTGGCATATCTACTGTCCATTATCATTTCAAGCCTCTTGTTTCTTTCATATTTAATTGACAGGGGACAATCTCTTTGCCAGAATACACCCGTTAAACAGAGATGGCCATATCTGCATGGAACTGTGCTAGCCTAATCAGAGGGATAAATTATTTAAACTTCAGTTTAAACGTGCTTACATGCAATAGCATGTAAGTCTAATCAGTTTAGTTTTGAGATGCAAGAGATGTGTTTGTGCAATTTAAAGATGTACAGTAGGCACTGGATTTATGTGGCAGGCTAAGATGAACTAAACCAGAAGCTTTTAATGGAATTCAAAAATGAGTATTCATGCTGTAACCATGGTTACTGGATTTTACTCTTCATTGTAATTCAGAATTTTGTATTCAGGCAGCATAGCTTGGTCCTGGAGCTTGCCAAGGATGAAATTGGCAGACTGCTAGGGAAACTTTTCTAGTGTTCAGTACCTTGGGAAAGTACAGTCTTAATTCAATGCTGTTCTTAACGCATTTCATTTGCTTACACACTCTGTGCTGAACAAACCCAGAATCAGGGACTAAACTCCAGGATTGCCCCTTTCCCTTGTTGTAGTCAGTATTGCTGGACTTCTCTAAACTGAGGCCAAGCCTCAGTGGAGTGATCTCCCTTAGCCTGTTGTCTGGGGGCTCTCCTGCAATTTCAGACTTCATGGGACTGAAAGACATTTAAATGTCCAGGTGCTTTCTGTAGCTGCCAAAACTTATGTAAAAAGATACCCTGATAGCATCTGCTCAGACGTGCAGGTAGGCAGTAAGTGTAAGAGAGAGAGCCTTGGATATCCACACTCAGCAGCTCTGTGGTCAGATAGGGGTGTAGTGGATGCAGACAGATTGCAGTCTGAGGTGTTTTACTGCCATGACAAAAGTGCTGGACTGAAGATTTTAAGCTGTATTGATACCCAGGCATGTGAGATCTTCATGGTACTGCTACACAGTGGCTGTGTTAGCACCTGCTCCCTTTTAAGTGTGGGCAGAGGAGGGAGACTTTTTTTGGAGTTCTGACTTAGTTCGGACCGAGGCTATTCTTCATCCAAGTGTGTCTGACAGACAGAACTGTCTGATGTGACTGTTTCTTTTCTATATACACCACTTTTTGTGAGATTCAAGAGCACACCTTAGGGTATAAATAAAGAGGTAGAATATTTGTAAGGAAGTGTTGGGTTCATAAATGAGAACTAAGAGAATAAGTCAATTAGCACGGGTTGGATAGACAGGGTAAGAACACAATCTTATGTGTTCTTTCGCACAATGTTATGTTCTTATGTTCTTGAACATAAGAACTGTCATGCTTCAGTTTTTTAATGAAAACTTAATTCAGCAATTATTGGGGTTTTAAGGCAGGGGGATTATTTACAAGGAGACTACATCCCATGGCCTTTTTTCCTGAAGACTTAATGGATTTTTAAGGTTTACAAGGCCACAGGTAGATGCCAAAGCAAGAGTTGATTTAAGACTTTTTTAAATAAACTGTTACCAGCTCACACTTATTAGCATTATTTTTCCTCTGCAAATGTTGAATTTAGTTTTTCATCAGTGTGCAAGATTTTTTGGTTTTGCTCAGTTTTTGTCCTAAATTGTACTGCTCAGCAAACAAGGCTTCTTCTCTGTCTAGGTCCTATAATATTAACAAGGTTGCACATCAAGCTATTGAAGAGATCCTTAAGATCGGTGAGTGAACAATGTGGCATTACTAGCCAAGTTTATATAAACATACATTTATCTAACTGGGCCTCTTTCTCTTGGCTCAACAGCAAAAAAGCATGGAAGTTTGAATATGCCATTGAACACGGAACTGGTACAGAAAGGTTAGTGGAAAAGGCAAGATTTTTTTTTTTAAAGTGTCTTTGGCCAGATAATTTTGTTTGCGTTCTGTACTACTCAGCTTTCAGTCTTTTAGCACTCATGAAATAATAGTCTTGCTTAGAGACATTAATTCGGCACAGTTGGCAAACAATGTCTTACGTTGTTTAAATGAAAGCAATTTATATAAATAAATATATAAATAAAAGCACTTATTTAGACTTCTGTATATCCTCTTCAGGAGAACTTTAGTTCTCCTAAAATTTGAAACAGTTAATATTTAATCACCAGAAGAGAGCTATTGAGTATTCATCATGCAGTAGATCTGAAGGGAATCTTCCCTAAAAGTAATTTTTTTTTGCATGTAAAAAGAGTATTAAACATCTGTCAAGACTTCATGTTCCCTCTTGATAGAGAAGCCACTCTTCCCTGGAGGAATGTGTGTTTCTGAGATTATCTGAGGTCTCATTTTCTCTGGAAAAACTTACGGCTGACTCCTCTGCTTACAGTAACAAATGATTACAATGAGTCTCTGCTCTACAGTCCAGAGGAACCAAAGATGTTTTTCAGTGTTCGAGAGCCTATTGTAAACAGAGTTTTCTCAAGTAGCCGTCAGCGTGGCTTCTCTTCAAAGTAAGTGTTGGCTGCAGTAGCAGAGTTACTTCATTCTGTGTATGTCTAAGTATGAGCAATCCAGGACTTTCTCTTGAACTGTTTCAACATCCAGTTTGTGCTTTGAATGACTTGAGTATTGTTCTTGTAACAGCAGGATGAAAATGTTTCCTCGTTGTGTTATGACTTTTTAATGTTTGATCCCTGCATAATCTTACACAATAAAAGAATCTCACTGTGCCCAGTTTTGGATATGTGCCATTTCCCTCAGTATGAGACACAGACATTGGTAAACTGGAGTGAACTCAGGAAAGGGCCACTGGGAGGATAAGGGGGCCGGAACAAGTGGTTAATAAAGGAAAGACTCAAGCAGTGCTTTCCTTTAGCCTGGAGGAGACAAGATTAAGGGGGAATCCAGTTGCTGTCTTCAGTTACCAAAGGATGGTTACACCTGAGACTTGAGTTAAACTCTTTTCAGAGCAGAGTATAATGCAATGGCCATGATTTTACAGGATGTAAGATTCTGATTAAAAAAAAAATATTTCACAGTGAGAATAATCAGGCAGTCAACGAGGTTGTCCACTATTCTTGAAGATACTCAAAACTTGCCTGGGCAAGGCCTTAAGCAACCTAACCTGTCTTTAAAGTAAGGTCTGCTTTGAGCAGAAGGTTGGATTAAATGTATTTCCAAACAATTATTTGTTAATTCATCATTTTAACTTAGAGCACTTGTGCCAGTGGAGGTTTAGATTGAATGTTAGGAAAATTTTCATCATGAAAGGGGTTGTAAAGCAGTGGAACCAGGCTTCCCATAAAGTGGTGGAATCGTCATCCCTGAAGGTATTTAAAAGACACGTAGGCATGTCATTTAGGGACCTAGTGGTGAGCCTGGTAGTGCTTGTTTAATGGTTGAATTCAATGATCTTGCATATCTTTCCCAATTCAAGTCATTTTATGATATGTGGAGCTTGATACAATTAAATATAAACATGTACAACCATTAGTTATATGATCAGAATAACTGAACACACAAACAATAACATAGAAACTATTGAAAGCAATACAGCATTTCAGTTGTAATTAAAAGTAAATTCATCCTTTTATATCAAAACAAATATCTAAAGGAGCTCTGAGCCAAATTCTTTATTTAGCTCTAAAAGAGATGCCTTGAATTTTATAAGATTAAACTTGTTAACTTAAATATGTTATAGTCAGACTCTAATATCGACAATAATATGCTGCAGTTCTTGAAGTTGCCTGGCAAGCATCTTTATGAATTTTAGGAATTTTAGGAATTTTTTGAAGATACCTTCAGCTTTGTGTTTGTAATTATTTTTCCTCTTTCTGAATGATTAATGTAACAAAATAGGTTACATTAATGTCCAAATTATTTGAATCTCAAGCGTTGCTACTTGAAAATATGTATTTCACATAACATGAAGACCGCATATTAGAATCTTAATTCATTGTAAACTTTTCTGTGAAGATTAAGTAAATCACACTTAAATAGGATCATCAGTAGCTTTCTTTGAAAATTACACCTAAGCTCCAGCTTTCAACACCAAGTGTTATATTAGAGGCTGTGCTCAGACTCTGGTAGCAGTAGGCTCCATTGACCAAGTCCTTCAGTCCTCGCTGGACTCTTTGCTGAGTCCATACAAAGCACTGACAGCTTGGGGGATTCTAGTGCTTAGTACCATGCTAAGTGCAGGTTGAGCATTTACCAGCCCAAGCAAAAGAATGCCCCAGAACCAGTTTTATTGTTAAGTGCTTGTGTGAAATACTTAAATTTTTAAGCTGTTTTGTGATAACTTACTTGTTGGGTTTTTGCAGAGTCTGTGTCCGTTCCCGTTGTTGGGATGCTTGTATGGTTGTAGATGGAGGAACATCTTTTGAGTTCAATGATGGGGCAATAGCTTCCATATTGATTGACACAGAGGATTCACTGTGCACTGTTCTGCTGGAAGAATGAAGGAGCCTGATGTCTTTTGCTGAAACATTTATGGATCCATAGAGGGAAACCATGGGGATATCACAATGCTGCATTATATTGGAAGTTGGCCTTTTCGGATGCAAGAGCATTTGGAGGAAGCTTGAAATGCTTTTCATTCCTTTGGGTTGGGGAATCATTAACCTGATATTTAAGCTCTTTTTGCATCTAGTGTAAAATATGTCTCAAGTGTTGCCTCTAACGTCAGTGGAAATTGACATTTTAACCTGTAAGGCAAACATGAAAGCTTTGTAAACACAGGTAAATGGGTTTAAGTATTAAGTCAGTAGCATTAAATATTCAGATGTACAGTTTTTTAGTAACAGTCTGGGACTGATGAAACTAAATACTTCATACATACACTTTTGTAGAAAAGTTGACTGTCAAACTAGCAATTTGATGCAAGGATATATAGATTTTGGTAAACCATGATGTTGATGTAAAAGAAATGAAAATACAAATCTTTTGTATGCTTTTCAAAAATTGTACAACTTTGTAGTTTCATACAACTTGTGGCAATTTTTTTTTTTTTTTGTTCTTCCAGTATTTTTTTCTACTTTGTAGACTTACATCAAGAGTATAAGTCTGGTTTAATAAATCTTGGATGAGGTAGATTTTACTTTTTCTGTTTGGCTAGATAGGGACTTGAAATCCAAAGCTTTACTTGAGCCCTTAATCAGGAATATACAAATTATAGAAATCATGTTGTAGTAGGATATATTCCTTCACTGAATGGATTAATTGGCAAGCAGATGATCAGAGACACTAGTGTATGTAAGTGGATATCATTGAGAAATACATTTGGCCTTATTAAGTTGAATGGTTTGGAATTTTAGGTTTACATTTAAAGAAGAAATGAGAAATGCAGGGTACTAGGAGTTGGAGCACAAGCTAATACCTGTGTTTTCCAATTTTCCCAAAATGTTTTTACCTTCTCCAGAAAAGTTAAATTTCCAATCCTATTCTGAAGGAATCCATATCATTCTAGTGATACGTAAATGACAACAAATTAATTTCACGTCCCTGCTTACATTAGGTAATCAGATTGATAATGGAAAGAAAGAAAAAAGCTCTGATTAAAGAAGAGCAAGTGGCCTTTTAAGCCTTTTAGAGAAACTGTGAACTGTGACTGCCTTTTGAAATCTCTGCTTGTAATTGCATAGGAGAGGCAGAATTTGACAAAACAAATATTCCTACAGCAGGAATTCTTCTGCTACATGACTTGAAAATAGTATGTTTTGTCTACTACAGATTGGTTTCCAAGATGAGTTTTCTTCAAATGACTTTTGAATTAAGAGACTTCTGTAACAGATATTCTCAGGTCTCATGGAAATGTTCTCCAGTGTGGCCAATCAATCAGTGTATTTATTGCCACTTGCAAAATGTAAACTGCTCTTTATTGGTGAAGGAAATGGACAAAAGGTTTTTCCTTCTAGACTTAGAGTGAATAGAACTTAAAACATAATTTAGAGGATATTGATTTGACCAGACCATTCAGTTCTAGGAAAATGTGGAATTGATGGAGATGTCTGAATAAGCTATCACTGTGTACATTTCACCTTCTAAGTGTGCTGCAGAGTTACTTTCACTATCATTGTGGTGATTGTAGACCCAGAGGGGAAAATGAAAGTAGCCAAATAAGCTTTCAAAAGTTGGTAAGTTCAGGAACCATCAGAATAAAGCTCTTACTATCTAAAATAATGTGCAAAGCTTATCTAAAGAAAAGACACAAAAGACCAATCTTTCTGAAAGTTGTGTGCACACAGACTAGGGTGTTCTAGTTTTTCTCAATCCATCTGTAACCAGTTAGATTGTTTATTATGTGCCTCTGTCAAGTACACTAGTCAATATACTGTTAGGATTCAAAAAATCCCCAAGCCCACCAATGCCATTAACACTAATTTATTACTTCCTAGGACTCTACCACTCTTAGATCAGATTTAGGTATTGAACACGTGCACAGCAAATCTACGGCAGAAATCCTACCCCCTGCTTACTTAGACATTTGTGTGCTATGTTTTAAGGGAGAATGGTTAGTCTGATCAGTAAGCATACCTCTTAAGCATGCCTGTCATTCCTTATTATGAACATCAGAACTAAAAGGCAATCTTTTCAGGCCCTACAGCCCCAAAGTATGATCTAGGTTAGGACTTAGGAATTTGACCTGGAAAATTACTAACTTAGCAAAATGGAAGCCTGACCTTACTCATGAGTGGCCTCTACTGGTTTTATCTGTATTTAATTGCAGTTGTGTTGAAGCATTTACCGGTGAATGCTTAAATTGACTAGGATGATTCAGAAATCTATAATTAATAGTAAGCAGCTACCTTTTTTTTTTATTATTAAAGAACTTTTTAAGGATCCTTTATGATGAAGGATTGCAGTACAGACAACTTAATTGGTAGACAATATTCAAGGGCAGGACTGAGTCTTGGTTTAACACTGATTTAATCTGCATGGACTGGCAGTGATTTTTGCACCCCTTCTACCTGCTGAGTCAAGTCCATGGTATTTTCATTTAATGCTAGTCTACACTGTGTTCTAGACCTAAACTAGACCTGTTACTCTTTGCCTTTTTTTTTTTTTCCCAAGTAGTGTTTATACATTATGTAATAAAAACTAAAAGGTTGATTGATAAATGAAGCTGTCCTGTGCCTTATTTCAACCTTCAGAAGTTTCATGTGCACACTTTCTTCTCATTTACTGTTGCAGGTTGTTTTAATAGTTTGTGAGCCTTCATGCATTTACATGTAGTACAGAGACTAATCAGTGTAGGAGGTTTTGTTATGGAGTGCTAAGGGCTACTTATTATTTTCCTTAGGAAAGGGTCAGTTGATCTCCTTATCCAGAGGGCTTTCATTATGTATCTAGTACAGCTGCCATCATAACCACTAAATAGGCAAAAGGATGCTGATCCCCTTCCAACACTGAACCTTGGTATGTAAAATTATTCCTTCTCGTTAAAGGCCTACTACTGTTCCAATTCTGCACAGGGTTTTAAAGCATAGTCTAATAAATGCTGAAAGTACTTATGATAACACCTTGTCCTTTAAACAACCATTGATGACAGACTGCTTGGAGAAATTGCTTTTGACCCATGACACAAAGTTGGCGGCAAATCAAGGAAAGCATTCAACCATCCACCACTCATTTTGCACGATCTAGGAATTTCTTAGATCTTTATTAAATGCAAGAGAAGTTGCATGGAGTTACATTGTGCATAAGGAGAAGAATTTACAGTAATGCTGTGCTACAAAGATACACCTTTTCTTCTGGAAGTAGTTCAAGGTATAATTCTAAGGCAGCAAACGGAGGCAGTACAATATTCTGTATCCTCCAACCTCCTATCACTCCTCCAATTTCCACAAGGTATGTCGCCCATTAACTCCTTTGTAAGGGATATAAGCCCGTTACTAACACCTGTTACACTGTTAAATTTAATAGAAAACAAACCAACTTAGATTAACAAGATAATGCATTATTTACTATATTCTAGAAAGTCAAGTTAAATACCAAATTCTAGTACTCATACAACCTTTCCACAGTAATTAATCTGTTCCTGCACTACCAAATATTCCTGAATGCTTTTTCTCAAGACTGCAATGGGAAAAGCTCTAGCTATGCAATGGCCTATGGTAATATGTTGGCTACTTTTAAAAACATCCATGAATAAATTCAGCTGATTGCTTACAGCATTCATGGGAAAAACAGCAGCATGTTTGTCCTACAGATGGTCCAAGTTTTGCCCTAGGAATAATCAGCCAAAACACCTGCTGGAACGTTCTAGGTTTATGCATGAGGACCCCGATAACAGATGCAAATGAAAGGTTAATTTAAAGACATTATCTGTCCCTATCCTTTATTTGTTTGTTGTTGTTGTTTGGACAGTTGCTCAGCTTCCCCTATGACTTTTAAAAAATATCAACACTAGACAATAGTGGTTAGTGATACAAATACAAGTGAAGTGCTACTACAAGCAAACTAATAATACAAAAGAGAAATTTATGTCTCTTGATAGCACCAAAGCATCTCTCCCTTTTAGCATTCTTACACAGCAGTCCCAGGTTCTGGTTTTTGGTCATATATAGAACTCTTTGAGCCCTCTTCCTGCAAAACTTTTACCAATTTATCAGCTGCAGCTGAAAGATCTTAAGAGAAAGTTTTACCTACAATCAGGCTCACAGAAGCTACATTAAGTTTCTGTAATATGTAATTAGAAAACCTAGGACCACAACATGAAATAATGGATAACCAGCATCTATTTTTACAAATGCTAATTCTGAACAGGCTTTTCAGACTGTATTTGGCTAAAAATGAAGGCTACTAAAGAAAAAAGTTTCCTTTGTGGCCTCCTAAAAAAAAACTTCACTATAGCTCCTTTATGCTGCTGAACTTGTCTCTTAGCTGCTTCTGTGTAGATATCCCCAATTTACTGTTTTCAAGTTTGATTCATTCATCTTACTGTACATTCAGTTACAGTAGTTGAACAGATTTAGTATATAAGTATTCATTTTGAATTCTGCAAATTCCCTAATAAACCTTATAAAGGTATCTGGCACCTCTCCAAGCTGTTCCAGAAGCTACAGACAGTTGCTAGAGGCTGACATTACTTAATTATGGTGATTTGTTTAATAATTTTTTTTCAAAGATCCCCTGTAAAAAAGACTGATAGAAATACTCTATAATTGCTCACAGATCATCAAATTTCTAAAGGCTTTAAGTACAAAAAACTGATATAAAATATGAAACAACATTAGGGTATAAGACCAAGTTAGAGAGTAACAGTACTATGATAAAAGGTGCTCCAGCACTTTTTTTCCTGTAAGGAGCTTCAACACGCAGTGTGTCCATGGCATATGGTGCATTGTACATGATCACAAGAAACTAAGATTTCTCAGTGTCAGTCTGCATTTGATGCCCCAAATCTCATGGCTCCTTTTATTGCCAACAGTTGGCCTTGCAATGCTGGTAAAGTGTGAACCATTGATCTTCATGTCAGGCAGTGCTTCCTCGAGGAGCTGCAGGGAGCTATCAGTCACTATTCCAAACACCTGAAGAGTCTTCAGTGTTCGAATTTCACCAAGCTCTCTAGAAAGAGAAAAATATAAAATTAATCAAGAAACTAATTTTTTTGAGTTTTCAGCCTGTACCCAAGGTAGATAACTCCATTTCTACTAATTTTTTAGAAGAGGGTAAACTACTTAAGCACATACTTAATTGAAACTAGTACTCAGCACTGACACTTCAGGAAACTGGCTAAATAAATTACTTCTTTGCTAATCTCTCTCACAGACTGAAAATAAACTGATTCTTCCCCTTTCATATCCTTGGACTTCAAATCTAAAACAAGTGAAGGCAATCGCCCAGATGAAGTTCCAGGATGTGGCTCAGAGGACACAAGGCCCTGAGTACTATCAATCAGTCTCCAATTTGTAGCAATATTTTGGTGAGTAGCCAGACCCAGCTTCTTGATTGCTTTACATTTTCCCAGTCACTATCTGAACTGTGTATCTTACAAGCAAGTACTGGAGAAAATCAAAAGGCTGAGGCATGTGCTGCCACAGCAAAGGTGCTTCAGATCCTCATTTCCAATAATCCCGTACCTCTCAACCTCTTTTCTTGTTTGTGCTGACAAACAACCATTTCCTTTGTGCTGACATCTTTCCTGAAGGTATTGGGACTGAAAGCTTCTATACTAATAAAAGGCAGAATGACCTCATGAACCAGTCACTCTAAGCCATGCTTCAGTCACAATCAATAACTGATGAAGATGCACACAAAAGCAAATACATGCAGCTTACTAGTCCAGCCAGTACTGTCATCTCTGCCAGCTTTACCAAACCTTGCTGCACACTCAGAAGTCTGGTACTGACATCAATACTTGTCACTGGCAGGACTGCAACCTCCTATGCCAGCAATGAGTACCACTGGTATAATGCCTCTAACAGAAGACATGAGGCATGCATGGAGCAGCCAGTTCCGTGAGTACAGCCTGCACCACTGAAAGATTATCTCAGCTTTGGATCCAGTCTAGATTCTCAAAGGTACAGGTTCTACCAGTTGGGTTATTTTATCTTAGTTTTATTCCCAATTCCTCATACCATTAGGTTTTTTGAAACAGTACTTGCAATTTTAACCTAAAATAAGGCAAATTTAAATTAACTTACCCTCTGCATGAACAGCAAACCAAAGCTAATTAGAGGTTACTTACACTAAGGCAGCAGGTGATATCTGGTAACACCGGCTAAGGCACAGGTGTTGCAGGAACACAAGTTGTTTAAAATACTGGAAGCACTCAGGCTTTAACATCATGCTGTCACTGTACAGAGAACACATTAAATAAAGGTTTAAGTATACAGCAGCAATAAATTTGCCATTCTGAAAATTCAGGCAGAGGAATTTATTGGATATCTACTTTTTCTACCACAAAAGGATGTTTTTGCTGAACATGGAAGCAACCCATGTCTCTCATGTATGTGCTGGGCATGCAAAGGGGCAAGTGAAGGAGAAGTTTCTCTTTACATAGATACTCTGCAGCAGAACTTATGCCATGAACAGGCAAGTTCTTCAGAGATTCCATAATTCTGTAACTGACTAGGTCAAAACCAAAATACACCTTTTTTTACAGTTACATGGCCAACTAACAAATTTGTATTAGAGATTACTTAAACCCTCTCTAGGATGCTAGGCTAATGAACTGTATCTAAATGCTTCCTTCCATTCTACCAATCAATTACCATATCTTGTTAGTTAACAAATCCTGCAGGTATCTGGGGTGACAAAGACATTTTCAATTACATACCTGCTCCAGATTAGGTCACGCCAGATAGCAAATTTTTTGTAGGTTGAGTAGTCTTTTCTGGACGTGCAGTGCTACATGTTGCCTTAGTGCTAACCCCTGAACCACAAGGATTTAAGGACTGGCTACACAGGTCTTCTTACCTGAGATCTAAATGGACAAGCAAAGGACATCTCTCCACCAGTGTTTTCACATCTGAAAGAGGTCACACAGAGTCAGTCCCTCTTTCAGTAACAAGATGGACATGCTTTACACAGCCTACTCAGATTCATTTATATCTTTTCTACTGGAACCCTGCAACTGAGGCACAATTTTTCAACTACAAGATAAATGCTTAAGACTTACAGCATACAGTCTGCCTGTGAAGATACCTTACATGGACTTCTTTTAACCCTCAGCAAAACAGACACATTTAGTTCAACATATTATCCCTAGAAGTCAGTTGCACCAACCATCAACTTAAGAAGACAGTAATTCAAATTATACTTTTGTGAAATCTACAGAGACATAGTAATGGTGAGCTGCCTGAAATACTTACATGTAGTGAAAAAGTAACTAAAATTTTCCATGCATCAAATATCCTTTCAGAGCACCACATCCTTTAGGCATTTCCATTTTACCCTCAGAAAGTTCTTTCCTTATGACAGAAAGTTACGGTTTTTCTGATTTAAACTGTGTATTTTTGACTTTCTTTTCATTGTTTGCAAGTAGCACTGAATCACCTGTTGTTTGGATATCACCTAAAAGCCATAGCAAGGTGCTCAACAACATGCAAGAGAATTTGTATTTCAGCATTCATGTGCAGAAACTGAACAAAACAATATCTTAATTATGATGATTAATGTACTACTCAAGTCTTACGCCTGATAAATTGCACTGAAACAGAGTAAAGTCACTCAGAGAAAGTGTCTCAGACAAACAGAAATGGTCAGCACATGGTCTCCAATGGCTCAGTTAGAGGGCCCAAGGTTCAAATTCCTGATGTGGAGAAGATTATGTAGCATATTTGTTTATGGGTTTGGGGCTGAGATAAGAAGATTTGCCTATTTCCCCACAAAGGGAATGCATGAAGGGGTCTGTGTGATATTTAAAGAGAAATGAGAGGTCACCCCCTGCATGTCATCCAATGCCCTATTGTCATATTCACTCATTGCAAAAATTAAATGCTCTTTGCCACGAAAGGACTTTCACCCTTTAGCTATGCTCTTGTTCATTTTGATGTATCCTCCTCCAAATCTTGACTTACCTGCATTTTCTATAACCCTCCAACTTAATAAAACTTTTCCTCCTAGAACTATTACCAAGTAAATAGTTAAATGTTGATTACTGAGATTATTTGCCTTCCAAATTAACTGGTATCTGGATGTCAGTCTGAAACTCAAGCACTTACTATGACTGTTCTCTTTTAGAAGATGCTTTCAGCAGACACAACAGCAGAAGCCTTAAGAACGCTCTAGGAACAGTATCTGAAGGCTAATTCATAGCACACAAAGTCCTGCCTCCAGGACTTACTTCACAAGTAAAGGCTGTTCCTTCCAGTTGAAGAAGAAATGAGTTTTCACTTGACTGTTCCTAAACTCAGAAGAAAAATCATCTCACCCTTCATGCCTGAGGCAGAAATATGAGTTAAGAGTCTCTGACTGCAAGAACTTCAAATTATACAGAGCACAAAAATTTCTGTTAGTGCATGATTCTTCTATACAAAGAGTGAATGCCAACCAGAAAATATAAAACCTGCTACTTCATCCCATAGTGGGATAAAGGTTTATCACACTGCTGTTTACCTGCTATTTGTAGATTCTCTCTGTATCCACTTAAATTTAACTGGGTGATCTTTGAAGTAATATGATTGACTGCTGCTTTGACATGAGTGGCTGTGAATTCACACCAGGACAAGTTCAGCTCCTCCAGCCTATACACAAATGAACAGAGCTGTTAACAAAAATGGCTGAAATGCAGTTCACATTCTAGTATTCTCCTTACAGTTGATACTTTTAAAGCAAATACTTGTAATATGCCTACTGCCAACTTACTGTATTCATGACTAGAAATTCTAGTATGACAATAATTAAGCACTAATAAATAGAGTAGGTTACCCAGCTAAATCTGTCTTTGGAGATTTTCAAGATCCAACCAGAGAAAATCCTCAACCACCTGGACAGTGCTAATTTTAGACCCTGGTCTGGGAAAGTGGTTAAAGTGACTGCCCAAAGCAAATTTCAACTGGAATGATTTGGTACTATCTTAGGAAGTGAAGGCTCTCTCCAGAACAGCCACAAGGAGACACTGTCTTTTCATCAGGTTTGTGACCTGAATCTGTTACAACTGAACAGATGGTCACGTTGAGAGGAAAAACCACCATCCATTTTAGCATTGGTCAGATGACCAATTAATCCTAATTAGCACAAAATAATTCATAGTTTTATATAAACACTGGTCATGCTGTGAGTTCAACTCTCTTTATGTGCTTGATTACCTATAGCCTGTCACCATGGGGCTGGGACAAAGTATTGTTCTGTGTGCAGGTGCTGTAGCTGTAACCACGGGACAAAGACACAGTGAATGCACAACAAGAGCATTTTAGCTAGTAGTCTCCACATAAAATGAAAAAAGCAGTTAAATTGCCACTAGCATTCCTAGGATCAGGTCTGCCATCTGCTATTCACTGTGCATTGCACAGACTGCCTTCCCCTGAAGAGCTCATGATCTGAGTCGTCAGACCAAGCAACAGAAGGATTAAGGCTTTGGCTGCCCACTAACTCGCAATTTGATTAAAAATCCACGCTTTTGCAGAAGGAATGGTTACATATGTTGTCCTGCAGGTCATGGGAAGTTGGCAGGAAGATTGGGATACAAATCCTGAATTCACTGGGGGCCCAGTTAAATGACATTGTGCCAGCAGATGCTTTAATCACTGCAGCTGTCAATCTGAACACAGCCCATCATAAACTAGAAGGTTACTGAAGGATTATTCTACCATGGAAAGGCACAGTGTTTTCTTGGCCATTCATGCTGTACGCTCTGATTGCAAAGGGAGCTCTGGAACTCCACTTCCAAAACACACACTCCCATCTTTGTGAGACTCATATAGTATTTTCATAAAGAAAATCAAATTTACATGATATCAAAGGAACATAAGGTTTACGCACCCAAAAAGACGACTCAGAAAACCCATGAAAAACTACTGAAATACATCTTTGCTGTTAAAGAAGAAAATAGCTTGATGGAAAGAAATTACCTGACTATTCAGCCAATAATCAACTGTTAGGCATTTAGGAACAAAACCAGCCACATTAAAAAAAGTATTAGATACAAGAATAACTGGGATCCCTAAGGAAAAAAATAAATTGTTTCAGGAATAGCAAAATCTGATTTTGTCTTACATGGAACAGCTGCTCAACATCAGCTCCAAGGCTTCTGCAGAAAACCCTGAGCACCCACAGAGATTTAGTCGTATCAAATTGGGATTTCTAGCAATGCTCCTGTAGAGAGAGAGAAAATCTGATAAAATTTAAATGCTGAAACATTGTTTGCTTTGCTAGTATGCGACCATTTTTAAGACCTAATTTCCTGGACAGGGACATGTTGATTAAACATGAAGTACTGCATCTTTAATCAACTGACCAACCTGAGCCACTAAGGTTCTCAACTCTGTACTTGCTGCATCAAGGCACAGCATTAAAAGGGATACCTGTCTATTTACCTGACACTGCTGACAAGTCTGCATATTTAGAAACTACTAAGTTTACAAGGAAATGGTTTCTTTTCACCTTCTCCTATTGTATCCTAATAAACATAGACCACAGCTTATCAGAGATGACTACACGTCTACAAAAGATGAAGCAACCATCCCATTTCTGATTGTCATCCTTCGGCAAGATGGAGATTATTCCAGGACCAAAATCCATGTCCAAACAGCATCCCCTAAATGCCTGTGTTTGCAAGACTAAAGCACACATACAGTTAGCAAATTTGTTCAGAAGGCAATAAAAATTCCATCATTAGTACCCATCATTAGGAGCCTGGTTAGTACCCAATTTTCAGATAGTTTTAACTGTTCCTGCTGATAGTATAAAAAGCCAAACTATACTGGTTTATTTGTATTCTGGTTCCCCTTCCCTGGAGTGAGGAAGGCATCAGAAAGCAGGACAGCCAGAGCCTCTGCCATCTGACCTATGGTCCCTGGCACCTCCACAATTCCCTGGTGTGACTGACGAGGAGGTTCACTGCACACCCATTAGTGTCTTTGCAAAAAAACACTTTGTCTGCTTGACAGAATCTGTAATCTTCTATGACTTCAGAAGTTCAACCAAGAAGTGAGCAACAGTGCAGAAGCACAATGGGCATCTGGTGGGAGAGCTACTGAGAGCCCTTGGAATAGAGAAGAACCTGCACACCAAACACGTGGGAGTGCAAAAATGGGAAAATAAAAGTAGCTCTGCTGTACAGCTTAGCTGTGGGAATATGGACACATAAACCCTAGAGAGGTGAGCAGTTTCTCCAACCTCCTAGGGAATTGGGAGGAAAAAAAAAAGGCACCTAAAACTGGCCATGTCAAAAAGACTTCCACAATGAACAACTTTCTACTGCATTCTTTCACTAGCCTGCACAAAATGATTGCACCAAACAGAAGGTATTTACTGAATATTCCCAAACACGTCACTCACTTGATGATGTTGTCACAAAGCACCAGACCCTCCAAGCTGAGGTTCTGAAGCTTTTCACACAGACAAAGAATACTGTGGAGATCTGCAGCAGACACTGTGCAGTTTGACAAATCCAGGTACTGAATTTTAAGAAGACTGACAAAAAAAAAAAAAAAAAGAAAGAAAGGTTACTAAAATTGCATTAAAACTTGTTCCATAAATTCTCCACATAACAAATATATTCCATACACTACAAGTATGCAAAACTTGCAAAAACTGTTTCTACTGATTTCTCATAACACCTGGAAGTCTATCCTGCTGGAGTTAAACTATTTTTTGAGTGTACCATATAAAATGCTGGAGATTATGATAACTCTTTGCCCTACAAAATAAAAACTGCAAGGGCATTATGGTGCTCGACATTAAAAAAAAAATCACATCAACTGGGTTTTAGATAACTGACAGGTAAGTGCAGATCCTCCTGTTTCAACACAGGCTTAACCACTGATTAGCTTTTCCACACTCCAGAGACAGCACAAACACTGCTGCTGGTTGCTATTACCTTAAAATGAAAACCACACACACTGTGAATATTTGAGACTCAGTTTCAGGATCCAGAACATGCAGAAAAAGCCTTACTTGTTTGTTTTAAATAACGGATCCCCAATGCAAGATCTTGGGCAGCGGAACACAGTAACACCTGCGGGCAACAACTGTCCAAGCACTCCTGGCAGCAGATTCCCACCAGTCAAATCAAGAGTCTGCCAGAGAGATTCATCAAACCTGGGGCATAGAATTTTACTTGTTAGTGAGTTCAAACAGGTAATGAGTCAAAGCTATGAGTACAACCACAGGAAGTTTTCAGTATCAAAAACAGACTGAGAGGAGGGAAAGCTATTTAATAGACTGCAATCATATGAAAACACGTGACACATCTTTTGGTTATACATAACCACATATGGCCTAAATTGAATTATGTATGTATAAATAAGATGAGAACCAGGCCATTTCATGGTCTATGGAAACGAAGACTTTTCTTAGTACTAAATGACAAGAAGTAATACTTACGAAAGTCGGTGCCATCTCTTGCAAATCATAGAAACTTTCAGCAAATCCTTTAAGGGCAAATACGCAAAGATTGCCAAAAGCAGTTCATCTGGAAGTGCATCCAAAGAAATACCTTTAGGGAAAGAGCAAAACATGCTCTAGTTAAATCTGGTTCATTTTTGCCTGCTGGTCAGATGCCTTGTTTGGTTTGATTGTATCTGTAGGTTATACATCACATCAGACATCAGCCTCACTATTCATTTTCCTTGCAGCTCATCTTGTAGGAAGATATTTTTACCATCTTTGCTTAGGCACAACTGGTAAATGCAAAGGTTCCTGTAATATTCACTTTGTATACATAGTAAAGCCATGGACACTTCTCACACACTCATGGGGAACAAGAGAATCTTAAGTTACTGCCTTTGTAATCTAATGCTTGTATAATTCTCTGGGGGTTTTTTTCCCCCTCTGCTGAAATGCCCACTCCTCCTACGCATGCAAGGGTCCCAGAAGGGGGCTCAAGGTAAGCTAAGCTTCTATGTGATACACAGAAGAAATCAGGTACTACAAACTGCTTCCTAAAATGCACGCCATCACCACTCCAAGACTTATGTGAAACAATGTGCTGTAATCACAGCTTCTCTCAGGGCTCCAGAAGGTGTCGTGATTCACATGGGAGATTTCTGGGTGGTGGAGCCTAGTTAACAGTTGCCTTTGACCCAGCATTCCATCTTATATAAAAAGAGGACTGTCTGAAAGCATTCCCACCGTCTGTGTGACAGCATAATGTCTGGAGAGAGCTGCTTATTCATTTTCCCACACTCATCCCATACTCACCCAGACTAAAACCACGTTTTGACACCAGGGAAACGAACCCAGTACCTCAAGCCCCCAAAGCCCTGCTCTTTCCCTTTCCAGCCCAGCAGCCTTCCACCCTTTGATGTGCTTTCCCTGTAGCTCTCTGGCATGGTCCCTCATGTTGCTTGTTTCCATCAGGAGAGGAGCTGGGACACAGCCCTGCTGGCACACCTCAGCCTGCACTCCCTACTTACCCTTCTCCTCCTGTGCCAAACAGATAATTTTTGGATTGACTTTTAAATTGGTTTTAAATTGATTGATTTTAGCTTGCTTTTTCTCTGTGTGCTTTAACCATCTAGTCACTAGAGGGAATGCTGGCAACAAGATTTGTCACACTTTTGCTTTTATATTAAACCTACTTTTGCTTGCTGATTCTTTAAGCGACCTTAAAACACTGATTCACAACACAGCCCTGCTGGGCCAAAGTGCCACCTACGTCCTATACACAAGAGCGGACAGGCAGAGGGACATGCAGCACAACCCCCCAGCACACATACACAGGCGCTCACAGGATTAGGCAGCAGAGAACCATGCTTTTCATGGGCCACAATTCTGGAGCCAGACACACCGCCCTTGTTTAAAGGCATACATAAAAGAGGATTTATCACCCCAAGCCTGAAAACCACCAGATCTAAGAGTGACATTCTGCTGGGTGAGAGCAAAAGTAAACAGTAAAGCAGGGTGGACTTGTGATGCCCACTCTCCATCTCTAGTGAAGGTCGAGCAGAACCTGGACCAGGCGTGACAGTACCTGACTCTGCCTCTCGGAGCAGCCACGGCCGGCGCACGATAACAAAGTCTTTTTCGTTGTCCTTCACCTTCTGCCGTTTTGGAGGAAGGCAGGGCGACGACACCAGCAGGTCCTGTGGTGTATTTTCATTGCCCAGCTTGTCTTTCTTAAGGGCCGACACTCCCATGCCCGAGAGAAGCTCCGATGTCTTGCCGGAGTCCCATTCCAAGCTGGTGGAAACATTTGTGCTAGAGGACGGGATCTCCTGAAGATGCTTTCTGCAGACACAGCAAAACCCAGAGGCTCTGAGGGTACTGCCAGACTGACACCAAGCACAGAATGGGGATCCTTGAAGCATTTCAGTCACTCGTACTCCACATCCACACACAGGGCGACTAAGTGTGGTATTTGCGGGCGCTGGAAGCACAGGCAGCGGCCACGGCGCAGGCGTGTGCTCGGTCTGCCAGACTTTGGGGAAGGTCCCGCCAGGGACTGAGCGCGCCCCGCTCCGCGATGGGGCGGGCGAGAGACCGGGGAGCGGAGCCAATGGAGGCGGCGGGATACGGCAGCCTCCCAACGCCACCAAACCCGGACACAGCCGCGACAGCACCGCGCGGGACCCTCGCACGGCGGGGCAGCAGCGCGGGCAGCGGGACGGGATGCACGGGGAGGTGGGGGAAGCTCTCCCCGCGGCTGCCGCCCGCCGCGGCCGGGAGTGAGGCGGCCCGGGGATCCCGCGCACACCGCAACCCCACCAGCCCCAAGGGCAAAGGCCCCCGCTCCCCCGGGACCACCCGCGGGGCCGCACACACACGTGTGATCCCCGCACCGCCCGCACGCCCAGGAGCCCTTTCCCGCTCCCTCGAGTCCCACACCCGCTCCCGGGGTTCCAACGCACAGCCGCCCCCACACAGCCGGGGGACCCGAGGGGGTCTGCGAAGGCTCACGTGCAGCCCCGGCGCCATGCGGCTCCCGCGCAGCCTAGCATCGGTACTCGCATCCCCGCGTCCCGGCGCATCACCGGGTCCCAGCGGATCCCCGCGTCGCGTTGTTCCCGTGTCCCAGCGTCCCCGTACCTGTACATGGCGCTGGGAGGCCCGCGCGCTCCCCGCGCCTTTCAGCACCGCGCCATCCCGGTGCCGGCCGGAAGCCACAGCGGGGGGGAGCGCAGAGACTGCCGGGAGTTGTAGTACGCAGCCCCGTGCCCGCCCGGGGCGGGGCCGTGCCGGGCCGGCGGCGGCGGGCGGCGAATGGCGGCGGCTCCGATGCGGAAGAAGCCGGGCGCGGCCGCCGCTCCTTACGCCACGCTCTGAACCCGGTGCCGGCCGGGATGGCGGGCAGCGGAGCCCCGCGGGGGACGCGGCGCTGAGCGGCGGCTCGGCCGAGGTGAGGCAGCGGTGAGCGGGACGCGGGGCCGGGCGGAGCAGGGCCGCAGATGCCGAGTCACGGCCAGGCCAGTTCTCTTGAGCAGGGTCGAGAGCCGGGTGGGAAGCGGCAGCACCCGGTTACGTCCCCTGTGGCAAGGACGCGGAGGGAAGGATGGTCGTGGGGCAGTGCTGGGTGAGGGCGGTCGGCGCGTTCGCTTCCAGGCTCTTATCCCGGGTATGGCCCCCCCGTCAGGGACCCCGAGCACGTAGCGCGGGGCGGTGCTGGTTCCGTGCCCGTGGAGCTCGGTGCTGTGCCGCACAGGCCTGGGCGCACACGGCCGGGCGGGGAGCGCTGGCACATTGCACCGGGGAAGGTTTTCTCTGGGAACACCTGAAACTGCCCGTGTGTGGCTGGTCCTGACCCTCGCCATGCTTGTTCAAGCCCTGCAGTCTTTTCACACCGTGTTTCACAGCCCGCGGGACCTTCTGCAATGCAGCTCTTCCTGCGCTTTTTCCCCCAAACTGCTTGTTTTGAAATCGGTGGGGATGGA
Organism: Phylloscopus whistleri; assembly: GCA_017589585.1. Lineage (NCBI taxonomy): Eukaryota > Metazoa > Chordata > Aves > Passeriformes > Phylloscopidae > Phylloscopus > Phylloscopus whistleri. Next base: position 60,539 of record JADMLD010000110.1, on the reverse strand, counting down.
GAGCTAATTATGAACACACCTACAACCCGCTCTTAGTCAACCACTTGCTTGTAAATGCTCTCCTTTGTTTACTGCATAACGATGGAGAGACGTGCCTGTAAAATTGAGGGTGATAATGGAACCCGTGGCAAAGACTACACAACTTTAAGTCACCTACAGAGAATGATGTGACCCAAATTAACATTCATATCATCTTTAAAAGAGTATTTTTAACTGTTTCCAGTTTTAACTTAAGTAACGGAACAGTTGTTCAAAGATCATTTAAGCAGATAATCAGATGAAAAAGAGGTGGAGATCTGGTTTAAAAAATAAAAAGCTGAGTTTATTTCACCTTTTCTGCAGCCACTTTTTTCTTTGTGAATCATGTCACTCTTCTCTCTTAATGTATGGGAGATTAAAAGATGATTTTGTGGAAAATCCAAGTGTTTTTTACAATCTGGAAATTAGCAAATAGTCTGTTTGGCTGCATGCAGTGGCGGGGCAGTCATGTGGCTGTCTTACTGACACCTGCTTTGTGTGAGTGCATTAGTCTGGTAGCCCAGATAGCGATTTCTATTCTTTTTTTAGATTCTGTACGGTGCAACTGTACAGTACTTGTGTTCAATTCTATTTCAGTTCCTCTGATAAGTGAGTTATTTTCTTCTATGTGTTATTTTCAGCATACTTCCCTAAACTGTTTGAAAGCTTCAGCCTCTGTGGTACGTAATGTATTAAAAATTGGACTTGATGGTCTTGAAGATCTTTTGCAACCTTAATGATTCTGTCATCCTTTAGTAGAGGACAAAGCAGCGCCATGTAGAAAGCAAATGAGCTTGCCGTGGTTTTGTACTGATGGCCCCTGCTTGCATTTGAACACAAAAATCTTAATGTTCCTTGGTCAAGCATTTGTCTTGCATTTAGTGCTGCTGTGTGGAACCTAGTCTCCTGCAAAATCAGAGAGTACTGCTATTTTGAGTGGTGTCAGCACAGCATTTTATTTTTTTAATTAGAAGATACAAAGCATGTTTCCCTAAATATTGATCTATTATCAATTAAATGTTTAGTCAGTTTCAAATTTTTCATTGCAAAATAGTTGAACTGATAGTTGCTGAAAAAGTATCAGTCAATACATAGACCGACTAGTGTGTCTTAGAAGAAAAAAGCCATCCATGCAAATTGCTTTCTTCATTAATCTCAGAAGTTGTTTCTCTAAAATAGTGCAATCAGATAATATCTCTGGTTGGTTTTCTTGGGCAGTTTGTGGCTATTTTCTATCTTTACATAGCTTTCTCACTGTAACAGAGATAAAGCAGGTCTTTGTTGTCTGTTTATAAATACTTACCATTTCCCCCAAGCTGTAAGGGCCAATGTGTAACAATAAAAGTAAACAGAAGAACCCAAACCAACCTACCAGCCAAACAAAACCCACGATGCCACCCCTCCCCTAAATCTGAAACCAACCTAGAAGAAATCCCCACAACATACTATGCAGGCTTGGATATTTAAATGGCTGAAGGGACTATTTGTGTTGTTTCTTTGCCTCTTGTTCTTCTCTCTTTACAAGTGGTGAAAAGTAAGTTATCCCATGTTGTTGTTTTAAGTGTCAAGGACTCTTAGTGTGGGGCAGTTCTATCAGTACTAAAGGCTGTAGTCTACTACTACCTGTCTGTAGAATGAGGTCTTTATGATTCTTAGCAGCACCATTTTGCTGAACAGGGCAGGCTTCAGAAAGCAAACACTGGATTTTTTTTTTTTGCCAAGTGAAATGTGCTGGTAGAACCTCAGTAAGAACTAGCAGATTATTCCCTGCCAGAAAGGCAGAAGGTCATCACTGAACTGGCCATTGATATATTGCTGGAGATGGCAGCTTTTGTACTTGCAGGTGATTTGTGAATTCAGGTGGAGGTGGGAGATGCTGTCTCTCAGATATTGTTTTGGTATGTTAAGGCTCTCAGTTCTATTCCTGACTGTCTGTGATAATCCCTTTCATAGTTTGGCCACTTTTTTGGTGACAGGTTTTCTTAAGATGTAATTATGATCTTTAAAAATATAAAGTAAGGCTGCTTGGTTTTTCAGGTGTTTCAACTGAAATAGCCAAAATTTCTAGAAATGCAGCTTTTTCAAATCTGTTTGATCTCTACCTGAGAATGCTTGAAGAACAAGAAAAAAAAAGTCTTTAGTATTCTAGAAATGTCTGAGGTATCAGACAGGAAAGCCAGAAGCATGGTGGCTGTCTTTATTAGTAGTCTGAAGGACAGGCAGAGCTACAGATTGTCAGACTCCTCTTCTTTTTGAACTCCTGAAAAAAATTTTGGCACTAAAGGTATTTGTAAGTACATAGAATATAACAGGTAAGTAAAAGACAGCATCAGTTTGTCAAGGACAAATAGTTGAAGTAATCTAATCTATCTCAGTAATGACTGATGGAGCTACGGTATACAAGAGGATCAGTTTATAATCTTATATATTGCTTAGTAGGACTTTGATTCTGTTCCTTAGGACATTTTTGCTTTGGAAAGAAAGCTGGAAAGAACCGCTGTTGTGGCTGAGGTCATTCCCTTGTCATATACTTTTAATGTTTTCAGAGTTTCCCTAATGGAATAGCATGATGATTAAAACTATAGAAGGCACAAAACCATGAGAGATTTCAGGTCCTTCTGAGAGTGGTAGCGTAAATAAAAATATCTCAAAGATTTGGGAACTTGTTTGGAGGGAGCAGGTACAGCTGAGTGGAGTTTTGTGCCTGTGTTAAACAGGAGCAATCAACCACAGAAATACAGGATAGAGAAATAGTATTGTGTTTCCTGGAGGGAAAGAATTTGGAGGCCTTAATAAAGCCGAATTTGTGAAGGAAACATCCTGTTATCCTATTTATACTTTCTAGTAAGGCGTGTCAGGCAGTGTTTACTCCTCTGTTCAGGCCTCCTTGGGCATTTGCTGGGAGACTGGGGGAATCCTTCACAGATACACTTTACTCTTTCTAGCCCTTCTTTAAGAATATAATATTGGAGTGTCTTTGTTAAATTTGGTGCTGTATTAAAGCTCTAAGAAGGTGTGGGGTTTTTCATTCTCTGCTGTTTCCTTTAGTAACTTGAGATTTCTGTACCAGGCAGAGTAGTTAGTTCATTTGTAATGTAGATGTCATGAGTGCAGTTACTCTTATGTTGGCAGGGTAATTTAATACTGTTGATGGTCAGGAGTCTATCATATAAAGGGAATTAAGCCTGAACTGAGCCTTTTATGATGCATGCAGAGTTAGTAGCTGGGTAAAATTAAAAACTTAACTGATTTTTTTTGTGTCTGAAAAGAAGCAGGAAAATCCTACACTAACACAAGAGTGTGTCCTTGTATTTTAAGTTGCACTTCCCATGCCAGTGTTTCAGCTTTTAATCTTATTTGTATTAATCTGTAGTTGCCTGGTTGTTCAGAAACTGAGTATGCAAATAAATACTTCTCCATTCATGGTGAGAGCTTTTCTTACTTTGTCATTGCTTTAATAGGAGCATCTTCTAAGCCATCAAAGGTACAGTACAAGGGAGGTCTTCTGAAGTAGTTATTTCAGGACTTTTTTTTAGTGGTTCTGGAATTTCAGCCAGCTGATACTAGGTAGCTGTATGCCAATAGTGAGATAGCTGTCTAAATAAAGTGATGAAACAGGATGATAGGAAAGGAGCTTACCTTTCTTTGCGCTAACAGCCAGTGGGAAATACTGCTTTCCACAGGAAAGCATGGCTTTATAGTCTGCAGTAGTGTATTTTAAGGCCTGATTCTAGTAGCACAGGACCCAGATATGTCTGGGTTGGATTTAGTTCACCAGAAGAGCTCCTCTCAAGCATTGCATTTCTCACTTTGTGGATTTTCTTCCATTTAATCTTTCTATGTGGAGAGCTGGTTTTAAATGGTTTCTGTCTAAAAATTTTAAACTTATTTTGAAAATGCGTATACATTAATTCAAAATAACTCTGTTATTAGTCTCAGTCTTTTGAGAAAAACAGGTCTTTGTTTTTGTGTTTTGAGATTAAAATAGGAACCAGAGAATAACATAAAGATGTAGTTTATTGATAACTGCAAGGTCACTTTTGTCTTTGAAAGTGAGTTAAGTTGTGGTAGGAATCAATTCCGTCTTTATTTTAGCATATTCAGTACATTTTTATAATACTTCTGGAAGTACCCTTATGATAGTAGCTGAGTGCAGCAGCTTGCACAAAAACTTTTTACCTTCTGTTTTGGTGGAAGCTTTTTAGGTGTGACTGTAATAAAACTTTGTGACTAATGAAGTGAAGGCTGTATAATTTTTTTGTTTACATGGCGAAAGGTGTGGCTGTAATGGGCATGAAAAGCAACATGGCAGATAGCAGTGCCTTAATGAAGCTGATACATACTTGTTTTGTTATAGCAGCAAATTCTGTGGAATTTGCTGCTATACTGTAAATACAAAAGACTTCTCTGAGGAAACAAGGGTGGTACAATAAAGGACAGTCAAGGACTTTCTTCGAATAAGTGATTGAGAAATGGGTGAGATATCGTGAGTTTTTAATGTGCAAATGATCTAGCTAGAGTACAGACAGATAGTAAGGGGATAGTTCGTCCTAACGGAGGTGTTGATAGTTTGATAAACATGTTTTATGAGAGGCAAAAAAGAAAAAGTATGTGCATGTTTGACTAGAAACAGGAAGGTGACTTGAGTTATTTTCAGAATACAGAATGCTCTGTGTGTCACAGCTAAGTGTGTGAGTAAACTGACTGGTCTTACTGTTTAAAATTCAAATGTGAAAGTAGAAAATGGGGAGAAACAAATTACATTAGGGAAAAGAAAGTCACAGAATAATTGTTCCTTTGTGTTCTCAAGGTAGTAATGGCATCACAAACTTTAGAAATTTTTTTGTGTAAATAAAAGTTTTCACTGTTTAGTGTCCTCAAGCATAACAAGATCTGCTTAAGCAGTTTACTGAGAAATTAGTAAAAAAACCGGTTCACTTTACCAAGTTCTAAAGAGATTTAAAAGTAAGTAGAGGGGAATTTCAGTAATAGCATTTCTTTTAAATCTCCAGAAAAGTGAAAGTATTGGAAGTTGTAATAGCAAAGCCAAAGCAAAAACTATTTCACTTAAATCAAACTAGCTAAATGTTAATCTTGATGGAGAGGCAAGTCACATTGGCCACAGTAATAAACTTTATCTTTTTAATAATGCAAAAATGCCTGTGGTAAAATAATGCTTATTAAAAAGGTCTGAAGCAGTTTAAATAAAAATGTAACAAGTCAGTGAAATTTTCTGTAGTGGATTTTGCAGCTCACTCTACCTTTGCATAATAGCTTGTTTGTATGAAGCTGTATGAACTTTCTTACAACAGTCCTGACTTAACAGTAACTAAATACGGAAGGACGAGCAAAGCAAAAATACATCATGGCAAACCATACCAAATGATTTGAGAATTCAGTTGTTTCTCTGAATGGCACAGGAGGAGTAGGAAGATGAATTGAAATTCTTGAAATTCCAACCTAAAAGAGGGGTATTACAGGTAGACTAATACACTTTGCTGTGGTTTTATGCTCCATTAACTCATGTACAGACTTTAAATGTGTATTTGAGGTATGCTCCATTAAAAAAGTTGTTCATTATCTATCCAGAAACATTTAATTTAAACATTTAACCCTTTGTACAAGTTAGCTGATTACTCCTAAAAGGAGGAAAAAGAGCAGAATAGATTTTCGTCTTGAAATTTGTACTGGGCCGAAAGTTGGGCTAGTAGTCTGTTCAAGGACAGAGATTTGCTTTCTGGATCTATTTTATATCAAGATGATGAACAGGAGTTGTCCCAAAACGTTTCTGGAAATGATAGCATTGGAATGACATACTTTCATTTCTTCAGAGGACTTCAGGGCACCTTGCTGAAAATCTTTGGTTTTGACTTCCTGGTCACATGAAGTATAAGAAGTTTGTTGATATATTTTAAAGTGTCCACTGAACAACTTTTCTGTGTAAGTATCTTCCAGAGATTTTAATGTAATTAAATGTCTTTTTGTCTTGCAGTTCTGATCTGCTTTCCCAAGTGAGTGTGGTGTGCTGGAGCCAACATTTAACAATGAGTGGTGCAGCGTTGGGCCTCGAGATAGTGTTTGTCTTTTTCCTGGCCTTATTCCTACTTCACCGGTATGGAGACTTCAAGAAACAGCATAGGCTGGTGATCATAGCAACATTATTGGCTTGGTATCTCTGCTTCCTGATTGTATTCATTCTGCCTCTGGATGTCAGTACGGTAAGAAATGTGCAGGACTTCCTGCTTAATTGCATCAAATGTGTTTGATATTTCTGTAAACGAATTATTGCTAAAGAGCAACTCTTAGAAACATCAAAGAAATCTTCCATGTAGTATCTTAATAAATTAAACATGACAATGTCTTGTGTTTGTAATTAATTTTACTTTTTGTTGGTCTCATCAGATAAATCTCTTTCAAACATTTTAAAATTTCATTATTTGTTGATAACAATTTTTAAAATCTGTTTAGGAAGCATAAGAACACTTTCAGCATTTTACCCACTTGACTGCTAATTGCATGTTGATATGAATGTTTATTGGTATAATTAATTCCAAAGGTAAACCCAGAGTACAGGAAATGTCACTAAAATAGGACTTACTACTTTTAAACAAGTATTATACCTCTTTGGTCACTGATGTAAAATAAATTGTCTTTTAGACTATTTATAATCGATGCAAACTTGCGGTTAACTCCAGTCCTGCAGAAGGTAATGGCTCTTACGTTACTCTTGCACCAAGGTATGAGCTACGTGTTTTTTTCTTTAGACTGTATTTTATAATTTTCTTTTTTTAATTGATAGGAGCATATTGTGTTTTTAACACTGATAAATAAGTGTTACCTGTGTGATGCAAAATTTGAAATTTGTAAATATACAGGACAGTGAGGGAAAAGGCGATGAAAGGTGGATCTTTGTCTGCTGGGAGTAATTACGTAGTAATTATGTAGTTCTAGCTGATTACTGAACTATTCTTTTTTGTGTTACTAGATTTCCTTTTTTTTGTTAAAGCAATAGGACTAAGCTTTTTGAGCAACCCTAGTTGTGAAGAGAGGCTTTGATGAATACTTATGCTTTACAATCTTAAATACTTTAAACCTGAAAATCTAATTTTATACCTTTAATTTAGACTATATGAATGAAATTAGCTGCTTGTCTTATATGTCAGGGGCATATCTAATTGCTTCTTGTAATTACATATATATAGTAATTGCAGTTATCTGAAATGCACTGTATTCCACCAAAGTAATGGTAGCCTAATAGTTGTGTCCTGGAAGGAAGGAAGTAATCCCTAAACATGGAGAAGTAGACTAATGTGGGCTCTTTGTAGACTGAGTGGCTGCTCATCTGTTAGCCTACCCTGGTTGTTTCCCAGTGTAATTGATGTGTGCAGTGGAGCTATCTGCAAGGTGTCAAGCTATCTGTAAGATGATCAGAGCCTTTAAGATGTCAGCTGATATGTCTGTGCAAAGGATTGCCAGTCTTGCTGCCCCAAAGCGGAGCCTGGAAGAATGTGAAATGGTGAAATGACAGACTCAGTCACACAGTATTGCATCCTATACTTAAGACCACCCAGCGAATGTTAATTAAACCTATTTCATTATATACACAATTTGAAAACTATTCAGTGACCTTTCAATTTACCTATAGCTTCAGACAAACTTTTTTTTCATAGAGTGACAGAATGGTTTGGATTGGAAGGGACCCTAAAGATCATGCAGTTCCAATCCTCTTCCAGGGGCAGGGACACTTTCCACTATGCCAGGTTGCTCACAGACCCTTCCAACCTGCCCTTGAACACTGTCAGGGCATCCACAGCTTCTCTGGGTAACCTGTGCCAGTGCCTCACTACCCTCACAGTGAAGATTTTTCTCCTAATCTCTAATTTAAACCTGCCATCTGTCAGTTGAAAACCATTGCCCCCTGTCCTTGCACTGTGCCAATATAAAAAGTCCCTTTCCCTCCCTTTTATAAACCTGCTTTAGGTACTAGAAGGCACTGTAAGGTCTCCTGGTGCCATCTCCTCTCCAGGTGAACAACCCCTGCTCACTCAGCCTGTCTTCACAGGAGAGGTGCTGAAACCTTTAGTCATACTACCTGTCACTTTATCTTAATTTGACAGTTTTGAAAATATTTAGGTTGTGCACATAAAAACTTACAACTCAGGCTTAACTAGTTTGACCCTGGAAAACACCAATTATTTCTCATTAGGTAATCCTATCTAAGTTGGCTTTATTGCCCCTTGACTCACCCTTGCTTTATTACCCAGACAGGTGTGTGGAAAAAAACCAAACTGCCTTAGTGTAGATGGACACCTTGTTCTTTAATTTTATTTTTTTTTTTCCTAAAAGGATGAATGACTTTTCTAGTCTTCTGAAGTGAACACTGCCTGTCAGAATAGTATTGGCCTACTAAATCAAATTTTATATAAGATAGACTTTTTCCAGCTGGGTGGCAGAAGAAACAACTAATACATTCTTTGTATGACTAAGTGCTCTAGATGATGATATGCCTAGATATTTTTTAAAAATGTGCTGCATAACTGGAGTTTATTGTTTTCTCTGTCTAAACAAGTGTTCTTTCTGTGCATGAAATAATTACTACTGAAAACCAGAAGCTGTAACCTTAAAATGCTTTACTGAATAGTCCTCTTCAGTCTTTGAGCTTCTGAGTTTTTTTCTCTAAGAAAGATGTCCTGTCCAGATACTTTATTTGTGTTTAGGAAAATGATAAATAATTCTAAGTGATCATTCAGTTTATTTACTTGGGAGATGGTTGATTGTTGACTATGGAGTCAAATAGTAGTACTACTTGTATGTTCTTTTCAAAGACCTTTCTAGATAGCAATTTCTAGAAGATGCTTTTTATACTCGTGGCTCTACAACTAACAATAATCTTCTTTACATTGTTACAGCAAGCAAAAATGTTTCAAACCCTGGAGTTATATTCCTGATGGAATTATGCCAATTTTCTGGCGTGTTGTGTATTGGACATCTCAATTTTTAACATGGTAAGTAAGGCAAAAGAATATGGCAAGACTAAGTGGACCATCGTAACAGTCATACCATTCTTTAAAAATGTGTATCACTATGACAAAGAGCTTTTAAATTGTATATTACTTACTGGTGAAATTTCTGTAATAATTACTGTACTAGTTTAGGTATATTCTTTTTTTTTCTTGCTTCTGTGGAAGCAAATTTCAGGTTGCAGCCATTTATCCTTGGTTCACTTTTGTAGTTGAAACTAAGCAGTTTACACATGTAGATGTTTGTGGATAGATTAAAAAAATGGGGTTTAGGCAACCAAATGCCAAAATAATTCCATCAATAATTTGAATGATTTTTGAGTAATATTGTAAATTAGTTGCTTTTATTGAAAATATTGTATAAAGTTTTAGATATAGCTACAGAAAAAAAGGTATGTTTGGGGGGTTTTGGGTTGTCTGTGCTTTGTGTGGTTTCTGATCAACCTGTTATCAAATAATTATTTTTTTAGTTACTCAAGGATAACAGGGTTGGTAGTTCATTCTTATTTATCACCAATTTTTCATAGCAAAGCTAACTGTATTGTTTTTATCTGCAGCTTGTTTAAGGTTTGCCATCAGACAGGTACATCTAGAATAAAAACATCTAAGTAGCTAATTTCTTAGAAGCTTGGGAGTCTTAAACTTTAACACCCCTGCCTCAGTAACCTGACACTGCTAAAGTACTTTTTTGGGGGGGTTAGTGGTTTGGGTGTTTGCAAGATTTTTTTGGTGGGGGTTGGTGGGGTTTTTGTTTTCTTTTTTTTTTTTTTTTTTTTTTTTTTAATTGGCTGATGTGGTTTTGTTTATTTTCCTTTTCTCCTAGGATTCTGCTACCTTTCATGCAGTCATATGCTAGATCAGGAGGGTTCTCTATAACGGGAAAGATTAAAACTGCTTTGATTGAGAATGCCATCTATTATGGCACTTACTTGCTGATTTTTGGAGCATTTCTAATATATGTGGCTGTAAACCCAAACTTCAATTTACAATGGTAAGAATAATGTTGTAAACACTTCCATGAGTTCTTATAGAATTGTCATGCATAATTTCCTAGTGGATGAAATGAGTCTTTCTGAAAAAACTAGTTTTAATTATAATATTTTGGTAGGCAGTTCAAAAGTTATGTTTTTATATGAAAGGGCCTTTTAAAAGTATTTATAGAAATTTGGGTTTTCATCTGATTTTGGTATGTACTGCAGAGGAATCATCTTGTATTTACAGTAGTGCTTTTTTTCTCCATACAAACACATTTGCAAAGGTAGTGCAGACACTTTCCGTTTTTTCAGAGCAACATATTTCAAAAAGTCAGTATTTCCTGTGTAATGCATCTGAGTGCTGTAGACTTTAAAGGTGAAAAGGAGAGTTAAAATAATTGACATCTACAAATTGGTTATAGTCCTCCATACTAGATGGAATACAGATCTGAATACAAATTTCTGAACATGATACTCTGAATACAAATCCTGAGTTCTAAGGCTGTTTCTTATAGTGACTGCCCTTACGCTATTTTGACCTCACTCTCTGTAAGTTTGATAAGTTAATGTTGTTTCGTAATGGAACATACTCCTTTAGGAGAACAGTTTGTTTGAGAATAAGCAAACAAATTCTTATCTTCCCTCCATAGTGAGCAGAACATGAGAGAGAGAGGAAAATTGTGGCAGCTTTAAATATGGCCAAGCAGCAGGTCTGGCTCCAGGCAAAAATTTCAGTGATACCTAGTCCATTCCTGTGAGCTTGAAAGCCATATTGGTACATATTGATACTTCAAGGCTGGTTTCCTGCAGGTGGAATAGGAGGGTGTTTTTTGTTTGGGTTTTTAATATGGTTTTGTTTCCTTAGGAACCAGCTTCAGACTATTGGAATAGCTGCTGCAAATACATGGGGTCTGTTCCTTCTTGTGTTGCTTTTGGGTTACGGTTTGGTGGAAATCCCTCGTTCTCACTGGAATGGGGCCAAGAGGGGTTATCTGCTCATGAAGACTTATTTCAAAGCTGCCAAACTGATGACTGAGAAAGCAGATGCAGAGGAGAATTTAGAGGATATTATGGAGGTAAGTAACTAGCTTTCCCTGTGAAAAAATGTGAAGGCTGCTGTTAGTTGTGTCTGAATTCATTGGTGTTGGACAATTGTAGCATGAGCATGAACTTACTATAAAATATCTGTAAACTAAGAAAATCATCACAGTGTGCACTCAATCCTGTGCAAAAGTCAAAACAGAAATAGTCCTTGCTGTGGTGGACTTAAAAGTCATAGCAACTTGATAACCATTATTTGTTGAGTCTGTTCTTTTATTGACCCTTTCGGAGTAGTACTGGTCCCTAACAAGTAACATTTCAGAGTGAGCTTGAACAGTCAATGTACAGATGCTTCACTAGGGTTCAAACTGTGTACTTTTTTATACTCTGCTCACAGTGTATTTTTGGAATCTTGAGAAGAGTTTCCAAATTGTGCGGCCATGCTTACATGCTTTTTGAGAAGGGAGTATATAGATAATTGTTTTTTTTCTAAATGTCTTTTGAGACTTTTGTTAACGTCAGTGAGCAATAGGCTCTAATGTAGTTCAAGAACAGAATGGAAATCTAGCCCTTTGAATAGCTATTCCTGGTTCTTCTGGGATGCTATGGCTTGGAATAATATATGTGAACTGTTAGTAGGGTAGGGTGGAAATCTGTGTTATGTGTCAGTACAAATTAGTAATAGAATCTTCATTCATCTTGCATTGTAATGCTTGTAATGCATTTTGAGGAAACTGCTAAACAGTTAAAAGCATCTAATTGGGACATAACTACAAAACTTACTAGAAAATGAGCAATGGTGACTTTTTTTACCAGGATAGCACTTAAAACAGATAGAATATATCCTCTGGCCAACAATGGTCATCTGATGCCACTGTCTGATCACTTCAGAGGTGATCAAAAATTGAAGCAAATTACTAAGAGCATTGTTCAGATGCCTGGAGAGGGAGATGCTGATTCCTTCTCCCTGGTAGCCAGTGACAGGATGCGTGGGGGTGGTTCAGAGCTGCTTCTGGAGAGGTCCAGACTGTACATTAGGAAGCAGTTCTTTACCACAAGGGTGGTGGATGGTCTCACACTGCAACAGGCTTCCTAAAGAGGTGGTCACTGCCCTGAGTCAGTCAATGGGACTTACTCTTTATCTATTTCTAACTTAAACAAGAAAGTCTTCTCCATTTCAGCCTTAGTGCATAGAAACTGGTTCTCCACATACTTTTATAGTTGTGCTGCACACTGCTGTTCTTTTTTTAAAAAAATACATAAGTGTTCTTGACAAATAGGTACCTTTTATGAGATATTTAGTAAAGTTATGGCATTTAGGAAGCTGAAATTTTTTTAAGCTTTGATGGCTGTCTTTTCCAGTTGGGAGAGCTGCAACTCTAATTCACCAGTAAAAATTTGTAGTTTATGAAAAATGTATTTAATTCATGTTTTTAATTTAGCATAGTTAAACTACTCTGTTATTTTTTCTCTCAATAGGAAGTCCGTAAAGTAAGTGAGAGTATCAAATATAACCACCCCTTGAGGAAATGTGTTGATACAATACTGAAAAAGGTAACCAATTGCTTATGTTCAACCCTAATTATTCAGTTGGGAGGAGGTGCTTCCTGCACATACAGAATATTTGTACATTATTTTCTTTCTCTCTTAATATAAAATCTTTATTTGACGTCTTCTGAGTTTCTGTTGAGACTCTGAGTTGAAATTCTTTGTGAAATACTTTATGATGTACGTAATTATCAGATATATTTCCCAAACTTATACAGATAATTAGCAAAGACTGCTTGCTACTCCTTTGCCTCCCAGTTATTTTTCCCTTTTCCTTCCAGTGCCCTACTGAGTACCAGGAAAGAATGGGTAGGAACATGGATGATTATGAAGATTTTGATGAAAGACAGAACAGTTATCCCAGTGAAAAAAGTTTGGCCAAGCTTCACAAGCAGGTATATTAATAGATGGGAGAATGCTTCACTTCCGTTAATGTAGTGAGAGTAAATGCTGGTCAAAGATTTTGAATGTACTTCATCTGCATTGTTGAATATAGTGGGTTTAAGCTACTTAACAGAAACTTTTCTTGGTGGAACAAAATACAGACATTTAATATCCGAAGTGATCAAAATTCTGGATGTATACAAAGTGTTCTTCGTGTGTTATATCTTGGTAGTGTTATAGCTGTCTGTGAATAAGCTTGGAATCAACCTTGAAATGGTTTATTGACACTGCATTCTGAAAAAGAAATTATGGTAAAAGCTTGATCTTCACCTTGAGATGCAAAAATAAAGTGGTAGGTTGGGAAAAGTGGGATTTAACTGCTACAGATGGTTTGTGATGAAAGAGCTGCAAAACTCAGTAATCATGTATGTAGTACTTCAATGATTTACGTATCTAGAGAATTAACTACCTGCTTTTTTGAAGATACACTCCTTGCTGTTCTGCAGTGCTCACATTTTCAAGGGATTTTGCAAGGGTTTTTTGCCATTTTTTGAAACAAATACCTTGTAATCCTAATTTCTTGCAATTTATTGTAGGTAATCTATTCAGTGCAGAGACATCGTCGCACACAGGTCCAGTGGCAAATTCTTTTAGAGCAAGCATTTTACCTGGAAGATGTGGCAAAAAATGAAAGCAGTGCAACTCGACAGTTTGTTCATACCTTTCATTCCCAGGAACCAGAAAATAAAATTATTCAGTATTTCTACACACCAACGGTTGGTAAGTGCTGTCATGCAGATTTTGGGTATGTTAAGGTATAACTGATACCATTCTGTAACAAGAACCAATTGTTTTATTTAAAAGTTCAGCAGTAGCAGAAGGAGGCAAGTCTGCAATATTAATGCATTAATGAATTGAACTAGCTATCAGATACTAATTTATGCTCTTGGCCATAAGCCTCAGTTTTATTTAGAAATTCAGTATCAGTTATGTGTTGTAATAAAGCAACAGCAAACTTTGAAACCTTTTGTGAGGGAGTTCTGTTTCTGGTTGTGTAATTTTCATTAACCTGTTCCGGATATGTGTGTGTTTGTTTTTTCCAGAATGGTACTGGGAATGCCTTCTCCGACCATGGTTTTACAGAGTGCTTGCAGTTGTGCTGGCCACGTTCTCTGTAATTGTTGTGTGGTCAGAGTGCACATTTTTCAGCACAAGACCAGTTCTGTCACTATTTGCGGTTTTCATACAGCTGGCAGAGAAGACATATAATTATATATACATAGAGGTAAGTTGGAGATAATCACGTGAAAAAAAAAATTCAGATCAATGGTTATGATAACAGCAGTAGATAAAATAGATTTAAAAATAAATCTCTAAATAATCTGTCAACTTTCAACAAGTCTCTGAATATATGGAACCCAACTTTGTTTCTGTGGAGGAAGTCTGCCTCTTGCCACTTGTTAAAACTCTGAAATACCAGGTGAAGGCATGACCCAGCTGGCCTGACTATCATGTGTAGAGTAATTTCTGAAACACTAGCTTGGAGTGTAGATGTTAATTAGACTTTCTCTCTAATCAGCCATGCATGTGACCGCAGTTTCCTAAACAGGAGTTTGCGGATGCCCAGGAATCCCGTCACAGGTGTGGCTAGCATATGTGTGCAGAAATTTATCAGTGAAGATACTGAGCTGAAAAATTCCAGTATACTTAGGAAAGGTTGATTTGAAAACACTTGGGTGTCTTTTTTTGTGGGAAGAAATGCCAGATGAGTAATATTGAGGCAATTCCAGCAATTTTATTTGCATTAACAAGAGGTTGTAGAATGTTTCTAGAGCCAACTGAGTTAGCTTATGTGTAGAATATTATCATTTCCATTTTAAGTTGTTCTGAAAAGCTCACAAAACTCTTCTCAGAGCAGGTGGTGTTCTCACATCTCAAAATGAAAAATTAAGGCTGGAGATGGTCTCTGCATGTGACAGGCTATCTGCTGAACACATTAAAACCTTTAGTAGAGTTCTACATTTAAAGAACTTAACGACACTTTTTTTTCCCCTAGATGGCCTGTTTTCTTACCATCTTTTTCCTAAGTATCTGTGTTTACTCTACTGTCTTCAGGATCCGTGTATTTAACTATTATTACTTAGCTTCACATCATCAGACAGATGCATACAGTCTCCTTTTCAGTGGCATGTGAGTATTTGGTATATGTTTTGCAGGTGTTCTGTCAAATACTGAATTGAAAATATCCATGAAACTTCCATTTACATTCTTAAATTTGTCATTTACTACGGGTATAATTCCTAATGAGCTCTGCGTCATTATTCTGTGTTAGATCCAGTTATGATTTTATAGGTAATGTAAGAAACTCTTTTAAATGTTGTTGCCTCTTGCATTTGTGCAGGTTATTTTGCCGTCTTACTCCACCATTGTGCTTGAACTTTCTGGGCTTGACCCATATGGATGCAACAATCTCTCACAAAAACACTCAGCCAACTGCTTATACATCTGTAAGTAAAAAAAATGTGTGTTTGAGCTTTCAATAAGGTTTGGAGAATAGGCAGAGTATTTTTAAATACATCTTATAGGAAGATTCAGATATTCAAATCTTTTCAATCTTTTCAACAGGGTAAAAATACTTGGTTATAGGTGAGGAAATTGGTAATGATATCTAGAAGTCATCAATAGCTTTTTCTTTTTTGCCTCTTTATCTTAAGAAAGTAAAGCATTATACTTTAGAGTTCAGAGTGTTCTTCTTTCCTGTATCAGTTCCTGTTAGTTAATATCAATCAGTAATTATTGATTAATTTATTATCAATTAATCCTGTTAGTTAATATCAATATAATTTCCTGATAGTTTTAGCTTTCACTAGCTTTAGCATGTAGGGTATCCCTATAGATTGGGAGCAATTCTAACTTCCTGCTTAAAACCAGTGAGTTTGGTTTTATTGAAGAACTAGTTTCTGTGGCAAGTTACATCTCATGTCTTTGTTGTTAGTAACTAGATTCTTTGTGTTGTCTAGAGACTCTTTTCACAGCAGATAAATCCACCACATTTGCCCTCGTTCTGGAGTCAGTGAGACTAGAAAATCTAGCATTTTAGATACCTCAGAGAGCTGAAGGTGACCTTTACATCTGCTTATTCTCAAGCAGATCTATGATAATATTTACTTTGTTTCAGTTACTGTAAAGGATTGTGTATTTATGTGAGAAGGCACAATCTTCACGGGTTTATGTAGAATATAGCTAATTAGAGCTTGTTCTTGTGGATTTTTTTTCCTAGATAATGGGATCCATGAGAGTGCTGTCCTTCATTGCAGATGGATTCTATATATACTACCCAATGCTTGTTGTCATTCTCTGTATTGCCACATACTTCAGGTAAGTTATTTGCAAGATAGATCCTCCATGCTTCTTTACATTAATATAATTAGTTTCATCTAATTCAGGAAGAGATACAGTACTTCTTTTCCAGCAGTTGAGTTGTGTCATTTCAATAAAAATGCAAGACCTAAATCCATAGATTGCTATTTATGTAGGTGAAATGTGTACATTTTTAGAAATACAGATTGTATTAACTCATAACTGAGTTAACTTAAACTTCATTCCTAGATTTTAAATGGTGATCTGTTCAAACTTGGGAGCCTGGTGACATATAGATTATACTTTTGAGATTAAAATTACCATGAGAAAGCTGTTTTCAGCAAAGTTTTCCAATAAATTAAGAAGAACTAACAGCAATTTTAAGTGTTGAACTTTCTAACAGACTCATAATCAAGTTTCTGATGTGTTACCAGACTTCTGGTAATGCATACTGGTTTAAGTCTTTGATCTTGTTTCCTTGAGCCACAGTTTGCTGGAGGCTGTACGGGTAATTGCAGAGAACACTGTTACATTCCTGCTTTATAATTTCAAAATGTCTGCTTTTGAACACTGTAAGGGATGAGATATTTTTAGTCTGATCTTGCTAAACTACATTTATGTTAATATGTTCAATTTTGCATTACTGTTCAGTCTCTTATTTTTTTTAGTCAAGTACAATGTAGTGAAATGCCTTGGATGTCCATTAATAGTGTATGTGCATTTATAGATATAAGACAACAAGTATCTAGTTGTGAGTTTTCCCTGCTTACCCTTAGGTTAAGTTACAAAAGTGGTGGTACAGCTAAAAAACAAAAGCAAGGAAAAAAAAAACCAAAAAAAAACCCCAAAACCAACAAAATAACAAACAGGAAAGCCAATGACAAGAAAAGAGTAGTTTGCGTGACCTTTCGTCCATGAGATCATCCTGGGCCTTGAATGCTGTAGTGAAAAGGAAGAATAAAAATTAAAGGAGAGAGGGTTGCTTTAATGACCTCTGCTGATTAAGATACATGCAAAAGCAAAGACTGAATAAAATCTGTTGAGGAAAGCTGAGTCTCCTGTGTTTAATCCAGCAGTCTTAAAGTTAAGGTAGTGTAAGGAAAAAATATATCAATACTCCAGTTTGGAGGAAGGAAAACAGTACAAAAACAGCAGTTATGTTTGCTGATACGAAGTTGAAAAGGTGAGAGTGGTTTCATGCAGTTCCAGGACTGGCTTAAAAAAGGTGAACCAAGCTTCCTGTCTGCTGTCAGTGGCTATCCAAAAGAGCAGCCAGCATCCCTCCACCTTAGAAGTATGCAGTATACATTCTCCTGAATGAAACCCTGAGGTGAAAGTGAATTTCCTCTATGTTATTACTGTTTCAAAACCACAGAAATTATAATAAGCAGAAATTTTATAGCAATTGTCTTCTGGCAAAGAGGAGTTGATAACATAGGTATAAATTCTGTTATATCTGAGAACATTAAAGCAAGCATTTAATGTTAAAAGCATTTAAAGCAAATGTCATTTGCACTACTCTCAAACTGTGCATTTTAGTCTCTGTTTGAATGGGGTTATTCCATCACTTCCAGTTGTATATAGGAATGCGTTACTGTTCTGGGTCACCTAGGTCACCCTACTGTTCTGGGTCACTAATTATTGTTCTGAGTTCTGAATTTTCTGTTTTCTCAGCTGGTATAATAGTCTGTCTTCTATGTTTTTCCTTTTTACTTGGATTGTTCATACAGTTCTGAACAGTTTGTTTTACATTTTGTTCTGTAATGTATCTAAACTAGTAATCATAAATTAACAAAGGAAATTGCTTCTTCTTTTACCAGTTTAGGAACTCGTTGTTTGAATCTTTTGGGATTCCAGCAGTTTATGGGTGATAGCGAAATGACCTCTGATTTGATTGATGAAGGAAAAGAGCTAATCAGAAGAGGTAAATTAGGTCCTCTGTCGTAGTCTCCCTGTTAAAATCATACTACCATAGAATCATCAAGGCTGGAAAAGACCTCTAAGATAGAGTTCAACCCTTAAACCAAGAAAGACAAATTCATCACTGAACCATGTCCGCAAATGCCACACCTACACATCTTTAAAATATCTCCAGCAATGGTGACTCCAAACTTCCCTGAGCAGCCTATTCCAATGTCTGACAACACTTCCAGTGAAGAGTTTTTTCCTAATATCCAAACTTCCCTAACACAACTTCAGGCCATTTCCTCTTGTCTTGTTGTTTGTTACTTGGATGGGGAGACCAGCCCCTACCTCACTACGCCCTCCTTTCAGGGAGTTGTCAAGTGATAAGGTCTCCCCTGAGCCTCCTCTTCTCCAGGCTAAACACACTCAGCTCCTTCAGCTATTCCTCATCTCATTCTCCAGACTCCTCCCCAGCTCCATTGCCCTCTTCTGGAATCCAGCACCTCAATGTTCTTCCTGAATTGAAGGCCCCAGAACTGGACACAGGATTTGAGATGTGGCCTCACTGGCACCCAGCACAGAGGGGCAGTCACTACCTTGGTCCTGCTGGCCACACTCTTGCTACAAGCCAGGTGCCATTGGCTTTCTTGGCCACCTAGGCACACCCTGGTTCTTGTTAAGCCACTGTAAACCAGCACTCCCAAGTCCTTTTCAGCTGTTCTGCCCCAAACCTTTTAGCATTGAGTGGGGTTGTTGTGACCCAATTGAAAATTTAAAGGAAAGTGGTTTGGTGAGCATTTCCACCACCTCTCTCTGTGCTTTTGGGTTGATCTGGCCCCACAGAACTGTGTCTATCCCAGCAGTGTAGAAGGTCACTGATCACATCCCCTTGGATTTTGGGGTCTTTATTCTGTTCCCCATCCCTGCCTTGCAGCTCAGGGAATCTGGTACCCAGACAACAACTGGTCTCAGTCTTAAAGACTGAGGCAAAGAAGGCATTAAGTACCTCAATCTTTTCCTCATCATATAATATATTTTTGGATTACATTTGTCTGAAATGTTGCAGAAAAAAAAGCAAACTGTTTGTCAGTATTTTGAAAGCTGTACTGAGGAAGGCCACAGCACAAACTGCCATAAACTTTCACATAGTGACCACATGCTGTGGTCACTATGTGAAAGTCCACTGTTGGATTTCATTAACATCTTAAATGAACTATCAGTTTTATTCATCCAGTATCTGAATTTTAGATATTTCTAAATATTTTCTATTGTGTTACTGATCAAATAATACCTTAGCAGGTGCTTGTGTAATCTGTCATAAAGGATGATTAACATTTAAATTGTCTTTATCATCAACAAACTAATCTTGTTTTGTAAGTGCGTTGATTGAGCTGCACAAATTCAGTCATTTCCTTCAGTCCTTTTTGCTATGTCAACTAGTGTTTTATTAGAGAAAGCATGTTTTTTATGTAAAACTGGAATTATCTGCTGGTTTGGAAAGCTTTTTATTTTACATTAATTTTTATTGAAAATGTTTCTTAAAAGTTGCTAAAAGCCATTGTAATTTTTGAGTAAATGTTTAGAAATAAAAATTTCTGGATACAATGTTATATTATGGAAGACTTCCATTCCCAGAGTTGATGAAAAACAGAACCTGGATTTACTTAGAGTAGTACTATTTCTTTTTTTTTTGGAGAAAGATCAAAGTTTTGTTCCCTTAAATAAGAGGTTATGATGACATTGATACTGTAATGTTACACTTCCAACTTTATAACAGATACGGACACAAAGTATTTGGGTCACAGGTTAGGCCTCACAGAACTTCATGAATATCTTGATTCAAAAATGCTGAAGTTTTTTCTTAGTATCGTACTTTTCCAGTTATTTCTAAGGGTTTGTTTGATTTTTTTTTTTTTTTTTTGGTTTGCTTTGCCAGCTGGTATCTACATGTTATACTTTGTTTCAGCATACCATCATGACAAAATAATCTTGATGGAAAACTCCATAATGATAGACAAGCAGCTTTTTGTTTTGTTTTTTGTTTAATTGTAAGAGTCATGTATTTCAGTAAGAACCTTTGTTAGTTAACTTCAGGTTTTCATTGTTTATTTAAAAAATTGCTTATGATTTTCATTATATGGAGCTCAAACAAAATTTTGTTTTTATTTTTAGAGAAAAGAAAACGACAGAGGCAGGAAGAAGGTGAAAACAGAAGAAGGGTATGAGATTTGTTTAGCTATTTATAATATACTGCAATATCTGATAGGATTTACCATAGATATTTAATTCACAATGATATTCCACAAAAAAATTAGTCCCAAATAACTGATAGAATCAGTTTTTTCTTGCTTAATAGTCTTGACAAAGGGGTTAATTATAGAAGGTTAAAGGACAATTTTAATGACACTACTTGGACACTATTTTTATTCGGTGTGCTGTGGTGTATGCCAGTAGGTATAACAAGCATTAAAAAGGGTCCTGATTTCTAGGATACAGAATAATCTGAAATGGCTTATTACCAGTCTCTTATACTGATACTGCTCTGCTAGAAATAACTGCAGTTTCAAGGTTCTTGTACTGAAATGTGGACTCCTTCCAAACTTGGTGTTTTGTGTGCTCATTGGAAAGTCACTGGCACAGGTTCTTTTTCTTTTTTGCCAGAGGAGGGAATTACATTTAAGACAGAATCAGTAGTTTCCACTGAATAACAAACAGAATGTTTGATCGAAGTAATGTTTTCTGCGCATATTGTATTGAAAGATTTGTGAAGCTTTAGTTTTTCACTAGTTTATAACAAAATCTAGTATAGAAAGTCACAATAAAAGACAGATGAGAGAAAGGATGCATGCAAGATAGTACTGGGACTAAAATCTCTTGGTTTGCGAAACTCTGGTATAATTGAATCCTAGATGCCAGCCAGTACTGCATAGACCTTTCTTTTCATCCTTTCCCTCCATCTCATAATTTTAAAACTTGAACTTTTGGGAAGCAAAATAGAGAGCGTATGATACATTTAATACACACCGAAATGACCTGACACCAAGCTGTGAATTTTTCTGTGCTGTGTACATCGCGTTGTTTTTCCATTTTACCACTAGATGGGAGTAATGATCAATAAAAGCAGCAGTTCCCTCCATAACTTAGAGCAATTGGCTGAACTTTGAGAGCACATTTGAGATGCAGTTTGTTTTCTAAAAGTCTTTTTCTTAAGAACAGTTATGATAAGTGGTTTAGTGAAGCAACACATTTTGAGTTTCAAATGAAACAAAAATTCTTCCTGTATTAAAATTCTGAACAGTTGTTGTGTTGTGTTTTCCCCCAACTTACATTTTTGTTCATGGTCTTTGTTCCAGGAATGGAAGGAGCGGTATGGAAATAGAGACGATTCCACCAGAAGCAGAGCTGTCCACACAGACCAGAAAGAATCCAGCTTCACAGAGACCAATGCCAATAGACGTAAGCTTTGTGGGTTGGAGGGGAAGTCTGTTTGGTTTTGTTTCAGTACCTTGTCTGCACAACATTGGCTGTGAGAGGAGTTTCAAATATTTTTCTTTTTGTCTTAGATTCTGTGCTGATTATGTTCACTTCTGTGGCTCAGTGCCACCTTGCCGTTTAAGGCACTCAAAAGAGTCCTGTATTTTTTTCCATCTCCAACTAGCTGGAATCGGAGATTCTGGCTACTCTTCAGACTGATTTCTTGGTCTTATGGGATGTATAATGATTGCCATTAGAGTAGCAGTTGTCAACAAAGAAACTTCATGATACATCTTCAAATTGGCTGCTGTAAATCTTAAAATTTACCTCTTCTGCTTGCAATTGAGCTGTCTCAGACTGGAGTAATGAAGCAATCAGATGACCAACAAATGTAACATCACATAAGTGTATATACTTTCATTTAATAATGTCTGTTACCACAATACTTTTTTGTGGATGCTTTAAGCTTTCAAAATGTTTGTCAGAACATGAATGGTTTTTTTCTGTTTTTTTTGTGCTCTTGTAAGCTAACAAGTAAAATGAAATTGAAGAAAAAGGAGAAAAAAGAGGAGGAGGAGGGAAGCTTTGAATACGCTTTTAGGAAAACACTGGTAGATTTCCCTTTCCTCTGTACAAAGTTGCAAACCCAGATTTTTAGTGGTAGACTAACTGCAATTACATTTTAATGTTCATCATGTGATCATGTAGCATTCCAACTCTAAAACAGGCCATAGGTAGTGACCTAGGGAAGGTCACAGAGTGAACTGCAAAATAACTGCATTTCATTAATTCATGAGATTGATTTTTTTTTTTTTTTAAACAAAACTAAACAACCCCTCCAAACAGCTTAGTTAAAGCAGGAAGCTGGGAGGATGAATGGGTTATTTAAAAGTAATGCTTGCCTGTAGTTTCTCATTTTCTATCATTCTTTGCAAGGTAGGTCTCAACCTATTTGAGGGGCAAAAGTTGTAGTTGCATTTCTGTGGAGATATAAAATCAAAATACTACAAATTTGAGCAAGTTTGGTTTAATACTAAATCTACTCTAAGTTCTTGCACTTTTGCTTTGGATGAGGTTGTTTTGTTATTCTTACGGTTTTTTAAATTTAAATTTGATGTCTCCATACACTCCAGGCTTTTCATAAAGCAAATAAGTGTCTTTCATTCCTTTTACTTATTCAGCACTGTCAAAGTATACCCGTTCAAATGGTAGGACTGAAAGAGATAGAATAGAACTCCTCCAGGATGCAGAACCTTTGGATTTTAATGCAGACTCTGTTAATGACGACCCCCTTGAATCGGACTCAGGAAGGTGAGGAATATTCTCTGTAATTTCCAGTTAAAAATTTCTAATTCTTCTGTTTTCCTATGACAGCTGTATCAAATAGTTTCATAAAAAGAGTTTTGTAAATGAAGCTTATAATTTCATCGAACTTTCTCCTTTCTTCCTTTTTCCCTATGATAAGGAAATAATTTAAAAACATATTAAAACTTGAACGCGTTTCACGTTTTTTAGAAATGGCAGAGTAAGATTTGAGCTGGAGATAATGTTATATATGGCATAGTTTGAAAAATGCTGCATATAAAACTGGCAAATGACTTGCATGTTAGAGAAGCATCCCAGTGTGACCATTCAGGGGGCAGTTTGGGGATCACACTTGTGCCACCCCAGACTTTCACTGCCGGGAGTGAAGCCCTTCACCACAGGCAACTCCAGTGACCCAAAGGGTCCCCCTTTCACTCCCTACTGACCCCACTCTCACAGTCAGAAAAGTTTCCATTTCAAGCTCAACAGCAGGTTTCCCATAGCAGAGTCCTAGATATCTGGTTCCTTTAATCATGGTGCAGTGACAGCATAACAGGTTGAAACAAAAGAATCCCTGAGCTTTTACACCCTCCCAGTCCATGTGAACCATAAGCCAGGCTCTTCCAGCTGAGCTCTTGTCCTCCTGCATGGTCTCAGAGTGTTCTGGCTGGGCCAAAGGTCCCTGTGCCCTTTGTTAGTTGTTCATGGCACTTTGCCTGGGGCTCCCATTTCCTGCCATCTAGAGCACAACCTGCAGCTGCGCACCAAGCTACCTGGTCTAAGTGTGTGCCTCAATAGACAGATGTACAATATAAGGTATTCCCTAATTTCCTACAAAGCTCAACTGAAGAAAGCTCACTTGATTTCCCAGCATAAAATCCATTACGAAAAGGCTGCAGGAAAGAAAACTGAATGTTACAGGATCTGCTGCATGAATACAGCTGGATATGAGATCTTGGAATTTCTAAAGTAAATTAAAATCTGAATTTCCTGGACAGAGAGTACCAGACTGCACTGTGTAGCTCTGTCTGTGGTAGAGATTTTTGTGTTTCTGTGGTTGTGACTGCAAGACCAAATTTCCACAGTCATAGAGTACCTTATATAACTTCTAAGCTCTGCTCATATTTAAGAAACAAGCAGTACATTTTATGGGTCCTTAGTTTTCTGGGGTGGTTATGGTGTAGAACCACTAAATGACAAATAATTTAAAATTCACATATAAAAACTTATTGTTTGTTGTTTTTCAGCTAAAACTAGCTTACTCAGTCAGAAAGAGTCACAAAAAGTCATTGTTTCAGTGGACTCCTGTCTGTAAGGTCAATAAACAAATGTCGGCTCAGAAACATGAAAAGAATGCCAAACTTCACAGGTTGATTCAGACAACTGGTTTAGTCTCATGTCACCACATTTGAAAAGTCTTTGGTTTTTAAGCACAAGAGTTTAAAGGGGAGCTGGCCTAGAATTTCTGTCAGCAGTTGGCTTCTATGCAGTGTGAAAGGGATTGTCTACTCAGAACAGGAGTATTTCAAGCACGGTGTCAGTAGTCTTCAGGCATCTATACGTGCTTTGCAAAATGGAACATTCTACATTTCTTCGTTAAAAAGAAAACCAAGAGCTTCAAAGCTTAGTTGAGCTTCACCTAGTAACCTTCATTTGATTTCATGGAGCTAATAAATCAACAGTAATTGCATATGGAATTTCAATTAATTTAGAAGTAGCTTATGTAACATCACTTTTCAAAACTAGAGCTCCCACAGTAGATAGAACCTTCTTGGACAGTAAGGGCAGTTAGGACACCAGATTCTGGCTTTGTGTTCATTCAGATTTTAGTAAATACTATAGCAAGGAACAACATTGTGCTTGTGTTGGGCCTTACTTGTGTTTTTAAAGTGTTTCTAAAATACATTTGATCACCAATTTATGAAGTTTCTCTTCTCCCACTAAGTATGCAGGCAGTTGTTTTCATTATCTTTGATACTGTACTTCTTCTAAGAATGCCTCATGAGATGTACTGTACTTAAGCATGCAAGCTACTTTATAGGTGCCATTGTATATTTGGGTTTGTTGTGTTTCAGGTTTTTTTCATTTGTTTAGTTATTGGTATGATTGGGATTTTTAAAAAAGTCCTGTTCAACTGAAACATCCCGCTTCTTTCCATTGTTTTAGGAAACATAGTTCTTTTAAGACTCCCAGTATTCATATAACTGTTTCTCTTGATCACATGAGGTTTAATTTAATGACTGTCTTTCAAATTCCCATGAACTAATTCAATAGAACATCAAAGCCTGTAATTCACTGGAGTTAAGAAGTAAGATTGCAATGATAGTTAGATGATTTCGTGGGTCTTTATTTTTCTATTTTCTGTGACACTTTTTCACTTTTAAAATTGATTCTGCAGATACCAGCCTGGTGGAAGATACCTGTCAATGTCTCGAAGCAAAATATTTGATGATGTCTAAGCTCATCAAAGCTAAAGAAAATTCATTGGAAATCTAGCTCCTACTCATTGCTTGGAAAATACTGTACTAGTGATATATCACTGAACCATCAAAGACTCTTTAAAAAAAACCATGAAGGAACAACTCTTTTGGAAATGCACATGTATGATAACTTCACCACTTATGATAGGAATATGCTTCTGCTATTGTAGATACTGTTGTGCATCAGTATGGGCTTTTGTGTCATGACCAAAAGCAGAAAACTATTTAAAGTTAATAAATGGTAAACTCGTAAATATATCTAGGGCTCAATGAACTGTAACAGTCTAAGTTTGGGGAAGAGATTTTGGGAATTTTTTTATTTTGTATTTTAACCAGAGAGCATATTGATGCATCCAAAGTGCAGTTATATCAATTTCTATAATTTTTCTATTTGGACTTTATGTCTAGTCCAAGATCTGCTGAAGAAAAATAAGGCTTCTTTTGCCTTCGGTGGTGTTTGAATCAGACTCCATAATAATGAGAAAGCCTGAATGGCAGATGTCCTTCATAAAATCAGAAAGTACAAATTCCAGTATTCAGAGGGCTACAAAGGAGATGGTTACTCACTTTTTTAGAAGGAGTCACATGGAAAATAGAAGATGTCATAGCCACAGGTTACTCCTAGTGAGATTGCAGTTGGACAGTTGAAATTTTTGTACAGTTAGAATAATCAGCCATTGGAATAATGTCTCCAGAGAAGTGGTAGTTGTCCTCAACCTTGAACACTTAAAATTTTGCTGGACAAGGTGCTGGGTCATCTTGTGTACACTATGCTTTTGCTGAGAAAGGTTGGACCGTAAAATCATAGTCGCAGAGCAGTTTGGGTTGCAAGGAACCTTAAAGATCTCATCTCAAGCCCCTCTGCCATAGGCAGGGACACCTTCTAAACGGGGTTGGTTGCTCAGCCCTCCATCCAGCCTGGCCTTGAACACTTCCAGGGATGGGGCATCCACAAGTTGTGTGGCAACCTATGCCAGTGCCTCACCCTCCATACAGTAAAGAATTTCTTAATCTAAATCTGTTCTCTTCCAATTTTCACCCATTTCCCCTTGTCCTATCACTACACCTTCTGATGAAGAGTGCCATGCAAGCTTCCTTGTAGGCACCTTCAGATACTGGAAGGTTCCTATGAGGTCTCCATACAACTGTATGAGTCTGAACAGCACCAACTTTCTCAGCCTGTCTTCACTGAGGGAGGTGCTCCAGTCCTCTCAGCAACCTGGTGGCCTCCTCTGGACTCCCTTCAACAGGTCCCTGTTGTTCCCATGCTGGGACCCCAGAGCTGGATGCAGAGCTCCAGGTGGGTCTCACCAGAGCAGAGCAGAGGGGCAGAATCCCCTCCCTCCCCTGCTGCCCACGGGGCTCTGGCTGCAGCCCAGGACACGTTTGGCTCTCTGGGCTGGGAGTGCCATGGCTGGGGCATATCCAGCCTCTCACCTACCAGCACCCCCCAGGTCCTTCTGGGCAGGGCTGCTCTGGGTTTGTTCTCTGCCCAACCCGTAAGCTGTGCCTGGGATTGCAATGACCCAGGTATAAGACCTTGCCCTTGCTTTGTACAGACCCACCTCTCAAGCCTGTCCTGCATGGCTTCCCTTTGCTCCCGTAATAACTGCACCACACAGCTTGGTGTCAACAGATAATCCTTGAGGTTCCTTCCATCCTGGTATTTTATGATTCATAAATTTTGGAGCGATGCGTGTTGCTCAAGAAAGGCTGTGTTTTTTCTTTTCCAATATTATTTGCAGATACTTAATTTTAGCATGTGTAAATAGTTGAAATAGAATATGGACATGAGTGTCACTGTCCTATGAGCATATGTGCAATAGCGAGAACACATTATTGAAGATACAATGTCTGCTTAAGATCTTTACAGTGTAATGATTCAAAATCTTGGCACACTAGTGTTTTTGTAACTCTAAAAGAAACATACTATGAAAATGGAGTTATATATTGAAACATGATAATTTGCACGCACCTCAGGCGCAGCTTCAAACTGCAGAGTATTTCTTTACAAGAAGGGAAATACATAGCATGACTAGGTAATGGTAAACACTTAATATCCTGAATACCCTGGTTGCATTATGTATCAGTTTTTAAGGTGCCTGTATTTTGCAGTAAGTTGTTGCAAAAAGAATAATACTTTGCCATTCAGAAATGCCAATTATTAACAGTGTAAAAAAGCTTCACATTGATTTCATTATTGTAGGCATATTTTTAAACTGTAGTTAGTTGAATGAATTTTCAAATGTAATCATAAGGTAAAAGATGTGGTCAAATTCATGATTACTTTGGTAATTTAAATAATTTAAAATGTTGCTTTTTTCCAGTTTGTCTGAAGTCTTTACCACTTGAGAGCTTTCTTACGTGCTTGTTGCAAAGTTATGTTGAAAACTGAAAGAGAACATGTTTATATCATACATTCTTTATCATGCTTAAAAACACATCCCTTAAAGCAGACAGGAATGAGTTATTCTGAAAAGTAAGTTTTTGTGAATGACATATTCTAATTTTTAAATAGTCTGTGTTTTCTCAAGTAATTGTTAATGGGGATCTAACTCTACCTCCTGTGATTTTAGTACATGTGTTTTAACAGTAGTGGTATTTGTAATACATTGATCTGCCTGTTTCGAAACACTGAATTGTTACTATGAAGGAGAAAAAAAAATCTTTATTTGTATAGAAGTAATTATATTAATAAATTGGCAGACATACAATAATTGTCAGTTTTGTTTTTAGGTGAATACAGTGAATGTCAGCCATGCCCACAGGCATTCAAGGTCGTGCAATTTCCAGATCATTCATATGAGGCCACTTTTTATTTTGAGCATTTTGTGTTTCTAAAAGCTTGCTCCGAATCTTAGGCTGGAATCTTATCAGGGACTGGAAGTTGAGAAGATGAGTCTCTCTTTATTCAGATATTTCTTAAGCAATTCTATGGTAGCACCTATTTAATTTATTTTTGAACTACTGAATAGTGCTATCCTGAATTCATCCTTGTATGAAAGGCATTGTGTATGTTCTTGGGCACCCACCCACGTGAATGTTCTTAGACTATATTTCTGTTTTTAAAATTTGTATCTCATTTAATTGTTCAGCGGTTTATTTATAAAAATCTTTGGCAGAAATAAAATTCAAACTCTTTGTTTAACTCTTGAGATATCACTGCAAAGGGATCTAATTCAGGGCCAGTAGAAAAGCTATTAGAAGGAGTGTCTTTCTCTGAAAATCTGTGAAATAACCTTACCTAGTCCCTGGTGACCAGGCAGTGGGACCAAGCCTTCTTGGGACTTGTTTTTTTTTTTCCCTTTCAGTGAAATGGTTGCAAACAGTATTTTCAGGGGAAACATGATCAAGATTATATATATAACAGGTAACTAGTCCCTGGTGCTGATTTCATTGGAATAACAAAATTTGAAGAGTTGATTGTATAAATTAATGGCAGTGGGATTTCAGATTTTAACATAGACATTCTGAGCTCATTACAGTGGGAATCCATTGATATTTTTGATGTTGCAGTGGAGTAAGGGAGAACCAATGGCTGCTTTTGGAGCTCTGAAAAACTCTAAAGAGTTTTCTGTATGGTGCTTGGCAGTGTCTGGTGTCACATCTTCCCTGGATGCTGTTCAGTTAAACAAGGAGTTGATAAGTGAAGTCAGGCCTCATCTGTAGTGTGCATTGCTGACCAGGAGTTATTCAGGCTCTAACTACATGCAATTTATTGGCTAATTAATTTAAAGTATGTTCTGAAAACTCATTATGGGTTCATACGACTGAATCTGGAATACTTTCAATAAATAAATATGGTGTACAAATATAAAAGAACAGTATTTGCTGTTCATTGGGGCTAGTTTCAAACAAGTTTGGTTACTTTTAGTACAAGCAATGCAGAACTTGGCTGGGGGCATGTCCCTAAGGATTTAACTCACTCCAGAGAGCTGTGGATGCCCCGTCCCTGGAAGCATTCAAGCCCAGGCTGAGCAGGGCTCTGAGCACCCAGATCACGTTGAAGATGTACTGGCTGATTGTGGGAGGGTTGGACTAGGTGCATTTACAGATCCATTCCAACCCAAACTGTTTGGGGATTCCATGGTGCTTCTCAGCCAGATTGCAGCAGCTCTTGTGGGTTCTTTCCTGCTACAGCTCCAGTCTCAGTAGCACTACAGCTAAATGAAGTTAAAGACTAGCTTTGATATGTTTAAGCAGTGACTTTTCTGTAGACTAACAATGTTCCTGCATCATTTCTGATGCTCCCAAGTAGGCGATTTTAAATACAACTCCCTTGCAACCTGTGCTTTTGGGAACTGAGTGTTAATGTATTTTTCCCTCAGTGTATATACAGTCATATTTATTTGCTGCTAAAGAATGTCAGTTATATATTTCTTTATTATTTCACTTCCTAAATTACTGAGCAGCTAGTGTATACATTTTGCTATCATTTCTGCAGTTTTCTCTCCATCAGTAAACACCAAAAACAACCCCCAAAACACCAAAAATCCCACCCAAGTACAGATGTTTAAATGTCTTCTTGTCAAAGATTAAATGAATGAAAAGAATGTGTGCAAGTCACAATTAACTTCAAAAAGCATTGTGAAAACAGTACCTAATCAGTGTTGCAGTTCTTAAAAAGTACGGATAGCAAAAAGCTGTACTCAAACTTACTACTCCTACTAGATTTATAATTCCCTTTTTCTTAAAACATATTTTGATATGTATATTGGGAAATAAGTCCCCTGCTCAGCTAAAGAGGATTTCATCTTTCAGCCATGAAGTGAGGAAGTATTTTTATGGGGGAAGGTAATAGATGTCTACCTTCTAATCTGTGCTCATAGTGATACTTTGGGCAAACGAAGACATAGCCTCCTATTTAACTACAGTAATGTGTTGAGAAAAAAACCAAACTTTATACTTCCATAAATTACACTACTGGAAAAATCACGGTATATAATCTGCCTTTATTTTGCAATCAAGCACTTGTAAAGTAGTCATTAACAGTATAAACAGGAATAGTGGAAAGCTGCTGTCTTTTCCATATTTATTCATGCTATTTAAAATACAACATGAACAATGATTTTTACATAGGAAATATTAAAAATTATTACTATGATTTTCTATAATTATGGTAATTTGTATTTTATTGTCTTGAAATATTGTAAATACTATGTGAAAAATGCTACATTTTGTTTTAGTTTTCATTATTGCTTTAATTACTTGAAATCTGAGGGGCATTCATAATACCAAATAGAGATCATTTTATGAAGGAAAACTTTTTATGAGGCTTCTTAAAGAAATCTGACGGGTTCATTACAGACAAATAGGTGCATCTTAATTATTGACAATAGCACTACTAAGGGGATATATTGTGTCCTAGCTTTTTAATTTTTCTTTGAAATTCAAAAAACAGTTACATTTTTCAGAGCAGCTTAGTTGTGAATCTTGTAAACTTTCTGAAACTTTTACATTCCTTTTACCTAATGGGCTCTGCAGGAATATGTGCTGCTTCATGGCAGTCACCTAATACTAGCTGTGCCTCTAATAAAATAGTCTTATCTGAAGCTGAGACACTCCTACACCATTTGATTATGTTAACAGAAATTCAGCATTACTAGCAAATTTAAAAAAAAAAAAAAAAAAAAAAAAAGACACGTTGAACTAGATCCCTTTTAAATACATTAATTGCTGTTGATTTTATTGCGTTATATTCGGTACCCTCTGTTTGGGTCATATGGTAAGCCCAATCAGGTTTAATCTTTGTTTCTCTTAGAATGCATTGGAATGTAGCATGCTTTGGTGTGCATGTGTGTGTTTTAGTATGCAGTTTCAGTTATTTCCTCAGAATAATGTTATATTTGACATATTCCTGTAAACTAGCAGTTTCAGAGTGATACCTTAGCTGTCACCGTAGA
Organism: Phylloscopus whistleri; assembly: GCA_017589585.1. Lineage (NCBI taxonomy): Eukaryota > Metazoa > Chordata > Aves > Passeriformes > Phylloscopidae > Phylloscopus > Phylloscopus whistleri. Next base: position 29,127 of record JADMLD010000110.1, on the reverse strand, counting down.
AATTAATTACTTTCTATAGAAATCCATTTGTGTAGAGGTATCTGGAAGGTAAGAGAATTCATTTGTAAGTGTAGGTTTAGTAATAGACCTTCATTCTCCAGTGTATATCAAGATAGGCTGTAGGAGTGCTGCTTATGGATAGACTATCTTCTTTTGCCTTATGATACAAGTATGTATTCATAAATACCTTGTTTTGAAATTCACTGAGTTAAACATTTTTCTCTGTAATGCTCTGAATTACTGTTGTACTGGATAATATTTTTGAAATGTGTGTTACAATATATATAGTCAAATACTCAAATTGGCATGAAATAAATAATTTCTGCAATACGTTTTCCCTGGTGTATTTTAGATATTCATACTTCTCTGAGGTGTTTTGAAAGTAGTCTTTAAGAGAAACTTGACCTATTCCTTTTTTCCAGGTGAAAGTTTTATTTTTATTAAAAGTATATTCATACTTTAGAAGACAATCCAACTTTGTTTCGGTTATCATTTTGAATCTTCTTGAAGGCACATTAAAAAGGAAATCAAGAAGAATATTGCATACCTGGTGTTGTCAGGGAAACCTGTGAGCTCCTGGGACTGACTTGGCACTGATTATTTCTGTGAGGCATAAGGTGGGATGAAAGGTGGGATCCCTACATCTCTCCCTCTTTTCTGTGAGAACTTATACTAGGACATAATTCCTTCTAGTTCATCCAGGTAACTGGTGAGAATAAAGGCAAGAGACTGATCCACTGCAGATGTGAGGAGACGGGCACAGCAAAGGAATTGACTCCATCTCATCTTCTAATGCTTGCATATTTATTGCTGTTCTCTTCCCTACAAAATAATAATAATAATAAAAAAAAAGTAAAGGAAGAAGAGAAGGATTTTTTAAAATTTTAAATATTTTACTGTCTCTGTAAGTTGAGGGAGGTAATTCTGCCCTTCTGCTCTGCTCTGGTGAGACCCACCAGTGCTGCATCCAGCTCTGTGGTCCCCAGCATAAGAAGGCCATGGATCTGTTGGAGCAAGTCCAAAGGAGAGACACAAAGATGATCAGGGGGCTGGAGCATTTCCCCTGTAAGGAAAGGCTGTGTAGAGTTTGTTCAGCCTAGAGAGGAGGAGGCTCCAGGGAGATCTCACTGCAGGCTTTCAGTACTTCAGGGGGGTTTCCAACTAAGATAGGGCCCACAGGGGTAATAGTTTTAAACTGAAAGAGGGTGGATTGAAGTAAAATATAAGGAAGTGTTTCACAATGAGAGTGGTGAGACACCTGGCACAAGTTGCCTAGAGAGGTGGTGGATGTCCTGTCCCTTGTAACTTTCAAGATCAGGCTGGAGGGAGCTCTGAGCACTCTGATCTAGCTGAATATGTTCATGTTCATTGCAGTGAGGTTGGAACTAGATGACCTTTACATTCTTCCAAACCAAACTATTCTGTGATTCTGTGAGTGATCTGTGTTTTTGGTTTTGTTTTTTTTTCTTCAGAGGTGATTTGATTAGGGAAGTGAGTCATTCTCCGGATAGTTAACCAGCCACACTCTTCCTCCCGACTTAGTGTGATAAGTTACTACTCTTTAATTTACCAGGCTACCATCTATGCAGTTCTGTTGATGGGAATTGTCCTTATTCAATACTAACTTTCAGTTATTTGTTGTAAGGTGTTTATTTGCTCAGAGAGCAATATAGATTCTGGTGTTTAGTTGTTAGCAGTTGCTAATGAAACTACATTGAGTGTTCAGTGGATTTTACATCTTCTGAAATACCATTTGCCTGACTGTGAAATTACCAGCCTTGTCAATTAACTCTACCCTTCCCTCTGCAGCTCCTCCTGCAGAGTGCCACGGTGCTTGTTCTTCCTCATCTCTGCTCTGCATGCTGTGATAAAGATCTTTACTCTTTCTCTCCATAAACATCCTGTCTTTCTCATCTCGTTCCACATTGGTTCATCTCATGCCATTGCCTTGAGGATTTCTTGAGAGCTTTATCAAAAAGCTGAAGTTGGTCAGGGCCCAGCTGAGAGTGAAGACAATTTCTCGTTCCTTCATGGGCAGCATGACCTGGACTGCAAAGAGAGATTCAGCTCATGAACAGAGGTCAGGTATTGGAGTGATTTATGGATGTGGGCTGTGCACCAACACAAGAAAAGCTCCCAGGTTCCTCCCACAGAAATATCTGGTTAAAAGTGTGTGTTTTGTGTTGCTCAGTCAACATCAAAGCAAGATGTTGTACTGTAACTGAGGCAGTGCCTAGGCACGTCTGTGGAAACCTGCTAAGCCTTTGAAATCCAAGTGAATGCTTATAGTTAAATAATTCACATTAAAAAAAATAATTTCCAGAGTTTAGGAAAGGTCATCTATTCTAAGTAAACTTCATAAAGGCCAGATGCTGGTGGGAATTTTCCTCATGTATTCTCTGTTCCTCTTTTCCTCCAGAGGCTGCTCCTTCCATAAGCATTTGTACTCCTAAAACATCATGTTTTTTTATTTTGGAAGATTTTGCTGGTTTGAAATCTGTCCTGAATAAGTGTGCTTGAGATTGCCTAAAAATCCCCAACAAGGGTATTAGCAAAAGTCAGATTTAATATTAAACTACAAAGCCCAACCAATTCATTGGTGAGATTCGCTCTACTTAAAAACCACAGCTGAGGCACAACAAGGGAAAGCAAGCAACAACATAACCAAACAAAATCTAGGCAATCAAAACAGAAATTAATTGAAAACTACCTAGAGGGGCGTGTTTTGTGTGTGTAAAGACAGAATGAAAAGGAGTGTTTATAAGTTAAGCTTATACCTTAATTTATAGCTTAACTTTAACAATCTAACAGGAAAATCACATAACAGCATTCAGCCTAAATTGTAATTGTAACTTAACCTAACTTCCAGATTTCCTACAGCATATGCACAAAATGTATGCACACAGACACAGACATGCAAAATAAGGTAGCTGTGGAAAAATCTCCCTCAGAGGTCAGTGAAAATACTCCCTTTGAATGCTTTTGCTTCTCCCAGTGAGCAAAGAGTTGGGCCTCGAGGAGTGAGGATATTGGCCCAGGACACATGGTGGTTCAGTGACCCTCCAGGTGTAGAAACCTGAGGGTTTGCTGGCTCTGACAGACATCCTCCTGTCTTGGTTTAGGGCAAATTTGGGGGAAAACCTCTGAATGGGGTCCCGCCAGAATAGCAAATTGAAGCGGCCCCTCCCTCAACTGGTTTGAGAAAAGATTTCCTTGGAGAACGTAGAAAAAAATGTTTATTTAACAAACAAAGTGCTCACAAGCACAAAGAATTAACAATATGCAGAAACAAAACCTCTCAGTGCTCTGAAGAGAGATACAAAATTGAGAAAGTCCTTGCTGTGGGTGTAGCTCATCTTCTTCAGTCTCTTACCAGTCCCTCCTGCCCTGGAAAATGCTGTCCCGGGCCCTGATGGGCCACAGGTGTGAGCTCCCGGTGTCTCTCTGGGTTTGCAGTCCCGAGCAGCTTTAAACAGTCCCAAGAAAAAAGAAAAAATAAACAGTCCAGGGAACTTCTCTGCCTCAGCTAACTAAAGACTCACTAAAAGCACAGGAGAGATCTCTCCTGCTGTCTGTCCATGCTGCAGAGGACAGAGTCCAGGAGCAGAATGTGGAGGAGCGAGTGCAGTTTCTGAAAACAAACTTGGCGCTTCTCCTTCTCCCCATCTCGCCTTCAGAACCAGCCTTAAAGGTACAAACAGAACAGACAATAGGAGATACAAGCATCATAAAGTCACCCTAGGACACCCCTAAGAGGGAGATTGCTGGTTGTAGGCCCACTGTGGTCTAGGAGAGCTCAAAGGGCCCCACTTCGGACTTTTTTCATATGGGTGCAAGAGAGCAGGCTTTAGTCACAACAATGGTTTCATACTGGCCACAGTTTGTGTCGGCACTTTCTTTGAAAGTGTGAGAATAGGAATGCCATTCAGGCCAAAAAAATATTTTCCAAGGCTGGTCATGAGAAAAACAAGCTTGTTAGGAGTTCCTGGGAGCAGACAGTGTTTCTGAAAAAGCTGAGCCAAGGTGGTGTTTTCAAGGACAAGGCCTAAGAAACATTTCTCAGATCATACTGCATCCTGGAAAGGAATGGTATGGGGTGCACTACTACAAAATCCATGGGAATCACGAAGTAAACATGAAAGTGGTGTATGATTCCCAACACATTCCAGTGAGCAAGCAACAGCTTTCAAGCCCAGATTTCACAAGAAGCTATCTGGTCTATTGCACAAGGCCCGTGGCAGGCAGTGTGGCATAGCACCACTCCCTTCAGAGACAACCTGTGTCTCTGGAAAGGAATGAGGCAAAGCCAACCTAAGGCAGAGAGAGACAGGACAAAGGAAGTGTGCTGAGAGACAAAGCAAAGTGTGGGAGAGTGTTTGAGCAGTGATGGGAAGGGAGGTGTGAGTTGTGCTAGCTCCTGAGGTGAGTTTATCACCTTTTGCTGCTCCCAGCCTCACCATGTATTTTCTGTAGGAAATCTGATAGCAACATGCTGATGGCTGGCCCCTAAGGCCTAATAAGTAGCTTTGACTGCAGGCACAGTTCATGGCTTGATGTTAGGGATATCCTGGCACAGGGAAATTGAGGAAGTGATTTAGGAGAGAGTGTGAGCAACCATTGTGCAATTCAGAGCACCAAAATAAAATACTTGTGGTTTTGCCTCTCATAGACATTTCAGTGGTGGGTTGGGAAGACACAGCCACTGGCAGTCAGGCCTTCTGACCTAATGCTTAGAAGGGCTTCACAAAGCACCAGAAATTGTTTTCTCTGAGCAATTGACATTGCAGAGACTGTGGTTAAAGAACACTGATGAGCTGTAAAGCAGTAGCCAAACAAGTGTAGAACAGCAGGACTGGGATCTGCAGGCTCAGGGGAGCAAGTGGCTGGGCAGGGTCTGTTCCAGGTACCCAGAGAGGTGGAAGCCCTCTGCTAGAGGGCATGACAGCATGAGTGAAGCCCTTCTGTTGGTTCTAAGTGATTTGGAATGAATTTAGAGCTAGAAAAAAATAAAAACCTTAAAAACACTTCCAGAAAGTAGGATGAACTTGTTTACTGTTGAAATGCTGCTGAAATATAATCAGATATTCAATCACAATTTACTGGGAACAATAACACTGAAGAGCTCTAGGAATTGCCAGGAGCCGTAATTACTAATGAGCTATAAGAAATAACAAACTTGATTTTATTCTCATTGAAATGAAGGCCTTTGTCAGCAGCAGTAGCAAACCATGTCTTATGTGGTTATTTCTCTGGGAACTGTTAATGGGCTTGACTGAGCTCATTAGCATATTTGAACAAAGAACAAATATGAAACCAGTCATTAGATTAGCTATAGATTCTGTCCATGGGAGCCCATAGCTTGTAGATACTTCAAAGGAATCCAAACTGTAATGTTCAGTGTGGAAATTTGAGCTTATCTACCAAAGGGCAAGATGACACTTCATTTACTTTGGAGTAGATAAATACTAAACCAGTATCTCTCCAGAAAAGTATATTCAGGAACAAGACTCAATGTCACAATGAGGAAATCTGAGCTTTTGTTTTTTGCTCTGAAATCTTTTAGCGCTTGCAGAGAAAAATAAAATATCAGTCTGCAAAATTATTCTTGGGTTCCAACATTGTTAGATTTAAAAGTTTCTTCCTTGGATGCTTACCCTCGAGATATTTTTTATTTCTCTGTTACTTTTAAATCAAGAACTCCAGCACTCTCTGCTATCTTCCACCCTGGTTTCTGCCACAAAATCAGGAAGAGCACCACAACAAGTCTTAACCTATACAGAGTCAAGTTTCTGTTGGATTTGACTTTTCTTTCTTTGGCAACATTTTCAAATTTGCTTGCATTCCTGACTTTCTGGTGACAGAAGGTGATCCTAGAAAGATGCAAAAAACCTTTTGTTCACATGGCTTCCGAAGTCCCCAGCTAAGTAGGGATGAACTACAGAGACACAAGATGCAGGAGTGTCCATCCCAACTTGTGGCTTGCTTGCAGTAGGGCACTCTGCTACAGCACACACCTTAATTTTCTACAGCAGAGCAGGAATGATTTAAAAATGTCACCCACGTTATGCCAAACTTCTCCTTCAAGGAACTGAGGTCTTCGTGCATAATGAGTGATATGCCAGTTGATTCATAAAACTCAGGCAAGTGCTGGACTTCTATCTGTAATGGAAAAAAAGCAAGACTCTTTAACAGGATTCTATTGCTTTTGTACATTTTAATTGCTACTTCCTTGTCAAATCTATAAATTGTGAATTCTTTAGATTTTAATAGTTTATAAGTTAATGAAGTTAGCTAACTCTTCAATTAATCCTCTTGAAAAGAATAGTAAATATCCTTGAAGAATAGAAAATAGCCTTTATTCCTGTTACCACTCCAATGCATACTTGTAAGATTAAATTTCTTTCAGAGCATGTCTGCTTAAGCAGGAGCACAAACCTTGTGTCAGCAGCCTCTTTGTCAGCTTGTGTGATTGTCCCACCCAAAACGCTGCCACTTCCCATCCCACACCACCACACTCTCTTCTGGACTGCTTGCTGCTTTCCTTGCAACAGGAAGCTGTGGGCTGCTTTCCAACAGACCACAGTTAAGGTAAGTATCATTGTGCTTGAAATAACCTTGGTATTCACGTGAGGCAAAGTTCTGCCTTCCAGAAAACCATAGACAGCCTTCAAAAACTCTACACAACAGATGGTGCAGATGACGAAGGTCTATTTAAATAAATGTGTACAGCTAGCTAGCTGTCCACCAGCCACTCAATAAGAAACTTGTTGACTATTCTACAAGACAGCTACAAACTCACCAAACCCCTTAGCTCAGTGTAGTGATCTTTTCATCTTCCTCATCAATAGAAGAACCCCTTTTCAGAGCAGTCTCCACAAGATTTGGGCAAGAGTAGAGCAGAATTTTTCAAGAGGACCTCCTTCCCTCCCTTGCAACAGTGAAGGGCTGAACTCTTGGCATGGGCAGAAGGAGTTCAGTGGGTTTGGATCCAAGCAGTGACATTTCATAATTCCCATGTCAGGAACCCATAACACATTGTCCCTTTCCAGGAAGCTTTTCTAGGAAAGTCCCTAGGCTAGACAGTCAATGTATTAAGTGCTTTGTAAACTGCAAAAGAAGCTTCGTACCATCCAAGGGTTGTTCCAGTGTTTCCTGGCTTCAGGTAAATATTAAAGCAGGGGACTAATGCTGTATCCATTCAGCCTACAGAAGATTTCTCATGCTGATGACCCAGCATGTGCCAAGCAAAAATCCAAAATCTTGAGAGAAAATATTACTCTGCCCAAGGAAGACTGTGTTGCTTTTTGTGCTTCCTTTTCTTTCCACATGCCTCAGTTTGGGTAGCAGGTGTAAACTGAAATGTTGATGGTAGATAAAAAAGCTACACTGACCTGGATTTCATACCTAGAAATGTTTAGTATTTCATTCAAAGTACAAGATCCACCAGGGATATATCTGGACTTGAAACTGCAGGACTTAACTCCCTGAATGTGTTTATCTAAAATCTGTTTTATCTGGCTGCATTAGCTTTGACTAGGAATAACATGGTAAAGAACTGGATGTGCATGGGGAAGGGAGAGTGAGCTTCCACTTAATGACTTTTGCAGCCTTGCTTCATTATTTGAAGTCTGTTATTTAAAAAGGCACTCTCTGGGACCATGAGGAATGGAGATGGGCTTTGTACATAACCCAAACTGCTTAAGGAACTGTACACAGAAATGACAAAGACAGCATACCTGCCCTCCACAAACCTGTCAGTGCTGCTGGCAAACCCTTTTTTGTATACAGCAGTGCAGTCCTGGCCATCAGAGTACTTAGTACCTTGCCAGGGATTCTACTCCCATTTTAACTCCCATGATAGTTCCAATATTTTCAAGTGGGAGACATTTTAATATACTGCCGTTAACTCAGCCTTCATTTATATATATATATATATTTTTTTTTTTTTTTGGTGGGTTCTTCAGAGGCTGAAATGAATCTTTTATTCACAAACGAGGAATAGGTAACACATGCTGCTGGGATGCACCCCTCCCTGGGTTCCCCAGGGAGAGAGAGAAATGCAGGGGTTGACTTAAAGCCTTTAGAGAAATTAAAATATATTAAGCCACGTAAATATAAGGTAGAAGTTTAGATTTTAGTTTTAAGTAAATACACTCTAAGGCCTTAAGAATCTGTCAGCCAGCACAGAGTCCAGAACTCTAAGGCCTGATAACTTAGCTTTAGACATAACAAAAACATAGTAGAATATTGCTTACAGTACTAGATAGAACAGGGACAACCTTTACATGGACGAGATAGAACTTTTTATGTTAATAGATATGCTATATGTGCAGATTTTGTGTAAGGTTTGATACTATCCTTCGCAAGTTTTTGTAGTTTTATGCACTTTCAGAATCAGGTTTAAATTAGTGTAGAAAGGATGTTTTAGAATTGTTTCTTAGCTGATTGGGTAACCTATAGGTAGGGATATGAATATGCATTTAAGGTTTATGGATAAAAATCCCATTTTGGGAGCAATGCCACTGATTCATCCATTTCTCGATTGATCAATCCATCCTCCCACCATCTACAACAAGAGAGAACAGGGCTTTGCCAGGGTGCTGCTGCCAGGACTTTGTCAGGTATTATCACCTGGGTTGCTGCCGGGGGTGCTGTTGCTGCTGCTGCAGCAGCCTTTGCCGTTGTGGACGCTGCCTCTGAGAACGCTGCTTGGGAAAGGGAATCTGGGCTGGGAATCTGCCTTGCCCCCATGGCTGAGACTCTCTGTCAATTTGCCTTTGCTCCCGCAGCCTGGACTCTATCAGACCACTGCTTCATGCCCCACTGGGACCTTAAGCCTCATGGCTTTTAGCAAGACCGCATACTTAGAACTCTTTGCCTTCAAGACTGATGCATTTATGTAAAAAACAACTTTGCAATAACCAGAAACTGCTCTTTGGTCTTTAAGACCTTAAACCCATGAACATCTTGACAATATGGTTTTTCACCACTTTGGAGTAAAAGGCGGCAAAGAGTTCAAGGTTTGTGGTGATTTGAATCAATGTCTGCAACATTTGCAACAATGTCTGTCAGAGAAGTCAGGCACCAAAGCTCTCAGAAAGACCCACTGCCTGGGGGCAAGCCACTGAGTCCTCATCCTCCCACTTGACTCACTTTGTCCCTAAAAACCAAGCACAGTTTTGTGCCATGTAATGACAAATCTTCCAAGATAAGGTTGGAGCTCCAAATTTTCCAAAGGTCCAGAGCCCTGTTTCTCTTTAGATGAGGTCTGGTTGCTTATGGGCAACGAGGGACTGATGTGACAGTGCAGTTAGGAGTATTTACTTTTGTGCCAAAGCACTGCTGAAAGCAGCCAAAGCCACTTTCTTTCTTGATGCTGAATGCCTTTTTGATGATGGCAGGACAGGACTGTGCCAGGTTAGTGCAGGCAGGGAGCCATGTCAGCAGAAAAGCTGTACTCCCACACTGGAGTGTCTGCTTGGAGGAGCCTCTTACTCTCCAGGAATCTGCATGTTATGGACTGCAGCACAGCACTGCAGCTTCTATCCTTGGCAGAGACAACTGGTGGTGGACTGAACATGCCACTCCTAGAGCTTACATAATATCTGTAGTATAATTAGAATTAACATTTGTCTTGTAATATTCTATTCTGAGAAATGTTTTGTTACTTTTTGTGAGCTGTTTTTTTTTTTGGTGTTGGGTGGGTGTTTTAATTTGTTTTTTTCTTCTTCTTCTTGGCATCATCAAAAAAGCCATCTTTGGTGGCATCCGGGTGGTATGACTGTTTGTACAGAAACTGTGAGGTTTCATCCATCAGAAGATAGTGACTTCCCCCTGCAGATAACAAACATGCCAGATTATGCAATTTCTGGGTAGATAATGTTAGCAAATTCTTGTTAGCATTATCTGGCCTCAAATGCAGGAATGGTGTATCAAAACATGGCAGTGGCTGTAGTCTGGTTTCTTGTTCACATGTCTGAACTAAATTTTTCATTAGCATGAATCCATTTGAGATAATATGACTAGTTTGTTTTTAAGAAGGATAAGCCTTCAGACAGAGAAAGTAGTTTACAAACACTTAAATGATGATTTGTGGCAGTATTCTAGAATAATTATGTCCTGGTAGCTCCTAGTGGTTTGTGCTGTGGCACGATCCCCATCAACATCAGTGTCTGTAATGGATATGCACAACAAGACACAGAGCAAGAACATTCACCTGTGGGAAGGGCCAGGGACTGGGTAACTAACGTTAGGGAGCAATACAGCAAATCAGGCACTTCATTTCTGTTGACTCAGGCCTAAACATACAAGTTAGATGCTACACTTCCAAAATCAACAGGAACTTTGCCAGGGAGTAAAGTTATGACTTGACTGTTGGAAAATATCTTGAACCACAGCAGGGTCTGTAACATGTTGTAATTGGCAAATGGAATTTGAAACATTTGGGGAATCCTACTACCATTTCTGCCACATGGAGTGTGCCTACTCTGCATTTCACAGTTTGATGCCCTCTGCAGCATGTCCCTGTAGATCTGTGCCACTGTCCAATGCTCCTTGGTCCCTTCCCACACAAGCAGGTTTCTACTGCACTGTACAAGGTGGGGTCATGAATAATGGCCTGGGAGCAATGCTCTCCTGCTCCTGGTGGCACTCCCACCCAACGTGCTGCTAGACAAGAGCACCTGGATTATAAAAGAAAGCCTTGGGTGCATTTGGGGAATTTAACATAGATTTTGTTGTTCCTATTGCTTGCTAAACTAGAGGTTAGACAGAAGCTTTCTGGCTGGTGTGCAAGAAAGAGTAAGTCACAGATAGGGCATGTTCCCTCACAGGTTGGACAAGGAGGGTCTGTGGTGGATGATCCAAATAACCGATGTCAAAATCTGCTGGGCATCACCGACATATTATCAGCTCTATTTAAAACCATTCTTGATTATCTGCTAAAGACGGGCAAGTAAGGGGCCTACACAAAGACATCATTACCCTGCAGCCCACAGAAAGAAAGATATCGCCTGCCTAACTTCCCAGCTAAGAAGAAAACCACCATCCCATTTCAAGGGAAATGGTAACAGGGAGGGGCAAAGAAATCTCACTGCTGAGATAGACCTCAACTCTGTGGGTGTGAAAATAATGACACACAACATAACAGTCTAACTTCCCATTAAAGCAGTTCACAGCTGGCAAAATACGTCACCTACCTCGGAAAGAGCAGGAGAAAAGTTACAGAGTGCCTTTTGGCCCCCTCCTAGGAGCTGAGTTTGAAGAGGCCCTCATACTCCTCTCTCCTCCATTGTGTTATGTTCAAGATCTTGTTTATGGGCAAAAAGAACACCTTTACATACAAGTAAAGCCAAGATTTTATTGTTAATTGAGACATGCAGAGTATGTTATCTCTAATCCAAATCTGATAGAGAAAAATAAAGAGTAACAAGGTTGTTAAAACTGCAAAATGGTTAAAAATGTCAATAGTAATGTTAATACTACAATGGCAATACACTTATTTTTGTCCTCATTTTTAGAATTATGCTCACCCTTCCATTGCTCTTCTATGTCTTAAAGTCATACAATCATAGAACAGAATATGATGAGTTGGAAGGAACCCATGGATCATCAAGTCCAGCTCCTGGCCCTGTGCAGGACACCCCAAGAGGCACACCATGGGCCTGAGAGCATTGTCCAAACACTTCTTGAACTGGGGAGCCTGTTCCAGTGCCCAACCATCCTCTGGGTAAAAACACTTTTTTCTGATATAAAACCTCAACCTCCCCTGACACAACTTCAGGCCATTTCCTCGGGTCCTGTCACTGTCACCACAGAGAAGAGATCAGTGCCTGCCCCTCCTCTTCCCCTTATGAGGGAGTTGTAATTGCAGTGAGGTCTCCCCAGTCTTCTCCAGGCTGAACAGACCAAGTGACCTCAGCCATTCCTCACATGGCTTTCCCTCAGACCCTTCACCATCCTCGTTGCCCCCACTTTGGGCACTCTCTAATGGTTTAATGCCTTTTTTACACTGTGGCACCCAAAACTGCCCCCAGCACTGGAGGCTGCCCCAGTGCAGAGCAGAGTGGGACAATCCCCTCCCTTGCCCAGCTGGCAATGCTGGGCCTGTTGCCCCCAGAACAGGCTTGGCCCTCCTGGCTGCCAGGGCACTGCTGGCTCCTGTTCAGCTCACCACTGACCAGGAGCCCCAGGTCCCTTTCCATGGCACTGCTCTCCAGCATCTCCTTCCCCAGTCTGTCTGTACATCCAGGGTTGCCCTGGCCCAGGTGCAGAATCTGGCACTTCCCCTTGTTGAGCTTCATGCAGTTGGGGATTGCCCAGCCTTCTGATTTGTCATGGTCTCTCTGCAGGGCCTCTCTGCCCTCAAGGGAGTCAACAGCTCCTCCCAGTTTTGTATCATCTGTGAACTTGCTTAGCATCTGTTCCAGACCTGTTTCCAAATCTTTATGAAGGTGTTGAAGAGCACAGGGCCAAGGATGGAGCCCTGCAGAACCCCACTAGTGACAGGTCACCAGTCTGATGTCACCCCATCACTGTAACCCTTTGTGCCCCACCCATGAGCCAGCTGCTCAGCCATCACAGGATGTGTTTGTCCACCTGTGAGCTGCACATTTTGTCCAGAAGGATCCTGTGAGAGACAGTATCAAAAGCTTTGCTGAAATGCAAAAAGGTTGTATCAATTGGCTTCCCTTGATCAACTAGGTGAGCTACCCTGTTGTAGAAGGACAAGAGGTTCCACAAACAGGACTTTTCCCCTCATGAAGCCATGTCAGCTGTGGCTAATTACATGTACTGACCTTTCAATACCTCCCAAAATAAATATTCCCATGATTTTACCAGGCACTGAAGTGAGACTGACAGGCCTGTAGTCTCCAGGGTCCTCTTTTGTGCCCTTTTTGAAAACTGGGATAATGTTTGCAGTCAGCCAGGATCTCTCTGGATTCCCAAGAAGCTCATAAATCAGCAAGGGAGGTCTTGTGATGACATCAGCCAGCTCTTTGAGGATTCTCAAATGAATCCCATCAGCCCCCAGATTTGTAGGGATCCAGCTGGAACAGCAGATGATGTTGTGGTGTGTTTTTATTCTGTTTCCAATTTCAGCTGAATTTTGATGGTCAATTTTATACACCACTCATATTTTGTATTGTTACAGTGTATTTTATCCCTAATGGATTGTTCCTTTCCTCCTGTATTGTCGGTTTTGCCCTGGTTGTCTATCTTCCCTAGACCTGCCCTGCCCTCCTCCTGCAGAGCTGTCAATCCTTCCCTAACCCTGCCCCTTTTTCCAGACCCTTCCCTGTCAATCCCCTAAACCTTCGACGCCCTAGTGGTTAGTTTAAACTGTTCCCTCCCCTTGTGTTCTTTCATTGGTCTGTGTATTGTACTCCCCACCTTATGTTCCTCCCCCACGTAACCCTTATTGGTTGGAAATTGTATCCTCTCCCAAGACATCCCCCATGTGTAAGCCCCTGCAAGCCTAAATTCTGTGCCTTTTTCTGTTCCTGACCCTCTGGGGAATAAACACCTTTGGAAATCACACAAAGGGCCTCTCGCTGTTCCTTGTCCCTGCCCTCAACGCGTGCCACCTGTGCTATAGAGCCACTGTGCCCTACAGCTGCGCCCCCAGATTGCCTGGCTTTCTGGGGGCAGCCCACTCCTGGCGATGGTGCCGGGAGCTGGCTGGGCTGAAGAACACCAGCATCGTGTCAGCTGGCGTCCAACGTGGGGCTCTCGGGACCCCTCGCAGAGGCTGTGTGAGTCCTTTGGTGCACCAGTGCCCCTGGGTGATTACTCCACTTTTTGGTTGGTGGTACTCCCAGGGGGGAGGCGGCAACCCTCTTGCACCTAAGAGGATCGCTTCCGGGCAGGGGACCTTTCCTGTGGCTTTCTGTTTCCCGAGACCAACAGAGTGCTGAGTACCCCAGCAGACTGGGACTGACCAGGTTGGGGGCTCATAAATGAGAAGAGGGGGTTGATATTTAAGTTTCACGGGGTTTGAGTCCCCTAAGGATGGATTTTGAGTTAAGTTTCAAATTATAGTATGGAGTTTTAACACCAAGTGTGGAAGGAAGAAGAGTGGGCAAAGTGTGTGTGGCCCAGATAAAGAGTGGGTTGAGGGTGGTCTTGGGACCCTTTTCTTTTAAGTTTCTTATTTTGCCACAGGGGAGGGTGGGTTATTGTTGTGTTGGTGGGATGGGTGCTGATCTGTCAACATAACAAAGGGAGATCTTTTTCCAAGTTGTGGGTACCCTAGAGGGTGGGGGGAAAAAGTTAAAGTTTTCAAAGGTTTTGTTGAAGGGATTTGTTAAATGGCTGCCTTTCCGTTTTCCCCAAATGTCTCCTGAAAACAAGGGAAAGTGGAGGAACAGTCAAATTGGTTTTCCCCAGTTGATACCCAAGTCCCTCATTCCCCATTCCTCAGTCCTAAACCCTTTTCCCCTAGGCTGGGAGGACTGCATGGAGCAACCCGTGAAGCGCAGGGCAGCCGGCAATGCCTTGGTCTCCCTGGCTCCCCGCAGCCGCCTCGGCACCTTAGCCCTGGCAGCAAGGTGCCAGCTGTCAGGGACCTTTCCCTGATCCCTCAATCCGTTCCCTCTTTCCCAGTTAATAATCTCCAAGATGCCTTCCAAACTTGTTTGTTCCCCTTTCTGCTTGAAAGCATTATTTATTGCATTCAAATTCCCTTAAGTTTGTATTAAAAGCATGTTTGTTTGATCATATATGCTTTCCTTGTAATCAGTTAATATTTTTGTTTTATTCTACGTTACTCTTTTAGATTTTGTTTCTGTAAGTGAATTATTTTAAGGTTAAGGTATTTATCATCTGTAAGTTTTAAATAATCTTATCTGTCGTATGAGTCATGTCTTCTTTAAAGGCAGGAGCAACCCCAGTCAAATTGGTGCCAGACGCAGTGGCAGTGGCCTGTAGTCCCAGCTGCTGGGGAGGCTGAGCTCGACAGATCACTTGAGCCCCAGGAGTTCTGGGCTGCCATGTGCTGTGCCAAGTTAAGGATGCCATCACGCCAGCCAAAACACTGTTCCTGAACATCGGGCAGAACAGAATAGAAGAACAAGTCAGAAGGACTTTCTGAAGCTTTTGGCTTTTGGCTGAAGTTGTCTGATATCTTAAGTTCTGTTAGAGTTCCTCTATAAGTTGCTTCAGTTTTGTCAGCTGTTTTCCCTTAAGTTTGTTTTCCTGAACTACCTCCTTCTTCACCTTTCCCCACTTCCACTCCTTCATTAGGCTCCTTCCCTGCGACGTGCCCCACCTCTGCGTTGGGTATTGCTCCTACATCGGGACCTCCCCTTTCAGGGTCAACAGGCAGCTGACCAATCTCACAGTCTTAGTCCTCCAGCTCAGGGCACTGAGCCCCCCTTTGTCCATCATGCATGCTGAAGACATAGACAAAGATGCATTAAACAAGTCAGAATCTTCAGCCTACAGACTTAAAACTGAAAATCTTCAGCTTCTGGTATTCTTTCTTGAAAAATTACCACATTGAGGCTCTAGGATCTACCTGAGGTCATTTGTCTGTGTTACCTAAGATGCAATTTACATTACGCCTTTTTTTCCCCCAGTGGTCTGCAGCTACATTTTACAGCTGAATTTACTGTATGTAGTTTATTCCACATACACTAAATGCCCTTTTTTTGTCTCTTTTTTACTTCTCAACCCAGGTTTGTCCAGCTACAACTCCATATTTTTCTAACTGACCACTGTTGGGGAGCAGCAAGGTCTCCACTACCAAGCCTGTGCCCTAGATTTCATAATTTCATGCCCTGTACTGCTCTAAGCTCCATGCTCTGTCTCCATCCTGGTATTGTATTAGATGTAAATATCTCCATTACTCATAGAAGTACTAATTGTTATTTCTACCTGTATAAATCTGCTCCATACAAAGAAAAACAAAATTAAAATTAATAACCGCACGAAACTCATCACTTAGAGAAATTGCTGTCACACAAAGTAAAACAGATTGTTTGTTTGATCTGCACAAAAAGGCAGATCAAAAGTTCAGACAGAGCAAACCTGCAGGCCCCTGTCCTGAAGATCTGCAGAAGCATGGTGCTTGTTTCTAGCAATGCCAGTGCCAGGTTACAGGGCTACCCTGCTGCACTTCTTGCCTACCTTCTCAGCAAATTGGGCAAGCCAGCATGTAGAGAAGGCCTTTAAATTTTTAATCAGTAGAAGTACATCCAAGTCCGTATGTCTCTAGTTGAATGTTCACTGATGAAAGAGATTATCCAAATTTTGGAAGTTTTAGAGATCAATAGCTGTGAATGAAACAGCAAAGCAAGGAGCTTCTCTTTTTAATTTTTAATTTCCAAATTAAACCTTTAGTGCACAAACACATATGTCAAAACCTTTTCTACTACTAACACAGCTGCCTAACTGGAATCAAAAGTTTATGTCAAAAGCATGAGAAAATCTTGTCAGATAATTCCCTCAGCACTGTGATTTTTTTATTTTAGTCGTTTGTAATACACAGGGAGTAGTAAGCAGATGGAACTAGTTTACATTTGCCCATTCATGTGAATTCTTTTTTTAAAAAAGGACTTTTATAGTGAGATTTGTTTTGCTGAAGCCTTTAAAGTCATTGTAATAGAGACAACAGGATAGAAAGACATCTCTAATTGGATTCCCAGAACTGCAGTGTGAGGAATTGGCAGTTTCTCCTAGTCAGCATTGACAAAGCCGCAGTTCACGAGTTCTAGCTGGAGTCTCCTGGCTCAGTGGTCTGCTTCATCTATGAAGGGCATGCCCAGACTGGATGCTGGAGGTTGATACTGGAAAAACAATCCACAAGCAAAACTACACGGAGCCAGAGATAGTGGAGAAGGGGTCTGTCTTCATTTTTATTCCATATGCATTCCTTGTGAGAGCTGTGGGCTCAGGTCAGTAGCCCATGCTGTGATGGCAGGTACCCCATCCCTCTGCTGTCCATTGTGAATGTCTGTGGGAGACATTTGCTCCCAAGGAAGCTTTGTGGAGGGTTGACCCCAAACTCCCTTGGGCTTGCCTGGAATGTGCCAAAGACACCTACACATGTCCACTGTTCAGGTAGGAGATGCATGCACTTATTTTAAGAGAGACACTTTCCCAAAGATCTAAACTTTAGAGACTTACAAAACTGGAACGGATACTTAGAAATTTTAATTCCACCAAGGCTTAGAAATTTTAATTCCACCAAAACTAGCATGCTCAGAAAGCCTGATGACCTAGCCTGGAATTACAAATCTTTAAACTTGACTTCTCTGCCAGGGCAAATGGGAAGAAATGAGGAGTTTGCCAGTGTGTGCCCAAGTGGCCAAGTAGGCCAATGTCATCCTGGCCTGTATCAGCAATAGTGTGGCCAGTAGGATCAAGGTAGTGAGTCTTCCTCTGTGCTGGGCACCATACCTTAAATCCTGGCTTCACTTCTGGGCCCTTCACATCAAAAAGGACATTGAGGTGCTGGAGAGGGTCCAGGAAAAGGAAACAGAACTGGAGAAGGGGCTGGAGCAAAAGTCTGATGAGGAGCAGCAGAGGTCTTACCTCTTAGATGTTACCACTCCCTACAATTGCCTGAAAGGAGAATGTAGCCTGGTGGGAGTCGGTCTCTTTTGCCATGTTGCAAGCCAAAGGATGAGAAGAAATAGTGTTAAGTTATGCCAGGGAAGGTTCATACTAGATATTAGGAAAATATTTTTTTCTCTGAAAGGGTAATCAGGCATTGGAATAAATTGCCCAGAGAGGTGGTGGACTCACCTTCTCTGGAAGTGTTCAGGAGGCATCTGGATGTGGCATTTGAGAGTATGTTTAGGGATGATTATTGTGATGCTGGGCTGACAGCTGGACTCAATGGTCTTGAAGGCCTTCTCCAACCTTGACCATTCTGTGATTCTGTCACTCTTGTTAAGAAGGAGTCAAGAATTACTGTTAGCCATGTTTGTTGTTGCACAGTTAATGTTGGTTGTGCTAATAATTGCTATAGCTGTTAAATAATGTTAATCACTTACCTTGTACCCGCACTGTACCCTTATCCCAAGTTGCTGTATCCTGTTCCTTGTTCCTGTCCCTACTGTACCCCTATCCCAAGTTGCTGTATCCTGTTCCTTGTTCCTGTCCCTACTGTACCCCTATCCCAAGTTGCTGTATCCTGTTCCTTGTTCCTGTCCCTGTCGGGCCCCGCCTTCACTGCTCCCCTATACTTCTATATGGCAACCAGTGGCTCCACCCAGTATGCAAACTGTGTGAACTCCCATGGATCTAAGGGACCACAGGAAGTGAAGACCACCACATGCAGGCCCCCAAAGCATGCAAGCTGATGTATGAATGCTTTGCCGAACCACGTTAGAAGACTGAGCAAGACAGCAGGCTACCTGTACAGTCATTCGGTCAATTCACCATAACCAGAACAAAACTCGATCAGAGTCACCCCGTAGACTTTCAATGAGCCAAATCGGATAAGTCTCCTATAGGACTCCTGTGAGGTTGGAGACCCCAGCTCTGTCTTCGGGCAAAGCTGCTTGCACCTTCTCCTCCTCCTCGTTGTCTACAGGGAGCAGTGGTGGTGAGCGCGACCCCTCGGGCCCCCACCCAGGCTGATTAATAAAGGCTTGAAAAAGGGAGCAGAAGGTCTCCTGGCCCTTTCATTTACAACACTCTGAGGAGACTTTTGTCTCCTGTTCTTGTGCAGGATGTTCTTGCATCTGCACTATGCAGGCATGTGACCTGGTTGCCAGCAGTGCTGTTTCCAATGCTGGAAAATGCTAGGCCCACCCCATACCTCTTCTCCTTCTCAGGTGTTGGTCATGAGTCCCAGCAAATCTGCATTAAGCTCACCATCACAAGGTTGGCAAGCCTGTTGGCAGAGACACTCTCGCAGGACTTTTACAATCACATCATCTCTTTCCTTCTAGCCCTGATTTATGAGTTAGGATGCATTCATCTGTTTTGAGACCTGACTGTGTCTTCTGTCTGCTGACTCATCCCTGAGTGTCTTATTCACAGACGGAGGAAAGAGACCTTCACTGCTGAGACAACAGCAGCTCCTGTGCCAAGGTGGCAGCATCTGAGGCCTATTGTGCACAGAAGCCTGGCAATAGCTCATGCTCTGGGTGACAGAAGTCACTTCTGAAATGCAGAGGCCATGGGAAGAAGGGGCTCTGGGACATCACAAAGCCCTCTAGAGTGATTGTGTATCACCAGCCATGCTGATGAGTGTCCTCAGCATGCTGAGTGTGAATTGTGGTGCCATGTGAAGCATGCCCTGGTTGGGAAAAGCATCCAGCTCACATACCACCAGTACATTTCTGGAGTCAGGAACCAAAACAGTTCCTGCTAATTTGGAGAGGAAGCTCCAGTGAATAATAAGAAAAGAATACATCCCACTTGTGGTTGTTTAAGAAATGATACCACAGGCTGAAGTCATAGCTGCAGTCAGTTTGGCTCAACGGGCTGGCAAGCACAGAGTTCCCTGCCCTGATAGCCAGTACAGCTTCACCCTCACAGCCCCCTTCAGATACTCCTGCAGCCTGGCTCTGCCCTCTCCTGTATGACTGACACTGCGTCCCATGCCTTTTCCTCTCCTGCCTAATGGTGCTTGCATGATCCCAGGTACCTGTAAAAATCCACACTTCAGAGGACTGGCAGAGTTGAAAAAACAATGATCAAGACTCCTCCTCTTGGCATATGCCTGTGCTGAGAGCAGACACTTCACAACCAGTCTTCCTTCCCCAGGAGATTCCAGCATTTTGTGACTATCTTTAGGGAGGCCTCTCTGAGGAGCAGTTTGCTGAAACCTTCTCTGTTCTGGTTTTGGCTCCCTCCTCTTTGCCCCCTTCAGTTAGGACAGATTGTTCTGGTTGTTGTTGAAGCAAGCTACAGACTGTTCTTGTTCTATTCTTTGCTACTCCCCCCACTTTGCAATGATTAAGGACAGCTTTTCAGCATCAAATGGTAATTGATCCTAAAATGCTGGGCCCATTTAACTATTTTCTTCTGTGGACAAAAGAAAGAGGGTTGAGCACAGAAGTTACTCATGCATGTCAGAACCCCATCACATTGTTTCACTGTGGTTGACAGAAAATTGCCGATATTTTTGAGAAATGTAGTAGAATAAAAAAACCCCTAACACCCACAACATTGTTTTTTCTATTTGGCCTGAAAAAGAACTTAAATTTTCATTATTTCAAGGCACAAGCTAAAAAAATCAATTTCTAGTAATCATTAGTTGCTTAACTTTTTAAAAACTGAATTATCTAATGTTTTCATTTTCTATTCTCCAACTGAAAACAGACTTGTGGTAGATTTTCAAGAAGAGGAAAATTTTAAAGATAACTGGCTTTCTTTCTGGAGTGCTCCTGGTCTCAAATCACTTTCAAAAAAACTTGTCAAGTGCATTTAGCAGCTCATATAGCATTAAAAAACCAAAATCTGTTTGTGCTTCCTGTGAGCAAGGGGAAAAGGCAAGTAAAAGTAAAGGTTAGGAATGCTGTAGTTGTGGAGCCAGGAGGAGCAATCCATCAAACAGGCCCTGCTGGCAGTGTGCACCCTTCGAGCTGGGAATGCTCCTCAGGCCAGAGGGCTGAGAAGAGGGTCACTGGTGTGGGGTCAGACCTACGTGGAGACTGGGCTGGGGCTCTGTTACAAAGCAGGTCTGGGATCCAGCAGGCAGGTTGGTGGTGAACACTCTCTTGGCAATTAGCTCAGTAGCATGAGTACAGTCTGCATGTGCCAGCTGGTCTCTGCTCTGGAGAGCAGACAATTAATTTCAGCTGGATAACTACAAACCACACAGGGAGACAGCATTTTTGGATATAAAAGCATTATATTTAGAGTCAGGGTTCAGTTGTGTTTGGAACTAGATGATCTGTAAGGTCCCTTCCAACACAAACCATTCCTTGATTCTGTAATTTATTTGGATTACAGCTTGGTTTAAAATCAGAATATTTTTCCCTTGACAATGCACTTACCATGAGGATTTCTTTTTTAGTGTATGTGAAACTTTCTTAATTTTAATGGCAGGAAAAAAACACAGTGGCTTATCCTGTAAAATCAGTCTGCTTTGCTACATAGTGTTCTGGAACTTCATGCTTGCTATTTTTTTCTTAACCTGTATTCCACACAAACAACCCTGCTGATTTCCCTGCCAAGGACAAGCAGATATACTCATATCTGTTGTTCTCATAGCTGAAGAGCTTCACCACAACAATGGTCACAGGTGGCACCTTAAGAAACAGTGAAGAACTTGTAAACTGAACTGCAAAACAACCAGGGCCACTTTTTTTTGAGACACTTCTTATAAAATTTATAAGGCATTTCTTATACCTTCCCTCTTGCCTAAATTCAACATGAAATCTGAATTTTTAGAAACTTCAATTGTCTTAAATTGACTCTGTCATTAATATATAGATCCTGTTAGGCCTCATAGTATATTTTTCTTAGTTAATTCAGTACAGTGCTAATCTACAAACTGAGCAGACAGTTTAGTCTGTTCAGGCAAAACCAACAATCAAATAGGTATACATGTATTCAGTGCTAGTTAGAAAATAATGAAGAAAAATTTCAGAGTTCTGATGAAATCCCTATATCCTTTATGATAAATTCTGAATTCACTGAACTCTGCTTACAGCTTTGTGCACAGTAACAGAGCAGGTACAACCAAATAAATTTCGTCACACTCTAATGTAATCTGAAACACCTGAATGCCTGTTAATAACTTTTCATTTGGTAACTCATTTACCATCTCAGAGTATAGTCCAGTTTCCACAGGAGTGTAAACATCCATGTGTGTCTGTGTGTGCCTGGGCTCACTGGCAGAGGGAAGGAAAAGCAGCAGAATGCCCTGAGTATACAGATATTAAATTATTTTTTTGCTTTCAAGAGCTCATGCCTGTTGTTTCAACCTGCTGCAACCCTCTGAAAGTCAATGCAAATTCTGCACCTGAAGAATTTCTTTATTCAGGTGGGGGGCCGAATTTCAATGACCAACTTATTCAGTGAAAAGCATTTCTCTAGCCCTCAGTGCCTCTGTTTTGTCTTTGCAGAGTGTGTGGACAGGCAGCAGCCCAGATAATGTTCATAGCCCTTTATCTCTTCTGCATTCCCAGGAGGTCTCTGGAGATCAATTCATAAAATAAAGATAGTGGATGGAAGGATGTTACATTTTCACAAAGGCAGTATTTCTGAATCAGTAAATGATTAAATAAGCATTGTTCCCTGCTTGTGCATTAATGTGCAATCAGCTGTCACATGATATAAAAGAATATTCTAAGTCTTGCACAAGCTTTGGTTTAGTGCCAGGAAGTACCTGTTGATGAGAGATAAGCAGCCTGCCAGTATGCAAGTGGTATTAGTCTAGCAATTGCCTAAAATAACTTTCTGCTTTTGCCAGGAAATGGTACACTTTTTCATTCTTGCTCAGTGTTTCATCCATGGCCAGAACAGGGCTCTCCCTTCATTTCCCACATGCTCTCACACTGACTTGTATAGGCTGCCTTCACCATCAGCCTTGATCTTATGTGTTCACCTTGCTGCTGCCCCAGAGGGCCAGGAAACACACACAGGCCATTCCTACCCCTAAGGAATCTGTCAACATCCTGATTCCCTACCAAAATGATACGTTATCTTACTGACAATGTTTGTGACCTTCTCCAGACCAAGTTGCTAATAACTGTTTCTAGGCAGAGAGCAATTTTTCCTCATCATATGGGATGAGCTTTTTCAGCTTTTTTGCTGCAAATGAACACAAGCTCAGCATCTCCTCAGAGGTTCTAACCACCAGGAGGTCTTCAAAGTAGCAATTAATCATCAGGGAAAAAAATAGATACTGGTGAGGGTTTTTTTCTTTGTGAACCACATCTGACAGTCTTTTACTTACATGCTTCTATTATGTTTTGAATAAACAATTGAACCAGAGAGTCTTTTCAACCCTATCAACTATGAAAGCAGTTGAAACCTGTTCTATAAACACAACCCTGCACAAGGCCTCCAGGGCAATGCAGCACTGTTCCACAGCCACTTTACCTCAGTCTGACCACTCAGCAAGGGGCAGCACAAGGTGCCTCCCACTCTCCCCTACTCTCCAGCCCGTGTGGGCAGAGATGAGAAAAAAGGCTTTATTTTTAAAAGAGACAAAATGAAAAGGTTCTCAAAACCCCACAGCAATTGTCCAGGGAAGCAGCGTAATTCAAGGTTGGGCCAGCCACAATCTCCAGTGTCACCTTGGAGACCGGCTGGCAAACTCCAGGCCTCCCAAAAGAGGGGGAGCCAAGGCAGACGGGTAAACAAGTAAAACGAGATGGATAAAGAAGCTTTGCAGTGAGGCCACGGCTCATTATCACCTGAACTTGTTGCTTGAGCGCAGAACACTCTCCAAGCCTCCCGAATACCTCCTAGTCCTCAGTGGAAACCCCAGAAGAACATCGCAGGTAAAGGACTTTTTTTAAAAAAATCTGATTTTTAGTTTAGCTATATAGTATATATATATTTATAAATATATATATAAATATGCAAAAGAGCAATCACAGCGATATCCACCTGTCAGAAGGTTGAAGCTGGATGATGCTGGTCATGATGGAGAGAGAGATGAAAGGCTGCTGCAGAGGGGTCAGTGGGGCTGTGATTTTTAAGGAAGTGTTTAGATGGTTGTCAAATTCTCCTGCAGTTTTCATGCTTTTAATAATTTAATGAAATTATAAGAAGTAAATTAAATGTGTGCAATTGTTTTTAGGCCGCTTAATCTATTATTACATCCTAGGATCTTCTGCTCTGGAGTGGGTGGTGTGCCACTTGTGTCTTTGGCCAAGACAGGGGCATTCAGGAGTCTGGGCAATCCAGAGGTATGTGTCCGGGACTCTGCCCATCATACTGCAGTGGTTTTTAGGATTTTCACAGGAGGCTCTTGGGCTCAGCTGAAGAATAATATCTAAACAAATATTGCAGAGCTTAGACTGAATCTGACTCTTTCCAGGTTTAATCCTCAGGCACAGAGGAATGTAAAGGGATCTGGTTGATGAACAATGTAAGATTCTTCTGGAAAAATCCAACCCAAAATTTAAGGCTTTGTACTCGTTAGAATAAATGCAATCATTCCTGTTTGGCCTGCACAACACAACATCACCTATAGAAACAAACAATAGTGACAGCATGGGGTATTGTAATTGTTCATAGCCTAGGCTGTTAAACAAAACAAAACTCTCTAGCATTCAAAATTAAAATAAATACTGCTGGTTAATTTCACTGAGGGAGACATCTGATAGTCTTGGATGAGATACACAAATTAAAACCATGTAGAATTACTGTTACGACCTGTTATTGTTTTATTAATGGTATCAAGATGTAACACATTTGTACACCATGCAGAGAACTGTTATATTCAACAAACCCTGATTGCATCTTTTAGTTACTTGACATTATCCAAAAAGGAGCAAGAGCAAAATGAAAGGGGAGGAAGGAGCATGTGAATTACTGTGATTCCTCCCTCCTTGCACTGACTTGGAATCTCTTTTCTTACAATAGAGCCTAGGAAGGGTTTACCTCTAACTTAAGCCTGCAGCCCAGAAATAGGAAAATGGTGTGTCACTGTGGACCAGGCTTGCATGTAGCAAGTTTTATATTTAACTGGTTTTCTGTATTTTCTGGATGTATAAAAAGAGTTCTCAAATGCTTACTGTCATGTGGCACAGGAAGCCACGTCCTGTTTAAGAGGCTTTAGTGTAATGTGAAAGTGCAATCACTTTAAAAACAGACTTTAATTGCTGAGTTTTGTATAGAAACATGTTGTTGGTGATTTAGTTAGTGAACATTATAGGGAAGGCAGATTTGCAAAGAGCAGCAGAAATATTTATTATTAGTGCTTTTAACCATGATACTTGGGGGGAAAAGAAGTGGGAATATCTTTACCTATGATATTAGTGAGACTATTGGAGTGCTCTGACCCACTTCAGAAGGAACACTGGGAAAAAAATTAAAAAGTTCAAGAGCAACAGCAGAATTATCTGACATCTGGAAATTAATTTTGTACCAGGAGTCCTGAGCTATGCCTAATTACTCAGCCAAAGTGAGTTTAAAAGGGACCTTCAAGTACTTACACTTTTTAATAGGTAGCTCTTTAATCTTGTAAAAGAGAGTAAAATAGCATCTAATATGGTGGAAATTCAGACTAGAAACAATAGATATTAAAAGAAAAAATATTCAATACTGGAACAACTTAGCCTAGAGCTGGTGATTTCTGAGACAGAAATGCCTATAGATATAGAACCAAACGTTACTGCAAAAATTACAGAGGATTGGCCAGTTTCAGTGGCTTTTATTGAGGTTCCAGAGATCATAACTGATAACAAATCAGATTATCCCTCCCTAGCCTCAATCCATGAGTCTTCCTGCAATGATTATTTGATGCACATTTCAGTATTCTGGAAGTTATTTCACTGAACCTGAGGCAAGGAGATGCTACACTCTTTTCATGGTGTGTGTGTGCTTGTGTAGATTTTTGCAGCGTGCAGTAGAGATGAATTATGTCCTCATTGTTCTCAGCATTTATAGAACTCCATAAAGACATAACATAGTGTAGAGAGAAGCACACTGCACAGTGATACAATTGCATCATGTACTCTGTATATAAATGTATAGTTGCTATATGTTATATGTAAGCAATAGTACATTATTATATAATGTAAATATAGTTTGCACTGGGTTTATGTAACCTCACTGTATTTTAAAGTCTTTTCAGCTAAACATTTCCCCTTAAGGACAGGTCATTGTTTGCAGAAAACATTTTTGGCTGCTGATCTCACACAGCTGTGAGATCTTCCTGGTCACTGGTTAATGAGTTCCCAGAAGAACTTTGCTTGCTCTGTCTGAAGCAAAGGCCAAAATGCTCTATATTTTACCCCTCTAGACTTTTACAGAAAACTAGTACTGAAACCATTTGAGGAGTACAAAACAATTTTATTTTTCTCCTTTTCCAAGCTCAGCTGGAGTCATCTGAAGTGGTTATAAAATTCAGCATATGTGGCATTACCAGCAGCCATAGCCAATACTCTGTAAACAGGAGTGGAGTAGTTAAGATGAAACAGTTTGATTTCACGTTTCTTAGAAGTTTTGTCTGACCAATTCACACTTCTGCACATGGAATGACAATGGGATTGGAAGTGTCATGTGCACTGACAGTGCCTCACAGGGCTGCTCAGGTTTATCTCCTCATCCTAGCACTGCCTCAGAAGAGCACCAGAGGCTCTCTGAGTCTAGAGCTCTGCTGTAACTTCTGTGACTCTTGTGTGCCTGATCCCATGGTGCTTGAAAGGCTGGAAAATACTTTGGGAGTCTTCACAGTCCACTGCAGATCCATCAGCCAGGCTATGGAACAGCAGTCTTGGCCCTGAGCACGTGCCCAGGATTCATTGTGCCCTAAAATATCAGTATGGGCATGGACAGTCCCACTTTTCTTAGCACCAGGCACAAATAATCCCTGTGGGAGTGGGAGTGAGTCTCTGCCAGCCTGGGCATGCTGCTCTTGGTGGTGCTGTTGCAGCACTGCAGAGGCACAAGCTGATTTTCCCTATTCTTATTCTACTGTTTTCCTCTGAGGGAAGCTGGAAGGCCTTTGTTGTCAGCATGTGAAATCCTGGGGTGCTAAATACTGTGAAAGTTTAAGGTATTAATTCGTTCTGCAGTTATGTTAAAAAGCAGCAGGTGTCTGTCATGTGTAGGTGACTGCTGTTGCTCAGACATGCAATGGGAGAAATCTCTGCTCTGCAGAATTAAGTGGAACAAAAGTTTATCAAAGGCAAAGATCCTCAGCCAGGGTAATTTTTATCTTCCTGTAGTCAAATGATAGCTGCAAACCTGACCAGGTGGAAGAGGCTTGGCAAGGATGCTGTAGGCACAGACAGAGCCAGGCACTTCTGACTGCACCCACCAGTTGTCACAGTGTTCTTGCACTATAGGCAGAAAATTCTTACATACAGTTTCCTGTCTGCATCTGGATTAATCACAGGGTGGTTGGCTGAGCTCTCCTTTCATCATCGGTGGCCAATATGGCCAATTTCCCTTTCTGATAGAAGGATATAAGGAAAAGGAAATAGAGGATCAAAATGGGTTCTCATGAAAAAGTAGCTACCAGCAGCTTGCAAATTAGGAATTTGGGATGCTAAGGCAGGTTACAGCACTGTGTCTGAATGTGAATCCATGCCATGTGAGTGTTTTTGTCTTCAAGATGTCGGGCACAGCAAGGCATGATCGAGAGATGGCAATCAACGCAAAAAGAAGCCTGTCCAAAACCACTGACCCTTTAGAAAGACTTCGCCTGCAGTGTCTAGCAAAGGGATCTGCAGGCATCAAAGGACTTGGCAGGTGTGCAAGACTTCAAACCCACTATTCAGCCTTATAGTTTTAGCTGCAAGAGGCTCACACCCTAAACTTAAGTTTAGGCCAAAACTTAAGTTTCCTCATTTTAGTGCAAATGCCACAACCCACAGAGCCTGGCATTGGAGCTCGTGTGTTTTGGGACACAGGACTGACCTGCTCACCTTTTGAAGGATTGAAGACTGTGAATCCCTCATGAGAAAGTCCTTCTGTGAGACCCAGAACAACTCCTGCCAGAGAAAGGAAGGGAACATTAACCATTAAGCTCTCCTTGGTGTTTTCTAAAATTATCTTAAGTATTTCAGCACTGGAGATTTTAAGCTTCCTTCCCTTTAGGGTATGATGCCCTTGTTGTAATAGTCTATTAGCTGTCTAGTTTATGGGAGACACCTAAAATCTTTTTGCAAGCATCCCATCCCTGGGAATGGGGAGATGCATCACACCCTGAGATCCCTCCCAGGCCCCATAAATCACAAATGGATCCAGATGGTTACCAACTGGAACTTAATCTAAATGTGGAACTTCATCTATATGTGCAAATTGCAGAGGGCAGAGGACTAAAGTGAACAGAAATACTATGGCAGCCTTTCCCTTGGCTAACTTCAGATGTGTAATATTCATGTACCCAATCTAAACAAGTTAGTTATCTCTACTGCCAGTAAGTGTAGGGGGTTTGTTGGTTGGGGTTTTCCTTCCTTTTTTTTCTCCCCCCGCCCCTTTTTTTTCCCCCTTCAGAGTACTGAACAAGGAGGAAATGTTATCTCAGTAAGATGACTCTCTACTCCAGTGCCGTGCTAAACCACTGAGCACTCTCCATGTTTTCCTAAGCATTTTCCTCAAATTTCATGTTTTCCACAGAGTATTTCAGATTATTGATGGTGACAACAGCAGAACCCTCAATTTCAATGAGTTTCTAAGAGGACTACGTCATTATGCTGTGATGATCAATAAGGAAGAAGCACAAGAGCTTTTCCGGATATTTGATAAAAACGGCAGTGGAACAATTGATTTTGATGAATTTCTTGTTACATTGAGAGTGAGTCTGGGAATTCATGTTGTTATTGCATTAAATGGATTAAAATATACCAGAACAGAACAAAATAAAGTAGAATAGAATACTTGCAAATGAACAGTTGTAATTTTTTTTCAATTAATTGTGGCCTTGATTTAGATACCGAAATTCCTGTGCTGCAGTTTGGGTACCTATGCTGTTCAGCCCATCAATCTCACTTCTTTTTGGCCATTTTATGATGCATCTTCTTATAACATGAACTTATTCAGAGGAGACTTTCTCTAATCTGCCACAGCGATTGATTTTGTCTAAAGTATCTTTGCTCTGCTGAAGCCTGAACAGTTAAGATAGAAAATATTAATACTTAGGGTAATTAGTAATTTCTTGTTGGAAATATTTAAAATTGGCAGATCAGAAAAGTGTTCTAGGTAGCATTTTCTCTCTTATTGTCCATTTGCTGTTGTATGGGTATACACTGAATAGTCTTAATCATATTGCTCTTTTGGGGATATACTGCCCTTTCTAGCTCATGGACAGTGTAGACTATTGTCCCATCTACCTTGAAAGTTTTGCTGCTAGCAATAGCAAGTACTTGAATTTGGAACTGGGCAAATAGTTCACAAAAATAAAATTATTCTGTTAATATTTCATTACAGCCTCCCATGTCCAATGCAAGAAAAGAGATCATCATGCAGGCATTTCAGAAGTTAGACAAGACTGGAGATGGTGTCGTAACAATTGAAGACTTACGCGGGGTGTATAAT